>JBAJHW010000006.1:121441301-122041301 GCA_037013535.1 Intellagama lesueurii | reverse complement strand
CCAGTTCCACTCCCCCAGTGAGTTTCCATGGCTGAGCAGGGATTCGAACCCTGGTCTCCAGAGCCCTAGGCCATGGCTCCTTCTACTACACCACACTGGGTAGTCCAATAATAAGCATGTGCCATCTAGTCAATTCTGACTTATGGTAACCCTCTTCAGGGTTATCCAGGTAGAGAATACTCAGAAGTGCTTTACCCTTCCCTTCCTCTAGGGGCACTGTGGGACGGTGCCGCTGGCCCAAGGCTACCCAGGCTGGCTCTTCTCCCCAGGGACCCAGCGGGAAATCAAACTCCCAACCTCTGGCTCCGCAGCTGGACCTTAAACCACTGAGCTATCCAGCCAACTGGGTTCCTACTTGGTGGTATATAAGAATAAAGGGCACATAGATTCATGTGCAAGCTTGGTTCCAGGTTTCACTCTTTGAAAAAGGATGTAAGGGGGCGAAAGGGAAGCAGAAGCAGAATTAGGCAGATGGTCAGGGAAAGAGACCTCACTGGCCGGGCAGAGAGACATGCCTAGCAGGGCTGACCCAAGACACTTAGCTGCTTGAAGCCAAGAAATATGGCAGTCTTTTTCCTCTGCTGACAGGCAGCATGGCAGAATACTCTTCCACTTCATCCCCATCCAAAGGAATCAGGCCAGGCTACTTGGTGCAGACCAGGCGTGGTTGTGTGGGAATGGCGGGGGGGGGGGGGGGAGAGGTAGAGCCCGAGAGGCTACCACTGGGGCGCCCCTCCAACATTGATGGCCTGATATAGTTCCCTAATGGCAGGGGTGAGCCTAAAGCCTAATCTGGAATCATTTCAAGATAGATTGGAGAGGAGAGCTCACTGGGCAGCCTAGGATAAGGAGGAAGTGCTTATAAGAGGCAAAACCACCCCTTTCCCCATAGACCGATCTTTTGACTGCCTCCTGCTAGTACAGAAGTCTACCAACCTGAGCCTGGTCTGAGCAATCCGCTAGACGAGGCGCTTATTCCATCTGTGGAAGCAGTGCTCTCTCGTAAGGAAAAAACTGTTTGTTTATTTTGACACGGGTTTGCCTGAATCTGCATTTGACAAATTGGCTTGCTTTTGTTTCGTAACCGCTCACGTGGGGTGGGAGATGGAACGGCTTCACTTGTCCGCCTGATGTCTCTGGCAGGTGGGATGGACAGATCTGCACGCCCAGAGGGAATAACGCTGTAAGAGGAGAACATGTGCATTCCTCTTAATTGGTTCCGATTCTTATTCTGACCGGAAACCGGAGGTCAGAAAAGTTAATTTTGAGACTACACCTCTCAGAATCCTCCAGCTCCTGGGTGATATGATGTGAATTTCCCAAATCTTTAACCCGTATACGGCCCTCATTCTCATCTCCCCAGCAAGACGCAACTCTTTAGGTACATTACGAACCAACTGGCTCAGGAGGGTGGCTTTCAGCACGTCTTACCCAGCCGATCCGACGCCTCTCCCGTCCTTCCTGCAGGGCAGTCGGCACAAAGGAAGGGATTCATTTTTTCGCTTGGTGAAGAGTCGCCCATGGCCAGTTTGATGCCAGGAGACCATTTGCAAGCCCCAGCTGCTCCCGATGCTCCGCATGGAAGCGGACATCTCAAAGAATAGTCCCTGTAAAGGCACCACGATGGACCGCGCTTGAAAGGGCTTGGCACCGGGAACACCAAAACCCGAACCTTTTCCCTTGGTCCCGCCTGAGTCACACTCCCTTCCTCGAAGAACCGAGCGTGGCAAGACAGCGGGTGGTGGGCTTAGTTTTCATTAAGTTACCCATTTTGCCATCTCCCCTGCCTGCCTTTCACCCATGCAGCTCCTCTGTGTTTATTGTTTAACAAAACAGCACATTATTCCTGGAGGCAAAGCGGGAACGCGTTTGGAACAGAAGGCGCATTATGAGGAAAGAGAGACTTCTCTATTTTCCCCCCCTCTCCCTCCCGTTCCTTAGGCTCGGGATGGCATCCCCTTCCAAATTTCTGACAGTGTTCGAAAAACACATGTTCTCTCCGCAGAAGGGGGAAAAACAAAACAAAAAACCACCAAATGCCCAAGAATTGCCGGGAGCTTTAGGCCTATTTTTACAGACACCTCCTAATGTGAGTCCCCTTCCTGCCGTCCCACTACATCACAGCCTGTCAATCTGATGGGAATTTCAAAAGCCGCTTGTAGGACGGCGTGTGTCAATCGCTTGTTCAACAGCGCAAGAGGAAGTCCAAAAGGCCACTGGGCTGATGGGCTCCTGGAAGTCTTAAAGAGGCCTTTGACTTTCTGCCGACACAGGGAAGACTCAAGCCCGCAGCCCAAATGTCTTGCCAGCCACATTGCTGTACTCATCATTCGGCTTATCCAAGCTCTGTTGGAGTTTTTACAACCTCGCTTGCTGCTTTCAGTTGGTTTGGCTGGGAGGGACCTTCCTGAGTTGGGATGGTTGTCAATCTACCCAGCACTAACCCATAGTCCCCTCCTGCCTCTGATTTCAAGGAGAGCCCCACCTCTCTGCTGAGAGCTTTTTCCCTCTCTAGAGTCTGTTGAAGTCTGTTGTTGAAAGCAGGCATGTTTGTCAGCTTGCTGTTTGATCTGTAAGTAAATATTCTTTTTTTCTTTCTCCTACTAATGTCCCGGAGTGAGTTATTGAGACTGTAAGTTGGTGAGAAAAAGGGGTGGACTAATCTGGAGAACTTGAAGCTATTCTGCTCTGTGAATCCTTGCACTTCTGCTGTCTAGCTAGAGGAATTTGACCAGAAATTCAAAACTCTGCAACAGGATCAACACTCTGATCTAAGATCAGAGCTAAGATAACTTAATTCACGAGCCAGTCCTTTTTCTGAGCTGAGATTGGTGAAGTCAAGTCTTCATAGGGTCTCCATAAGTTGGAACAACTTGATGGCACATAACAACAAAGTTGTACATTGTTTGAGTTGTGCAAATAGCAATCTTCTCCTCCAGCCTTCTTTGATATCACGGTTTCTTTAGCCGCTGTTTCACTGCTTTTCACCTCCAATAGCAACCCAAGATTTAGCATGATTTAGACATTCCAGGCCTGGATAAATGGACCATCTAGTCACACCCTTTGTGTAAAGTTTCTCCCTGCTTTCAAAGGGAACCGAGCTGGCAACCTTCTCTACCCACATCACCTGCCATGCAAGTTTTCCCAAAAAAAATGCCCGTTTTCCTAACCGGGCGTCTTCTAGCTACAGCCTGGGCGGGTTTTTCCACCAAGCTGAAGTTCAGGTGTCGTGTAGAGTGCTGTGTGAAATCTATGACAATACGGTCTGCTGGTTTCAAAGTTATGCCGCTGCTCAGAGGGAAAACATAAATCCCCTTCTTTCCAAAAACAAATAATAGAGAAAAGACCATAAAGAAGAGGGTGAGTGGCAGAATTCACCCGACCGCCTCCAGGAACTGTAGCTGGTGGTTCCTGTAGAGTAGCTATTTTATGAGAATGGATGAGAGGCTGCAGACATAAAGGGGTAATGAAGTACAGGGCCGTCCTTTCCGGCCAAGCGCAGGGGAGCCGTCCTGGTGATGGACATAAATCTCTTGCAAGGTGAACGACGCTGGCGGCGTTAAGGTGAAGGTAGAAACAATTGGCTCTAATAGGGCGCTCGTGAAAGGCAGAACCGGTATGATGTACAACAATGGTAACTGAGGCAAGGAAGAACCATTCATAGCCAAACTCACCCCACCCTTATTCGTTCTTTGCTGGGATATCTTGCAATACATTTTGGACTGTCTTTAGCATTCAACGTAGGTCATAGAATCACAGAATCGTCGTAGGGTTGGAAGGGACCTTGGAGGTCTTCTAGTCTAACCCCCCTTGCCCAAGGCTTTCAGGGTATGAGCAAAAGAGAAGGCAAAGCACAGAGATTCTCTACAGATTTTTTTAAAAATTGTGGCATTATTTTGTGAGGAAAAGAGCCCAGCGACGCACCAAATTTGGGCACTTGGGGCGGGGGATCAGCCAAGAGGGGGTAGCTCCAGCTCTTGGAGGTTCAAGGATCCGCTCTCGGAGGTTGCTTACCCTGATGAGAAGAGGCACAACTGAATATAGTTGACCTTCTTTGTGAATAAACATGCTAAGGCATTTTTCCCCCCTAAAGATTTTTCTCTACTTACCCAGTTTCCCCAAAAATAAGACCTAACTTGAAAATAAGCCCTAGTAGGATTTTTCAGGATGCTCATAATATAAGCCCTACCCCAAAAATAAGCCCCAGTTAAGTGAAACCGTGCCCTCCACCCTTGTGCAGCAACCAGAAGAAGATGACATGACTGTATCTGAATAAATGCCGATGGTTGTACATGAAAAAAATTAAACATCCCCTGAAAATAAGCCCTAATGCGTTTTTTGGAGCAAAAATTAATATAAGACCCTGTCTTATTTTCGGGGAAACACGGTACATGATAGTATCCAAACCTCCTGGTGCCTTGCTTTCGTGTGTGGGCAGTGGTGTTTGGGGGATATTGAAAATGTAACTGCAGGGCCAGGAAAAGTTACTTTGGAAAAGTATGTCTCCGTGCTGGCCAGGGGTTCCCCAAAAGATGTTACCCAAATTAAATAAATAAACAACGTACCTAAGTTCTAGATCAACGGTTCCCAACCTGGGATCTCCAGATGTTCTTGGACTACAACTCCCAGAAGCCTCCACCACTAGCTGTACTGGCGAGGATTTCTGGGAGTTCCAATCCAAGAACATCTGGGGGCCCAAGGTTGGGAGCCACTGCTCTAGACCACTTACTTCCTAAGCATTAAAAAAAAGAGGATTTCCCAGAATTCTTTGCAAGCAGCCATGCCAGTTGAATTGGTCTAAAAATCTGAAGTGCAGGTATCCTCCAGAGAGAAAGAAAAATGAGAAGAAAATCACACTTTTTTTTTTTGCTCTCCTTTTTTTTTTTTTTTAATTTTGCAATTATCTGTGTCATTTCACCGGGGAATTATATAAATAAGCAGCATGTTCTAATGCAAATGCAAAGCCACAATGGCCCATTTGAACTGGATTTCAATTTTAAATATTACGTCATCTGACCAAATATATGATGTAAATCTTTTTTTAAATTATTTTTAAATTCGTTTTTAACCTTGATTTTAAGAATAACAAGGGTAGAGTTGTTTTTTTCAATATGGTATTTTTATGGTACTTTGAAATCGTTGTATAGTTTTAATTGTTGTGAGACACTTGGGATCCCCTGTGGGAAGGAAGGTGGCAAATAAATAAATAAAAAAATAAATCTGTCTTACAATGTTTTGGGTTTTTTCATTTCAGTTTCCAGATTCGCTTATTTATTTATATGTTTTTAAATGGGTTCACATCATAGCAATACCAAAACTTAAGATACAGTCTCCAATCTTCCTGGATGAAAAGGTATTTAGATGCCGCAACCCGAGTGATATAAATTCACATACACACAGAATTCTCAAGTCTGAAATTAAAGTATCGACAGCCGGCGAGTTTGAACTGAAATGAGGAATTTCAGACTTTTTAAATTTCCTCTTGGCCCAAAGCTGCTAATATCTGAAGCAAAGGTTAAAAGAGCAAACCATATCAACGGTGTGCTTCCCTGTGAACAAGATACCATTACAGAGATGCCATTTAAACAAATCACTAATTACGGAGTCATTTCAGCAGATGATAATTCAGAATGGCTTATTACAAAAGCCGTCTGTTGAATCACATACCCTGTCATGCCGTTAAGTGGTAATGATCTTTGTTGAGCTGCTGAGAGACAATAATTAAAAACTGAATAACAAGATATTTTATTAATGATGCATGCACCGGCTCAGTAGGTTGGCTTGCGAATATTTGTGTGCGCCTCGCACAAGACCAACTCCCGGGAGCTGGTTTGCCACTGTTTTCATAATAACACGAGAAACAGCTGTGTAAACTTAAGATATGGCTTACAAAAGGAAGGGGGAAAGAAATCCCGACACAGAATCCATGCACGGATGATATAATCTTTTATTTATCAAAGATTTCCAGTCAGGAGTCGTTTCTGCGGAAGAATAATAAGTCCTAGGCAAAGAATACAGTGTTCTAGCAAGTTGTTGAAGGCTTTTGACCGATGCTGGGCCTATTCGTGAGGTGGCCTGAGGCAACTGGCTCAGGGGGCAAGTGCCGGCTGCTGGACAGCTCAGTGGTTTAGGCATCTGGCTGCGGATCCCGAGGTTGGGAGTTCGATTCCCCGCTGGGCCTCCTTGACAGGGGCTGGACTCGATGATCCACTGGGTCCCTTCCAGCTCTGCAGTTCTAAAGTTATTATATTCCTCTCACTGGTGCTGAAGTAAGGTTCGGCTGCCAATCCCCTCAGGTTCTGCTGGTGGACTGCAGAGACGACGACCCTCTTGTCTTCACCACAGGCATCGAACCATCTTCTGTTGGACCCATTTATGAGAGCATCTAACGTGACATCCAGAAGACTTGACCTGCCATACTAGACAATGCCGCCCTTCTGAAATTCTTCACCAGAAAACTGGCGAGAGGAAATCACTGCCCAAATGAAGCTTCTTCTCAGTAGTTTAAAATAATAATAATAATAATAATAATAAAAAAAGGCAGGAGGAGCATGGAGGTATATATTCCATATCTTGCCTCCAAACCTTAAATTAAACATTATCTCCATCCCCATGTTCTTCAGCACAATCTGTCATAACCAGAGTGAGGGGTAATGAAACTATAGCAATGTGATTAAAACTGTTGGATAGACCAGTGTTTAGATATCTGGCTATGGTGCCAGAGTTTGGGAGTTTGATTCCCCACTGGGCCTCCTTGACAGGGGTTGGACTGGATGATCCACGGGGTCCCTTCCAGCTCTGCCGTTCTAAGATAAGCTAAATAGCTACTGCAAAGCAGAGACAACAAAAATTAAAATGCAACAAAACAGAGATCAGAAATATACACTGCAGTTGTATTCTGACCTGTTCTTCAGCATTTGCATGGGAAATTACATGGGCAATAATTGTACTATAATTGTATAAAAAGCGAGTGATATTTGATCGTTAAGTTGTGCAGCTTGGAATGTAATGGTAAGATGTAGAAGGCTAACATGCAAACCCATAAATCTAGGACAACAAACTAGCCTTTGCACCAGTGAGCATTATAAGGTTTCACAAGACGCATCTGTCTTGCCTCTAGAAGAATCTTCCATTTAATACTCTGACCTTTCTTACCCCAGATGTCTGGTCTGTGTTACCTGCAAAAGCTGTGATTTGTGTGATCTTAAACTCTTATATTTCCAATCACCATGTATGGGTGTGAAAGCCGAACAGTTAAGAAAACGGACAGGAAAAAGATTGATTAATTTGAAATGTGGCTCTGGAGGAGAGAGCTTTGTGGATACCACGGTCTGCCAGAAAGGTGAACAAGGGGGTCCTAGATCAAATCAAGCCTGAACTCTCTCTGGAGGCAAAAATGATAAAACTGTGGCTGTCCTACTTTGGGCACATCCTGGGAAGGCACGATTCTCTGGAAAAGACAATAATGCTAGGAAAAGTTGAAGGCAGCAGGAAAAGAGGAAGATCAAAATATGAGATCAACTGACCTCCTAAAGGAAGCCATGGGCTTCAGCTTATAAGAGGCAGGGCAGCTGAGGACAGGACATTTTGGAGATGGCTCGTTCACAGAGTCACCATATGTTGGAGGGGACTTGATGTCACGTAACAATGAAATTGGTGGAAAATCACAGGAAAATGATGATTCCCTCCATTCTACATTAAAATACTGCCTGCCAGAGTTTGCATAGCAGTATATTCATTGAGGGCCAGTGTTTGGAAAAGTTACTTCTCCATTCTTAGCCACTTTACTTAGGGGTTCTGGAGATTATATCTAAAAAAGTAACAATTTCCAATTCTCCTCTGGATTAAAAAGAGGATAGAAAGAGAGCCATCTTGTGACCAGACCACTACTGCCACATCAAATCTGGGGATGCAGCACATCATCCTTCCTGGCCCACAAGCCAGGCTTGGAGCTAAAAGCATCAGCCCCTTGGTGGCCGCTGTTAAAACCACACCTACTGGTTACCTTTAGAGCTATGAACAAATCAGCCATAAAATAATCGAGTTGGAAGGAGCGTATAAGGCTATCGAGTCCAACCCCCTGCTCAGTTCAGGAATCCAAATCAAAGCAGATTTGACAGGTGGTCGTCCAATTTTGTCTTGAATGCGTCCAGCATTGGAGCACTCACCACTTCCCCCTGCAGTCATTGGTTCCATTGTTGTACTGCTCTAACAGTTAATAAGTTTTTTCTGATATTCAGCCAAAATCTGGCTTCCTGTAACTTGAGCCCATTCTTATGTATCCTGTACTCTGGGATGATGGAGAACAGATCCTGCCCCTCCTCTGCATGACTTCCTTTCGAGTCTTTGAAAATGGCTATCCTCTCTCCCCTCAGTCTTCTTTTGTCAAGGCTAAAGATCCTAGTTCTTTCAGTCTTTCCTCACAGGGCTTGGTTTCTGGTCCCCTGATCCTCCTTGTCGCCCTCCTCTGAACTTGTTCCAGTTTATTGGCATCCTTCTAAAAGTATTTTGTCCAGAACTGGACGCAGTGTTCAAGATGAGCCATTACATCTTACACCTCCTCGAAGCAGAATGGTGGTGGTGGGGGAAACATCCACCATGACCCCAAGTCTAGGGAATTCCAGAAGAAGTGGTGTCAACGCTTATTTTACCAAGGTCTATGGACAGTACACAAGAATACACCCCCAGCAAAAAAGTGACCGAGGGAATAGTGTCGGGCCACTTGGATGACGGTAAACCTTAAATTTCTCCCTTCCGGCGACATGAAGTGCTCTCTGTTTACATAAATGATTCATTCCAGACATAATTAGCATGCCTTACACATGTATTCGTTACCCCTCTTGCTTAGCGATCCGTAAAGTGTTGGGTCATCTAGAAGCTCTCCTGCTATTTAACGCTATAGAAATGCAAATGATTTATGAGCCTACAATGATTATTTATTGTATTATGGGGAGGCAAAAGAACAATTAATATAGCTGGAATCCAAACCAAACAAGATTCAACAGAACAATAAATCAGTTTCTGGTTTCACAGAACTCAAAAGAAACAGACTGCAGAGGGGCCTGGATGACGTGGGATGAAATTCTTCATTGCACCAGGGATTTTTGAAATGGGATTTTTGAAGTGAAGAGGAAGGGCTTGGAAAATGTTGCCTTTCCCCCTGTCGCTGCCAGAGTGGGAAAGTTACTTTTTTTTCTCCTTTTTGCACTATATAAACTTCCCACATCCCCTTTCCCCCCAGCATAGCCATGCTGGGGATGAGATTCTTGGAGTCCAAAAAAAGTAACATGTTCAGGTTCTGTACAGAGGGAACTGTGTGTAAAACAGAGTCATGGAATCTCATTTGGCTGTCCCATTGGCAATAGAATATGCCTGCTGTTCAATGTGCAATTCTATTTTCAGGAGCAAAAAGGGGCTCTGGTAATTCACAGCATTTCTCAACAGCCAACCTTTTCGGGCAGAAGGGGTTGTGATCCCTGGGAAACAGGTCACACCAGACCACGCTGCAAGCAGTCCAAATTTCAATCTGTATCCCCGTGTGATCACACCCTCCGTTTTTGACAAAGCAATCCGGAACGTGAGACATCCCAATGGCTGCCAATCTGTCTTAGGAGCTCATGGCACAATTGCATCCTTTCCTGTTCAGGCGTGGGTTCCAAATAAACATTGCACTCGTTCATTAACAGCCTGAAATCATGTGGCAAAAAAAGGAGAAGCTGGGAGATCTGCAGTAGACATATGTGGTAGAGATCAGAGAAGACAAATGGAGAATTTTTTTCCTGGATCTACATGTCAAGCTGCCATGATCAACTGACCAATGGACTGCTTGGTTGAATTAAGTCAATCCACTTAGTACATCTGCATTCCATGTCATGCGAAAGGTTTCGGGTGAGCGGCAATACTTCAAGCAGCAGTTTCCAAACGATGTGACCGTGAAGCTTATGATGTGAAAACGGCTCGCATGGGCTGTGAGATAAATTCAGTTATTAACCAACTCCCAAAGGAACTTACGGAACTGTACGAATCACTGCTTTCTAGAGGTGTGAAGAAAACTCACTATGATCCTCATTCTCATTGATTCAGGCTATCTCGAGAGGAGGGGACCGTGTGAAGAAGAGTTTTCAAGCCACTGATGATTTCTTGCCTCCAGTATAAGAGTGAGATAAGAGTGCTTTTTAAACATCTCTGAACAAAACCAGCGTCTTTTGAAAAGTCAAGTGAGCACAAACAGGGAAGCCCAAAAGAAATGGCGGATTGTTTAGAGAGATGCACGCAACCCATTTACTGCTTCTGATCCTTAAATATCTTTGCAACAAAGCCCCCACCACTGTCATAGAATCATAAAATAATGGATTTGGAAGGGGCCTCTAAGGCCATCAAGTCCAACCCCCTGCTCAAGGCAGGAATCCAAATCAAAGCAGATCTGACAGACGGTGGCCCAGTTTTCTCTTGAGTGACTCCAGCGTTGGACTGCTCACCACCTCCCAAGGTCAAGGGTTCCATTGTTGTACTGCTCTAACAGTTAAGAAGTTTTTCCTGATATTCAGCCTAAATCTGGCTTCCTGTCGCTTGAGCCCATCATTACGTGTCCTGCACTCTGGGATGATGGAGAACAGATCCTGCCCCTCCTCTGTAGGACTCCCTTTCAAGTCTTTGAACAGTTCTATCCTGTCTCAGTCTTCTTTTCTCAAGGCACTTGAGTGTGATACTTTGCACAATTTTGCAATGTGTGCTAAAATCATGTTGTTGTTTTTCTCATTCTCAACAAGCATGGAAGAATGTCCCATCCAGAAAAGAGACTCACAGAAAAAAGAGCCCCCCTGGCTTCTTTGAGGGAGGGTAATTCTTCTTTTTGTTATGCCCCAAAAATAAAAAAAATATTTCAGAACTTGGGAAAGTTCCTCTCTCTCTCTCTCTCTCTCTCTCTCTCTCTTTTAAACTACAGCTCTTAGAATCCTCCATCCACAATGGTTGCTGGCCACAGGGTTGGGGGTCTTCAGAAGGCTGTCTTGGAGACACACTTCCTCCCTTGCCTTGGCACACCCAGAAGCTTAAGTCCTCCAGGAGAGAATTCAAATGTTCTCTGAACATGTGCTTCCTGGGGCTCCCCAGAGAAATGTAGGTGTGTGTTATGTGCCATCAGGAGGCAACTTGAGTACAGTTTAAAGAATGTGAAACATTCGAGGAGTCGCTGACCAATCTCAGCTTGCAGTGAATTTCCATCGCCAAGTGGGGACTTGAACCCAGGTCTTCTGGATTTGATGGCCTGACAGTTCCCTTCCAACTTCATGATTCTGTGATACTAGTCCAGTGGTCCCCAACCTTGGATCCCCAGATGTTCTTGGACCGAAATTCCCAGAAGCCTTCACCACGAGCTGTGCTGGCCAGGATTTCTGGGAGTTGTAGTCCAAGAACGTTTGGGGACCCAAGGTTGAGAACCACTGGTCTAGTCGAATGCTCTATCCGCACTGTTTGTGACACCACCCTGACTCTCCAGTGTGAAAGGCAAGTCAGAAATGAAACGAATAAACCAACTAACCGCCCGGTGTGTATCTGATCGAAGATATTTGGAAACCCCAGAGTCATCAGCAGGGAGATTTTTAGGGTTTAATCCTAAGAAGAGAGTGTTGATGCACTTTGACTCCAAAGATGTTTGCCCTTGGGTGTCCATTATAAACCGGGAATCGTGAGAAAATCTGAAGGAAGAGCCCCATAGTAAATCGTTTGGGGTGGGGATGTGACTGTTGCAGCCTCTCGCTCTCAGCAAGAACCTGTAGGGAGGGAATCCCTCTTTTCTCCTTGCAGTAAAATTGCCTGTACCAACCCATTCCCCCACTTCAGGAAATCTGATAGGAAATCTTAGATGTTCCATGGTCAAAGAAACACCAGTCTGGGCAGAATTCAGCAATTCCTGCACCAAATGACCCCTTTTTCTGCTCAGCATCCCCTGGGAAGGGCACTGCAGGGTGCAGAATCCGGCCGTTTCTTGCACAGATGAAGAGAGGGGAAACAAGGGGGGGGGAATGAAGAGGGGGGGGGGTGGGAAACCTCACCAGGGTAGCGGGAGTTTTCCATGAGGCCTCTTGGTATGACCAAGATGTGGGAAATCGCTGAGAACGAGACCTTTTTTTCATGTACTCGCCACACCTCTGGTTCAGGGCAGGATCTGTTCTATTTCCTAACCCAGCCTCCGTGAACTGAAATAAAATAGCCGTAATCAGGTATCCTCCCGGCTATTTCGTACGCATTCCAGGGGGTCTGCCTCCAGAGCCAAAGGGGCCTCCTTATCGCCCTCCAGGAATGGCGGGAATTCTGGTGAGCTGCATTTCTCCAGGTAGTTTATGTTCTTTCTCTTAAAAGGTTGCCTTTGGAGGCTTGAAACAGGCCAGCCAGCTTTTGTGGCACTATAGCCTCTTAGCCCCAGCGGAGACATAGTCCATGGCCCTCCTGAGACCACCATTTGCCATCCACGGACTCTGAAACCTTGTTTGCAAGAAGGTAAAGCACTTTGGGACATGCAGAGAGAATAAACATCGTCTGTTGCGACGAAATCCAGTTTAAAAGCAGCAGAAAGGGGTTTGCGCACAACCTTGCAAGGTAGGCTGTACCATGGCCGGCCCCTCCGGTCCCTCTTCCTCTGCCCCCCATGGCTCAAACCCAGATTTCATGGACAACCTGTTTTCTTTATAATATGGTACAGATATTGGAAGAGTTGCTTTTCTGGACGATGGCTCTGCCCGAGTTCTGAACAGGTGGAGCCCACCTGTGGCTTTCTAGATGCCTGTTGAACTACAACCCCCATCAGCCCTTGCCATGAGCTATACTAGCTGGGGCTGATAGCAGCTGAAGTCCACAACATCTAAAGGGCCGCAAGCCGCCACCGTTGCACTGGTGTAGAGAACATTGCCCATTTATACAAAACACAGTGGTTCTGTGCTTTCTCAAGGGATTTGTGTCTGGAGGCAAAGATTCCTTTTGCCTGATTGATTGATTGATTGATTGATTGATTGATTGATTGATTGAAAATCACCATCATCACAGAGCTGCAGAGTTGGAAGGGACCCTATAGATCACCGAAGTCAGTCCCTGTCAAGGAGGCCCAGTGGAGATTCGAACTCCCAACCTCCAGAGACCTAAACCACTGAACCATTCAAATATTTATGTGCCACTTTTCTGTACTCCTGTGTGGGAGCTTTGAAAACAAATGTTGGATGGCTAAAGGTCAGGAATGCTCTCTGAATCTGTGGCTTTCCTGTATTAGCAGGGGGCTGGACTAAATGACCACTGGGTACCCTTCCATCTCTACAGTTCTATGACTCTGAGCCGGTTTTCTGGTGGTAAATCACATGGGTTAGCCTTCTGTGTACAGAAAATGGAAGGGTTCCAGGTCTGATAAAAGGATAAATCCACACCTTGAAGACATCTAATATTGTCTGATTGTGGGTGCTAAGCAGAGGGAGTCTTGCATGGGAGACCCCCAAAGAACAAGAAAGAGAGCCAAGAAAGGATTCTGCCTGAAAGCCAGGAGAGCTGCTGCCGATCAGAGCTGACAAAACTGAACCTGCTCAGTTTAAGAGAGCTTCTGATGTTGCTATGGTCACCTACAGAGTACATGGTTAACCTCCGGAACTCACTGCTATAAGAATGATGGCCGACAATTGCAGAACTTGAGAGGTGGCTCAGAAAAATTCATGGTAATTCATCGCTACCAATCAGCGTGGCTAGAGATCCCTACAATATCGGAGGCCTCCATAGAGTCGTTGCTATGGCACCTGAGATTAATCGCATTCGTGTCTAGCTGACGGGTTTCCGATAGACCCC
Source organism: Intellagama lesueurii (assembly GCA_037013535.1). Lineage (NCBI taxonomy): Eukaryota > Metazoa > Chordata > Lepidosauria > Squamata > Agamidae > Intellagama > Intellagama lesueurii. The sequence goes on along the minus strand of JBAJHW010000006.1, from coordinate 122,027,480 downwards.
TGCTGGGTAGTGCCGGGAATATTGGACTCAATGGGGCTTTTGTCTGGAATATCCTTCCTTGGTTCAGTTCTTGAGAAAATACTGAAAATACAATTGCGTCCGTGTGTGACCATTTCTGCCACAGAACTGCAGTCGTGGTTGGCACAGAGATCGGAAACGCCGGGAATATTTTTTTGGAGAGCGTCTTACCTGCAAGCCGCTTGGAGAAGCAATACCCAGGTGCACTGTTTCTCCACTGTGTGGTGAGTTTTGTGGGTTCCCCCCCCCCACTTAACATGCCAAAGATAACCCAGTGACACTCAAAGCATTTCAAATATGTTGTGTCACTAGAAACTACAAAGTTCACATTCCAGTACTGATAGCTCAGCATCCCTCCGTCTTAAATTATGTCGAGTGTCATGCCAGTTTTTTGCGGGATAGGTAGGAGGATAAAGAATTAAGGCTTCTCAGCAAACTTGCTAGAGGTTAAAAGACCATTTCTCTCTGCTCCACACCCAGCTCTCCTCCTCTCTGTCTGCAATTTCCATCTCGTCTGTTTAACTGCAGATCTAATGGCTATAATATTCAGAAAATTACCAGACTTTCTATTTCTTCCCCGACCTTCTAATTCCCCAGCCAGCATGGTTAGCGATTAATTTAACCATTCTGTGGAAGCATCTTGCTCCAAACAAATGTATATCTAGTAGTACTGGAACTTGTAAAAAAAAAATGGGTGTGTGTGTGTGTGTGTGTCCCCCAAGCTTTTCCAAGCTCTGATCTACAGCATTCAGAAGTCTGTGTACTTTTATGACATTTCGTTTTATCCTATAATAAAGGCTGGATATCTGAATGGCTTAGGTACTGGGTTGTGAAGCCAGAGGTTGTGAGTTCAATTCCCCACTGGGCCTCCCAGGATAAGAGACAGTCTGTGTGGTTATGGGTGTGTGTGTGTGTGTGTGTGTGTGTGTGTACACTCACAAACACACACACACACGCATACACACACAAATATATATAAGCAAAGACAGAGGGAGAGGCACTATACTCTGATCATCTTTCTTTTCCTTTCCTTCTGAATGGAACCCCCACCTCCTTCTTCGACAAAACCTTCAATATTTTCAATATTGCTTTATTGCTGTGCTGGGAGTGGTTTATAGGCAATTGAATTTCGGAGGAGCGGCCCTCCTCTCTGGTGTGCAAACTGCAGCCGCAGGAACACGTAGAAAGGAACGGGCTGATTTCGTGACGCTCTTAACATGTTGCCATGTAAGGATGAACACGGTGGATGCATTCCCGCTGGCAGGCAGATGCTACACGGTCATTTTCCGACTACACGCTATAATGCCAACAGCCAGGTGGTCATTATTTTGCCCAGTGGGAGAGCCCTGGCACATGCCTTGAATGACATGGCACCCTGCAGGCTCTACGCAAAAGCTGTGAATCCAGCAGCCATGAAGGAGAGCTGGTGCGACATTAAGCAGCAGTACCGGGAGAGCGAAAGTCCTACATCACTTCAAAAGCCTCCTTCAAAATCACAGTAAACTTCTTGTGACCCCTTTTAAACTCCCACCTACAGATCTGATCAGGAGAAAGCAGGCGCCAAGTGACTTAAGAAAGCAATGCTGTTCGTCCTCCTCAGAATGCCAGACAGTGTTGCATCGTGGTTACGATGCTGGGCCAAGACTCAGAAGATTAAGGTTCTAGTCCCCACTGAGCCACAAGACTCACAGAATACCTTTGAATGCATCATTTGCTCTCTCGGACTGATCTACCTCCCAAGGGGTGTTGTGAGAATAGAGAGGAGGAGGAAGAGAAACCTGTTTGCCATTTTGCACTCACCGGAAGAAAGGTGGGGTATAAATTGGATGGATGGATGGATGGATGGATGGATGGATGGATGGATGGAAGGAAGGAAGGAAGGAAGGAAGGAAGGAAGGAAGGAAGGAAGGAAGGAAGGAAGGAAGGAAGGAAGGAAGGAAGGAAGGAAGGAAGGAAGGATGCTATATTAATATCTGAGAAGGAAATAAAAGAAGGGGAGGCAGGTAAAAACTTTATACAATTGTAAGCACATTCTTCTCACCCTGGAACTGTTTAGTCCTTGCTGAATCATCATCATCTTGGACCTGCAGGGCTGGAAGGTAATCTAGGAATCATTCAGTCCAGCCCCTGTTGAGGCACTGTGGGGAATCAAACTCTCATAGAATCGTCGTAGGGTTGGAAGGGATCTTGGAGGTCTTCTAGTCCAACCCCCTCTTCTAGTCCAACTCCCAACCTTTGGCTCCATAGCCAGAGACCTCAGCCACCGCGCTATCCAGACGTTCTATATATTACTGAAAACAATATATAAACAAAATGACCTGCAAATGATCTGGCCCTCTCAGCTCCCTGTTACCAGCTATCCTTCTCTTCCCTGGCGAGGGGCTAGCTTTTTGCTACGCTGTGCTATCTGGATTGAGACAAGAGAATGGCCACTGACTTGCACATCACCAGGAAAGGAGGACATGAATTACCAACAAGGAGAACACAAGAGGACGCTGCTTTGTGTAAAAGTGCATACACTAATGGGGTCCTTTTTAAGGAGAAAGGTGGGATAGAAATATTTTAAATAAATACATTTTAAAAATAATAATACGTGTTCAGATGGATGTTTAAAATTTAAGCACGATAAGAATCTCACTGGAGCGGGGGAGACAGTGACCAGCGCGCCTGCTGCCGTGTTTCCCCGAAAATAAGACAGGGTCTTATATTAATTTTTGCTCCAAAAAACACATTAGGGCTTATTTTCAGGGGATGTTTTTTCCCCCCAAGTACAACCATCTACGTTTATTCAAATACAGTCATGTCCTCTTCTTCTGGTTGCTGCACAAGGGTGGAGGGCGGGGTTTCACTTAACTGGGACTTATTTTTGGGGTAGGGCTTATATGACGAGCATCCTGAAAAATCACACTAGGGCTTATTTTCGGGAAAACAGGGTGGGTGTGCTGACCAGGAACTGCTCGTTATGAATGGTCCACCTCAAGGTCTTGGATCTCCCTCCTCTTTATCTTGATCAGGTTCTTTATCGTTAAATGAGACTTGGACTGGGTGGGTCTTCTAATAAAGAACCTCTTCAATTGCCCTTTGCCATCACTGGAAATGGAGGACTGTTCCCCCTAAAAGAATCCTTGTGGCCACCCTCGTGAGGAGTGCTCCCAAGCTGCTGGAATGCACCCCCCCAGCCCTACCCTCGGTTCTTGATTGGCTCCCTGGGGAAAATCCCGCCCAGAACTTCAATGAGAATTCCCCCCCCCCCTTCATTCCCGGGCATGTCATTCACCTTCTTCTAGGATGTGGTTTGTAAAAAATAAACATGGACTGATTTTTTTCCCCCCTCGCTCTAGAACAATGTGTCAGTGTGATCTGCCAATGGGTGCTTTGTTAAGCTCCACGCCTGCACTACAAAAATAATGTCTCCAGGATTATACCGTGTTTCCCCGAAAATAAGACAGGGTCTTATATTAAATTTTGCTCCCAAAAACGCATTAGGGCTTATTTTCGGGGGATTTTTTTTTTCATGTACAACCATCTACATTTATTCAAATACAGTCCTGTCATCTTCTTCTGGTTGCTGCACAAAGGTGGAGGGCAGGGTTTCACTTCACTGGGGCTTATTTTTGGGGTAGGGCTTATATGACGAGCATCCTGAAAAATCCTACTAGGGCTTATTTTCAGGTTAGGTCTTATTTTCAGGGAAACAGGGTATACACCATGGCTGCTGTTTTTGAGAGCTTATAATCCTGGAATCAGGCCAGCCCCTCTTCATACCAAAGAGTCATCCATCATTTATACTTCTGATCAGCTAATGGGCAGCCTGCTTGGAAAGCAAAGAAGTAACACATCATGTTCACCCTTTGGAGAATACGACAAACCAAAGATAAGTTGTTATCTACCAGCCGAGCAGCATGTTTCTGTTTTTCTTTTTTAAGATACAGCTTTTGAGAGGCTGGGCCACATCAGAAAGCCAAGGGGAGAAAACGGCTGTATAACTAAGCCACAATTGAAATTGAAAATCCCTGCACATAGAAAACTAGCAGCTGGAGAAAACCAATGGGACGTGCCTCAAGATACTTCTGTGTCAAGGGTTGATGTCTAATGTTCTCCCTTTTCTCTTAATCCAATACTTAGTACCCTAGACAGCAGCATTCCTCTCAGAAACTAAAGATGAGGACTTACCTAGAAGGAGAATTTGTTCTTGTAAACGTACCCGGTTCTGCATGACTGCCACCATCCGTACGATGTAAGGCTTGTCCTGCTATATTCACTGCTTTTTTTCCCTTCCCTTCTGAAGTCATGATGTTTAGTCTCAATTAAGTCTGGGGAGTGGTATTTAATGCTATAGTGCTTCCCATGAAATTCATTTTTAAACAGCCTATTTATTGTGCTAAAAGTACACACACCAAAAAAACAGCTGGAGTGGAGTGTTCACGAAACTAATTTCAGCTATCAAAGCTTCCCAGCTGGAAGTTTTAATTAACACGCACACACACAGGGGGGAAGCTCCATCAAGAAAGTGTATTTCTTTTTTTAAAAAAATCAAACAATTTCAAAGATTTCTCAAAGGGGAACATTTTCCTGAGATGTGGCTTTTTAAAGCACAAGATGGACAGAAACCCACTAAGCCCAGGGCTCCATCAACCATGCTGTCTGACCTTCCTGCTCCACTCTCTCTGTCTGCATCCCAATCTTGAGTCTGCCATGACCCTATTACCTCTAGTCCTATTCAAGTGGTACTTACATCAGCAGCATCCTCCATAAGATCATCTGGGCTACCACAAGTTATGGAAGGCAGAGCTCAGAAACACTAAATTCGAGGCTTGTGGCTCTCAGAATTCTCCACCCCAAGTAACTTTTCCAAGTTCCTTCTTGACATGTAAACGTCAGATCCCATGGGCTACTTTTTAGCTTTGAAAATCCAATAACACTCAAGGTTCCACCAAGATCTACTCATAAATATCCCAGATTCTGGGCTGGTTTCACGCCTGATCTCATAAATTATCCTCTGGTTCCAGTCCTGATCTGCTCTGTTTGCTGAAGTTCCTAAGAGGTTTCACTCTGGATCGCCTTCATCCCACCCATTATTCCATAGCCCTCTGTTGGCTGTGGGTTTCTGGAAGTAATCATTCCAAAGCTACCTTTCCTAAGCTCTGGTGTTCCTTGTAAAGTTCTGCTCTTCTGCTTCTCACACCGGGCAATAGAAGTGATCAACCTTCAGTTCAGCCTTCAGTCTGGAGAAAGTGAAGACCTCACAAGCCAGTAGCACAGAATGCTGTAAAGGATTGCTAGATGGACACCTGTCAAACACACAACCTGATTTACAACTGCCTTATTCATCCTTGCCTATAAAATTCAATGCAAATTTTATCGCCTCCTGGTTCGCTCAGGTGAGGCCAACCAAATGGACTCACCGTTCATGTTCCTCCCTCTCCCTTATCATCGCCTCTCCCTTATCATCAAAGGATTTATTCCCCCCCCCCCCGCCAAACTCTGCCCCCAGGCCCACAGCAATTATGCACTGAAATAACAGCCATGCCCTGATGGCTCACATTAGTGGCGTGGATGCTGCATTAAAATAAAGAAAGCTCCATAATAACCCTTGTTTTGCATCAAATGATACTTTGTTCCTGAAACCTGCCACCATTAATGGCGCTATTTAGGAAAACAATAAATAAACAGCAAGAGGAAAATTAAGGGGCAGTCCCCACTACTCTGAAGTGTAGAAAGCAATAAACAGCCGTGGTAGCTGATTATTTAATAGCTGCAGCAGACCGGGGAAGGAGCCATCTATCAAGCCATTTACTGGAAAAGAGGATACACACTCACTTCCATTATCAAGCAAGTCACTCTTGCTTATCTGAAGCATAATGAAGCTTATCCTCTTTGAGATGTCAGGGTTTTTTAGCAGCCATATTTTTCATTTTGTAAACTAGAACATTTTTTGGTTTGTTTGTTTAAAAAAAACACAGCATCGTGCCTGTCAGCATAGCGCTATTCACTGGAGCAAAGACACTGGTCTGGTATCGTTTTTTTGAAAGCGCAGCCATTTAAGGCCCAGGTCACATGAGGGACAGTTCTCTAGTTATCCCCCAGTTGGTTTGTTGCTTTTTTTCCCTGGTCACACAACGCACAGTCAAGATCAAGATATTTTTCCGGCCAGTGGTGTAACTGCAGAACATTTCTCCATCGCCAGGAGGGTTGTGTTATTTTCTACCTTTGTTGCACCGATGTATTCTTTACCGAGATTGCTTGTGTGCACAACCTGCCCCACTTCTTTTCAGAATCGAAGCCAGGAAGGTGGCCGCCATTACTGCGGCACACACATGATGATTATTATTTGTTTTTCACGCCCGATACATTGATAAAAGCATGTCACTGGGCAGCAGCTGCCATTACCTTACTGGCGAGTAATTTTAAAAAATTATTTCTATGGGAAGATACATTGAACTGTTGGTATGCCATGTCACAGGGTGGGAGTGATCGCCTGTACTGCCGCTCTGATATCCCATGTCCATTGTGTGCGATGCATTTCTGGAGGAGCAGCCATTGCACAAGGAGACACTTTCCTAAACAGAAACCCTTTCCCGATAAATTTTCCCTCTAATTTTCAGCCCCGTGAGGTGATGTTTAACCTCCCCCCATGCGCAAGTCTGCGATATAAATATATATATGAGGGGCTTACGTCATTGCCCCTTGAAGTAAGAGAGAAAATAAACTGGTATAGCCGGCTGTAACGATTCAAATAAATCAGTAGCAGTACCACTAAAAGTTCTTGGGATGTTTGTCCCGGGATATAAACCATGTGACCACGATTCAGTACAACAGAGGTATAGAAAGTATCGGAAGAACTAGAAAACATTTTCCTTGTGTGACCGGGGCCTTAGTCTCTGCAAGCGTATCAAGAGGAAACAAACAAAATGAGAAAGAAGCCGAAAATATTGTGGCAACTTAAAGACTACCTGCTATATTTTAATGTGAACTTTTGTAGAACAAGCCCACTTCTTCAGACCTAACAGTGGGAATACAGAGGCGACATGGGAAAACATTTATACATGGCTCAAAGATAAATAGACAGTGGTAGGTTAGTAGAGATAAGTTGCAAATTATATGAATCATGGTGGCATTTCCCACTTAGAAATGACTTAAGACCCCTGTTTGATATTCGGTCCTTTTCCTTTGACGTTTTGTTCTGTAAACAGTGACCGTGGTTCTTGGATAAAGGAACCCCAGGCTATAGATAGCAAGAGCAGATACAAAATACGGTAATGAGTTAAGATTGGCAAAATATGGTAACAAGTTAATCCCTGACTTTACTTTTGAAACTTGTGCTGTAGCAGCAGTTAGAAAAGAGCCTGGGTTGTGGGAAATGGCAGCAGATAAAAACATAATTATTGTAGTATTCCACATTTGGTAATGGCTTAAAAACCCTTGGCTAATATTTAATCCATTGAGATGGGTATTAAACATATGAATATATTTTATCTCTTAAACCCAAATATATTTATGAATATATTTGATCTCTTAAGACCAAAAGAACGGGGTATAAAAATTCCAACCATGCTACAAGGCTGCTTGAGACCACAACCTCAAGAGGACTGATATCACCTCTCAAAGACATGTACCATCAAGTTTTGGACTCTTGTCTACAATTTTTCTATACTATCCATGAAGGGGTTGGGCTCAGCCTGATGAAGTGGAATTTTCTCCACAAAAGCTTGCAATTTGTTTGATTTTTAGTGGTGCAATAAAAAGGAACCCACTCTTACACTGGATTGCAGTCGATCTCCTATGCCTGACAGCAAGAACTGTTTGACCTGGGAGAGGCATGTTGGAATCTCCTTAAATCAGGTTTCTGAACAGGGAACGGATAACCCTTTGCAACTCTGGATTCCCCACACTGGCAGGGGCTAGGCTAGATGACCCCTAAGGTCGTTTCCAACACTGCAGTGACATGATTCTGCATAGACAATAAAGAATGAAGGGAGAAAGGAACAGCTGCTTTGGCACTGAAGCTGCAACAGCTAAGCAAGCATCGGAACCAGTGACCATGCCTGATGGAAACTATAGGACCACGATGGGAGTTGTAGTCCAGCAATGCACTGGGCACCAGCGTGGGCAAGGTGAGTCTCTCCTGGCCTCTAGTTAGGAGCCTTTCCCAGCCTTACCAGGAAAATTGGCAAGCAAAAAACAAAACAAAACGCACACGTGCTACCATTCGCTGGCAAAAACAAAACAGAGCACTATAACCACAAGCGTAACTTACAACTGATTACCTATTGCAAGTTCCCACTTAACCTTTAAATGCTGCTACAAAACTCGACTTAGCCTTGCACGGTAGCAGCCGCCAAGCCGTTCAGACAGCTGTGCTATTTTGCCAGCCGGCGCATGACGCCACCTCCTTGCTTTTGCCCGTGCGGGACTCAGCGCTGCAACCGCTTTATTTCCCTTCTGAAAAAAGGAAGGCTACACTGCAGGTACAAATGTGCCCGGTGGCATCAGGAAGCAAGCTACAGCAGGTCCCAAAAGCCAGCTTCTCAACTGTTACAACTGGTCTGCAAACACCAGACGAACCTGTCAAAACAGGAACACAGTGAGGCATTGGGGGGGGGGGGGGAAGCTGCTCTGAATATAGGAATCAACAAATCCAGCTTGTTCTTTTCGTTTTCAAAGGTATTCATGTTGTCTTTTCTTTTTCTTTTTTTGGTTTTTTGAGAAAGGAACACAGTGGGTTGCTGTTGTTTTGCCTGCAGCATTAGGGGAAAAGCTCCCCTCCGTGCACACAATTGCAAGGAAAGCAGGCTACAAACTGAATCTCCTTGTAGCATCCAAATCCAACAATGAGGAAGCACGATGCTCCAACTGACCGTAGCAGCTCTCAGAATCCAGAACTACAACAAGAAGCTTGAGGCTTCTGACCAGGTAGAAGCTCTTTTCTGCCCTCCTGTGTGAATCAGACTCTTCCTTTTTTCATATCTCAAGCCAGTAAGGGATAGTGGATAGAGTGTCAAACTAGAATTCAAGGGACCTGGGTTCAAATCCTCGCTAAGCCATGGAAACTCATGGGTGGGAGGGGCAGCAATGGTAAAACACTTGCTGAACTTTTCACATGCTGTACCAATGAATATAATATACTTCTGAAACACTGGGCGTTCAAGTCAGAGATACTGGTGAAGTTGTCAAGGACATCTTTTATCGATGGATGAGTAACAGGTAGATCAAGGCTGATTCAATCTAGCTCAGTATGCATGTCTGTGAAAGGAAATGAAAAGGGAAAGACTGGCGTTTTAGAGAGAAAAATGCACAAAGGGCTGGACAATACACATTGTTAAATATGAAGAATCAATGTAGTTTCACTTTCTTTTCACATTCAAGTGAGTATGTACAGCCTCCATTGGGATCAAGGCTATCACACACCAGTAGAGGAGGTTTAAGCCCACCTTGAACGTTAAGCTGTTCCCCGCAACAAGGGCTAAAAGAAAAGAAAACAACCATGCTGGCTGAGGAGTTGTAACTATAGTCCAGACAACACTTTTTCTAATCTCTCTTCAGTAGTTCGGGGTTCGGTTTGCTGCACTGGGTCTGAGGATCTACCATTACATTTCCAAAATGCCCTTAGACTGTAACTGTATGGATGTTTTCACCACGATTCCTTGTGAATAGTGCTTGACTAGTGCACACTGGTGACACTTAGGCCAAGAAGATGCAGAAGATTTAGGGCTGCGAAAGACAACCATCTCAGGAAGCAAATGTAAGGTTCACCAGGGGCAGCTCTTTCTGTTGTTCTTCCTCAGCGGGACTTATATCCCATCTTGACCTCAGTTCTAATGCAGAAATCTTTCAGGTTGCCAGTGCCGAGGAAAGGTTAAGCTGCCAGTCCACATGGTTCCTGAACGTAGAACTGAATAGAGGTGAACTCTGCCCTTTGCTTCAGGCAGCAAAATATCTTGGGCTTCTCCAACAGAATACATTCCAGAAATTCTCTTCCTGGTTAAACCTGAATAACTGTAAACCAGAGCTTGGAAAAGTTAATTTTCTAGACTATAGCTACCAAAATCCCACAGCCAACATAGCTAGTAGGCACCCGGTAATGCAGGTGTCAGTATAGACCAGCTTTCTCAAGCTCCACACTAGAGATGGGTGCTTTGTATAGCTTCATATAAAGCATGGCACCCCAGGTGGTGCTGAGTTCCATCTCTTCCCCCCCCCCCCCCCCCGGGCAGCTGTCCCACTTACCAGGCTCTCCATGCTGCTAGGGTCCTTCTTCGGCAGCAGCACTTCAATCCAGGCCCAGCCAGCCTTTCCCTGCCTCCCCAGGCAACCAACCACTCATCAGCCGGGCAGGGAGACTCCCTGTCCTGCCAGCTTGCCAGAGTGGTTGGCTGCTTGAGGAGGCAGGGAAAGGCTGGCTGGGCTCCTGCCGGGATTGGAGCGCCCCAGCAGCATGCGGAGCCTGGTAAGTGAACCAATCGGCCTCGGGGGAGAGAGATGAAACTCAGCAACCCCTGTGGTGTTGTGCTTCATACAAAGCTGTACGAAGCACAAAGCGCCCATACCTACTCCACACCAAACATGCCCCCCCGATCAACGGTGTGGTATTTTGTTTGACGATGCACATGATAAAGCCAACCTTTATCCTTGCAAAAAAAAAAAGATGCTCACGGCAACCCAAGGCAAACTAAAAAAAACTCTAGTGGATTGCTTTGAGGTACTCTTGGATGAGGACATTCTGATGATGGCTGTCAACAGATGTTCTTGGAGAGACATAGAAACTGTCTGGAAAATAATAAAGCAACTTCCTTCCTCAGGCAAAATTGCAGGTGTCTTTATTTTTAGACAATATCTGAAGAATGCACTTTTTGTGTGTGAAACAGGCACATACTTTGAAGCGGTATCTAGAATTTTAATTACTCTCCCTCACCCCTCCCCTGGTGCTGTCAGTTCTGTCCTGCAACTGAAGCTAATGGTGCCTGCTGAAAATCATCTTCAGTATCTTTTCTAAAGCTAGAGTTTTCACAATAATGACATGTTTACTCTTTGACACTGTCTTTGACTCTGTTGTCTTACTCTAATAGAGAAAATACCTCATATTCCAGACAACAAAAACAGATTACTACAGAAAGTCCAAAGAACTGAAACTTTACATTCAACTCCAGTCAATTTATTCAGCTTGGGGGATATAATACTGATATATTTAAATGAGGATTACAAGGGTTAACCAACTTTTTGGAATAATCAATTAAAGTTTCAGTCTTATACACACTTCTTTGGGTCCCAGTGGTGCTTACCTCTAAGAACAGAAATGTAGAGCATTGGATGTCTTAAAACTTTTAACCTGCAATATTTTTTTACCTGCATCTTCTTTCTCCCTCTTAGGCCCAGGTACGTTTGTACAGAAATGCAGGTTAAAAGTTTTTATTTCAATCATCAGACTTCATTGTAGAGCTGAATTCTATGCCCCAATGTGCCTGTGTTCGGGAGTCCAAGCCATTCAGATTCTCCCATTTCAGGCTGGCATTAGGCACCTAAAAGACTACAATGAATTCGTTTACACAGGAACATGCAAGGAGCACTTTATTTACACTTATCTATGAACATCCATTGAATTGTGGTGCTGGAGGAGACTCTTGAGAGTCCTGTGGACTGCAAGGAGATCAAACCTATCCATTTTGAAGGAAATCAACCCTGAGTGCTCACTGGAAGGACAGATCCTGAAGCTGAGGCTCCAATCCTTTAGCCCTCTCATGAGAAGAGAAGACTCCCTGGAAAAGACCCTGATGTTGGGAAAGTGTGAGGGCAAGAGGAGAAGGGGACGACAGAGGACGAGATGGCTGGACAGTGTCATCGAAGCGACTAACATGAATTTGACCCAACTCCGGGAGGCAGTGGAAGACAGGAGGGCCTGGCGTGCTCTGGTCCGTGGGGTCACGAAGAGTCGGACACGACTTAACAACTAAACAACAACAACAATGAACATCCATACAAAAGAACTCATCGTATCCCACCTCCTCCAATGTCTAACTGAACCAAGACAAATAGTAAAAGCTGAACCACAACACTTTCAAGGTAAAATTCAAATTTTAAGATAAAGTCGTGTGGGCGGGTTAGTTTAAAACAGCTTTCCCAGGTATTTAAAGCAACCCTCCAGGTATGTTGCATAATCTACTCTAATTAACCCGACCAGGAGCATGGGGTGTGTGTGACAGCGGAGGGGGTATGGGATTGAGAAAAAGCTTCCACAGTCTCTCCCAAACCATCGATTTTGTTAAAACACGGACACTGTAAATCCTTACATGCATTGGAATTACTTTTTGCGAAATAATAATAATCCGTGATAGCGGAGACCCACAAGGAGGAGAGAATACCAAGCCAATAAAAAAATTTAATTTCTGCAGGGCGGGTGGACTACAGTGAAATGAAACACGTGTTGCGTGGGCACTTCTCACGTTCTCTGGCTGCTCTCTTGTTATAACCAACCAGTGACGGAGAGAAGGTACCCCACACATGCTCAGATGCGCGGATCTTCCTTCTGGGATTAGGATGCGCGGTGCAAGTAGAGTTAGGACCTTCCCAGCATTTTGCTCCTCTTCAAATGCAAGCTCGTTAAGTCTCCTTTCCCGTCGAACCGATCGTGCAGGATGGGGGGTGTCGTGATTACTCGGCGGTGAAAGCAAGAGAAGGGGAGATAAGAGGTGCATTCTGTACATGCTCAGAAGTACGGTTTATCTCAACTAGCAAAATATCGGCAGGGAAATTGTGAATTGGCCGGAAAGTCCCGGGGTGTGTGTGAAATCCAAAGATCCTCCCTCTCCATTAAGCCCAACCACTTCGTTTCCTTCCTTCGCTCCGTCCCGGTCCAGCTGAAGCTCCTCCCCTTCAGGTGGTCGGGCTCCGCCCCTTGACAGCCGCACAGGCCCCTCCCTCTCCCGAAGGGGCTGGCCATCTGTGCGCGCCCTGCACTTCTTGCCTCTCGAACTGAGCTCGCAGAAGCCACGCCCCCTTCCTCGCCCTCGGCTTTGATGGACGGGGTTGTGAAGGCCAGCTTGGCCCCGCCCCCACTCCTTGCCTCTGCCGAACGGAGCTCTCAAAAGCCCCACCCCCCCGGTCTTTGATGGACGGGTTGTGAAGGCCTGGTGGCCCCGCCCTCATATCTTGCCCGCCGAGCCGTCCTCTCGGGAGCCACGTCCCCTTCCCCCGCCCCCTCGGTCTTTGATGGACGGGTTGTGAGGGCCAGCTTGGCCCCGCCCTCGCTCCTTCCCTCTGCCGAACTGAGCTCTCAGAAGCCCCGCCCCCTTCCTCGCCCTCGGCTTTGATGGACGGGGTTGTGAAGGCCAGCTTGGCCCCGCCCTCACTCCTTGCCTCTGCCAAACTGAGCTCTCAGAAGCCCCGCCCCCGATCTGTGATGGACGGCTCGTGAAGGCCCAGGTGGCCCCGCCCTCACATCTTGCCCGCCGAACCGAGCTGTCAGGAGCCCCGCCCCTCCGCTTTGATGGACGGGTCGTGAGGGCCGGGTGGCCCCGCCCCGTTGTTTACCGCTCGTCCGGCCTGGAAAGAGAGAGCGAGAGGCGGGAAGGCGGGATGAGGGAGGGAAGGCGGGAGTGAGTCGCGGCGCTTTCCCTTTCCCGCCTCCATGTTGTTGCCTGAGGAGGCAGCGGCGGCGGTTCTTCTTTTTCCCTCCTCCTCCTCCTCCTCTTCTTCTTCTTCCTCCTCGGTGGCAGCGCGCGCGGGTCTGAGGGGACGCCGACGGCGGGAACAGCAGCCGCTGAGGCGCTGAGGGGAAGCTGGGTTGGGGGGGGGGGGCGCGAAGAAGGCGACGGAGAAGGTGGCGCTTCCTCCTCTGAGGGGAGCTGACAGGAGGAAGGACGACGACGACGGAGCAGGAGGAGGAGGACGACGACGACGACGACGAGGAGGAGGGAGGGAGGGAGGGAGGCAAGAAGGCTTCCGAGCGGGACGGACCGACCGGCCGGGAGGCAGGCAGGCAGGCTGAGGGGAAGCGCAGGAGCGGCGGCGGCGGCGGTTGTGGCGCAGCACGGCGAAGGGGAGGCTGCCGGGCTCCCCCTCCTCTCCCCTCCCCTCCTCCTCCTCCTCCTCCCCCCCAACCCCCCCACTCTGTTCCCCCCCCCTCCCCACCTGAGGGCTGACGAGGGGAGGGCAGGAAGGAAGGAAGGAGGGGGCGGGCTTGTAGGGAAGACGGGGAGGGGGGGCGCCAGGGATGAGATAATCCCCGAAGGAGCTGCGGGTGGGGAGGGTCGGCACCGAGAGAGAGGGGAGGGAGGGGTGGGGGAGGGGGTCATGTAGGGGTGGGGGAGGGGAAGCAGAGTGTCAGGTCTTGGTTGGGGAAGGGGGGCTGCCAAAAATAGAGGAGGGGGTATTATTCCCTTTCTCTCTCCCCCCCCCCCGTCTTCCTCCTCCTCCTGGGAAAGGGGCAGTTTTAGGGGGGTGGGAGAGAGAGAATTGGGGGTGTCCATCCAGGCAACTTTAGGGCTCGTCTCCTGAAGGGAAGGAAGGTTCCCTGACAAGTGGGATGATGAGCCCCTCTTTTGCAGGGGGAAAATGACAGATCAAGGGGGCTTCTGCGCAAGGTGTCAATTTGAATTAGATTTTAAGGGGGAAGGGTGATGTAAAGGTTCCCTCTCTCCTCCCCCCTCTCTCTATTTTTTTTTTAATTTTAATGGGATCAACTCAGGGCAGCCTGGGGTCTGCATCGGTTCAGGAGCTACAGGATACATTAGGGTTTTTTTGTGGGGGGTTAGGTGCAAAGTATAACTAGTAACCCACCCCATCTGTCTTTTTAAAGCTGTCTTGGGGTGGCTGTTCGAGGCGGGTATTTTTGTGCCTATTGTAGGGATCTGGAGTGGCACTAGGTTTATTTTCTTATTTGGAATGGTCCAGGTTTTTGCTTTTGGTGGGGTAGATCTGGGATTTTTCTTTTTGCCTTTTTAAAAAAACACCCTTTCGTTGAAGAAGTACAGAAGAGACCTGTTTGTGCGCTGCCTTCTATTACAATTTTTTTGTGTGGCTTGGCTTCATTCCTGGAGGAGTTTTTTTCCCCCCCTGCGTATAAATCTGCCTATTGATTTCCAAAAAAGAAAACAAATAAAGAGAAACGCATATAAACGCACACTGAACCTGCCTCTGAGAGGGAAATAGCCAGGTGAAAAACGCACTCAGTTTCCATGGACAACCCGTCCATTATCACCCAGGTGACTAACCCCAAAGAGGAAGAAATCCTGTCTTGTTCTCAGGATAAAGGTGAGAAGCTGTTCTCTACTGAGTACATACTTATGTAATGGTTGCTGACAAACGTGTACAATTATATAGTGATATTGTAATATTAATTCCAGTATATGCCTGCCTGTTTTTGTAGGTTGAAGTTGCTGGATTGTGGGACACCCTAAACGTTTTCAGTGCTGCATAACCAGAATCCAGTAGCAAATTAAAACACGTGAACTGCATTCTGCCACTTGCCTACATTGGTCTCAGCCCTGGTTGGTGTTGAGTGCAACTCTTCCAACCTTGTTGTTTCTCTGCCAGTTAGAGCTTGGGTTGGATCCAAGCCCTGGGAAGGCAGACCTTTACTGAACGGACTAGAATGGTTTTTAAATTTTGGCATTCCAACAGTGGGAAATGTTTTTTGGAGGAGGAGAAGCTGATATAAACATCCCTTTAAAATGAGGAGTAGAACGATAGATCTGAAGAGACATTTTATTTAAGGTACTTGGATGTTTGGCATCTGAAAAGTGTAAGGCAAAGTCCTGTAGGGAGACTGGTTTGGATGAAAAATCTTACCATCGGATAGTCACAGACTGGCTTGAGGGTACTCCAGAAGTCAGTTCAGATGATTGCTCTTATTTTTTTTACTTCAGTGGAAGGCTTGAAAAATCACTGTGAAGCTTGGTTTCATCAAAACTTCAAAATTGAGGGGTGTATTAGACCTGCATGTGAAACAAGTTGTTTGTTGTAGACTATGGATGGGAGGTATGGCGAAATAATAGGCAATCTATAAAAATAAACTCTATGGAATAAATAAGTCTAGTGGTGCTGACGTTGCCAGAAGAATAAACTTGAACTCATTAGAATGATTTTGAAATCTTGACATCTGAGAATTTTGTTTTTATTTAGGTGGAGGGGCTGGCCTTCCTAAATGAGTGCAGATTGCCTTCCCCCCCCCCTTTTTTTTAAGGAAAAATGTTGTGTGAGTTGTTGAAGCTGTCTATTCTACTGAATATCTTGTCTGCTCCAGTTCTCTACTTGTTTGGTCTGGGATCATGTGGGTTAAGGAACAGAATTCTGACTGGTGTTGGCTGGATATACTGATGTGGAGAAGGCAATTGAATTAGCTATTCCTCTGATTTCTGTTTGCTATTTAATTCTGTGATTTTCCTTTTCATGTTTTAAATTTGCATTAATAGCATTAGTATTAATAATAATAATTAGCATACAATTTGTAATAAAAAGGAGAAACAGGGTTAATTTAAAACAGATTTAAAGTTCTCTGTAACCTTAGCAATTGTTAGTTAAAATTTGGTTCTTCCATATTGAATTCAGTTGTTCCTTTTTCCCTCCAGTGCCAGAAGCCTGTTCAAGTCCTTTGGTGTTCTAAACTGTTTCTTGGTATTGCTGATGGTAATATTAATGTGGAGGCAACCTGATTATGGACGAGTAGTCTTCATAAAATAGAGCAGTTTAGGCTGTTTTTTTCCTTGCTGTTTGGAAGCTAAAGACATGCCTGGCCCATAAATATTTACACTGGAGGAAAGCTACCAGAAACAAATCTGAAAGCTTACTGGCTGTTTTTTTTTACTTTGGTGTCTACTGAAATTACAAACAGAACTGATGCTTCTCACTTTGCAGGCGGGCTGTTGTGATGTGGGTGAAGTTCATGTGCATTAGGGATTGGTGCAGATATGTTTCAAATCTCTCTTTATGTTCAAGAAGGAGCCAGCCATGGGCCTGCATGCTTGTACAGTACTTGTGACAGTTGGTTTAAACCAGGGTTAAGATTCGGCACTACCCTGAAACATAATCAATTCCAGCCATAATTGTCCTAATCAGAGATTGATCATTTTTAGCAGACAATGGTTAGTGTTAACTGTGGGAAAGGAAAGGTTGAGGAACACACTTGTTTGAGCAAAGGAACTATCGGAAGGGAATACTTGTTTGTGACTTGCTTCTTAATTGTGTTTTAACGCATCGGAGTGACTCTAGGAGAAACAGTTCTACAAATCAGATGAATTCATCTTGAAAACTGAACTTTTTGGCACTAAAAGTTGTCTGTAACCTGCTTTGATGAAGATTTAGTTGCAAACCTGTTAAATATAAAAAAAGACAAGACATGGTTCTCTAGACTTCTGATGCTGAGACAAGCAGGGTAGTAGACTCCTGATGCTGTTTTTCCACCATGCCCTGTTTATAATGGTCTTTGAAATATATGTCTCACTACTGCTAGAAACTGAATCATCTTAATCAAGGTTATTTATGTGCTGCTTTTGCAAATCAGACTCAAATTGGCTCACAAGGCAGTAAACAGATACATAAGTATGCAGGACTAGATGGGCTGTGGTCTACTCCAGGAAGTCTGTGTTTTGTTATGCCACCGGAGACTGCTGCTTTGAGGTAGTTTGAATTGCCTCAGTAATGAAGCCAAAACTTGTGGCTTTAAAAATACTACCTCTCCAGTGCAGTCATATGCATGTTTACTCATGTTAAATTATATTCTGTTGCTCCCATGTAACTGTTACAGGACCTTGGATCTGGTGAGGAGAAGAGAGGCCTGTTTTTATGATGGGCAGTTCCAACTTTTCAATGTTTAAGTGAGAAGACATCAAGTAAACTAGGTGCTTCAGTTGGCCTTGGCTACCCAACTGAAGTAGCCCTAATTATCTCTAGTTTGAGGCTGTTAAGGGATCTTTTCCCTCATGGTGTTTGCATGTTTAAGGGCGATCCCTGCTCTTTCCCAATTCCGTGCTGGAGAAGGAGATTGTCGCCCTTGTTATGGAATAACCCACTAACAGTGTAATTCTAAGTAGAAAACTGGTTTTGACACACCTGCTTTCCAGGATGAAATACCCTCGTCATCTTACATGCCAACTGCCAGCACCATATGGGTCCCCCTTCTAAATTCTTTTTTGTACTGCAGTTTGGAGGAGGAGGAGAGAAAAATATTTCTTACCTTCATTGAATTTAAGTGCAGAAAAAGACCTCTCTCTTTCTGAAGCCTTCTGCACATGCCAAAGGACAGTAGAGGGAAGACTGTTGGAGGCAAAAATGGACAGTAATTGCATGAGACTAAGAAAATGTGTGTAGGCGCTTAGGTTTTGCATATTGCTATCCACATGATATTGAATTCAGGTTGGCAGGACATCTGTAGCAGGACTACTTGTAAGAACATGTTTAACCTGTCTTTGTTATTGATCTCTTCAATTTTGTGAACTGTACATTCATGTTTTTATTTTATTTCACAATGAATTTGTGAGATATATAGACTGAGAGGGAGGGATTTGGTTGAGAGTGTCCAGTGAGGTTCATTACTGAATAGGGATTGGAACACATCTGGAATGTACTATATTGGGAAATCTGTTCTAGCTAGCAGATCACATAAATAATGGTACCAGTCCCTTGAAAATGCCAGCAGTAACTCAGCGTGTCTGAGACTGTGAGTTTATAACTTTTTGGAATATGGTGTTATGTCATGCAAAAGAGCATGGGTTGATGTTGAAAGACTAGTCTACTGAAGGGTGTATACCATTTGTTTCTGGAGAGGGGCATGCCCACCTGGAATGCATGAAGGAATTCTGCCAAGAGAAGATGAGAGTTTCGTAAATAATTTTAAAAATCAGCTTAAATTTTTTCTGATAGATATTACTGTGTTTCCCCAAAAATAAGACAGGGTGTTATATTAATTTTTGCTCTAAAAATGCATTAGGGCTTATCTTCAGGGAATGTTTTATTTTTTTCATGTACAACAATCTACATTTATTCAAATACAGTCATGTCATTTTCTGGTTGCTGCACAACAGTGGAGGGTGGGGTTTCACTTAACAGGCTTATTTTTGGGGTTGGGCTTATATTACGAGCATCCTGAAAAATCATACTAGGGCTTATTTTCAGGTTAGGTCTTATTTCGGGAAAACGGTACTAGGAGGAGGATTTCTATGACATGTCACACTTTCTCTGCAACCTATACTTAAATCCGCAAGCAAGTTTAAACATGTTTATGAGCAATCTAGGCTTTCTCACTAGATTACTTATAAACATGTTCAAACTCACTTAAAAGTCCAAACACAGGCTGCAGAAAAAATATAACATGTCACAGAAATCTTCCCACTAGGTATTACTATTATTGATTAGGATTTCTCAAGAAAAAGCCATTTGTGTATATTTCAATTTCTCGATCATAGTTCATTCAAAATCTCTCTGAAGTTAGTTCTAATTCAGCTTTTTGTTAAAAAGTACATATGAGATTCTGAAGGTTTTTCAGAAACAAGAAAGGGGGTGTGATGGTGAAAAGCTCAGGAACCATCTGATATTTACTGTTTTGGTTAAAGTATATTATTTATTACACAGCTCTAGGACTACATAATAAAAAGGACCAAAAAGCCAGCTTAGTATACCAGCTGTTGGTAGCCGCTGTCTGGATCCATTCTATAAACCTAAGCACCAAGCTTGATGCTTATGAATGCCTGCATGAAGATGCTGAGTTTTAAAGCTGATGATGTGATCTGTGTTTAGAGAAGGAAATGCATACTCGGGAACATTCATTGTGCAATAGTGGGAGGTCCCATTGCTGTCACTGGCCAGTTGGCGTTTGGTGCATAGAGAGTCAAGGAACTGGACAGATCAAGGGTATGTTCAAGGAACTTTCCATTTTGCAGGATCCAAAACTGTCCTTCATTCAGTTTCCAAACAAGTTCAGCAAGTATGCCAGCCCTGGGACATTTAAGAAAAAAAGAATGGGAGGCAGTGGACCAGTATCTGCCCCACTGGCATCTCCTGCTACAGCATACTGAGCCTGCCAGGAGGTCTGTGGAGGCTGTGTCATTGATCTCGCTGCCCATATGAGTAGGAATGCTGTGTCTCTTTCATATTACAATCCTGAAAAGGCATCTACTGTACATCTTTTTGCTGCCAATGGAGACTTCCCTCTGAGACCAAACAACAGTGTGCAGGGACACTTTTCCTTTGAACTATGGTGTAACAGTAAAGGGTTACCCCCTTTTCCGTGCCCGTTGGTCCCGGTCTCCTGCCTCATGAGCTATTTGCTGTTGAGGTAAGACATATGGAATACCAAAGTATTCATTTAGCATGACATAATTTGACCCTTAAAGATAACAATACCTGTGGATTACTGCTTGATCTTGAGACTTGTTGCACTTGTGAGATCAGAATGGCAATGTGTTTTACCAGTACCTTCATTACATAAGCACAGATTTTAAAGCTCAGATATAAAGGTGAGAGCAAGGACATGTTAAAAGTCAAACTCCATGGTTGTTCTACTCTTGCAGAATTCACTTACCCAAGAAGTCTGCCCAAGTTGTTGCCTGTATGCTTCCCAGGAACAATGTAAAACTTTCTTCTTTAGACTTATACTCAGTGATCAGGATTAAACAGATTCAGTATCTCTTTTTTTTAGCTATCTGTTTCTGTAACATGTTTTACTGAAATTGTTACTAACTGCCACATGCTATGGGGGAGTGGGGGAATGGAAATAAATAATTAATTAGGATTGCAGCCTCTTCACTCAAAGATGTTGCATTTAAATGATCAAGTTACACAGCCATACAATATTGCTTTTCTCTTTCATCAGTCATATGTAATTCAAATTACATCTTTTTTGCTCATATAGATTTGTTTTACTCAGTATCAGCATGCTTATTTCATATATGTGTCTTACATTACACATTTCTATTTTATTAACTTCTGCATGTATTTTGCTGTCAAAATGAATTTAGTTGTTGAAAGTTTTTATAATTGGCTGCTTGGTATAATTGTATTCCTTCTCAAAGGATTGTCTTCTCATAATCTGTTATGTTAGTCTGATTTAAGAAACACTCTTTATTGTGAATGACATAATTATTCAGAAAAATAAGTATTTGATGCAGAATAAAAGTGTTTCCTAGCAATTTAAATCATTCATGAGCATCTATATTATGCCCTTTGTGCCATCTTGATATAATCTGTGTCCTACCTGTAAGAGACAGAAAACTCTCTACATAATAATACATGGACACAGTTGTATAAAAATTGAGAAGTAACCAAGAAAACTCTTCCCAGCACTAGCTAGAGGAAACTGTTCAAGTGAATCACATCTTCACATGTAAGATACTGAAATACAGATTAGAGGAGGTGATGAGGTCCTGAATTGCGTTAAAGAGATTTTCAAAGCATATATAGAAATCATTATCATCATCATCTGAGAGCTGTTGTAGCACTGAATTCTAATTAAGTAAGTACATGTACAGTGGAACCAGTTACCTCAAGAGGTGGTGAGTAGAGATGGGGGTATTCATATATGAATATCCCCCCACAGGTGGAGATAATGAGGGTCCAGCCCACTGTCCACTCATGATTCCGCCGCTGATGCGAGCTCGACAGGGCGTTCCTATCGCTCCGTTGTCGGCAGTGGATTAGCCACTCTGCGACCTGGCAGAGAGGCTCGTCATTCCACCTTCTGCCAGGACTGACTAATCCATTGCGGACAACGGAGCGATAAGAAGGCTTCCATGGGGCCAGACCCTTGTTATCTCCATCTGTGGGGGGATATTCAAATACGAAAAGCCCCATCTCTAGTGGTGAGTACTCCGACACTGGAGGCATTCAGGAGAAATGTAGACAATCATCCGGCAGATATCCTTTGTTTTGTATTCCTGGACTGAGCAGGGGGTTGGACTTGATGGCCTTGTAGGCCTCTTTCAATTTCATGCTTCTGTGATTCCATGTTAAATAGCCACTAATACCTCCCTGAATAACTCATCATATTGCAAGTGAAAGACATAATAAGAGCTTGCTTATTTAGTTAGTTAGTTAGTTAGTTAGTTAGTTTTATTTCATTTAAATTATTTATATGACACCTTTCTCCCCATGGGGGTGGGTTACCCAAAGCACTTACAACTGATAAAAACAGATTTAAAAACACTATATAAATATCATAATTAAAAACAGTTAAATATATATTAAGATTAAAAGTCAAGTTTAAAAACAATTCAAAAAACATTTAAAAACCTGTAAGTTAAAAACCAGCATTCCTGAAATAATTTACTGCATAAAGGCCTGCCTGAAGAAGAAGGTTTTGGCTGACGACGGAAGGAGAAGAGGTAGGGGGGCAACTTGGCTTCTCCGGGCAGTGCATTCCAAAGCCTGGGAGCAGCTACTGAGAAGGACCTCTCTCGAGCTTGGGAAAGTGGTGGAATGACGAGAAGGGCCTCCCCAGAGATCTTAAAAGCTGAGAAGGCTCCATAGGAGTATTACTCCTATGGCGTAATACGATCCCTCAAATAGCCTGGACCCAAGCATGAAAATTATGTCTTGTAAGAAGAGAAACGGCGTTCCGTGTCTAGTCGCGCTGGCCACGTGACCACGGAAACTGTCTTTGGACAAACGCTGGCTCTATGGCTTGGAAACGGGGATGAGCACCGCGCCCTAGAGTCGGACACGACTGGACTAAATGTCAAAGGGAACCTTTACCTTTACCTTTATGTATTACCAAACCTTTCTCCCAGGCAGGACCCAAGGTAGCTCACAGCAGGCGTTAAACACGTATACAGCTAAGATGCAGTTGTATAATATTAAAATACAAATAAGTAAGTTGCCTTACTAAAAACCAACACGAAATGCAAATAATTTAGAAACCATTTATAAGCACAAGGAAAAAACCTGATAAAATGCCTGCCATTGAAAAATATTTCTTAACTGCCAGTGAGTGGCCAAAGGACCATCTAAAGCCACATCGCTTGCGGTTTCTTAAACGATGCCTTGGGGACTCTTCATAGGTCAGAGCTGCATTGGCTTGTCTTGAATTGTCCGAAAGCAAAGGAGAAGCCCGAGGCACATAGCTGGATCCCTCCTGAGCACACAAGACCTCTTTCATCTTAAAGTGGTTTCCAGTTTTTTTGTGCTTTTTGATGGTCTGTTTTCCCAACTTACTGTCAGAGTCTATCCATTATTTTTTTAAAAAATATTTTTCATACTGATAGTTTTGTAAAAGTTAATTTTTAAAACCTTTAAAAAGTATATATATATTTAATAGAAACATTCCTGAATTTGTATCTTTGTGGATCAATGGTACATTCATTCACATACCTTTTAAAAATTCAATTTCTGGCCATCCTTTTTATGAAGAAATTTGTAAATTTGGCTTTGTTCTTGCCAATAAAGGGACAACAATCGCACACATAATTTGTTTTGGTTTCTCAAGTACTCAGCTTTTAAAAACTCTTAAGTTCCTTCCATCGCATTTATGAAGAAATTTCCTAATTCTAAGGAGTTCTGTTTTTTTTAAAATGAGCAAAATTATTGCACATCCTTAGTGCCTTGTCTGTCTGAAGCGTGCCAGGGGACTTAACAAAATGGAAGGGAAAGATCAGCAGAATAACTGCAAAGCATGTTGGACATTCAGCTGCCAAGCATCAAAGAGAGACCCACTCTCGACAGAATCCATGTCCTGGGCCAAGCAAGGCTGCTCTCCTTTTTTGTGCTGAGCACAATGTGAACTGCTGAGCACACTATGAATTTTTACAGTTGTCCCTGTTTTTCAGAGATATTTGCTTCAACATCGTAATGCGGGTCAGATTTGGCAGATCACCTGTTTTCATATTGCACAGACATCTCTTATTCGTTCTTTAATTCTAAATATTAAAGTGGCCGACATCATGTTTTACCTATAACAAGGAACTTGAAAGGTGATTTACATCTTGCATGTGGGGATTTTCCACACTCTGAGGATGATATGTAGCATCAGTTATTATTTGGGAAAGCCCTATATGAAAAGTATTGACACTACATCCACCATAGTCAGGGAGTTCTCGCTAGGTACCGTATGTCGGAAGTTGTGTGTGAAAGGTGATGCTTCCTTTTTCAATGGGTTGGGAAGAATTGCTGTGAGGAAACTTGGCATCCCTTGGACTGTAGTCCTTAGTTGTTTGGTAAGGAACTCTAAAGCTCTCTGTTTGGTTTCTTGGAGTTGTAATGAGACTTTGCATACAGATCACCGATATCTAAGGCATTACTGAGTAACCGCTCATGGTCAAAGTGCGTACTTATAACCCTGAAAAATCACACAAGGTTCTTTCGAATTGCAAGTGACGAGGTTATTTTGTAGCTTCAACCCCCAAAATATGTAGGTATAGATGTAGTTGACCTTGGTCTGTATGTCATGATTGACTACCATTTGGAAATCCTAAAGTAATGATACTAGATAAGACTAAAGGAGGACAGATTGTTAAGATTCTTTGAGAATGGGGACTGTGTTTCTGTTTGGAACAAAGGTCAATGTGCTGTGTAACTGCATAGTTGAGAAAAAGTACTTTGTGTTCCTATAGCCTGTCTTCTCATTTGGAGTAGAACGAGATCTATCACACCCTAGGGTTGCCTTATTGGGAATTAAATTAGGTATTTATGGTGAATAGTGTTAACAATTCAAGAAACTGTATCTTTACTTGTTAATATAGCAGACAAGTAGCTCAGAACTGGTGGTCTCTTGATATGTATCAGTTATTTTCCCAGAAGTCTTGTACAATTCCCTGTGACTGCACTGAAAAGCTTGCTTATGATACTAATCTTTCTACTGGTATATGTGAGCTGCTTTTCAACCAAGAATGGCTCTGCAGACAGAACTTAGAATATCGGTACAACATGAATATATGATTGAATGAAGTATAAAAATAATTAAAACAATAACTGCCACAGACAAAACCAGAACAAATGAGCATGCAAGAGTTAGAAAACTTAACAGTTTTGTATTGCAATGAATGTAGCTAAACCAGTATTTGGCACATCACCTTTTCCAGAATGAGTGTTATTTTTTCCGGGTAGTCAATCTCCCCCTTAAAAATGCATTTGATTCAGCAATATGCTAATGTAAGTAATTGCTGTACTACTTTGCAACATAGTCTTTCAAAAGACTAGTCTCTGCAAGATGTCTGAATTATTTCTATTATCATGTTGACCCCCTTACCACTAATTTTGTAATGGTTTGTGGCTCCTCTCACTACTTATGAATACCACCAAGTTACTGCATATAAATATCACTAAGTTTCAGGAGTTAAGGAACATTGTTCTCTAAGAACAACTTGTATTGTCTTTTAATTTTTCCCTTTCTAATTTGGGGAATAACACAGTGTCTAAAATACAGAAATGAGTCATCTCAGCTATACTGTATTTTGTATATGTGCTCTTCCGCAACCAAGAGTTCAGCTTGTTCCTTTATTGATACAATGTCAAGGAGTTCCTGCCTGAGCTGTAGGTAAGTGGAAATGACTAATTTATGGAAGAGCTGTGGATTGGATTGGTGTTAGTGAAAAATCTGAATAATAAAAAAGCTGAACTGATTGCATGGAAACTGTTTCTGTTTTGCAGGAAACAAATAGGAAAAATCCACATGCAGATTGTCTTATGTGGTCTACATGCTTATTCCCATAGCTGATGTAAATGACTTGAAATTGAAATATATATCTTTTTCATTTTTGGTAGGCAGTGAGGATAATCCTATTCAAGTCTACTGAGAAATAAAGTCTATTGAGAGCAATATGGTTTACTCCCAGATAGGTTGGTATAGATTTGCCCCAAAGCAACTAGTTACGTGATTAGAGAAAACTAAATCAGCATAAGTGTTAAGGAAGCTTGAGTTTTGGTTGACACGTCAACTTGTTGTAAACCTCTGTGTGTACAGTTATGTACACTTATTTGTACATATGCTAAGAGTACTCTGGCTTGTAGGGCAATCATGCATGGAAGAGCTTTCTTTTTGGTGGTGTCCCCATTACAGAGCCTTCCATCAGAGATAGTTCTGAAAAGCTGCTTCCAGTAAATGTTCTTACTACTGGACAAGGTGGACCAAAGGTTTCACTCAGTTTAAGGCAGAATTCCAAAGTTATTGTTGGTGAATATGCTATCTGGAGTGCTTGTCAATTTATGGTATGGCATTAAGGTTGTCTGATAAGTGACATAATAATGAATTCTGTAGCAACAGTACCCTCCTGTGCATGAGCATCACTCCTGTGAATGTGGCATCACGTTGTTTCTGGGTTGTGATTTGCTTGAGCTTGGACAAAACCTGGACCATATTTTGTCTCCCTACTTAAAATCTTAATGTCTGCTATCAATGTTGCTGTGGCTCCACTGGACATTGTGAAGGCTTGGCACTGTGTCATGAAACATCTGTTGATTCTGCTCGTAAATATCTCTCTAGGGGTTAGTGATTTAATGTATATGGCCACAGTCTGTACATATTGAGTTAATGCTGCATGTTCAGTGTCTGGTGAAAATTAGGCTGCTGTTACAGAGATACACACAAATTAAGGAATTTCCCCCCTAAGCAAGAATCCTGTTTTGCATTTATACAGAGGCTTCCAGGTTCCGGTATAGTTCCTTACATGTTTGATTTTCACTCTGGAAGACTTCCAGTTTACATTCCTGTTTTCCGTTGATGTTTGCTCTTTCCAACCTACCCCATTTTGACCAGGAAGTCAGCAGGGCCTCCCTTATTTTGCGTCTTCATTCCTGCTCTCCTGAGGAGAATTTTCATTAACACAAGTCATTACTGTTCTGTTAATATTACTTTTCCCTTGACCTCTGTCTTTAGGATACAATGTTGTGCATTGCTAGTTTACAGGTTAATTGTTTGAAAAGTGTTTTGGAAATTAATATATCATTATATTCCATAAATGTTTGAGCATGATTTTTGCTGGTGTTAGCTCTGCATGTCACATTGCTTTTGGAATGAAACATGTAGGTTGGGTTGCACAGAGGCCTCATAAATATAAGTCACTGCCATAATGCAGCTATTGCAAGAGTTATCCTTGCAACAGGATGATCACAGTCAATTTAAAACATAGATAGGATGTCTCATAGCAGTGGTTAAAGTTGTGTTATTCCATTCCTTTTTTAAAAAACTGAATGATGCTTAATGTACTGCTGAACGACATGAATTCTTCAAAACATTAGGAACTTTGGTTTTCTTGTTTCTTGGATAATGTGAACACTGTATTGCGGTTGTGGGGGCAGAATGCACAGAACTGGCTGCATGTGGAATACATTAGTATTGCAGTATTAAAAATGAAGGACACTGCAGCAGGAGCATGAAACGTGGTCTGAAAGGGTATTAGCTTTGTCAGCACTTTAGGAAGATAATTTATTTGAAGTTTAGCTTTTTGTGTTTGAAAATACCTTTACTATCATCTAAAAGACACATTGACTACTTAGATCCTAAATAAAATGCACAGTGACAGTTAAGTCTCACCAGTATGAGAGGGCTATATTTTCAACACAAATTGTGCCTTCCTTGTACACTAACTTGTTTCTTGTTTGCATCTTGTGTTCCTTGTGGTAGTTGTAACATGTTTTAACTGCTCCATTTTTTTCCCATATTGCTATCTTAAATTTACAACTGGTCTTGCTGAGTTTTCAGAGACAGGTGAGACTGTCCTAGGTGGATACGATTCAACTTCAGTCCTTTTTGTAGGTGTCTTGTTTCTCAATCACTTGGAGGCATTGCACCTTCTGTTTACACTGCCTTTGGTGTTAGAGTGCTGTTTCAATCTGTGTTTGTGTCATAGAGCCTCAAGGCTAGTTTATCTGCAAAGCTTTGTGGTTTTCCACAGTATACACAAATAAACAAAATTAAATATCAATGGGTTGTGTGGCTATAGGAAAGGAAAGTTACAGACATCACAAGCTTAACATGCATTTCTCTCTGTGCATGAACTTGAGGTAGGGAACCTAGTCTGGGTCCAGTTTTTTAGGTAATTGGAAGATTCCCTCCTGACTCAAACCAGTGATCCATGGAGACCAGTGCCATCTGCCCTAGCTGTCAGCAGCTCTCCTGGGGTTTTCCTGACTGGTGATCTTTTAGCTAGTGATTGAAGATTGAAGCTAGGAATTTCTGCATGCAGATTGTGATCCTGTCACTGATCTGACAGCTCCCATGAGTATATATAGTTGTAGTGAGTGGCAGTGACATTGGTCAGCTGATTGTGCCTAAAGTGCAAACAAGGCAGATCTGGTGTAGGTTGTTACCTGTGCTAAAAATTAGCTCACACCTGAGTGTGTTCAAGATTGTAACAAATGATTGTTGTCAGGTCAGAAAGTCTGATGCCTGAACACCTTCCTAAAAGCCCCATAGGATCTGTATAGACCTCTAGGAAAAATCAGAGGCCTGTGTTCATCACAGTTAGCATTTCTCCCAGAAAGGGTTAATTCCAGTATTAAATCAAATAACCATTCCTACTTATATCAAAATCCATTTGGGTATCAAGACATAGGTTTTTTTCATTGTTGAATAATTCCAGGCAACATCAGCTTGCTTGTTTTTGTTTATCTACATTGCTTCTATGTTCCATATGTACAAAATATTTCAAAGTTATTGAGAACATCCAAAAGTCTTACAGCTATGGAAAAACTGGAGGCACCAATGTTTAAACAGAAATCCATCCCTGCAACTAGTGAAAAGCTGCAGGTATGATTGTTGTCAAAAATTCGTGCAGCTAGGAGAACTTGGAAACTTAAGTTGTAGGCAAAACTTAAATCATGTTATAATCATGTTTCAAAATTGCAGAAGCATACATTATAAAAATGCAAGAACTTATAGCCCAAAAGGCACGTTGAAAAAGCAGAGTAAAATGCATCATTAATAAGTTAAAAATATTATAGCTTTAAGCAATCTTTCACCTTTATGCATATTGGACTCACATGAAAAATATCCTAAGTGTTCACTCAGCCAAATCAGTTTGAATCTGTGGAGGAAAATCCTCCCATGTTATCCATGTCTGTTTTGAGGTGCTGCTGCAAGTTGTGCTTATATATGTTGCTGCTTTTTGATGTCTCGTGCCAGTATGTGTGGAATGCTGCCCCAGTATCACTTAGTGATACCATGATGACAGTGAACAGAAAGCATAATTAAAGAAAGTGAATGTACTAACAAAGAAGCAAGAGCATGAACATGTCATGGAAGTAGTGTTTCCTCTTAGAAATCGAGAAACCTGTAGGCTAATGGATATGCTTACAAGTTCAAACCTTCCTCTTCCATCCTGTGAGGCAGGAGGCGAGAGGGGTAACTCACTCGCTGGAGTGCCGTCCCTCCTCCGCACAGAAGAGAAGGAAGTGCAGACCCAGCCTGTCTCATCCCTCAAAAAGACAGAGCAGCAAGAGACAGAGACAGAGGAGATAGAAGGAGGAATACAAAAATTAACCGTTGAAGGGGCTCAGGGAAAAACGGCGGGAACGGAAGAAGAAGGTGGAGATAGAGGCGGGGACAGCAGATATAAAAGGGAGAGAAGAACAGTTGCCGCCAGGTTGGGAATGGGTTTGGATGGAGGACCCATGGACCGGTGCGTGGGAAAGACTAAGAGTACCCAAGGAGGAGGCGGATTATAGAAAGAGAAGGGAGATCCCCCCCCCTCGACTGTCTTATTGGGGAGAGGCAGAGGCCAGAGAGTGGAAAAGGAAGCTTAGGGAAGAGAAGGAAAGAGTGGAGAGAGAAAGGAGAGAGAGGCTGGAATGGAGAGTGAACGAAATGAGGAGGAAGGGGTTCAGGGAGGACCCTGGAAGACTCCCACACCCGAAGGATGTCTCATGTGGGGTGACGGCCGGGACGATGAGACCGTGCCCTTGTTGGAAGGTGAAACGGGACAGACTGTAAACCCCAACATCTTTGCGGATTGGCCGGGTCCATGGAACCCCTGTGAGAGGAACCCGTTCCTGGATGACGAGTGGAAGCCCCTTCGAGACCAGTTGTCCGAAGGAGAAAGACGTTGGAATCCTATTATTGACACTGGTTATTTGTTAAATACACCAATAAATATATCACCTGTTTCTAAACAACAGAAACCTCCTGATTTCTTTGAGACTAGGAAGGAGCCAAAAATCGAACCCTCACACATCCATCTTCCATCCATCCATGCCATATCCCCATGACAGCATGGGGATGTGGCAGTTTGACACTGTAGCTGGATCACAGCTTGCAGGTAGACATGTATCAAGATGCAAAGAAACCAAGTCAAACCAAACCAAACCAAAAACGTAAAGTGGAACACGTGCCTGCACTTGAACAGATCACAAATCCACAACACTCTCCTTTTTAGAGAGTGAGCCCAGTGTGAGTCCCGCTATTTGTACCCCTTATTGTATCAAGCCTTACCCTTTCAAAGAAATATGCACTGAGTGACTCGTGTGTTCTTAATTTTATTAAAATACTAGGCAGGAATGTTTGGTGTAGAGGAAGAAAATCAGGGATGGGGAGAGATGGAAGATATGTTTCCTGGATGGCCACCAGAAATCCCAATTACAAATAGCGGGAAAGAGTTGGGAAAAAGAGGGAGATGTCATAAGCAAGGGAAATACTTTTAGAGGTATTCTAAATACTGTCAGTTTGTCACAGTATGTGTATTATGTGCTGTCAGGCCAGAATCAATTTATATTGATCCTAATAGGGCTTTCAGGGTAAGTGAGATATTTAAGGAGTGGTTTTATCAGTTCTACCCCTCACCAAGTGAGTTTCCATGGCCAAGTGGGGATTAAAACCCAGGTCTCTTGAGGCTTAGTCCATCACTCTTTCCACTGTACCACGTTGTCACCGTTTGTCACCACAAACCTGACATGATCCATTCAGTCCAGGAGTGAAACAAAGCAGACTGTACATACACACAAGGGAATGCTGATCTAGTCATAAAAGAAAAAAAATTATTTGCTTCCTTTTTTAAAAACATATCAGAATCTCAAGAGGTGCCAGAAATACTTAGGAAATACCAAAAATAAGCTATGTGTCTTTTGGTTCACCAAATGTAATCTGAAAATACCATGCTAATACAGTGCTATAGATATAGCATATTGTACCACTTGGTTGATTTCCCCACTGATGAGAATGAAGAAGAGAAAAATCTAATGGGAAGGAGATTTTTATGAGATAGCAGTGTGAATTAGAACCATTACTACTAGAAAATGTGCCCCAATGACTTCTCTTTGATAAATAGGCTTCTGCTGCAGTTTTGTTTTTTTTTAATGGTAAGAAGTAAGTAGGCTGCCCAGCCTTTAATCCCCCACTACTGTAATTCCTGTGAGGGACATCAGTTTATCAAACTAATTCTCTCTATTTTTCTGCATAGTGAAAATGTTAAGTTCTAAAAGGGTAGAGAGAGCTGACAGTGTTCCAGTTCAGTGATGCGTGGGAAGAGCCCAGGCACATAAGAGTATGGTATAAATTCTTCCTTCTTCAAATATCCTCAGTATGCAGCAACGTAAAAGAAATTGTTTAGCATGCTGGAAAGAAGATGCAATATTCCTATCAGAATCTAAATTCTTAGTAATAATCGTTAAGTTTTCTTCATCTCCTGCAAAGTACTAGTGCATTGTCAACAGGTCTCTAGGTTTTGCTGGGACACTCTTGGGCTTAGTTGAACTATCCTCTCTTAAACATTTCAAATTCCTCATTATAGTTCCCAACGCTAAAGAAGACCTATCTAGGTTTTTTTCAAGTATTTCTTGCTGCCTTCACATCTTTTCCTTTATAAATAAAACAGTGGCTAGAATCCAGTTGGTTAGTTATACTACTGTAAGTGCATTGGGATGTAGTGCAGTAGGAGATGGCTGCTAGTTAATGAGTTGCTATTTGTACCCCTTATTGTATACCAACTGACACACCAGCAGAACTAATCAGTAGGATTGTGGCCCATACATTGGAGCAGTTTCTTGCTTTGGTATATGCTCTTAATTGTCACTGTTAATCTTCTAGAGCGCTAAACTAGATACTATGTCAGATTTATAATCTGCAGGGAAAACCAAGTTTGTGTAGGCCTGCATTGTGTTGGATTCATCACAACCCTATCATTTGGATGTTGAAAAGAGGAAAGACGTGTTCGCGTGTTTATAAATTTATTTTTTGTCATTCTGGGGGTTTAGGGGTTTTAAGTTTTAATCTTGTAAACCATCCGGAGTAGTGCTTGCACTAATAGGGCAGTATAGAAATTGAATGGATTAATTAATCAGCAGATATTTTATTCTTGTTTCAGAGCTGGTGGGAATAGTAAATTTAACAGAGAAAACCAGTTTGACTGAAAGTTTGAAACCTCCTCTAAATCTTCATAATACTTATGATCCAGAACAACCCTCACCCTATCTACCTACAAATAAAAAAGGAGACCCTGGCTCCCCAGCCCTGCCACTATGTATTTAATATAAGTTGTTGTTGTCATTTCCTTAGAAAAAATCCAGTTCTCTTGGTATCTCCTTTACTGCCTTTCCTCCACCCCATTCCTGAGACTGTACCTATTAACTGCTGCCTGTGGGCTGATCTTCTTGCTTCCATTCTCTGTTTTGTTGTTGTCTTTTGATGTGCTGTCCAGATTTGACAGAGACATGTGAATAAATAAATAATGATCCTGGTTGCCCAACTGAGCATACACCTGTCAAAATTATTTTTTAGCTAAGATCTGTTAGAGACCGTCTAGGTCCTCATTCTCTGTATTTACTTTGGCTGTTGACAAGGTTGCCTGTCTGTTGTTAGAAAGACTTTTTTTGTCATGGGAATAGACTCCATTTTATAGACCAGTCATGGAGGTTCAGTGTATTTTCTGTGCTTGGGTCTGGCTTGTAGGTCAGCATCTGAAATGTGGATTTTCTAAATAGAAAGCCAGCTAATAGAATTAGCAGGAGTAAGTTAATCAGACCTTCTTACAAACTGGCTGGGAACTCTCAGAAACTATGCACCAAGGGTTGTCCTTTTTTAATGTGAAGAAGTATTAATCACTAAAGACTATACCAGATTGTCAGAAATCTGCAGATCTTTCTATTTTTTATAATTCTGACAAAGTAGGAGGTACTTAAAATTTAGCTTTTATTAATGTTATAAAAAAAGAGGGACGTGGTGGCGCTGCGGGTTAAACCACAGAAGCCTCTGTGCTGCAAGGTCAGAAGACCAGCTGTCGTAAGATCGAATCCACGCAACGGAGTGAGCTCCCGTCGCTTGTCCCAGCTCCTGCCAACCTAGCCGTTCGAAAGCATGTAAGAATGCGAGTAGATAAATAGGTACCACCTCGGTGGGAAGGTAACGGCGTTCTGTGTCTAGTCGCGCTGGCCACGTGACCACGGAAACTGTCTTCGGACAAACGCTGGCTCTATGGCTTGGAAACGGGGATGAGCACCGCGCCCTAGAGTCGGACACAACTGGACAAATTGTCAAGGGGAACCTTTACCTTTACCTAATGTTATAAAAACTTATGACTTGTGCATCGTGAAAGCAAAATCTAAAACTAGAAATGTACATTATTGCAATATTTAGGTATAATTGGGCAGGATCATCTGTATTAAAATGGGCTTGGCTTTTATTTATTTATTTATTTATTTATTGCACTTATACCCCGCCTATCTAGTCGAATGACCACTCTAGGCGGCTTTTGATAAAATGGTCGCAACTTTGAGTATCCTATCTGCCTATCCTACTACATAAAGTCTTTTAATAAATGAAAGTTTCTATTCCCATTTATTTCAAAAGAGAATGTAATGCTCTTAGTATCAAATCTGGATTAGAGGAAGTTGCAGAACTGTGTTGTTGTTGTCATCTTAGAGCTGCAGAGTTGGAAAGGACCCTATGGATTGTCAAATGCAGCCCTTGTTAAGGAGGCATAGTGAGGAATGAAACTCCCAACCTCTGGCTCCTCAGCCAGATACCTAAACCACTGAGATATCTAGCAGTTTTTTGTTTATCTTTGTTTTTTGTATCCATTGGGCTATGTTTTAGACATGCAGAGGGTATTTATAAAAGTATTATGTAACACTGATATAAGGTTAGAGTCAAGAGAAAAACTAAATTGGTAGAAGTAATTAAACTGGACTTTAATGTATAGTGATTGTACTGTACAACCTTCATGAAAATATCTGTTTAAAAAACCATCATATGCCTTTTCTGAATTATTGAAATGTTTTGTGTATTTAAGTAACAGTCACATGATTTAAGCAAGTTCATTGGAAAGAATTAGACATTCTCATTAAACTCCTGTGCATGGACTTTCTTCTCTACATATTGTTCATACTAATTTGCCATGTGATGTTAGTTACCTGGAATTTGTCTGCTTTCTTATGTGCAAAAGCTTTAGTTCCCAGTAGATGTATATTTCATTGTGTTCCACTTCAGATCCAGGTCACTAACTCCTGTTAGCAGATGCAGATGTTCCTAATGCTACCCAAAATCTTTTCCATCTCTGTATATTTTTTATTCATTGCCGGTGAGCAGGATCAGCAGATCCAACAAACTATAGCTTTCCAGTCTTGCTTAACCCTATATTTCTCTGAAGATTATATTTATATAGGAAAGAAATGTTTGCTGCTCAGACTCCCATGGGACATCTGCATCACCTTCCTCTGGCTCCCATTTTGTCTGTAAAGCATGCGATTTACTTGGATTTACCAAGTCTTACTAGGATTGACGTCCAAATTGGAGTTTTGATGAGTGGAGAGCTGTGTATTTCCAAGATACTTTAAAATAGCCCTTCCCTTTTGTCCCTTTTCAGGTAGCCTTTGCACACTGAGCTGGAAGGTCAGTTGTAGGTCCCCTGAAATCTGTTAACAACTGGAGATCAGTCTGCAAGATCTGCATCAGTTCTGGCTTCTCTGCACTGCTGCTACATTGCCTGCTTGTTTTGCTTCTGGCACCTTTACTTCTTTCCATCTCCCATATTTTTAGGTCATTTTTTAAAAACTAGGGGAACTCCGTAGTGCTAAACTAGCACCACGCACTTTTGGACACAGTTGGCTGGTTGGTTGGTTGCATTTGTATCCCACTCCCATTACTGCCGAGGCACTACTCTGGGTGGTTACAACAAATATAAAATGGATGATAAATAAAAATAAAAACTCTAAAAGCAAATTGCAAATAACCATAAAAGCAGATGGTGCGAAACAATCATATAGGAATCAAGGTGGATGGAAGAAAAAAGGGGAAGATGATCAGCCAGGGTCAGCGTGGAAAGCCTCCCTGTAAATCCAGGTCTTTAGTTGCCTCCTAAATGTCAACAGGGAGGGAGCTAGGCAGAGCTCCTCTGGAAGCTGGTTCCACAGCATTGGAGCCACCGTGAAGAAGGGCCCTACTTCTTGTAGAAGACTTACAGGCCTCCCTCAGGGTGGCTGCCTGGAGGAACCTCAACTGGGATGATCTTGTGGACTGATGACATTAAGAAAAGACACTCCGATAAGTAGCATTTACATTTCCTGTAAGACACTTTAAAGGCAAGCCTTGGCCATCCAGTGCTTGCAAAAAAAAAATCAGCTTTGAAAAAGCTTCATTTAGCTACTGTTCTAAGATGTTCCGTACAATTAAATATGAACATACAGTGTTCACATCAGTGGTCTGTGCAAAGTGCCTCAGGATTATGACCAGGCAGCATTTTGTTTGCATTGTGCTTTAGGGGGGAGGAACAGGACTTGATAGATTTTTTGTAATTTTTTAATATTCTAAAGCTTCTAGAGCCCTCTTAGAAACAAAACAGTCTGTAAAGCCCTAGATAATCAGAAAACAGTCTCAATAAGGAGAAGATATGATTCTGCTATGGAGATGTATGGCTAACATTGCCTGCTTTGAAGATGTCAAAATACATTTACATATATGGTCTGAACTTTTAAAAGGCTCCACTTGGCCATCAGAATTGCAGGTCTGATTCAATGAGAAGCACATGCAGGAAAAGGCCTTTTTTAAAAGCTTGACATAAATAGGATAGGCTTTATTGATTCAAGCTGCCTTTATTCATATCGTGATCAAAACATCTTGCTGTTATTATTAGCAATCTTCCATCCAGTGAAATAAGAATTGTCAATTACTCATAATAATAGGATTTGTGTGTACTGGAAGAAAGCAAGGTATGGCAAAGCGGTAAATCTTAAATGTCCATGTAGAGAAACACATCTCGCCAATTGCTATATGCTATGAAGAAACATTGTCCTGCATTAGAGCTTCCCAGGAGGAGATGACCATAGTTCATCTCACATTGCTATACGAATTCTGTTCTGTGTTGCATGTCGTGCTGTTTGTATATTTGTCACCTTGATAGACACTTTAGTAGCATCATATTTATTTATTTTTATTTAATTTACATTTATGTTCCAACTTTCAGCTAAAAGAACACTCAAGGTGGCTTATGAACTTTTTTAAAGAATGAAAACAGATAAAATCCCATTTACCTTAAAAACAATAATATAAACTACCCCAGCATAAAAGATTAGATTAAGCAAATACATTAAAGCCATTTAAATAAACAAAGATACTGTTAAAAACAGCAGCAGGGAAGGTTAGACATTATATGCCATTCTGTAAAGATGTGTTTTTACCCACTTTTAAAAATCCATCAGAATGGTAACGGATTGCTGCTTGGAACGGAGTGCACTGTTCCTTACTCCTAGGTTTGTGTTATGTGGTTTTGTAACTGGTAAGTTAAAGCATACTGTACATAATTCCCATATAATCTGCAGACACACTTAACTTCAGTTCCTTGTGACTGATACAATAAATAACTTCAGTAGAGGGTGACCCTTATATATAATGTCCTCATATGACTCCATGCAAGAGGTGTACATGGAAAAATACGAAAAATCTTCCATATTTTTGAGTTACCAAATACATCTCAAATGTCATGGTGAACCAGGCACAAAGACAATTCTCAGCCTTTGTTTACTTTAGAGCATTGTGCAAATGAACCAAAAGCACTTTTTAAAAAGCATATTCTTCCCTCTTTGCATGTGTAGAATTGGCCTTTGGCATTACTTCTCATTAATTTATGAAAGGCAATTATATAAGCACAGCATTATTTAGTCTCAGACATGCTAGAAGCAAATAATCATCTTCATTGCAATTTTCTCTGTTGTTGTACCAGTAGCTGGCTTTTCAGAGACTTCAGAAGAGTTGTTAAGGCACAATTAGGATTCCTACCGCCTTGAGAATTGCAGGTGACAAACTGGCTTGGGCATAAATTGCATGGTTTCCAAAAGGTTTTTCTAGAAAAGCTTCTTGGAGCTTAAGTAAAAGAAAATGGCTTTGTTTCAAGCTGGGTTACAGCTAACCTAAATTTCAAAAGGTCACTTTCGTTTACTTGCTGCTTAGACTGCAGGGTTATTAAATTAAATTTTATTTCCATCTCACTTTTCATTGTTTTATATAATAGTAATAAGATGTGTCTATGGTCAGACCATTATTCCCCTGGAAGGAAATTGCCTTGAGCACTTTTTTGTGGAAAAAGGAGGATAAAAAATAATCACATTTGATTAATGTTTTGTGTTAAAATGTAAGAATGAAAATAATTATCTAATAACTCACAGCTTGTATACAGTAGTTACCTAATACCTGCTGCTCAAGAATAACCTTCATATTTGTTCATAAAATGTTTTCATATTCCATGGGACATGGAATTGAACAGCCAATGCAGCCTAGCAAATCACAGATCGTAATGCAGTATTTTAAAAAAAAATTTTTTTACTAGAACACCAGCAGCAAAAACAGAAAATCATTTAGGAAGCGACACCAAACTGGAACAAAACAGGGGAAATTATTGTCACTTGTCAGGCCATAAGCTCTACCCAAAACAAAATAGTTGCAAAATTGTATGCCAAAGTACCATTAGAGACAGCCAGGAAGTGCCTTAAAGAGAAGGAAGTATGAGTACCCCAACCCAAAATATTCTATCCTTTAATGTGTAACTACTGCCCACATTCCCAGTAATTGCAGGATGTGAAATAGAGGCCCTCCATCGAAGATGTGAGTTGGGTAGGATCATGCTGAATAAGGCAACCTTTTAAATATTCTGGTCCTAAATTCTTTGAGGCTGGCTGGATGATAGCTCCATGGCATGGAGGACCTAGCTGCAGAGTGAGGAGTTGGTAGTATAATTCCCCACCTTGTAAAGGAAGAATCAGCCTGTGTGGTCTGAGACAAGCTACACGAGCCTAGATTGCCTTCAGAAGAAGGGGATGGTGAGCAACCTTTGAGTACTCTGTACCTAGAAAACCCTGGAAAAGGTTTCCATAAGTTCGAATTGACTTGATGGCAAATAATTATAATAATAATAATAATAAAGTGCTTAGGGTTTTAAAAGTAATTACTTTAAACTGGACCAAGGGCAAGAGCCAGAGAGAAGATTGTACAACAGCACCATAACATACTTCAAAAATGTATCTTTTCCAAATACATCCCACATAAATGTCCTTATTGTAATCTATTTTGCTTGTCACTGAGGCATGTGATAGTGGGCAGATCTGACTTGTGTAGAAAAAGGCTCAGCTGGCGTACCTGCTGAAGTTGTGTGGAAACATGCAAAGGCACTCAGCTGCTAGACAATCCTAAATGCAAGATTTGGTCCAGTAACATTCCCAGGCTGCATGCTTCATCTTTTGAGTGAATGCAGTCTGGGCCATAATACTTAAACCTTGGGTCATTTATCCTGGGGGGTATCCATTTTGCCTTGGTTTTTCTTATTGATATTAAGATAAGAAAAAAATATTTTTCTTATCTTATTGATATCCAGCACCACAATTGATGCTTTTGAATTGTGGTGCTGGAGGAGACTCTTGAGAGTCCCCTGGACTGCAAGGAGAACAAACCTATCCATTTTGAAGGAAATCAACCATGAGTGCTCACTGGAAGGACAGATCCTGAAGCTGAGGCTCCAATACGTACTTTGGCCATCTCATGAGAAGAGGAGACTCCCTGGAAAAGACCCTGATGTTGGGAAAGTGTGAGGGCAAGAGGAGAAGGGGACGACAGAGGATGAGATGGTTGGACAGTGTCATTGAAGCGACCGACATGAATTTGACCCAACTCCGGGAGGCAGTGGAAGTCAGGAGGGCCTGGTGTGCTCTGGTCCATGGGGTCACGAAGAGTCAGACACAACTTAACGACTAAACAACAAGTCCGGGCCATAATACTTAAACCTTGGGTCATTTATCCTGGGGGGTATCCATTTTGCCTTGGTTTTTCTTATCTTATTGTGCAATATCAGTGATAGACCACATTGGTAAGTATGATACCCTACTGTGCCTTCTAGGAAAAAAGCCAGCCTGAGTCGCCCTGGCCACAGCTCCAGATTTTCTCCAGGGCATAGGAAACCAATTCGGAGTCCTGTATCCCTAGAAAGTGTCACTGTAAATTAAATTTGACTTGACATCACATTAATATTAATTGCCTTCATGGCTTAAACAGGGTCTCCATATTTAAAGAGCTGGATTTCAAGAATGATTTTACACCTGGATCGATCATTAACAGTTCTTGATTAGTCATCAGCAGAGTGTAGAACCTCTGTGAGGCAAGTACCTCCTATTTGCATATAGCTGAATATTCAGCTAAAGAGTAATCCCCGTTAATGTTTCTGATAACTTAATGTTTGAGAGCTTCACTAGAGATTCAGGTGGGCACATGGTGATCAGACAAGGCCTGAGTACTATAATGTTCATGTTAAACATAGGGATCTATATTGGGGTAGTCCATTCTAGCAGCAGTTACTTTGGCTTGAGAATTGCCATGGCTTGATAGGCAAATGGTGTATTGCATTCCCTTTCCTTTTAAATCACTATTTCATTATTTAAAAATAAATGAAAAGAATGAGAGAAAATCAATAACACCCACCTTGAGATTGCCCACTTCTGCTTAAAATACTGAGTTGTCAGTGAATAAGAAACAAGAGTTGTCAGTGAATAAAAATAATTACATATATTGAAATTAACTTGCCTTACCCATTGTTGGTTGATGATAGTGCTTTGAAACAGGACCTTGGTACGTTCAGGACAAGCCATCTGGCTATCTTCTGTTCCTTGTTAATCTGTTTATGTATGCATATTTATTTATTTAACTTTGGATGATGTGCATGCATGTAAATTTTGTTATTCAGGTTGTGTTCTTCTCATTTGTCTTCTTCTGCTTTGACTAAGACATGTATTCCACTATCACTAATCTTTTGCCCATGGCGGTTCTTTTTTCTTTCATTGTCATCGATCAAAGGGGACAATGGGTTCCAATTTTTTTTTGTCTCTGACTTGTTACTGTCTTGGTTTTCTCATTCTGGTATTGTTGGTCTTGTAGTTACTCATTTTCTTAGCCTGTGTTTGCCATCCCAGACTCTGTTAGACTACCGTTCTCAGTATTCTTTGCCATTGGCCATGATCCCTGAGGCTTCTGGGAGTGAAGGTCCAATAATATCAGAGGCCCCAAATGTAGAAACCACTTTTGGTCCAATTTGCTATTTTGGATTTTCTTTATTTCTGTAATTTCTCTGGATTCTAGTGTTCATATTATAAATATTGTAATAATTCAACTCTGAATTCTTAGTTATATTTTCTATCTGTGAGTATCGTCGCTATGTTAGATGCCCCAGATGCTGTTGATGTTGCCCATTATTGGGCAAAAACTATGTGATATATTAATTAATTGTACTGTGGTGTTTCTGACATGAACAAAGAAAAATAGATCACTATCGCTAGAACCTTGTTTGCCTAATTGTTGTTAATCCTAGGGATTTGTATACCTCTTAGCCAATTTCTTTCCCTCTCAGTTCTCCTTTACTTTATCCTGTGGACGCCTGACTTCCTCTAGTGAAATAGTTAATACTGCTTGAAACAACACAGCCCACCAAAATAGTTTCTTCAGCTGTTTTTTTTTTTTTCTTCCCAGCTGCATGCAGCTCACACTACCTTTCTGTTCTTACATAGTTTCCCTCTTGTATTCAGGCTGTTCTTGCTATTGCCCACCGTCAAGTTGCTTCCTTTTCTAACAGTTCTAGGAAGCAGTAACCTCCAGAAGGTCCTGCCATTAAATGCCTTGCTGAGAACGTGCAAATATCGAAGTGGACTTATCCACATTAAAATATAACCGTTAATCTTTTTAAAGTGCCACAGGGTTTTTGTCTTTTTGTAATTCCCCCCTCCTTTTTGCATTTCTGCCTGATATTATTGAGACATCTTGAGGCAATCAAGTAACCTTTGGCACAAGTGTCAAGCATACTCTTAGCTTCAGTCATTGTCGGCTTAAGTTTATTTCTTCTGACCTTTTACTGTGCAATTTGATTTGCATTCTCTTTTCCCCCCTTGATCTTCCATTTGCCGTGTTATCCTTTTCCCCTTTTCTTCCAACTTGTATTCCTCAGTCTTTTGTTTACTCCTCAACATTATCATTTTATCAGATCATCTGTTTTCTATTCTTCCCTTTTTCTAGTTCCCCAAAAGATTTTCTGACCTGTTGTCATAAAGAAGAACCGTTTCCTTTTTTTTCTTAATATTCTTACATTGTGAGTTTTATTTTAACATACTGGTACAAGATGGGTTTATATTTTTTTCCTATTTAATCTCTCTCTTTTTTTCTCTTGACTATTCAGTTTAGGATAGTAATCCTGTCTCTTTCCTTTGTTGTTTAATTTCCTAAATGTGGTAGGAGTATTTTGCTGTTTAAGTTTGTTGTCATGCTACTCTTTTTCCATACTTATCCAGTTATTTGTGTTCCTGTCTTTCAACGGAAACTATATTGCTTTAAACTGTTTTCCCCCCGGTGCAAACAACAGCTTCAGTATTCTGTTCTTCTTCCTGGTTTATTTTCATATTCTCTGAGAAAAGGGACATCATAGAAGGTGTATACAGTACTGTTATCTGTAGAGAAAGTGGACTAGACCTTTTTCTTCCTGTCTCATAATAACGGAACCTGGAGTAATCTAGTGAAGCTAAATAGTAGAGAGGAGTCAGGAAAAGAAAAGGAAGTATACCACAGTGGATAGTCAAACTGTAGAAGTTGCTACTAAAAGATTTAGCAACGATTGTCAACTTTGATAGACTTAAAAGGGGATTAGACAAGCAATTCATAACTGGGACCAAAAGATGGGCTTCAGGAAGTCTGTGAACCAGGCAGACAAAAAAAAAGATACTGCCCCCCCCCCCCCCCGTTTCCTTGCTGTTACTCTGATAACTGTATGCACTTTCATGCATATGTCTTCATGTGCACTCTGCAGGTCTTGGCACATAATTTTACAAGTGTGGACAAGTCTGCGAGAAAATTATCTCCATTGGACAAGATCTTAAAAATAAGAGGAGAGAAGGATCCGAGGGAAATTCATTGTATAAGATGGAGAGACTAAAATTTCCTAACTTTCCACTTTGCAGTGCAACTGTGGGCTATCCTGGGTGAAATCTGACACCACTGTATCATGATGAGGTCCATTTTTGGTTTGTGTAACATTCTTCCCACATTATATCCTGAAATAAGAGTAACCAGCCTTCTTCCCTTCCACTTCCCTCCCTCCCCTGTTTAGTTTTAACATTTCACCTGGTAACAAAATAGTATTCTTGAAAATGTGTGCATTTTTGTATGTGCCTGTCACTTTTCGTACATTGGCCTATATGGGTATAATCTTAGTTTGAAGTTAGAATTTGTTTAATGCCAATACGGCTATTGCTGGTTCTGTTAAATTCTCAATGGGATCTCTGCCTCCCCCTCCTAAAAAGTTAAGAACCACTGTATTAGACAAATTTATGGAAGGTAAAGTATTAGTCGTGATGACATGTATTATCTCCAGGATCACAAGCAATTTCATCTCTGAATGCATCTTGTTGAGAGAGAGATATACCATATTCATGTCCTTGTGTCCTGGTTGTAAGCTTTTTTTATTTCTTCACCTGAAAGAAATGACTGAACTAAGCCATCCCAGAAAGGCTCTTCTTATGTAGTGTAATTACATAACAGCTTTTTCAAATAATTTTTGTTCCCCATTCTACTGTCTTTATTTCTACATCATTCCTGATGTTAGTTTCCCCCTATTTTTCAAAAGGAAATTGTTATTTCATCCTGCTTCAGATATTGTCAATAGTTAAGTCCTTCTTTTTCATATGTTTGTGTATTTATTTTTAAGAATACTGCTTTTAATACTGCTGTTCTTAAAAAAAGGAAAGAAAACAAGGCAGTTTAACAAAAAAATAAAAACAGGCTACAATAAATACCACTGATAAAATTAATAAAACAGTTCAACTAACAAGGTAGAATAACTAGCAGTATTAACTATCAGGAAAATGATCAAGAAAATGCTTTTCCAAACAAACTTGTCCTTAGTTGACAAGGAAACCTCTCACACTGGAAGCCCACCTAATTTCAGTGGGAGATCACGTCAGATAGTCTTCTATACTATCTTAAAGCAATTTGTTTTTTTGCTTTATTTTTTCTGCGAGTAAATATTTTCATGTTTTTGTGATCTTGATTTTTTAATTTGCAGTGGTTGCCTTTTCACATTCAGCTTATTTACTATGAAATGTGCCTGTTCTCTTCCTTCTGCTTGCCTCACTCCTTAATTTTTTATTTATTTAAAATATTTTTACTCCACCTTTCTTCTTAAATAGGATCCGAGTCTGCATGCATAATTAAAAGACAATGTTTAAAGCTAAAAACAGTAAGTATACAAATACTAAAAAGGATCAAACAAATACCTTACTAAAAAAAAAACTAAACAAAAGCTGCATCAAAAACACATTCAGAGGAGTATGGCAGAACAATCCATTTAGAAACCCCTCAGGCAGCCAGTCACTAAGGGAAAGCTTTCCTGAAGAGAACTGTCTTTGCTTGTGGGAGGGAGTTCCAAAATTTGGGAGTAGGAACAGAGAAGGCCCTCTCCCTCCTCCCTTTTGTCCTTTTTGTAGATTTGTTGTCTGCGTTGTGACTCTGTTACTTTTTTGTGTGTCATGTTCTATCTCAGATATGCTGCTTCTCTTTTTGTTCCTTACTCGTGGGATTCATTATTGGATAGTAGTATATTAATTTGCTACCTTTCTTTAAAAAAAAATCTCAAGTATTTGTTTCAATCACTGTGTTTAATTTTTTCTCCAGTGTTTAATTCTTTTGAGTTTATTTTTGTTTTTAATTGTATCTATTATGATTATATGCTTCCTATTTGGGAAGAACGTGTCTTCTTCCTATGTCTATACAGTGTCTAGGTTTTTAGAGGCCTAAAAAAGACTATTACTAAAGTCCTTCATTGAATTTTCAGCCCCACATCTTAATTGTCTTGACACAGGATAGTAAAAGCACAAAGAGTGTTTCCAGAGGCTGTTACCATAGTTTATAGAATATCACTGCAACATGTGTGTTTCTGGGAGTATAGAAAAGGAATTTTTTAAAAAATTATGCATTCTGTTGTACCAAACTCAGTTCTGTGTATTGTTATCAAATGTTCTAAAGCATTTTTTTAACTTGCATGCTAAACACATAAGTTTCAATTTTAAAATCTCAAGCACTGGTTAAATATCAAAGTTGCATTGTAGAAATAAATGCCATGAATATATCGTTTTCCCATCTATTTAAATCTGTAGGATGGGGAAGGAGAAAACTCATGTGGACTTAGGGACTGTGGTACTGTGATTGTGG
The DNA here is from genome assembly GCA_037013535.1 of Intellagama lesueurii. Taxonomy (NCBI): domain Eukaryota; kingdom Metazoa; phylum Chordata; class Lepidosauria; order Squamata; family Agamidae; genus Intellagama; species Intellagama lesueurii. The sequence continues at coordinate 121,982,899 of JBAJHW010000006.1, read as the reverse complement.
ATAGCAGCAGCCTGGAATGGGTATTTCCGAGAGTGATTTATTATGGCAGCCAAGAGTCTTGTGCAGTTATGGTACAAGATTCAGTGGTTGATTTATAATTGTAGGCAACTTCGTGCTTCACTCCTAGGAAGTGAAATAAAATTTGTCTGCTAGAATTACTTTCACAGCTTATTGCAAAATAATGTGTCAAATATCTGTATTACTTTTGTTGTAACATTTCTTAAAACATAATATTCTCATCTGTGTGGTACAAGGGTGTTTCAGACTGTGTTCCTAAGACCCCTGCGCTTTCTTGGAAGATTATCAGTGGCTCCTAAATGAACAGATCCATGATGATGGGCAAATTTCCCTGAGTGACAGCTTGTTTACTGATCTCCCTCTGTGACGTTCCACTGAAGAGGAAGTGTTGAGCGAATTCTATGGCACACACTCAGTTTGTGTAGAACAACAAGACCCAACGTGCCTGCCTGGCAGATTTTGTGAACAGAATATATAGTGTAGAGTTTGTTACAAAGGAATCCGAAGAGTTCCCTGAGGGTAGCAAGTTGGAAAACAATCAATGACGAGAGAATGGCTAGCCAAATAACAGAACATTTATTCAGTAAATTTAGTGTTGTTGCCATTGCCGTCCATTCATAACTTTTAAGTCTTAGTTTATGTTTAGAAACTTTGTTTGCAATCAATAACTTGTATAGAATTTCTTCTATAAGTTTCTTTATTGATAAGAAATGGACTCTTACTGTATGCTGATTTTCTAGAGTGACAGTATACAGTGGTGCCTCGCTAGACGATGTTAATCCGTTCCACGAGGATCGCTGTCTAGCGAAAACATCGTCTAGCGAAGCACGTTTTCCCATTGGAATGCATTGAAATCGCTTCAATGCGTTCCAAGGGAAAACGCAGTCGTCTTGCGAAATTTCCCATAGGGAAACCTCGTCTAGCGAGTGAGGGTCCCCATAGGAATGCACTGACAGCTGCACTGACAGCTTTTGACCACTAGTCGGCGCACTCCTATGGGGAAACCTCATCGTCTAGCGAAATTCCCCATAGGGAAACATCGTTTTGCGAAGCGCAGTAGCGCTCGCAAAAAGGCATCGTCTAGCGATTTCCTCGTCCTGCGAGGCAATCATCTAGCGAGGCACCACTGTAATGCTGAACAATTCTGTGAGGACGGGAATAGTGGCACACACACCCCTGTCAGCTTCCCCCAGGACATGCCAAGTTCTGTACTGTGAACTCCTCTGTAGAGAGACATTGTTGGCTGACAACTCTTCATGAGTTTGGTCTTAGAGGCAAGTTACATATTTTTGTTACATTGATAATTTTTAAAAATATGTTCTTCAATAACTTTCAGATGGATATCATCTCAATCTTGTGATTGGTTGATTTTTATTTATTTATTTTTTTGTCTGTTGATAAGGCTGTATCTTGTCAACTGTGTTTGCCTCTAGTCCCTGAATATATTCGTTCAAGCCAAGTATCTGCCCTATATCTTCTAGATTGAGGACAACCACAAACAACTCACTTCGTTTGTGGATCCCCTTGTCTTCCTGGAGCATACATTTAATTGTCTTATTGCCCAGCAGCTAGTCACTTAGAAGTAGTAAACTTCTAAAATTTTTGAATTGTTGTCCTTATCATTTTAAGTGATACATTCTCTCTCAAAAAAAAGATCTTATTGATCTCCATTTCTTTTCTCAAAGTTTTAGTGCCTTTTACTCATTGGTGCTAGGTTTCTGTAATCCAAGGAAAGACGTCTACTCTCTGTTCTTGATCCCGTTCATTCACTTTGGTGACAGTTTGTTAGACTTGGTGATGCTATTCCTGCTGGGCCTTTTAGAGCTCAGATGAGGCTCTGGCCATTTCGGATTGTGAAGTAACCTCATTGCTTGGGGAGGGGGTAAAAATATTTTATGTGAAGAAAGGCATGTTTTTAAAAAACTTGATAGAATACATGAAAGTATCATGGCAGCTGAAGTGAGGCCTCCTGTGAGGTGAGCCCTAGGGCAAAAGCCCTTGTTGCCCCTCTCTGTAGAGCTTGCATACTGTTACTATTGCTTTAAAGAACCTCCCAGGATTTCTGGAAGGTTGACTTTCTTGAATTCTCATCTCAGTTTTATATTTTTTCAGTCTTTGCATTTTTCAGGACTTTCTGCTTTTTCATTTGATGGCATGGTGGGAATAGTTTCTAATCAGTTCAACAGCACTTAGTCCTGCACTGATTTTGGGTGCTGTCTGGTTCTTTTTAAGTCTAAGGTTGTCTTCCCTCTGATTTGTTCTACGGTCAAAGCAGGAAGATACAGTAAAGGGTTGACATGACTATAATAATAGGTGTTGCCTTGGCTTTGCTTTAGGGAACTCAAGGTGACATTCATAGAGTAATTCCCTTTCGTTCAAATTGGGGTGGACCAAGTGCCCACTTCCAAGTGTTGTTACACTGCAGCATTCCTCATCCTCGCCAGCATGGCCAATGGTGAGGAATGCTGAGTTGCAGTTGAAGACCATCTGTCCACCCACGTTTAGAAGAAATGAGAGGATGGACTGGCTCCCTGTTTCACTGCCATGAAAGAGGTGTGGTTGCTAGAAATCCAGCTTGCAGCTGGTTAGGCCTGTATAATAAAGAAAATGGATTGGCATTAGATTCTTGAGTGTTCTTGTCTGAAACACTTTTGTTAAACTTTGGTATTAAGCTTCATGTAGTTTTGTCACGTGCCTACAGAAAATAACCACTGCATCTGCCGATACAGATAAAGAGATGAAAGCTATTAGATAACAACTTCTGTGGTTATTTATCATCAACCATTTCATGTACATAATTTGTGTACATACACTAAAAAATGTTTTGCACATTTATATGTTCTCAACATATATGCACCATAAAACATTCCTTCATTTTTCATCAAGCATTTGGTTGTACTGCCTGGATTTTTTCCCAGTACATTGGTTTGGAACAGGAGTATAACAGGAAATACTGCAGAGTCTGTTCATGCTTTACATTCCTTTCCCGCCCTGAGAGAGGGGCCAACAAACAAAGCTTTCTTCTAGGAAAAAGAGACAAGCTGCACAAAGTTCAACAGCAGATGCAGCCACAGAATCCGAACATCCTTTTCTGCTAAAGAAAAAAAAAATCAGCTATGTTTAACAAAAAGGAAAAAGAAAGAAAGAAACAGTGTTGCCATTTTGAGATCTAAAAGGGCAATTATACTGCAGCTTCATTTAGCTGACATTATTCCTAGGAATTTGCTTTCTGTGAAGAGGCATCCAGAACAACATATAGATCAGTGAGTAGTGGGGAGGTCTTGTGTGTCCAGATTATAAAAGAACCCCAATGGCAAAAGACTAGATGAAACGTGAGATCCTCTGCTACATTTTCAAACTTAAAACTTTATAGTTGTCATATTGGTAAGAGTTACATGTTCTTGTACAGCATGTGAATGGTGAAACAGATATAATAATTACTGTATGACGGGCAATTGTTGGCATCACCCAGTGACAGCAACTCCTGGTAGGGGTAGGAAAGAATCCCACCAGAAGCACTAGAGAGACACTGCTGGTTAGAGTTGTCAGTACTGGCCTAGATGGGCTGATTGTCCTGGCCATCTGTCTTAGTATTTTGTATGCTGAGTGGCAGCTGTTCTCCAGGGCTTCTGACAACTTATTTAGCCCTGTCTAAAGATGAATCTTCTGCAAGAAGTTCATGTGCCTTGAAAACACCCTGCCTGGCCACTGTGCTATAGACTTAACTTCCGAAACTTTTGTTTCCATTAAGGTATGACTAGTTAAGCTGGGTGGAGTTTGCAAATTACAGCTGGGTAATGACAGATGTGTCTTAACCAGTGTAATGGCAGCCAAAAGGAAACCATGCAGAGCAAGGCTTGCCACAGTTTCTGCCGTACATGTTGAAGCACTGATTATCCAGATGGGTGTGGGGTGAGAAGTTCACCTGCCGGAACATTTTCCTCATAGGCTTGGACATCCCCGCTCTTGAATGTGCACTTGCATGGTAGACTTTTAGGACAGAACCCTGTTTGCTCACTTGGTGAAGTAAAGGCAAATCGTAGAAGCATTAGCCCTCTGCCCCTGCCCAACAGGCGCTTCTTTGTACAACTTCTCATACACTGGTTGCAAAATGGGGTACATGGCCACTCACATGAAAGACAGACAGCTCCAGTTGAGAAAAACAGCTGCAGAATGGCCCTGTACATACGATTTTTCTCTGCTGGATTTTGGCCACAGAGCATTGCTGTTCAACTTAAGCTACCTCTTCATCACCTTTACAGTGCTTGTCTTAATGTCCTTTGTGGCTGTCACAGTTATTTGAAACAATGAACTCTTGTTCTCCAATTGAAATACATTCCGGATCGAGCATTATGTTAAAAACCTTTCTAAGACTATAGAGTAATGCTGGTTCTAGTTTACTTCTTTCAATCAACATGCCTTCTAGTGAACAGGAAACAGGAAGCATGTGTTGAATTTACTCATTCTAGGCTGATTTATTTTAACCTTGGGAATGTATTACATAGTTTGTTAACTATTTGATAGAAAAGCAGAATTGGAAAGAAACTGAACTGGATGACAGAAAGTCTTTCCAGTCACTCTTAATGCCTTCACCTGTGTTCTGAGTTGAAGAGCAAAAAAGAGTACATACAGTATATGGGTATAGAGCTGTCCTTTAGCACTGATTAAAATAGAAGGTGGCGTGCAACCCAAACTCAAAATCCAGTTGCTCAAAACTGAAATGACTTGAAGGTACTAATTCTGAAGTAATGTACTAAGTGGGGTGGGGGACAAATTTGATGGTGCTGTACTGCCTGACAAATAATAGCTTTTTTGGTCACTCGTTCATAGGGTTGCCATATGTCAGAGGCAGCTTCTCAGCACATAACAGCAACATGTTTCTAGAGAAGCTAAATGTTGACTAGCTTCAACAGCCAGCTCTGTGTATATTGTTCATTCACTGTTTGTTGCGCCAGGAGGTGTTCTAGCCAAACATTTTTCTTCTTCCAAGTGTTGTGGCACATATCACTTCTACATGTGGATGTGCACCAAATTGACACCTGTGTTTCTAGATCCAGGTGCTTGAATAGAAGCCGGCTTATGTGTAACAGGATCAGGGCAAAGAGCAAAAAAACAAAACAAAAGGGGTAACATTATAATTCTATATATGCCTGCTCACAGAGAAACCATAATGGCAAGCATTTTCCAAAATAATCTCTGATCTGAACTTGGTACAAATACTTTTAAATAATCATAATCATCATCTTAGAACTGCAGAACTGAAAGGGACCTTATGGATCATCGAGTCCAGACCCTGTCAAGGAGGCACGGTGGGGAATCGAACTCTCTGGCTCCACAACCAGATGCCTAAGCCACTGAACTATCCAGCACTGCCTTCCCTGTTTTCTAAAAAACAAATTGAAGCATATATGCATTTAATGAATGTTGTAAATTCCTTGAAATTCCAACTATTTGTAAAAAAAGGATTGTTGTTTATAGTATCAAGCAAGGTTTTCTGTTGCAGCTCCAGAGAATACTCTGAGACTCCATACCAAATGAATTTCAGGGATTGGAGAGAACATCTATGTGCATCTGGTTCTAAAACTGAAATGTTTATCAGAGGTACAGTGGTGCCTCGCTAGACGATTGCCTCGCAGGACGAGGAAATCGCTAGACGATGCCTTTTTGCGATCGCTACTGCGCTTCGCAAAACGATGGTCTCCTATGGGGAATTTTCACTAGACGATGAGGTTTCCGCATAGGAATGCGCCGACTAGTGGTGAAAAGCTGTCAGTGCAGCTGTCAGTGCATTCCGACGGGGACCCGCACTCGCTAGACGATGTTTCCCTATGGGAGATTTTCGCTAGACGACTGAGTTTTCCCTTGGAACGCATTGAAGAGATTTCAATGCATTCCAATGGGAAAACGTGCTTCGCTAGACGATGTTTTCGCAAGACAGCGATCTTCGTGGAACGGATTAACATCGTCTAGCGAGGCACCACTGTATTTTGTAGAAAGAAATGTGTGTTTGAAAGTCACTGTGCAGTAAGGGTGAAGTCCTCTAGTCAGTTAGTTGTAACTGTGCTCTATGGAACACACAGAGAATTTTGAACTGCCTCCAGATAATAAACCGGTTTGTATCAGATAATTTATTTTTTAAAGTATTTAGATTTAGGGGTCACAAGGAGGATACCTATCAGTAATTTTCTCCCTTTATATTTTTACCTTTCTTCTGTCATGGTGAGGGTAGAGATCATGTATCCTAAAACACGTTGAGATTGGTGGTTTAAAAGGAACCTGACAAAATACCAAAATAAATTCTGTAGAAATTATCCTGGCCGGTAGGCCTAATATGGGGAATCCATCCTCACTGTATAGGGTTGTGTAGTTACGCCACTTAATGACTTTATAGAGTCTTCTTCTGGTGTAATTTTTTTCTACCCTAATACTAATCCGAGAGTTTGTTTCTAAACTGATTCTTAGGCTGGGACTCTAGAAATGCTACTCAAGGCTCTTCGCAAAATGCTTTGATAACACCTCATTACCCTGGGTGCTACTAAGCAGCCATTCCTATGCCTGCTTGAGAATTTTGTTTGCAATGAGATCACTCCACAGCAGTGAACCTCTGAGTTGTTTGTTGAGCAGCAATTTTGCAGTTAGTTTGCAGCAGCATCTCTATAAAGCACAATTTTTATGGTGTAATGGAAGAATTAATGGGGAAGTTCATAAAAGCACTTAGGAAAGACAGAACAAGCAGCGTAACAGCACACACTTTCTGTATCTACTAACACGGTTATTAGATTGTCTAGAAATTCCCTTTGGAAAGTACAGCTGCTGCTTCTTCAATTTATTTTTATTTTTAAATGGGTTTTCCCAAAGGGAATTTACAAACAACACACACTTTCTGTATGTACTAGCAAGGTCAGAAGATGAACTAGAAATTCCTTTCAATGAAAGGAAAGGAAATTTTATTTTGAAAGAGTGATTCCCTCTCAGTCAATAAGGGACCGCTATCATAAACAACAACAAAAAGTTCAGTCTAGTGTACATTCCTGGTGTAAGATCATGCTGTAGAATTTAGAATCACAATAATATTTATAAAATCAAATTTCAGCTTTGGTCTGAAACCACTACCAGAGACACATCTATAGATACTGTATTGTCATTGGTGACATCCATGCTTTTTTGTTTTTTGTTTTGTCTTGTGGCTGCCTGTTCTAGCCCAAAGCGGACGAGACTGTGCCTCCTCTTGTGAGGAGGGGAAGTGCCACTACTTCCATTTTTAGTCTGTGAAATCCATAATAAATTTCAACTAAAGTAGGGCCATCAAATCAATGGAATGTATAGACAAGTTGACTCACCAAATCTTCACTGATTCAATTGGTCTACTTAGTCCTGAGCTACCACTGGGTTTCAGCCATTGTGTTAATCAGGACTCATCTGTCCAGGAAGTAGCTCCATTATTACATTTGAAAGACGGTTCCTTGTTTTCTACAGTGAGATCTTGATTGAGTGGACTTCTGATCAGAGAAATTCCATGTAGACAAGCAACCAGGTCAGAGGAATATTAGTGGTATACTCCATATTTAAATCGAACATGGATTAAAATCTATGGGAAGCTGTAATTACTGATGTACCCCATAAGCAATGTGACTTCATTAAGAATTGAAACGTAGATGGCATTTATGTATATAAGGTAAATCCAGCATTGTTCATCCTGTAAAACACAAGACCCCATATAAGGAAAAATGCATAGGTAGCTGTATATTCTGAAGTTGAACTCTGAAGTGGTTCTCTGACATGGCTTGGCTGCAGCCCAGTAGAAACTTGGGTCTCTTCTGTAGACTTCCTTTTCCAGTAGCTTACTTTACAAACCTGGTGAGCAGGCTTTGATCTTCCTTCTACTGTATTATTTATTTCACTCATCTATGATCATGTTCAAATGTTAACCGATAATGCCAGAACCACGTGGATTTTGTAGGAATGGTTTGGAAGCGGGCATGAACCCTAATATTCTTCTTTTGCAGGATTGGCACTTCAGCGGCAGCGTGCTGCTAGATGCACACTCCTTCACTTGGCTACTCCAAGAGGTTTTTTTTTTTTTGCAAATCCAGTGTAGAGTAGTGTCTATGCAGTATGTAATGGCTTAGTGAACTGTGAGCGGTGAAATCCCTATCTTGTGGCTAATCTGTTACTTCACTAGATGGCTTTATGGAGACAGAATGCTGTTGTAGGATGGTGCGGTGGAGTAATTAAAATGCACTATAAAAGTTATTATTACTGTACTGTTTTCCTTGCTGGCAGTGTGCACCTGTACCTTATTACTCTGTGTCATATGTACAAGGCCTAATGTATATTAGTCAGCCGTTGCCACTGTTCATTTGCTTGTATTTTCATCTGTTATTTTAAGACAAGGTTTAAAGGATAGAAACCTTCATGGTAGTTTGATAATTTGTTTTGAGGACTTTTTAAGGACTTAATTTGCTTGTACATATGAAACATACTTGGTTGTGTGGAGCTCTCTTTTGGTGAAATATTATTTCCTTGATTTTTTTTTAACAGTCATATGTACTTTAAAGCGGGATAGAGCCTTCCTTACTCAAATGGTTGTTCTATACACTTAACTGATCTGTGTTTAAAATCTTGTAATGTTGGGTGCTTGGAAAGAATAGAACTTCAGTGTCTAGCAAGGTAAAGCCATAGCCAAGGAACTTTTGGTTTGAACGTGTTTCCCATAGAATGTAGAATGGGATCAGTGTTTTGTGGTTGGAAACTCTTGTCTGGAAAGCAAAGTTTGTGTTATTTGTTGCTTAATGAAGATTTTGCTTAATCATTTGCAACTGAGAGTTCTAATACTGTGCATTTCTAAAGCACTGTCATTTTTCAGAATCTCTGTCACATGGTAAAATGGGAGGTTCTCCAGTTGTGTTGCATTGAGTTATATAACTCTTTTATTTAATACATATTTGCAATACATGTTGCTTTTTTCATTCCTAAATAGATGGTGGGATGTGTTGTGTTTTTTTGGTTTTTGGTTTTGTTTTTTTGTTCCTAGCTGCATTGTTCAGAGGATACTTGCCATTTTTATTGCTTGTGTTAGTATTTGAGTTAGGTATAGGCAGTCTTACCAACAAGTCATGCAGATGAGCATCTGTTCCAATCTGTCCTCTTCATTGGGGAAATGCAGTGAGGAACTGTATTTGTTGTTATTGATACACCAGGAGTCCTAAACGTGTAGCCTTAGGGTTTAAGGGGAGAATTCTAACTCTTAACACTGCATGCTACTCTCTGTGTAAAAAGAGGCTTGTCAAATATGCCTGAGGCAAAAAAGCAAGTGGCAAAGATGTCTTGCACACATTTTATCTTCACTTTTAAGCTGGTGTCTGCTGTGCAGCCCCTTCATGGATTGCTGCCTTGTCGTGGCAAAGGGGCTTGAGTAATTCAGAGAAGCTATGGGCTATGCCGTGCAGGGACACCCAAGACGGACAGGTCATAGTGGAGAGTTCTGACTAAACGCGATCCACCTGGAGCAGGAACTGGCAAGCCACTCCAGTATCTTTGCCAAGAAAACCCCATGGACAGAAACAAAAGGCTAAAAGATATGATGCTGGAAGATGGCCCCTCAGGTCGGAAGGCGTCCAACATGCTACTGAGGAAGAGCGGAGGACAAGTACAAGTAGCTCCAGAGCTAATGAAGTGGTTGGGCCAAAGCCGAAAGGATGCTCAGCTGCGGACGCGCCTGGAAGTGAAAGGAAAGTCCGATGCTGCAAAGAAGAATACTGCATAGGAACCTGGAATGTAAGATCTATGAACCTTGGTAAGCTGGATGTGGTCAAACAGGAGATGGCAAGAATCAACATTGACATCCTGGGCGTCAGTGAACTAAAATGGACGGGAATGGGCGAATTCAATTCAGACGATTATCATATCTACTATTGTGGGCAAGAATCCCGTAGAAATGGAGTAGCCCTCATAGTCAACAAAAGAGTGGGAAAAGCTGTACTGGGATACAATCTCAAAAATGATAGAATGATTTCAATACGAATCCAAGGCAGACCTTTCAACATCACAGTAATCCAAGTTTATGCACCAATGCTGAAGAGGCTGAAATTGACCAATTCTATGAAGACTTACAACACATTCTAGAACTGACACCAAAGAAAGATGTTCTTCTCATTATAGGGGACTGAAATGCTAAAGTAGGGAGTCAAGAGATAAAAGGAACAACAGGTAAGTTTGGCCTTGGAGTTCAGAACAAAGCAGGGCAAAAGCTAATAGAGTTTTGTCAAGAGAACAAGCTGGTCATCACAAACACTCTTTTCCAACAACACAAGAGGCGACTCTACACATGGACATCACCAGATGGGCAATACCGAAATCAGATTGATTATGTTCTCTGCAGCCAAAGATGGAGAAGCTCTATACAGTCAGCAAAAACAAGACCTGGAGCTGATTGTGGCTCTGATCATCAGCTTCTTATAGCAAAATTCAAGCTTAAACTGAAGAAAGTAGGAAAAACCACTGGGCTAATCAGGTATAATCTAAACGAAATCCCTTATGAATACACAGTGGAAGTGAAGAACAGATTTAAGGAACTCGATTTGGTGGACAGAGTGCCTGAAGAACTATGGATGGAGGCTCGTAACATTGTACAGGAGGCAGCAACAAAAACCATCCCAAAGAAAAGGAAAGGCAAGAAAGCAAAGTGGCTGTCCAACGAGGCCTTACAAAAAGCAGAGAAGAGAAGGAAAACAAAATGCAAGGGAGATAGGGAAAGTTACAGAAAATTGAATGCAGACTTCCAAAGAATAGCAAGGAGAGACAAGAGGGCCTTTTTAAATAAACAGTGCAAAGATATAGAGGAAAATAACAGAAAGGGAAAAACCAGAGATCTGTTCAAGAAAATTGGAGCCATTAAAGGAACATTTTGTGCAAAGATGGACATGATAAAGGACAAAAAAGGTAGGGACCTCACAGAAGCAGAAGACACCAAGAAGAGGTGTCAAGAATACACAGAGGAATTATATGAGAAAGATCTGGATGTCCCGGACAACCCAGATAGTGTGGTTGGTGACCTTGAGCCAGACATCCTGGAGAGTGAAGTCAATTGACTGGGCCTTAGAAAGCATGGCTAACAACAAGGCCAGTGGAGGTGATGGCATTCCAGTTGAACTATTTAAAATCTTAAAAGATGACGCTGTTAAGGTGCTACACTCAATATGCCAGCAAGTTTGAAAAACTCAGCAGTGGCCAGAGGATTGGAAAAGATCAGTCTACATCCCAATCCCAAAGAAGGGAAGTGCTAAAGAATGCTCCAACTACCGTACAATTGCACTCATTTCACACGCTAGCAAGGTTATGCTCAAAATCCTCCAAGGCAAGCTTCAGCAGTATGTGGACCGAGAACTCCCAGAAGTACAAGCTGGATTTCGAAGGGGCAGAGGAACTAGAGACCAAATTGCTAACATGCGCTGGACTATGGAGAAAGCCAGAGAGTTCCAGAAAAACATCTACTTCTGCTTCATTGACTACGCAAAAGCCTTTGACTGTGTGGACCACAGCAAACTATGGCAAGTTCTTAAAGAAATGGGAGTGCCTGATCACCTTATCTATCTCCTGAGAAATCTGTATGTGGGACAGGAAGCAACAGTTACAACTGGATATGGAACAACTGATTGGTTCAAAATTGGGAAAGGAGTACGACAAGGCTGTATATTGTCTCCCTGCTTATTTAACTTATATGCAGAATACATCATGCGAAAGGCAGGACTGGATGAATCCCAAGCCGGAATTAAGATTGCCGGAAGAAATATCAACAACCTCAGATATGCAGAGGATACCACTCTGATGGCAGAAAGTGAGGAGGAATTAAAGAACCTCTTAATGAGGGTGAAAGAGGAGAGCGCCAAAAATGGTCTGAAGCTCAACATCAAAAAAACGAAGATCATGGCCACTGGTCCCATCATCTCCTGGCAAATAGAAGGGGAAGATATGGAGGCAGTGACAGATTTTAGTTTCTTGGGCTCCATGATCACTGCAGATGGTGACAGCAGCCACAAAATTAAAAGACACCTGCTTCTTGGGAGGAAAGCGATGACAAACCTAGACAGCATCTTAAAAAGCAGAGACATCACCTTGCCAACAAAGGTCCGCATAGTCAAAGCTATGGTTTTTCCAGTAGCAATGTATGGAAGTGAGAGCTGGACCATAAAGAAGGCTGACCGCCGAAGAATTGATGCTTTTGAATTGTGGTGCTGGAGGAGACTCTTGAGAGACCCCTGGACTGCAAGGAGAACAAACCTATCCATTTTTAAGGAAATCAACCCTGAGTGCTCACTGGAAGGACAGATCCTGAAGCTGAGGCTCCAATACTTTGGCCATCTCATGAGAAGAGAAGACTCCCTGGAAAAGACCCTGATGTTGGGAAAGTGTGAAGGCAAGAGGAGAAGGGGACGACAGAGGACGAGATGGTTGGACAGGGTCACCGAAGCCACCAACATGAATTTGACCCAACTCCGGGAGGCAGTGGAAGACAGGAGGGCCTGGCGTGCTCTGGTCCATGGGGTCACGAAGAGTCGGACACGACTTAACGACTAAACAACAACAACTGCTGTGCAGTGGGATAACATTCGGTTGTATTGTGTTTTAACTTGCTTGGTTCAAACTCAATAGAAAGGCCAACCCCCCCCCCCCCCAAAAACCACGTGGTATAGACTAAACCTTGTTGTTAACTATCCTATAGTCCAGTGTTTCCCAACCTGGTGGTTGTGAAAGTCATTTCTGGGGGAGTCGCGGGTCTCCTTATATGTATTGTAGCACTTGTTAAATAGTTTCTTCCTTGACTTTTCAGAGCCGGATATTAAAGTTACCTTGCATGTGTATGTATGAGTAACAGTCCCTTAGGGTGGAGGTATGGGGGTAGGGAGAAGGAAGTTTCTTCTTTCTGAGAAGGGATGGCTTTACCCCATTAAATATGCTTTTTAATGCAAACTTGGTGTGGGGGTGTCACAGGTTCCTTGGCTCTTATAAAAGGAGGGAAGCGACTAAAAAAATATTGGGAATACAGATGGATCATTCTTCAGTCAAACAGGTATTCAGTGCTTCCCGGCCCTGTCTCCTCCGATGGGTGCCCACTCAGAGGATGACTTCTTAGAGGATGCACGCTGGTTACATTCGCATGATCAATTGTGTTAATCTTTCCTTCCAGAAGAGAGTTCATAAAGGTTTCAGCCATATTTGCCAGAACCCTGTTGATTAGCTTACATGCTGGAGTAGGCCCATTGAATCAATGGGTATTTCATGAGTCAGCTTCTCTGTAATTTTCTTAGAGTAGGCCCATTTAACTTAAAGAAGAATGACTCAACAGATCCCCATTGATTCAATGGACTGACTCTAATGTGACTTAATAAGCTGAGTAACAGGATTTCAGCCACTGTATTTGTTTAACAACCACTAAAGGACGTAGTACCCTGTTTCCCCGAAAATAAGACCTAACCTGAAAATAAGCCCTAGTATGATTTTTCAGGATGCTCATAATATAAGCCCTACCCCAAAAATAAGCCCCAGTTAAGTGAAAGCCCACCCTCCACCCTTGTGCAGCAACCAGAAGATGACATGACTGTATTTGAATAAATGTAGATTGTTGTACATGAAAAAAAAATAAAGCATCCCCTGAAAATAAGCCCTACTGCGTTTTCTGGAGCAAAAATTAATATAAGACCCTGTCTTATTTTCAGGGAAACACGGTATAGATTTTAGTAACATACCTTGGCTTTGCATGGCTCTCAGCAGTGCTTCCTTTTTGATCAAAATTTGTTTATTCCAGCCAAAAACATTCAAAAGCTTATAGTGCTAACATCCTATTTGGATAGAAGTAGACAAAAAGTTTTATAAGCATAGCGCAAAAGCCGGAGTTCCAGAAGTTTTTCCATTTTAAATAAAAAGTACACTTTTGTTAAAATAAGAACAAGGAAAGTTCAGCTGAGGCAAGACTTGATCCTTCAGTGCAAACTGAACGAATTTGAATTCTTTTGAGATTCTTAACCCTTTTAAATATTTGTGCTTGCTGTTTAAATTTTGCCATTACAGGAGGCATCAAATTAGTTTTGTATCATTTGTGGGGGGGGGGGGGGGAGACCAACCGGTAAAATCTGCTAATGGATGACATCATTAGCAGTGTTCAAATGGAGGTCAATTCTGTTTTCACGTTTGTTTGTAAGAGTTACTACATGACTGTTTTTAAAAAATGTCACCATCACATATATAAAGTAATTCCTCACATTGGATAGAATAGGGGGAATTGCGAAATGTTTTTAACACAAATGATTAGAGGAAGAGTGCAACTAACATTCTCAATGCGCCAAAATAGTTAAGGTGCTTAAATTGAGAAATAGTAAAAAAAGAGTTACAGATTAAAACAAAACAAAAAAGTTTAAAAAGACAAAAACGTGGTGGCACTTTAAAGACTAACTTTTATATTTTTTCAATGTGAACTTTCGTGGACAAGTCCACTTCATCAGACAACTGAACTTGTCTACGAAACTCACATTAAAAAAATATAAAAGTTAGTCTTTAAAGTGCCAAGTTTCTGTCTTTTTTTTTACTTTTTACTTTTTTGTTTTCACCTATAATGCTTGCACAGACTAACACAGCTACCCCTTCTACTAGTAAAAAAGGGGAGGATTTTTTTTGCAAGTGGCAACATTTATGTTAGTAATTTTAGTAAAAATAAAACTTTCCATAATAGCCTTTTTATAAACCCAGATAAACTTTCTTTAGGAATGCTATTGCTAAGTGCATATAAAAGCTTGAGACTGATTCACAGAGCTCTGACTCTATACTGAAGTACAGGTTGATGATCTCTGAGATATTTGAAGATGCAGTAAGTAACCTGTAAGCAATTGTTTCCTTTCACAATCTGATATGGTTTATTTGGATTTCTTCAAAATGTTGTAACATTTTTGTCTTACATTGTTTGTCACAGATGAGCTAGTGGTTCCTGATTTCTATTGTACATAGCTTAAGAAATCCACGGTTTGCTTTGCTCAGTGTATTTATATATGTAAATATTCAAGTATGAATGTGTCAGGTACATTTGTGCACTGTAAAATGTGGTGGGTACTTACTTGTGTGTGTAAAGTTACTGCAAAAATCCACAAACTGCCCGAACCCTGTTGTGCAGTCATGCAGTTGGAAGTAGTATAACTGACAGCAGCAAATTGACACTAATTAACAAGTCCCTGCTGTAGTGGACAGTAAGAAGTAAGGACGTGTTAATTGGCTGCCATTTGCTACTTGGAGTTACACCATTGCCGTTCTGCCAACGTAATTATGCAACAGCATTTTGGTCAGTGAGAGAGACATAGCTTCTCTGAAATGTCCTTTTGTGTGTTTCCTTTACCACAAAAATACATGGCTGTACTGTATGGACACTAACTGTTTTCCAAGAAAAACACGAACAAAACATCTGAAACTAGTCCCTGCTAGCTTGCAAATACAAAAGCCAAATTCTAACTTTTTCATGGAGACGATCAAAAGTAATGCTTTTTGTGTTATGACATGTTCAAAGTGAGCCAATGACGTATGTGAAAATATTGAACTGTTCCTTTAAAAGTCTTGAAAGCATTTGCACATCTGATTTTCGTGTTGCTTTTCTTTTCAGTGTCCCAATGTAATCTCAGTCTGAAGAAGCAGAGGAGTCGAAGCATCTTTAGCACTTTATTCTGCTGCTTTCGTGACTACAATGTTGAGCCACCATCTCCCAACAGCACCAGTGTCCTTCCTCCATTGGTGGAGGAAAATGGCGGACTTCAGAAGGTTAGAGCCAGTCAAATTTGCGCACAGGCTACTAAGGCTGTTGAAGAGTATAATCTCATTACTAATTGCACAGCAAATGTAAGTTAAGGAAGAAACGTTTCTGGTCTGTTTCTGCTGTCATGCTGTCAGCTAACTAAGGCTGGTAATCCCAACTGTCCTGCATAAGTGGATGTTCCTTTCCTCGTCTGCAAATTGCATCCTTTCCTTCCTGGCTTGCTGTAATAATAGGCTGCTGGGACACCAGACAGCCTTAGCCAAGAGTTGCATGTAAACCAGGAGTGGGCAACACAGGGCCTGTGAACCACATATGTGCCCTAGATGAGTCATTTTTGCAGTCTGCACCCCATTAAGGGTCCCCACTGTAATTGCACTGTGAATTTAGTTGTGTGCTGCTGGTAGGGAGGGGAACCCACCGTCCATCCTGCCACTGAAATTCTGTTGTATGGTAGCAAAACACCATCAGTATGGCACTTCCACTTTAAAGCAAAGCATGCTGGAGATGGTCCATACCTCATTTTGAGCCCAGTGCATGGTCTTCCTAAATGGTAACAAACTCATTTAATTAATTTCCTTTGTGGCACTACAACAGAAAGATGTGGCTCCTATGATTGTAGATGGTACCCACACCCAACCCCCAGAAGGAACCTGTCCCTATTCTAAACAATTGTGCTCTGCAGACACATCGGACCATGGTATGGAAGAATTCTTTGTTTGCCCAATTCAAGCATCACAGCAGTCTATCATGACAGCAAACTGAAAAAAAAAGGTAGAAATCCAAAAGGGGAGGGAGCATATGACAGTATGAAACGCTTTACAGTATTACAAAAGCTCGTTTAATCACTGCAGCATCTGAATTGGGCCTTTGCAGTGCCATGTGACTTCAGTTCTTTGTACTTTGCCTACCTCATCAGCTTTTTACGATGCCATAGTTATCTTCCTCTGCTGACGTTGCAGTTCTGAATCTCTTGACCTAAATGTTACATCTCTTAAATATTGGTTGAAGGGACTTGATCTTCTGGCATGGATATAAAGATACCTAAAGACCAAAACTGACATTTCTTGAGTTATAGGTTGATTTGGAATGTAATTAATAAGCAGCAGTTGTTATGTAGTTGATTAGTAGTCAGAACCTCAATATGGTACTCAGAATTAGAGATGATCATTCGTTTCCCAGCCAAGCGGCTGGTCTACAGTTTGGTGCCCCACCCACTCCAGCTGGTGACCACTTAGAAGCAGTTCCAGAAGTAGGCAGGGTGGGGCATGGCTGCCAAGTGAGTGCCTCCTGGTGCCTCTGTGGTGCAGAGTTGATTGGTGATTTTGGTTCCAGAATTCTTACGCTTTTTCTGGTAATACAGTGGTGCCTTGATTTACGAACTTAATCCATCCCAGAAGATGTTTGTAAGTCGAAATGTTCGTAAGTCGAATCAGCATTTCCCATTGAAATGCATTGAAACCCGATTAATCCGTTCCAGCTGTTTTTTGGTTGTATGTAGAGGCGCCGGTTGTAAGTCGAAGCATTCGTTCCCATAGGAACGAATGCAAAACCGGTTAATCCGTCCTCTACCACTAAGATTACTTAGGTTAAAAAAAGAGCAGGAAAGGAGGGAGGGAGGGAACAATGGGGAAAAGAGGAAAGAAAGAAGGTCATCACTGGGGCACATAGACCCCTCAGACAAAGGTTTGTGCTTTTAAGCACAAAAAGAGAGAAGACAGAGAGAGAGAGAAGACAATGGGGGGGGGGGGGGAAGAGTTTGGAGTCTAAAACACATTTTAAACCCACACATTTTAAATCCACACATTTTACACCAACACATTTTAAACCAAACCAAGCAACTTTTTAACAAAACACATTTTAAACCAAACCAAGCAACTTTTAAACAAAAGACATTTTAAACCAAACCAAGCAACTTTTAAACCCACCCACCAACACCTTTTAAAACAAAAGACAGGTCACTTAGTTTTACAGTACAGTACCAGGCAGTCTGAAGTCTCTCTCCGTATCCACACTCTCTAACCGCTGGGGCGAGTGAGGTAGCAGGCAAGTAGCCTTTTCGCTGGCCAACGGTTAACTGAAAGTTCAAATTTCCCGCCTTCCCCGCATTTTTTTTCTGTTCGTAAGTCGAAGCTCCGGTCGCAAGTCGAAGCAAAATTTTGTGACCGGAGCTGTTCGTAAGTCGAAATGTTCGTAGGTAGGGGCGTTCGTAAGTCGAGGCACCACTGTATATATTTCTAGACCTGAAAGGACCAACTTATATCATCCCTAAAAAAAAACCCCTTTGCCCTTAATACCCCAACATTTTTTAAAGGAAAAAAAAACCAACAAACCACTCGTTCTTGCTTTGAAAAAAGCCCACCTGTGCCTAAAACATGCCAAATGGCCCACCCTGACCTCCTTGGGGTTTGGTGGTGCCGAGGGCCACAGGCAGCCTGTGGCCAACACTCTGTCAAGCCTTGTTATCTAAATTAGCATTGCTACGATAATCCTAGAGAAATGAATAGTGATGGCAGAGTTTGAAAAGTGTAAAAGTGAGAAACCAATCCACTTGTATGTCTGAAAATACAATTGAACCTTTTGAGTATCCGTTTTGGACAGAAGTTCACTTCCTTGTTTTCTTAAGATTTCTAAATGACAATTATTCAACGTGGATTAAGCGCTTCTGCAGCATCAGCATCTACCACTCCTATTTTTTAAGCTACTTGCAGACATTACCCATTGAGAATGTAGGGATTACCAGGAAGAGATGTACCTTGTGATTCTTGTCCATGTTTTTGTTGTACTAATGGAATATCTTCGTTGTGACAGTGCAGCATCTTCTTTTTATTTAACTGTTTTCTTATCTGCCTTTCAAAGTTTATTTTGGGATGGTTTCAGTAATCCATATGATATTTCTTTTCTTTTTTTCCATTCTATTTTGAAATACCTTATTCTGACAGTAACTTTTTCCCCCTTTCTCCACCAGGGTGACCAGATGCAGGTCATTCCCATTCCAAGTGTACGTATCTTTATTGTTTTTATTTTCAGTTCTTGGAGAATATTCTTAATTTTGGATTTGTTTGATAGTCAATCTCGTATGCTGATTCTAATTATATATTGTTTGCTATAGAGTTGTTCTCTTCTGATCAATATGATACTGACAGCATTCTTACAAAGCAGAGAACCGTAGTTGTCAGGGGGTGGACAAAAAATGATACAAACAGGAACCAAAAGATGCACATAAAATTCTTCCGTTGGTCTTGAGACTGTTGTGAAATGCTTGTCATTACTTCTTCCCTTATATATAGCAACAAACAATATTAATTGGCCCACATGGTACCCAAATATAGTAAACACCCAGTTTTTAGCTCAGTATTCAGGCTTCCTCATGATTTAGTGCAAAAGACACTTCAGCATCCCTCTTTATTTTGGTCCTTTTTCATCTGTGCTCTTCACTAAAGTGGTGAGTAGCCATGGTTCTCCTAAACTCATCTGGAGCGGAAATTTTTTTCAGTTCCACCCAACTAAAGGTATTCCTCTGACCCATTTCACGTGGAGCTTTAGAGTTTTGCGTGGCAGCCACAGGCAATAGCTTACGATTTGGTGACCAGCAGTACTTTTATACTAGCTCCCTCCCCATGATGTCCAATTATGCATTCAAGAATGTCATAACTATCCCACACCATCTCTTGATACCTTTGCAGATGGTAATAATCTTGTCGCCAACCACATAGTTACAAAGCAATAAGGGCCATCCATTTTCAGCTCCCTGGTTTTGTGTATAGACTTGAAATAAATTTGAAATAGATTTGGCTGACTGCAAAAAAGTGTTCTGCATGGTTGTAGTCCTATTCCACTGGCTGACTTTTATTGCATTGTGCCATATTGTGGTGATTGCCCAAACAAAAGACTGTTTGTAGCCATTGTTCTTTTGCAAATACTTGATGCCCCCTGTCTCCTTACAGTGTGGACGCACACTGGTTTTAATAAGAGTCTTCTGTGATCTGAGTATTTGTTCATCTGTTTTTAGTCAGTTTCCAGCTTATAACTCTCCTTATGTTACCTGTTTTTGTACTATATTTGCTTCACCTAATTAAGTGTCAAAGCTGGTTCCAGTATTGCTCTTTTACAACTAGGAGCTGTGCTTGCATTTCCTCCTATATTTAAAAATAGTCTCAAAGAGATGCACAGGTACTTTGAATCTTTTCCACCGGAGTACCCAAGTCTTCCTTGGGGGCTGTAATCTCTATTACCATTCTGTTATTTTTGGAGTTGGAGATGTCACCTTAGGCACTCCACTGTAACTTTCATGCCACAAAGGCACACAAAGAGCAGCCAGAAAACACGGTATCGTACTTTCAGCTTGAATGTCAGGTTGTTACTTTATCATGGTAATACAAAGTAAATATCTTGACACTTATTGGAAACAGTATTTCTCCTTTTCTACCCCATATATAGGTTAGGTTTTAGCTAGAGACAGGGTTTTATCTATTTAAGTATTAATTGTTGCGTTATCTGTTATATTTATATGTGTTTTTCATGTGTTGAAAATCACACAGAATGTGTCCACAGTGGAGCGGTATGCAAACTGAAATAATAAATGAATAAATATATGGGCTGTAATCTTGTTGCTTAGTGTAATAAGTTGCACTAGAGTAGTCTCATTGAATCAGTGAGTCAACTCCCCCATAAGTTCCATTGATTCAAGTGGGCCTGCTCTAGTTGTAACTTACTATACTAAAATAACCTGCAACTAGAGTAAACCGATTTGAATCAATGGAACTTACGGAGGAGGAACTGGCTTACCGAATCCCCATGGCTTCATTGGGCCTTCTTACTAAGCAGCAGGATTTCAACCACGGTTTCCGTTATATGAGTAAATAATACTTTAGGATTTGGCTGTGCTAGATTTTCATAGAGCTTGATTTTCAGCATAAGAATTGTCACTGCAAGCAGAGAACAAAGCTTATGTTAAAAGGCAAACCACCTCCTGGAAAAACAAAGGCAGGTTGCCAAGAGGGCATGAAAGAAGACCATGAACCGTATCTCAAAACCTACCCCCAAAAGTTCAGGGAGGCAACTGTCATAGAGGGCAAAGGGGTTGTCAGATGAGGGTCCCTGTTTCACTGTAGGAAGCTATGGTGGAATTTTGATGTATTCATTAAGGAACACAAGCAGTCATATTGCGAATACATAATTTGTCATGATAAATATAATATCTTTTAATGCATGAGTGAAGGGGAGATCAAGGGTGAACATGGAAGAGGCAGAAGATGGATTTCTTTGCTGAGTAATGTCTGAGACTGTCTGGGCCTTAATAGAGAACAACCAATCCACACAGTGAGATATAGATGGAGACAGGGTGTGATGGTAACCAGAGTGGATTTGATTTAAATAAAAAAGGAATTTTTTTGACTATTTAAATTTAAAAAAAAACATTTTTATTTAAATCATGATTTAAAATGTTTATTTTTTTAAAAAATGATTTAAATTCGATTTTAAAAAACCATTGATTTTTATCCACCTTGATGGTCGCCAACCTCAGCAACTGAGAAGGCACCTTGAGAGAGAGAGAGACTTCTGCTAGATGTAATAAAGGATGCTGTTTTTCCTTGCATTCGTGTTAGTTGGACCTCTGACCCCAGCTAATGGCGGTGATGAGGAAAGTAGAGAAGGGTGCTGTTATAGAAGGGTTATTCCCAGCAATATCCTCCTTCTTAGAAATGAGATATGAGGTTCTCATCCTTCTGGGAGCATCTGTATCTCTTGGGAGTGTTAGTTTGTGTAAGTTTCACAGAAGTCCAAGTGTGAAGTACAACAGTTAGTGCTTGCGGTGGTCGCACTTTTCCCACTAGGAGGTGTGTGAACTGCAGCTTATGGGTTGCCCATAATCCGCCAGGTTTCCCCCCCCCCCCCCGGCACCAGCTTCCCTATCCCCACTCTGAATTGCAAAACACACCAGTAAATTCTCTTCCCTTAATGCAAATTGTGCTCCTGAGGGGAATTTGGGGCATGCAATCTGTCCTGTGGCTTAAACTTTACTCATGCGGAGACTAAATCAGGTCTTAAAGGGTTTGTTTTTAAAATTAGAGAAGATAGTCTGGTTGTATATAGCAGGCAACACTTTCATGTCTTGGGGGGGGCATGATTTGTATTGTGTGATTACTACTGTTGCAACTTCAGCAGGGATGTGTTTTTAACATCTTATGTTATTCTGTGTCTTCCATTTAGCCCCCAGCTAAATACCTCTTGCCAGAAATGACAATATCTGATTATGGGAAGAAATGTGTGGTCATTGATCTAGATGAAACACTAGTACACAGTTCCTTTAAGGTATGTATGCTGCTCACTATTCTTCACTGTTGGCTGATACAGTTATTAATATGACATTGACACATTGACCGTCTTTCCCAACCAGATGCGCTTCTGATGCATTGGGTGAAAATCCCATGGCCAGCATTACTGTCATAGTGCAGCAAATCTAGAGGGAAAGAACAAACATACATCGTCTTTCCAGAATTCTCCAAAAAGTCTTCAAAAATGAGCTTTAGGATCCCTCCCTATTTTGGAAGAGAGACAGTTGCACTTCATGCTAGTTTACATACAGCCTCAAATCCCCTTAACTTTTCAGGGGGGCAATTGAGTTTTCATTTAATTAAACTCAGTTCTTTATTCAGAGATCAGTAGAATTTTGTTTAGAGTGAACGCCACAACAGCAATCATCTTAGTCCCTTCTAGTGCCTCTCGATCACTGTAAATATCAGTGATGGTTAGATACATGTGTTTGCTTCCTATATTTTAATTCTAAGCAGTGACATCCTGCTCTCCACCAAATTTCATACCTACAGTGACCGTGGAAAGGTTCGAATTGTTTGTTGACATATATAGGTAAGTAGGTATTTCAGAGATATAGTACTGTGGTATCTTGGTTCAGACAACTGTGTTTCCATTCTGACAAACTACATTTTACTGGAATGGAAACCAGCAGTGAGCTCAAGCATTCTTTCCCACTCCATTGTGCAATTGCACACTCACCTTGAGAGGGTTCTTCCTGATTTGATAAGTCAGAATTTCCCTCTGATGTCCAAAATGTCAACAGGGTTTAAGCTCTCTTTGCAAGCAGGATTGCATGGAGTCTGATTCAGTTTGTAGAGTGTGCTTAAGCCACATTTTACTAGTTCAGGAGACGTGTAAAAGCTGCTTTTCCAAACCAGGAAGTCTCTTCTGCAGCTGGCCATATGGGAGGATGGTGGAGGTTGGTGTTCTTCAAATTTGTCACCAGTGCCTGCTCCAAAACTCATAATTTATTGGGCAAACAACATTATATAAGAACTGTGCCACTGCCCTTCCAGAATCAACTTTTTAAATAATTGCTTCTCATGTAAATGTGCACGCACGCTACAGTCTGTTTGGAGACTTATTTCCAAGTTCCCTGCCTTTTGAGATCAAGCAAGTGATGACCTGGAAGAGGGGTTTCTCTATTATGATGGAATGCCTACCGCAAAGAAGTTTGTCTGGTTATAGAATCTGAGGACCAGGCCTTTCGAGCTTCTGATGCGGTATAAATGTTTCTCTTTCCCCACAGTTCCATGTTTATACTTATATAATCTAATATTGTTATATTTTGCTCCTTTGTTTCCCATTTGTTAGCTTGCTTGGAAGTCTTGCAAATTGAAAGACAGTATTGGCAGTCTAAAGTATATAAATACAATAAAATTGTCCCCCTCCCCCATGATGCCCATTTTATGCATATTGTTAATGCCGGATGGCCTGAAATGAATTTCATAACAGCATAATAAAACCATAAGATGAATTCTGTTGGATCAGACCAAAGTTCTACAAAATCCAGTGTTCTATTTCTCACAGAACCAGCAAAGAGCCTTTACAGCTTCTTAAAGACTGACAAATTATATTTGGTAGTATCTTTCATGGACGCCAGCACAATTCTTTAGAGGTTCACAGAAGCTTAAGCCAAATATAACACATTTGTCTTAAGGTCCCCCAACGTTCTTTGCTTCAACAGGCTACATTTCCATCTCCGACAGTGGCCAACCAGAGATCTGTAGGAATCCTCCAAGTAAGACAACAGTCCTTTCCAGCTCTTGTTCCCCAGATAAGGGTACTCAGAGATACACTGGCCCTGATTCTGGACAAAGGGTATATGTAGGTGTTGTGATTAGTAGCCTTTGATAGCCTTGCTTTCTAAACGTTTGTCCAGCATACAAATTGTGTTTTTGCTGGTGGTCATCACATCTCATGTAGTGAATTACATAGTTCAGCAATGGTGAAATCATTAACTTCTGTTTACGTTTCTTTAGGTGATTGTAGCATGACAGTTGAGTTGAGTTGTAGGGGATACAGTTGAGCTCTGCTGAGGAATGAAAGGAGCCTTAGTTAGATTTATATGATATAAAATAACTGGGAGAAGCCATGAATATTTCAGCCACATTGATAGAAATTCACATCACTGGCTACTGCAGGGTAGGATAAATGCCTGTGGATGATGTCATTTTTAGAAAAGATTATTTGCAGCACTGTTCTTTGAACTCGTTTTTTTCCCCATGAGGAATATTCATGTTAAGATTTTATGGGCCATATAAATCTTTCTGCAAGTGACTAATGCATTTGTGAAGTTGTTAAAAACAGTCCAAAAAACCACAAAGAAAAGACAGATGGAAGTCTTGTAAATATTACTTGACCATGGGGAATTTTGGACCGTCTCTACCCTTATAAAGGTGAAGAAATCTTAAGAACAAGGTTCACCACTACAGTGGAATAATTGGGTTCTTGCAGTGGAAGAAAGGCAGACAGTACATGACATTAAGTAATTCTTTCCTTGTAAATTAAAATTTTGCTACTTTGTCTCTTTCTATTTTTTTAACAAGTACAGCAATCTAGATAAATAGCTATAAATTCTTATTTACTAAAACATGAAACAATATTAAGCTTTCTTTATAGTTTGTGAGTTATTTCTTAGTGGACGTTTTGTGAAACCTAGAATGTTGTGCAAGGCTGTTTGAATTAATAGGAAATGAATGCCCTAAATGCCACCCAAAGACCTGATCTGACCATAAAAGTACTGAATCTTGAGTTGGTAGAATGCACAGCACCTCTGTCACTTATGAATTCTCCCATATGTAAAGAAAAGAGAAGGAAAAAGAAAGCATACCCTGCAAGTAGAAAAGTAGTATGTTAGAAACAAAAGAAAAATGAAAAAAGACAAAAACATTGTGGCACCTTAAAGACTTACTTCTAATTTAATGTAAGCTTTCATGGACCTTCTTCACCCACTTCTTCAGACATATGAGGTGGAATACAAAGACCACACAGTAAAACAAAATAAAGTCTCTACTTGTACCGTGAATAAGAGCATTTTGACAGCCATTGTTTCCATCTTGCAGATCTGAAGGTCCAAATGTGTTTGTGCAATAGATTTGTGGGGGTGTGAACAAATATTTGAACAGAATAATTTTCCAGCTGTTCGCCAATTCTAAAGGATTCTTCTGTGCCAGTTTTGTTAATGAAATTCTGCAGATTTCTGTGGAGCTGTGCTTTCACTCTCAATATTTTCCTCCAGTACGTGGCAGGGGAGGGGCTTCTCTTAGTACAAAAATCTCTCATTTTCTAAAGCTCATCTTGTTTTCATTTTTCCAGCCAATTAGCAATGCTGATTTTATTGTTCCAGTTGAAATTGATGGAACTATACATCAGGTGAGCATTGTTGCTGTGATTGCCATTCCGTTTGTGCGTGTGGGCGGAGAGGTGCTTTTCACATCCGAATGACTTTTAAACTGGAGACTTGTCTTGCCCGTTTTATCTTTCGTTGGAGAACTTCAGATGTAGTTTCCTGTCATGTGAAAGGGACATACACAGTCAAAGAATGATGCCATGTCAAGGAGGGAGGAACAGATAGTTCCTCAGTAAAATATATATATATCCTGTAGAAAGGGATGGATTGATACTTTCATATCTGAAAAAGTTATCTCTCCCCCCTCCCCAGATTGTTAAACTACAATGACAGAGGATGAAGTTTCATATCTCTTACAGAGATCTCAAACACTAGATTTAGATATGATATCTTTTTGGATGGCATCTTGTAAAATGTGTAATATTTGGTAGACTGTTTTAAGGACTGTGAAAGAGATTACAGGATATGAAGCAGATTCTCTTCCAGAATTGAGTTTTAGGTTATATTGAACTGTTCAAGATGCAGAATTAATTATGTGCTTGTTAATTGCTGCAAGACATTGTTTGTGGGTAGAAATCTTACCATCCTCATGATCTGAATTTAGTATGAGTATGAACATAGTGTATTTAACTAAACTGTATATTAGGAATGGAGGAAAAAAGAACGTATGCCTAAAAATTTGTAGAAAAAAATCAGCTTGTTTAAGGTATGTACACTGGAATGTACATTTTCATGATGATATACACCCTTATGCATTACCCTTTCTTACATAATGTTGCTAGTAATATATATGTAGGTATAAAATCTTCAAGATACTGTCTGATAGATTAAAAGTAGAAGGTATCAGGGCAGGTAGCATTTAACTGAAAATCCTTGAATTCAGATATGAAATGATTGAACTGTTAACTACAATATGGAAGATATCACTAGACTTCTAAAGAATCAAGGAATTGCCAAAGTAACATGAGATTTGTATGCAGTAGTAGGGGTGAATGAGAAAAGCTAGTCCAGTGAGTGACTAAAAGTTGATTCAGCAAATAAGAGCAAACTGTTTTGCGATCTCATCAAGAAATGTAACTACAGTGATGCCTCGCAAGACGAATGCCTCGCGCAACGAAAAACTCACAAGACGAAAGCATTTTGTGATTTTTTTGGTGACTCACAAGACGAATTTTTCTATGGCCGTGCTTCGCAAGATGGTGTTTTTTTTGCATTTTTTAAACTTAAATTTCAATGCATTCCTATGGGAAACCGCGCTTCGCAAGACGAAATTTTCGCAAGACGAAACGACTCGCGGAACGAATTATTTTCGTTTTGCGAGGCATCACTGTATAATCTTAACTTTATAATTGATATACTTGACAATAAGCCCTCTAGCATCTGTGCCTTTGTCATCTCATTGGTAAAGATATAGATCTTCTGATGTACTTGCCTGAAAGTTCAAGTATGGGCACATCTCTTGGTCATTATCTATGGTGAAGCCAATTTAGTTATCATTCATTGTTTCGTTTTCAGTATACCAGTCTTCCTGCTTACTCCTTTCATAAAGTATATCCTAGAAAATAAAAATAAAATTGATATCTTTACATGTGGTGAGCATGTTAGGCATTTGATCTCAAAAAGAAGAAACAGTGTTGCTTAAAATAATCTTGGCCAAGAATGTAATTTTTAGTCATACCAAAGGTTGCTATAATTTTACTTTCTTGGATTTCAATTGGAGCTAAACTCTTTCTCCGCACACCATGTGGGCTTACTTAAAACTTCAACCATTTTTTAAGAAGCACTGTTTACTGGTTCATTTTACTGACGAATGTAAATGCCACTGCTCTGTTTTCCAGAAAGCTCCTTCAGCTCTTGATTTCCGTAGCATATTATGTACTTTGTAATTCAGTCTGTTTTCCTCTCTCTGTCTAATTATTTGGTTGCAAAAGTTGATGTTAGTCTTGGAATCCACAGATCCCTCTGAGTCCAAAGTTTCATTTTTCCTTGTGTGTGGCCATTGAAGGCCTAGGGGTGGCCTTCTCCATCATAGTGCCCTCTCTCGGTTGGCCAAGACTGCTGTAAGGCATAAGGGCTTCCTTTTCCCATATGAACTGGAAATTGTTCTCTGATCCTTCGTTTCCTTGCTGTCCCTGATTAGCAAGGTGGCAGTTGGGTTTTTATTGTGGGAGGGGGCAGGGTTCAGACTGTGGATCATTAACACAAGGCACTGATTTCTGAGTTCAGTTCCTGTTAAACAGCATTTTAATATTCTGCTCTTTTGATCAACAACACTACAGTTGTTTGCTTTTTGCATCCTCTTAATAGTTTTTGTCTCTGTTGATTCATTTTCAATTATCCTACATTGCTCAAGCACATTTTTGTGTGAATCCGGGTAACGTCTCAAAGAATTATCTGTGCTGCAGATGTAAGCTGACTCAACAAACATCCTTTCTCCCATAGGAACCTTGGAATTGTAGTTTTTTTGTGGGGATCATCTAAGCAAATCGCCATATCCTTCATGCTACAGTGGCCAGTATTATTTGAGGCAAAGCATGACAATTACCCTGAAGCCTGTGTGTACACCTGCCATGTCAGTAGAGACTGGGTCACCTATTGCCCACAAATACCAATCTTTATTTAACTTT
This sequence comes from Intellagama lesueurii, assembly GCA_037013535.1. Taxonomy (NCBI): domain Eukaryota; kingdom Metazoa; phylum Chordata; class Lepidosauria; order Squamata; family Agamidae; genus Intellagama; species Intellagama lesueurii. Next base: position 121,954,797 of record JBAJHW010000006.1, on the reverse strand, counting down.
CTCCAGGCTGGATTAGTCTCTCATTTCAGTACACTGTTTTACAGAGACAGAAAGCACAAGAAGCTTGCCCTTTAAAAAAAAATTAAAAATCATATGCCAGTCCATTTAATCCACTCCAAGTAAAAGGCATTAGTGATTCAGTCTTGCCCTCTACAAAAGGCAGTGTGGCTTATCAACAATAATGTGGGGGAAATATCTTGGACTGTTTCTCATTCCTAATAGCCAACAAACTTCTGTAGCTATTTATTAACCTGCTTTCCCAGCTCTGTGATAACCTGGCAGTCTCCCCTTCTCAGTGTGCTGTGCTCCTGCCCATCTGGTTCACCCGCATTACCACCTGAAATGACTGATGAGTGCATTTAATATACCTAAGAAACATTTCAAATCTGCTTTGTTTAGAGAATCACTCCTGTATCAAAGTATTACAAAGTTCTGACTTCATATGTGAAGGGTGTGTTTGAACTGCTAAATTTGCAGTTTCCCAAACAGCCCATGGCAATTGTACTGTTCAGTGACTATCCGAAAATTTTATTTTCTTGAATGTACAAGTCATTCTTTGTCCTGAATTCGGGTTGACCGTTGGAAGTGGGAGGTGCAGAAATCTCAGGCATAATGTAAATCATAGAACAGTGTGCTTTTGAGCAGGTGCCATGGATTGGACAGTAATAGTCCTCACATTCGCTTCAGAGGCTGTATGTTAAAGCAAACTAAGATCTATATCGATTTTTTGATTCTCAAAAGTGGTGGGAGGAGACACAAAGGAATGGTGATTTCTGTGCACAGTATAATGTGACTGTTAGCTAATATTCTCTCCCTAAAGGATAGTTCTCCTTCAGCCAGTGTTTCAGAAGAGGCTGTGACCCGGTTCAAGTAATCCAGGATAGGCTGTGTGCCTTCTTAATGGCCTATCCTTGATTACTTGCACTGGGGGGTAGCCACAACACAGTGGACTGAATGCTGGAAGACTCATCCACATGTCTTCTCTCAACTCTTACCGCAAGAAGTCCCATAGCAGGAGATACTAGCATGCCAGATGTTGGTGGTTTGCTGTCCATGTTAATATCCTTTCTTTCCCACCTCCATCCAAGATGTGGAGCAAGATTAAACACAAGATAATACCCCCTGGCTTATTCCACAGGAGAACTCTCCAGTACTGTCGAAGTATGGTTTTATGCAATTTTCTAGAAACAGGATTAAAATAGTAACGCCATATGGTATTCAGTATAATGCTAAATTCCTCCCATATATCTATCCCCATGGTATATGTACGTACTACTGTTTTAGAAACTTGCAGCTGAATGCCTTTTTTTAAAACTGGAAGGATATGAAAGTAATGAATAAATAATGCCAGGAGCTGCCCACCACAGGAAGATAGAAATTCTACCAGGCTAGTAACATCACCAAAAATCATGTCTGAAAAAAACAACATGGGACAACACAGCTAAATGTCAAAATAAAGCACATCTAGCAGTGATGTGGCGCAGTGGTTAAATTGCTGTCCTGCAGCCAAAACTGTGCTCACAACCCGGGGTTCAATCCCAGGTAGCTGGCTCAAGGTTGACTCAGCCTTCTATCCTTCCGAGGTCGGTAAAATGAGGACCCAGCTTGCTGGGAGTGGGCAATGTGTAGCCTGCGTAATTTACTTGTAAACCACCCAGAGAGTGTTTGAAGCGCTATGGGGCGGTATATATAAGCAGCACGCTTTGCTTTTTTGCTTTTGCTTTGATGTTTCTCGATTTTTTTCTAAAGTGGATTCTAAATTGATCATCTGGTGTAAAAGAAATGACTATCTTTGATTGGACATATATATCTTGGGAATGGAATGAAAGAGTTGATCAAAACAATTGCCAGAAAAATCAAACAAGCTGTGGAGAATTCTCATTTATGTTACCACCCTTACCCCAAATTGTATGTTAGCGTCAACTTGCATTGGTGTGTTCTCCAGGTGAAGTTGTATGTTGATTGTATTCACTGTCAAGGATAGAGGTTCTTATTTAGCAAGACATTCTAATCAGTTACTTACCTGGGAAGTGGGAAGTGCCACCATGCATATACCAATCTATAAATACGACTTATAGAATGGACATTCATAGCAGGGAGATAAAACAAGAAGAGAAATAACATGCATTGTTAAAAGATTTTTGTGAAGCCCATTCAGTAGTTTTATTGGTGTACACCTGTGTTTCGTACAGGCTTTATAACAAATTCTGTTGTGTGGAGGTTGCTGTAAAATGATCTCGAGAACAGTTAAAACACAGGATTTTTTCCTTCCTTTCTTCCTTCCTTCCTTCCTTCCTTCCTTCCTTCCTTCCTTCCTTCCTTCCTTCCTTTGCAAATGGCTCTTTTTAAAAGCATGACATTTTGAATGCTGAGTTCCTAATGTATTTGGATTTATTCATTTACTCAGATTAACTCACTTTAAAATTAGTCTTTCAGTCCTCTGTCTTTTGGTTATCAAGAAAGATTAGCTGGTTATAACTTCTGCAATGTGGAAAGCTAGCTGTTGTCATTCTGAAGACATAGTTTATTTTTTGCAAAGGACAAAATTCAAGCCTTCTGGTCTTTGTTTTCTGCTTTAATTCCCCACCCTGAAAACATTCTAGGTTTACCATATCCATGGATCCTACCTATTTGGGAACAGTAGATAACACAATTATGGAGCAGTTTTGGGTTTTTAGGGGGACGTGGTGGCGCTGCGGGTAAAACCGCAGAAGCCTCTGTGCTGCAAGGTCAGAAGACCAGCAGTCGTAAGATCGAATCCACATGACGGAGTGAGCTCCCGTCACTTGTCCCAGCTCCTGCCAACCTAGCCATTCGAAAGCATGTAAAAAATGCGAGTAGATAAATAGGTACCACCACGGTGGGACGGTAACGGCGTTCCGTGTCTAGTCGCGCTGGCCACGTGACCACGGAAACTGTCTTCGGACAAAACGCTAGCTCTACGGCTTGGAGACGGGGATGAGCACCGCGCCCTAGAGTCGGACATGACTGGACTAAATGTCAAGGGGAACCTTTACCTTTGGGTTTTTATCCCCCAACATGTCTGTTGGGTCAATCTCATGAATTAGAGGCGTGCACTGTGTTTTGTCTTCCTGAATTTCAACTGCTGTCATTTTCCCATCCTTTCTTATTTTTAGGTTTATGTATTAAAACGGCCACATGTGGACGAGTTTCTCCAGAGGATGGGAGAACTCTTTGAATGTGTGCTATTCACAGCCAGTCTAGCAAAGGTAAGCCATGCCATCTTTCTTTCTTTTTGCCTTGGTATTTTGTTTTCAAGTACTCCTCAAATTAGCTAGAGCGAATGTAAGAGCCTGAAGATTCTGTGGTGCTGGAATATCTTTGTAGCATAAATGTGAAGGGTGTCCTCTCTTCTCCATTCTGAGAGTTGTTCTTCAGAATTGAACCGCAGCTGTCCAGGGCTTCAGAAGAGCCACTCAACAAGTGTTCGTGAAATGAAGGAATGAGTCCTTTCAGAAACGGGCCCCAGAAAAAACTCAGGGCTGTGGTGGTGTCCTTCAAATTTGGATAGTCTTCCCTCTCCCTTCCACCTCTCTCTCTCCCTTTAAAATTTTCCCAGGTGATGCCCTGTTTACCTCAAAGACCTTTAAAAGTTGGATTTCCTTTGCATGTAATATCAAGTAAGGACAAAATAATTATCTTAATCTTCCCCCTTTTCTTCTGCTTCTTTATCTGGCAGCCTGTACTTTTGTCTGCTAGTGTGTGGGTAAGTGTTTCCATGGTAACAATATCACATATGAGCTTGTCTCATAATGTAGCCTCTGTGTATTGCTCATGATGCCAATATAAAAGGCTTTTTTTTAAGTTACCATGGTTATTTGGGGAGGGACAAGGTAAAGAGAAGCATGGGAATAAATATCTTATTACATAAAGTTGTATTTGAGATCTGGGCACGGATGTATTCTATCCAGTTTAAAGCCATGCTGCTCTAGACAACTAAGAGCAGAGATTTCATGTCGGTTAAAAAAAAATACAAAACACATCTTAACACATTGTGCTTTTAGTTTTTTGAAATATTTCTTGCAACGAGCTGGAATTTATATCTATATTTGTGAGTTTGTGCTAGCCTAGATGGAGGGGAGAACTGGTTTTTTGTGCACTCTGTTCTGTTTTGTAGAAATTTGGTAGAAATAGTAGTGCACATAGTAAACTCCGCTGTAACTGTGTTAGTCCTGTGCTGTTTTCAGTAGTGCTTGTAGTCGTGGTACGTAACAGGAAAAATGAAATCTGATTGTTTTCTTTGGTTGAGAATGAGGAGGTCAGGGTTCTTATCCTTTGAGAAATGGAAGCATTAGGGGGGGAAAGTCTCTTAGCAAACAAAATGGAAGAGGAAGGTAGCCGTGTGGTCCAAACAAAATAAACCCAAATGCAAAAATGTGTGATACCTTTATAGACCACTATGATGATTTTTTAGTGGTCTGTAAAGGTATCACCTATTTTTGCATTTGGATTTTGAAGTTGAAGAGAACTCTCTGTGATCCAATGACATGCTTCCCAAACTGTTACACAACATTGTCTTATGCATAGTAAAAGACTACAAATGACATGTTAGCTCTGCAAACCTATCCCTATTCTTTTTTCTGGTCTGAGGCAGGCTGGTCTGTTGGATGGAGTATGTGGATGCTCCTTCATAGGAGCTTAAGCCTGTGTGGTTTTGCTCATGTTTCATTGTTTGTCTCAGTAATGATCACCAATGGTCCACTCAGTTTGCCATAAAACAAGATTTTATTCAGATATGTTTGGCTAGGATTGGGATCCTTGCTGCTTGTTTATAGGCAAATACTGTACTAGAAATAAATAATAGCATCCCTTTTTGAAGGGAATGGACAGGATCTTCACTGCCTCCACCATTTTGAACGGGAAATCAGCACTGCTAACATTCTTCCATTTTCCCACCTTCCTATCTCTCTCTAATTTTTTACAATGAGTGCTTATGAATGATGTCACTTTTTGGGCTGCTTACCAAACCCTCCTTCCTGTTGAAACAATGCAGAGGGCTTCTGTGGTCCAGCCTTTTCATGTGCCTAGGGATGGGATTTCTGTTGACCAATAAAATAGTGTTCTACGTGACATTAGCCCAAAATTAGACTTGTTTTTCCATTACGTTTTAAAGCTAATGGAATTCAGATTTTTGAAATAGACTCTTGCCTGTGAAAACTCACATCCAAGTATCTGTTTAAATACATTTTAAGATCTGTTTGATGCTTTATTCTTCAGGAAAGCTTTAGTGCTCCAATACAAGCAGAAGGAATTATTTGTGTTGCTGTGTGTTTCGTGTGGTCCTGAGTTTCATGTATTTTATTGCCTGTTTTATGCTGTAGCTTGCTGTGGTTTGGCTAACCAAGCAGAATAAATTAATAAGATACCTTGCCTCTGAAGTGCTTTTTCAACTTGTTTGGAAAGTCCAAGTCCAAAGAAATAGCAGACCATCTAATCTGAAAACCATATCAGTGATTACATGTTCAGTGGTACAAATTCAGCATAAAATTCAGAATAGCAAGAGAGCCAGGAGCTTTGAAGCAAAAACCCAAGTAGCAAGACCCAGGCATGTGACTTCCTTTGTCACAAAATTAGCTTAGATATTCTTCCTTTAACCTGGTAATGTTTCAAAAGACTATATCATCATCTTAGAACTGCAGAGCTGGAAGGGACTCTATGGTTTCCTCCTCCTATCAAGGATGCCCAGTGGGGAATCAAACTCCCAACCTCTGACTCCGCAGCGAGATACCTAAACCAGTGAGCTATCTAGCAGTTAATAAACTGTCATAAGATGCTGATTGATGCTGTTTCTCTTATTAGCAACAAAATTCATGCTGGAAATTGTTTAAAACTCCTGTCTCAAAGTGCGCTTATGAAACTGGAAAGCTGTCAAATTGCTGCTCCTAAAATTCAATATTATGCAAGAATCCTGGCCTTAAGAGTGAAAGATTTGTCATGCTTCTTATAACATCTGTGTTGACAATCCACTCCTCAATCCAATAGGTTTGGATTGATCTATTTAAATTCTTGGATGTCCTCTTGTGATAGAATACAAAATACCTTGGTGGATTCAGTTGACTGCACTTATGATGCTTTTGCAGACCTGCACATTGAACACAAAAGGATTTCTGGTTGCAGAATGGTTGTAGTCCTACATCTCCATCATTCTCTGAGCTCCACACTCTTACAGCTTGGGTCCAGGCTACCTGAAGGACCTTATCTCCCCATATGAGCCTTGTCAGCATTTAAGATGGTCAGAGGACCATTGTCCATTGCCAGCGCAGGCACAGTTGATGGGGACAAGAGAGAGGGCCTTCTCTGTGGCAGCTCCCCAGTTATGGAATACTCTTCCTCAGGAGATCAGGCTGGGCCCCTCCCGTTTATCCTTCCATCAACAGCTGAAGATCCACCTTTTCAGGCAGGCTTTTAAAAATCATGATTGAGTCCCTGAATGCCTTTTTTAAAGTTAAGATAGTTAACATTTATTTGCTTTTAATTATCCAATTGTGTTTTAATTAGCATATAGTTTAATTTTTTTTAATGTCTAACCTATTATGTTTTTAATTCTATTCCTTTTAATATTGTGACCTGCCTTGGGTCCCCTTATAGGGAGAAAGGCAGCCTATAAAACAAACAAACAAATAAAGTAGAATGCCTGAGCAAGATTTGTGTTGATTCAGCAACTGGCCAGGTCTTCTTTTTCCTCAACTTTGGATACACTTTTGAAGTCAATGGTCAGGATCCAAGGACGCAGTAAAACTAGTGTGATGAGCCCAAGAAAGCTTTAGTCATTCCCTGAAGCACTTTTGAAGATCAGATGTTCTAAAAACAATTGCTGTGATGATATGGAGAGTAGGCCAGTTATCAACAATTAGACAAGGCTGTTATAGTGACAGACCCCCTTATATAAGCCTTAATAGTTCTTTGAAAGCTACTCTTATGTGTCCTTTCAGAAGTAATTAATTCATCATATATATTAATGACTCTGATTATACGTTTTTAATAGTTTTTGTGAAAACAGACAAGGAATAGCCCTATATGGAGTCAAACTGACCCTCTAGGCCAGTTTTGCTCCCTCTTACTGGTAGAGACTTTCCAGAGCCTGGGGCAGAAACCTTTCCCTTTGAACTGGAGGTCCTAAGGACTGAGTCTGTGATGCAAGTAAACCTAGCATGATCCCCATGTTGTTTCCTTAGGAAAGCTTGTGAACATTTCTGCTCACGGAACTCTTGGAAAATTCACATGTATTTTCTGTTTGTGTAACTGTGTGCCATTAAGAATGGAGTTGGAAATCTCTTTGTATTTGAGCCTCTTTCATAATCAAACTTTGGTGTTTTTGAAATGGACTGAGTACATATTGTCTTTCAACAGCAAATTTTAAAATACTTGGCTGGCACTAGTTTGATATTTAAGATTCTAGTATTTACGGCTTCCACTCCTGAATACCTTAATTTATTAACTGACTTGGGTGGGACCTTTTAAAATAATCCCAAATAATTATTAATTGGTAGTACAAGTGGGAGTCTTTCTCTATGTTAATTCTTAATTGGCACAGTCATGCATTCCAGTCATATTCAATGCTGAAGAGGGAAAGGGTAACTGTACTGAAGAGTCAGTTCCCTACCTTGCAAAGGCTAGCTCCACAGGGAGGAGCTAGAATGTCTCCTAACAATATCCTTAGCATAACTTTGCTTATTGTTCCTTTCCTTTCCTTTCCTACATTGTCTACATTGAAAAGGTACGTATTCCTCATTTTCACAGGGGAAAATGTTAGATAAGATGTCTTGATTCTATAATTTCTTTTTCTTTTCTCTCTCTCTCTCTCTCTGTGAATATCCCTGTATACAACAGTATGCAGACCCAGTGGCAGACTTGTTGGATCGATGGGGTGTGTTCAGGGCTCGGCTCTTCAGAGAATCCTGCGTTTTCCACAGAGGAAATTACGTGAAGGATCTAAGTCGTCTCGGGCGAGAGTTGAGCAAAGTCATTATAGTGGATAACTCTCCTGCCTCCTACATCTTCCATCCTGAAAATGCAGTAAGTACCAGTAATAATAATAATATGTAGTAAATGGCATAGTCATTTAAGCTCTAGATGTGTATATTCAGGAGTTTATTGCCTGTTAAGATCGACAGATGATGCGTCACATGAGCATTAGGGAATGAGTGGCATGAAGTGGCTTAGATATAAAGGGACAAGAAGAGAACAAGTCCTTACTTTGTGGAAACCATTCCATGCATTTTAATTCTGAGCCTGCTCCAACGAGGTCAGGAGGTAGTTCACGCTTTGAAGGTGCTAGTTGACTCTCATAGCTACAAGCCTAGATTGAGGGAAATGATCCCAGATGAAGGAAAGCTCTTCGTCAATAGACAGCAAGGAGGGGTTGTTGAAACAAGTATTCTCCAAATACAGACACTTACCTGCCGTTGTTGAAAGAAAGAGATATCCTGAGGCTTTAGCTTTGACACTATTGAGAACATGGATGATGGAGGGGGGGGGGGGGGGGAACAGCGATGGCCATGAAGGGGAAAGGGGTATCTGCCAATGGCTGCCAGATCAGCATTGACCAAGCAGGCAAAAATCATCTGAGAACGAATCCTTTGGTTACAAGAGGAGGCTCACGGGAAGGAAGAAGTGGAAGTTGAAGCCAAGGCAGGCTTGTTCTCCGGAGGTGTGGACAGAGATCGAGTTTATGGTGGTGGCAGCAAGTTTGCACCAAGTGGAGGATTCAGTAGATTTAAAGACTGCAATGGCAGTGGCAGGAGTCAACACGGTTACAGTGGCAGGCCTGTAACCACAATGTGACCCTTCAAAGAATGGAGAGGACCGTGAGATAAGAAGAACTATACATGCAGCTCTTAGTTACGTGATAATAATAAATGCATGCCATTAATTCAATTCCGGACAACTAGTGTTCAGCCTTTAATATTTAACGCACTCAGGCATTCTTCACAAGACTTAGAAACCATTTTCCCTGAACGAAAACTGTGATTGTTCAGATTTTGACCGCAGCTGTTCAATTGCACAGCATCTCATGTTGTCTTACATAAGGTACCAAATGTTCTGTTCTTGGAACTGTGAATGGAACCTCATGGTATGAAAGGTGGGGGAGAGAGACAAACCTGGCTCTCCTCATAATCTTACAATACTAGTAGATGTTGGAGGAATTTAGCAGGCCTGATGTGGCCTCTGGAAGCGTGGAGCTATAAGATACGCATTGGAACCTTGTTTCACAATAACCTTCTCTCAGTTCCATTTCCTGTAGTGACAAGTAAGACTTGTAAGAGATGTTTTGTTTCACGGTGAGTTTCTCTCTTGTCTAGGTGCCTGTGCAGTCCTGGTTTGATGACATGACAGACACAGAATTGTTAGACCTTCTTCCTTTCTTTGAAGGACTAAGCCAAGAAGAGGAAGTCTACACTATGCTTCATAAACTCTGCAACAGGTAGCCTTCCAAGCCCTGTCACTGCTGGGCCGCAGCCCCTCTGGACCATTCAGTCTCACACAGCATCTCAGAGGCTGATCTTATCAAAAGTTAGAAAGCTCTCGCTCTTTCTCTGCGGATGCTGTACATGAAGGACAATCATGAACAGATGCTACTAAATCATGGGAATGCTGACGCCGTAAGGTGATAAAGACTACTTTTTTAAAATATGAAAATTTAAAAGAAGCTATTTTGAATGGGACTGTTTTAACGAATTTCGTAAATGGACACATTTTACAGGATTCACTTTTTTCTTAAAACATGCCAAATATATATATATATATTGAAAAGCTTGATGTTGTCTCAGCAAGTTGACTTGATCCCTTCCTTATCCATCCTGCTATGCAGACCATTCCCCTCCCACTCCACCCTGCTTATAGAGCAGTTGACCTGACTCTGAACTTTCTTTCTTCCATGATGAAGTGCCTTTTTGAATGTTGTTTTAAGATTTAAAGGGGGGGGGGGGGGAATCATTTTTGTATAAGGCATATTTCCAGACATCTTTTAGTCTTGTATTGTTTAAATGCTTTAAGAAGAAGAAGCTGGAAATCTTTTATAGAGCATTGTAATATATGGAAACAAAAGAGAAATTGGAAAGAAATGGGGGTGGGCGGGTTCGTCTCTAAGACGATGTCATTAGTGTTGCATCGGCTATATGTGTGTCACACTTGAACCATTTGGGAGTCTCGACGCAGAGACAGGAGTTCACTGGGTAATACATAAGTTGGTGATTTCACCGTCTTAATAATTTGGGGCATGTTTTGCACATAGCTTGGAATATATCTGCATTTTTGACTCAATATGGCGAGAAAGAATGAGGTATGGACACAGTGGCAAGCAGTTCCCCAGCACTTTCCAGAGGGGTCGTCTACAACCTTTGCTCACGCACAAGTACCAAGTGTTTTCTGTTATTAGCGAGGATGAGATACTGATACCAAGCGTTGAAGACAATGGGTTTAATTTATTAAGCTTGAATTCTTTCATACAGAAAGATGTGTATTGAGCTGTTTGGGAAATACACGGGCTCCCAGCCTCAGTGAAAGGAGTGGGAGTTCACATACAAACCCACCTCTCCGTCCTAACAATGAGCAGGCACACGAGACCGCCCTGGTTTTGTTTGGCCTCTTTGCATTTTGTTTTTCTTCACTGCTGCTCCTGAGCATTCACCCAACGGAGCTGAACCCCCACCCCTCCGGCTGTTATACTGTTCTTTGCCACTGTGCCTGTGCTACTGAAACCTTCGTTGAAAAGCTGCAAACGACAGGCAACAAAATAAAACACTGGCTCTGTGTGTGAAGCACTTATAATTTATATTGGCTCGTTTAATCAAAAGTGGCATGCATTTTTCCCCCCCTAAATTGGGTTTGTGTGCTCTTTCCTCAGTGCTTCATGTGTTTTTTTGTTTTGTTTTGTTTTTGGTTCCGTGCACCTACGCCCTGCTTTAAAAAAATCAGGCATGATGATTATGATTCTAAGTTTCCCCATGGCTCACCTTTTTTTTTAGTGTCTCTCAGAGAAGGCCAGATTTTTACTTCTTCACTGAAGCACTGAGATGACTGGAACTGAGGTTCTATATTTCAGATATGAGCTGGGGTTGCCCAAGTGTTAAAGCTGAAGAGTTTTTACGAAGGTTTTCAAATTGTTCTGTCTTTCTTGGGCTTTCATTCTTTTTTATGTTCAACCCCACCCCATTTGCCAGTTATTTTCAGGATAAAGAACAACTTTTTTTTTTGGTGTTTGTTTTTTTGGACAATTTGAAGCTGAAAAAGAATCCACAAGGCCTTTTTCAATTATTTTCTGCTCTCCTCCCACTTCTGTTCCTTCTGAACCAACTGAAATCCATAGTTGTTCAAATTTAGCCATACTGGACAGGAATTGTCCGAATATGTTTGGTGCTTAATCCAAAAAACTGACTAAAGCTGAACTGGCTTATTATCCGTACTTGCCTTTACCCCAGAATTATGGCTACTGGGAGCCTCAAGAAGTGGAACTAGGATTTCTAGTTCTCAGTTTAAAAACAAACAAAACAAAACAAAAAAAAAGCAGCTTGAACCCATTAATCCATTCTAAAAACAAGCCAGCCTCCATGGGCGTAGAACAGGCCAACCTTCCCCATCTCAGTGTCATCTGGCTTGATCAGGCTGGAATAGGTTATCACAGGCACACGAGAAAACAGATATGTCTCTTGGGTCTTGCCCAGCCTGGCGCCTACCAGATCTGTACTGGATTATAGGAGTTGTAGTGCAATGCATCTGGAAGGCCCCGGAGTGAACAGCCACAGTGCTATCAGATCCAATGTTCTCCAAAGCTTTGGCAATGTTGTGTAAGCAGTACAAGCCTGTTTGTCCTCAGATCATCACCCATCTAAATGCCACCAACACCTTGTTTGCCCAGTAAAACAAAAAACACCCAAGTACTAGGGTGGGGTTTTGTTTTGTTTTGTCTTTAATTTAAAAAAACAAAAAAACAAAGTATGGATTCTGGTTAGTCCATTAAGCTTACTGTCAATCAAAGTGTGCTTTTAATTTTGTATTTGAATTCAGAATAATGAAAGAGTTGTACTGCCAAAGCATGTTCTCTGAGCAGTATTTTTCCACTGTATTGCTGGCCTTCTGAGCCTTGAATACAGTCTGCAGGGAAAGTATTCAGGTTGTAGTAAGAGCAAGTATGATACAAATGGTTGGAATGAAGTAGAAGAAAACCACAGGTGGTTCTTCTTACTCGTATTAATTCTCTTGATCTTCCCAACCTCCAGTTGCTATCATCTTGCCCTTCCTAGTGTGATGTGACCTTCTGACAGTTTTATGCTATCTGTTTGTACATAATGCACACCATTTTCATTTGATGTTCACTTTTTATAAAATCAGTGATTTTATCTCTTAACCAGTTGCCTTAAATGTCTGTGAATGAATGTTGATTATTAAAAGTGTCTTGTAACATCATGGAATCCACATCTAGTGGATGATGGAACGTACGTTTTCAATTTTCCCTCCCTCACTCCCAGTTCATATGAACCATAGACCAAGTTCTTGAAAAATAGTGGCCTGTTATAACAATGTCATCATTAATAACCTTAAAGATTACTGCACTTAGGGTGCAATGGGAAGCCATTCTGAGCCAAAATCCCCTTTGCCAGCTATTTATCTTATGTTTGTGGTCGATTGGCAAAAGAAATCAGTGTTGTTGGCATGGCAATAGCTTAGATCTATTGACCTTGTTGTCTGTTGCAGAAGCTGATACATGCCGAAGAGCCCTTGAAAAACAACCTGATCAGCTGGGTTTGTTGTTGTTATTCTTTTTAAAACAGTGTTGGATGGCAAAGATTCCTTGGCCATCCCTCGTATGCAGTATTGAAGCAGTTCACTGTTGCAGACCAGGCATCACAGCAAACATCTGTTTGCACACCCCCTGGTGATATTACATACATTTCCAGTGAGATAGCCATGTTGAGTTTACAGCTGCAAAACCAAACCAACCAACCCCCCCAAAAAATATTTCATGGCAACTTGAAGACTAAAATAAGTCCATTTGGACATCAGTTTTTGTAGATGGTGGCATGTATCTCATGAAAGTTGGCAGGACCCCAAAAAAAGCTTATGCCCAGTAGAAACGTGCTAGTCTTTGGAGCACCCCAAGACATTTTCTGCTGATATTGTACAGCCTCATGATAAGAGAACTCTCCTGAGAACGATAGAAGTTATTAAACTGCAGTACTGCAGCCAAGACTCTGTTCATGACCTGAATTCAATCCTGGGCTCAGGTAGCCGGCTCAAGGGTAACTCGGCCTTCCATCCTTCCAAGATTGGTAAATTGAGTACCCAGCTTGCTGTGGGGGGAAATGTGTAGCCTGCATAATTAAATTGTAACACCCTCTCCCCCCCCCCCCCCAGAAAGAGCTTTACGTGCTATGGGGCAGTACACAAGCAGCACAGTTTGCTTTGACACAGCACACCTGCTTAAAAGAAGCAGAGCTGGGTTACTTGGGGGGTGGGCAGGAGGCAAGTGTATGATGGACCCCTTCTGTATCCCATGCCAACAGAATTGTCCTATCCATCCCCTTCTGTTCCAGTACTCTGTGGTACTAAAATACCTGCTTTAGATGGTTTCCCACCCATGGTGCAGAGTGAACGTCAGGAAGAGAAAGAAGATAATCCATCCTGGTGGAACATGCAAAAGGACCGACACCATTGCCTTTGAACAACAACTGGAAAAATTTCTCCTCTAGCTGGGCCAGTGGCCATGCTGGTTATGTGATATTCTGGGAACTCCCTTCCCAAAGGAATAACTGTTCTGCACCCTGGCACAGTGTTTCAGGTTTCTTGGATGGGATAGTCATCACCATGTATTGTAAACCCTAAAACTCTAGACTTCATGTCATTTCTTACTGTAAAGATCTTTATTGTGTGCTCCTACCTATACAATACGACCCCTGTATCCACGGGAGCCCCACCCCAGATTATAGTGAATGCTATCACAAAAGTGAGAGCTGGACCATAAAGATGGCTGACCGCCGAAGAATGGATGCTTTTGAATTGTGGTGCTGGAGGAGACTCTTGAGAGTCCCCTGGACTGCAAGGAGAACAAACCTATCCATTTTGAAGGAAATCAACCCTGAGTGCTCACTGGAAGAACAGATCCTGAAGCTGAGGCTCCAATACTTTGGCCATCTCATGAGAAGAGAAGGCTCCCTGGAAAAGACCCTGATGTTGGGAAAGAGTGAAGGCAAGAGGAGAAGGGGACGACAGAGGACGAGATGGTTGGACAGGGTCATTGAAGCGACCGACATGAATTTCACCCAACTCTGGGAGGCAGTGGAAGACAGGAGGGCCTGGTGTGCTCTGGTCCATGGGGTCACGAAGAGTCGGACACGACTTAACGACTAAACAACAACAACAATCACAATTGTGGATGCTATGCATAGCATGGTCTCTGGCTCCCTCTAGTGGTCACGTCTGGTAACTTCATCAGAATTTTTTTCTGTGAATTTTTTAATATTTTTAATATTTTCAGATCGTGGACAAGTGAGCAGATATTGATCCCACAGATGTGGGGGTCCTACTGTAGTTTTAAAGAGCAGGAAAAATATTTTTCTTGAAGCCATGACAATGAACATAATTCTTCTAACACTCTCATGTGAGTATGTAGTGACATACAGGCCTGTAAAAGATGCATATTTTTCCATTTTTTCATTCTTGCTAGTGATAACAAAAATTTTTAAATAATCTCCCCACTGAGTGAGAATACAAGGGGTTTGGGGTGTTTTATACATACTGGGAATTCTTTACCAAAACAACAACACAAAAGTGTGGTTTTTTTCCCCCCCTTATAAAAACAATTTCCGCAACAACCACTGTATTTTGCAGAAAACAAAGCATTTTAATATACATTTCGAGGGTTGTTTTTTTAAAACACAAACTAAAAGGTTTTTGGTGCAAAAATCCCTTTTTTGCACAAAATAAAATGGTTGCAGCTGATGATGAAAAAAGTGGCTGGTCTTTTCATACAGGAGCAAAACATCTTAGCAGCTGATAATTTTTGGTGGGGTATCTTAGTGTTTTATATATCTTTTCTTTTTACCAAAAATGAAAAAAAAAAAGCAAATATTCATTACATCCTTGCACTCATTACTCATGGCAATTTTATTTTCCTGGTTTCTCTGTGCACAGATTAGTTTACTGAGGGATGAGGACATAGGCATTTAAATTATGTCTCATTTACCCACTGAAGTGTTATCTGACCTGAAGTTCTGTTGTCAGTTATCTGTTGGGTTTCAAGGTAAGAAGATAAAAAGGACACAGACCAATCCACAGGGGCAGGCACCTGCTCACAGAAGAATCCCATACATGCATTGGACTGGTTTTTTTCCCCCCTCCTTCTCTCATAGGCACAGGCAGGATGAGAGGCCGTAAGGGGGGGGAATAGCAGAACTGGGTCTTGCTCTCACATGCTACACCCAGCTTTTGCCTGTTGACACGAGTTGTGCTTTGAACTGCAAATAAGGGCTCAATCACACCTGACAAAAGAACCCAATGATCCCATTTTGGCTTTTCTTTGGATTGTTTCAAAATTTTCCGTTCACATGATGCACGGCTAACATGGATTCATTTGCCCCAACCATTGGTTTATTTCCGTGTCACCAAGAGGGTGGCTTTAAATTGTACTGATAATGTATTGCTTCATTCCTTATTGCTTCAGCATGTGTGAATGTTGCTGTAGATTTATTTCCTTGGGAAGAGGTTGGGTTTGGGGGGCACTGTGACAACTTCTTTGCAAGTGTTTTAAAACCCGCTTCCTCCTCCCGACAAGGGGGGCCTGATTGCTCCAAGAAACAGTAGAGACGTGAATCAATACATTAAAGAGAAGTATAGCCTGCTGTAATGGTTCAAATAGAAAGAAATGAGTCGATGCAGTTAAAAACAATGTGAATGCTCCTGCCAATATATATACCATATATATCAGAGGGATGAAAAGAATTGGTTATAACTAGGGTTCTTTTCTCACATGTGATTGAGCCCTAACTTGCACTGAGAAAGGGGGGGGAAGGTGGGATAGGCAATTCTAGTCTGTTTGTGAAGAGGAAGAGGGGAAAATTTGGTTCCCCAACTCTGTGGGAGCTCTCCATGCACAGGCTGTGTGTAGTCAGCAGTGAATTAGATTGTGCCCTAATATAATCGGCCCGACTGGGTATTGAGGCCAGAATGCTGTTGAAAAGAAATGTATGCGAATTAGTAATTGCACGAGTGTTTTGCACCCTTTGGTGGGTTTCCTGTCATGTGACAGGCACTACACCAGAGAGTTCAAACCGGTGACTGTTCTGCACACTTTTTTCCAGCAGGGTTCTGGCTGTAGGTTTTAACTCAAACTGCAAAGCAGAATGACGTGGATACATACACACACACAAAATCCCACATGGAACTAAAGTTGAACTATGTCATTGCCCAGAATATATATTGTCAAAAATATTTTAAAAATTTGTGTAGAGTTTTGAAAGGAGAAACGCCAGCCAATGTCTAATTGTCAGGTTATTTTGGAGAATCTGGTCAAATATTTTACAAGTAAAGATTTCACATTGCGAGATCTCTCCATCTCAAAAGAGCTTGATCTTCTCATACATTCATTTTCTGTCGCTGTGTATTTACAAGTGCAAATCATTTGGGAACAATTGCATCAAAGACCCTGGCCTGTATTGAAGAATTACATTTTGGAAATGTCTGTGTAAAAATCTTAGTCTATATATTTTCCAACCCATAAAATGCTCTGTAGATCTGGTTTCTTTAAAAAAATGTACATATAATAAAACACAGAACCACACAGACCTATTGTAAAATGAGTGCTTTCACCTATGATTTCAAAGCGTATTTCTCTTGCACAGCTTAGACAGGCAAGTGTGGTCACAGAATTGCTTGAAACCTTATCAGCTATCTATGCAAAAAAAAAAAGCCATTTTTCTGTTTCATGTAAAAAATACGGATCACTGGGAAATATGAAAAAGGGAATAAGTAAGCAATGTTTGTTAATATAATAAACTGTTTACTCTTTTTCATATGTTGAAAAATTGAACGGTACTTGAGAAAACTCATGCATGTGAGTGTTTCAGGAGAAGAGTGTTTTCGGTCGGGAACTGAATGGTTTCTTCATTGTTGCAAATAAAAGTGCGTTTTCTTTAAAACACAGTTCTGGCACGTGTACATATAATGCTCTGGAAATGCAGCCACTTTAAAAAAAAAAAAAAAAAGCAATCTGTTTTCCAGTTTAAAATTGCAGATTTTATTTTTTCTTGCTCTCTGCATAATTTTTGTGAACTTTCCCGGCAGGTATTCTGGGCTATGCAGCTCCTGAGCTGTGCCAAAATGGTCTCTAGCGACTGGTATTTTGTCAACAGCTGACTTATTTACCAAATTAGGTATTTTACAAAAGCTGTGTCTGGCTTTGCCACCTGTTCCAGATTATAAATGTAAAATTCCTCTGCTTTCCAAGAATGTTTATTTCATCCAGAAGAACACAGATGCATTTTCTGGGTACATTCAGTCACATTCACTCAGGCTTTGATCATAGTGAGCAATTTTTAAGACTCCTGTTTTAAAACAAGCTTGTCCTCAAAAGGAGAGCATAGTTCAGGTACAACTACTGCATGGACTTTGCAAATTCTGCAACATTAAGGAAGACTGTGCATGCCATTCTTGCATCTAAACCAGAAGTTCCCCCAATTTGCATTCTCAAATGTTCTCAAACTGCAGCTGCCAGAAGCCCTGAGCATTGGCTGTGCTGTATTCTATAGTCTCGTGACTTCTTGGACCCCAAGACTGGGAGCTCCTAACCCATAAGTTCAGAAAAGGCTTTGATATATTGAGAAGCTGGGAGGGAAACCAGCCTTTCTCTTCATGCATGGTTGTGGGGTTTTTTTCCCCAGTCCACCAGGTGGAAGAGTTGAGCTAGCCTTTTGGGTTGGAAAAACGGCCTGGAAAGGCACCCGGATTAAAATTCAGCTATTGGTTTTCCAAAGGTTTGTTTTGGAAACTGCCCCCCCCCCCACACACACACACACACACCCTGCCCTTTTGCATGTAAATACAGGAAAGGAGTCGGTTGCTGCAGACGAGCCAAGACCATGGGGAAAAGGGTTTAACTGAAAATTATCCCTGTTGGCTTGTTGCATTTATAGCTTACATTTTGTCAATCATGGAACAAAAAGCGGCCCTTGAAAAGGTGGGAAGTCTCCCTTCTTGAGGCATGGAGCAGATCCAGACCTGTGGAGCTTTATCCATAGGGTCCCTTCCAGCTCTGTAGTTCTAAGATGATGATAATGATGATTCAGGTTGCAGCAGGGTATGCCTTCAGGAAGTGCCTTGTTGCAACCCATCTGTTTCTAGCAGGGGGGGGCAAAAGGTGGCCCTCCAGATGTCACACTGCAACCTCTGGCAGCCCTAGCCAGCAGAGTCAGTGGCGCAGAAGGCTGAAAGCAGCAACCCAGCAACAGAACTTTGAGTGCCCTGCTTTAGAGAGACTTTCTAAAATACATAAAGACTGAGAAGTCTTTCATTAAGGTCGTCATGTTATATAGCTTGAATACCATGTCATAGACATATTATTTATCAATGTAAAAAGAACATATTCCACACTCCATATTTGTTTTTTCAGTTTCTCGGGGGGGGGGAGGCTTTGGGGAAAAATGGGAAAAAACTGTTCCCCCCCTCCCCAATTTTTACAGTTTTTTTTCCCAGGCCTTTCCATCTCTACTTCCACCACAATCTATGTTTTATCAGTCCTGAGTGTTAAAAGCTTGCTTGGTTGTATTCAACCATGTGGCCAGCTTTCAGTAAAAGCTCCCATTAGCCTGGTCCGTCAAGCTTTATAGCATTTCAGTAGGACCCACGTGGGATCGGTTCCAAGCCCTTTCCTGGCAGATGCAGAAAAACACAGATTGGAGCAAACCCTATTTTAATAGTGAATGTTCTAGCGGCCAGTTCTGGTAAGTTCACCTTTAGAAACAAATATTTCTAGGATTATTCTTTTAATATTTTTAATATTTTCAGACCATGGATAAGGGACCATGGATCAGTATCAGCAGATACTGATCCTTGTGGGTAAATGGGGTCCTACTGTAGTGGACTTTGGTGATCCTGGTATGGAAGGATAGCGAAGCTTCTCTTTTAACTCATGCCATTTCTGACATCCAGTTTACATAGCAGAAGAACAAAAGGAAAGGGGCTTTCTGAATCAGATCAAGGGCTCACCTATTCTAGCTTTTGTTTCTAACAGCGGCCAGCACTACATGTGCTTCTGGGAAGCTCTCAAGATTGTGAAAGCAACAGAACCCCACAAGAGTTTGCATCTCAGCATCTATTATTCAGAGATACACTGCTTTTGAACATGGCAGGGGGCGTTGCACTAAGAGATCAAATCTCTATGAAGCACCAAATCCTATTTCCCATTGTATTATTCCAATTTCCTTTTCAGATGGTGCCCAAGAGGTTGCATATCTGGATTTGCCACCAGTGCGTTGCTGGCAGAGATCTAGCAGGGTTGCCACTATTCTGTCTGCAAAGTTCGATACATGCAGCGAACGAGAGATTGCATGTGTGTATATTCCAGCATGGGGAGAATGACCGCTCTGAAACTCGAAGCCCCGTTGTGATAGGTTTGTGGTGCCGTTACGTTTGGGTTTCTCCAAAGTTACAGCAAGCTTGAAAAGACAAAAGCAGGTTTCCCTGATGCAAACCTTTGGCAGAACGGTTTAGGAGCACCAAATGCCATCACTGTACTCAAACCTTGACCTGAAGTTTGCACAAACTCTCAGCTTGAGTTGGTGTTCATACCTCCCAACTTTGCATTTCAGGAGAAAGAGAGAAATACTTGAGTTTCGAGTCTCAGTATTATCATTCATTTCCTGTAAACACCTGTGCCAGACACAGAGGAGACAAAATTGTGCAAAGAATTTTTAATGTGTTTCATTTTCATTTTAAGGTGCTTTTGTTGATTATTTTTACTTTTCTGTGTGTTCTTTCTTTGTTTTGTTTTCCACCGATTTCAGTGGAAACACACCCTATCTTCTGTTGCTTTTTAACTGTGGTGTTTTCTTTCCAGACAATGTGAACATTCCTGGCCTTGAACTGTTCCTATGAAATATCACCCTTGCCTGTTTTTCCGTCTAGTAAAACAAACGTGGGTGCATTCGTTTCTCCTCTGAACCCTTTTAACATCACTGATCAGTGAAGGCAAATTGCATCCAATGGGCTGGGCACATTATGCTACCTGCAGGGTCAATGAGCATCCTTTCAAAGTCTTGTAGAAGAGTTTATATTTATTGTTGCTTATGGGTTGTTGTTTCTTTTATTGCTTCAGTTATATGTGCCCAGAGTGCCATAGGAGCATAGAAAAAGCACAGTTTGTCCTTAACTCTAGAATTTGGTTCCTAGAAATCTTCCTTGTAATTTGCTTTTTTAAAGTGCACAGCAGCAAATGATAGGTGTGTCTTGAGCAAGATATAACTTGTGGTATAATCAGAAGCCAAAATCCTGTGATAAATTATGCAGACCTGTGTAAATAGACAATTTGCATACTATACACAGGCTTCCAAAGTCAGCCTTGAAAGGATGGGAGGACTTAGAATTTGGATTTCACCAAAAGAGAACTTGAATCATGGAATCATAGAATAATGCAGTTGGAAGGGGCCTATAAGGCCATCGAGTCCAACCTCCTGCTCAAGGCAGGAATACGCATCAAAGCAGATCTGACAGGTGGTCGTCCAATTTTCTCTTGAATGCCTCCAGCGTTGGAGCGCTCACCACCTCCCAAAGTAATTGGTTCCATTGTTGTACTGCTCCAACAGTTAGGAAGTTTTTCCTGATATTCAGCCTAAATGTGGCTTCCTACAGCTTGAGCCCATTCTTACATGTCCCACACCCTGGGATGATCTAGAACAGCCACAGCCCCTCCTCTCTAGGACTGCATTTCAAGTCTTTGAAAAGTGCTGTCATATCTTCCCTCACTCTTCTTTTAATGTTTATGGCATGGAAGGCACACTAGAAATAGTGGAAATAACTAGAAATAGCTCACCACCACCACTCCAGCTTTCCACTGCTGGCTCAAGTCAGATTTGGCTTGGAAAATGACCTAAGCTGTGCGTCTAAACATCAGGAAATCACTTGGATCATTTCTGAGTCAGGCTGCTTTTGCTGTGTTCTTTAGCACCACCTTTCCAAAGCCACACCCAATGCAAAGTAATAGAGACTGCTGTTACTTTGCACAGAGCAGGGATGGGGAAAACAGCATCGAAATGGTGTTGGTTCACAAGCCCCAGTATCCCTCACCAATGGCTAGGCCAGTCGAGGCTGATGGTACTAGAGGGACATCAGGAAAGTCACATGTTCTCCACCCCTGGCACACAACCTTCTCTGAAAGGCTGCACATGACTGAGGAGCAGGAAACTCTTCCTCCCAGGGTGGATGCGATTTTGGAAAACAAAAATCCCAGCTGGAAGTAAGGAAAGAGGAAATTAAAGAACAGTATGTTCCTTCCTCGTGTCGCTCTCCAAAATCTGCCTGGGACATTTGCTTGAGTTTATCTCATGGTAGGGGCAGTCCTATTGACATGATGTCAATGAATGACAGCAAAAAAAAAAAAAAAAATACCGTTCTATGCTGTGCTTTGATCAGGAGGCATTTGACATGGGAGTAGAGAGGGCTGGGAAATCCTGGCCTGTGAATCAGCAGCCTGCCGTGTTGAGGGTAGAGAATCTCATGTGCCTTTTGCCCAAGCACCTTGGCCAACTTCCTCAGCACCTGCTTTGGGAGCACCCAGTTCAGAGTGAGCTGGAAAACTTGGCATTGCCGTGTTAGGCTGGCTGAACCTCTGAGAACCTGGAGTTAATGTTTAGCTGGACTTAAGAACAAAAAAGGACAGTAAGAAAAGCCAAAGATGGTGGATTTGGGGAGGGTGGAAGGCAGATACTCAGCAGTGTGCATCAAAGGATACCGAAATATCGGTCGGACGAGAGGAGCTAGAGTCAAAGATGGCATTTGGGCCAATTGGGGGTTGGAGGGCCAGAGGGCAGAGCCACTCTCTGGATCCATAAACTTGAACAAACTCTATGGGCAGCTCCAGTAGGTGCCTTGTGTATCTGGTCTTGCCTCTTCAGTCTGCAATGGCCCAAACCAGGAAGGCTAGTCGCGCCATTAGAAGTCTTGCTCATGGGATGCAGACCCTGTTATTTCAGCCGACGAATAACTAGAGCTGAAATGGAGAAAGTACACCAAAAAGGGGATAGTATAACTTGCTCCCGTTTAAGGATTTCAAAAAATAAATAAACATGTGAGCTTCTTCAGGGTCCCTTTTTTGAAATAGCAGGTCTATTTTTCTGTTCGCACTAGAATTTTGTTGATTGCTCCTAAAACCAGTTAGATGAGTTGGCTGTCGTGTGTTCTCTAAGTACCATGGGGATTATCTCTTGAGACTCTGATCTCACTCTTTGTAGCAATATCTGTGCAAATCGGGATCTTTCACCCTGTTTCTCAGATATTTGGCCCAATATCTATGGTTCTGAAAGCTTGCAACCACGCTTACCAGTTACAGCAGTCTGATGCTATTTTAAGCTGAAATGGCATCAACTTGTGGAACGTGGGATTTGTAGTTAGAATTCCCTGCCAGAGTGTTCTGATGTCCCTCCCTTGAATCACAGCAGAGAATTTTAAGGACCTCACCAAACTACAAAAATCCCATGATTCCTTAGGAGGGAGCCAAGGCAGTCAATGTATTATCAATTTATTTTAACTAGAGCAAATCTTGTTATCATAAGCAGCAGCTCAACATTTTGAGTTAAAAGTTAGAGCCCTAATGCTAAAAATTATTTGTAGTTAGATGTTTCACTTTTCCAGATTCTAAGCAAGGATAGATTGAAATTTCGTATGTTTCTTACATCTTGATCATGAAATAGACATGATGTTTATCGACCCAGTCCAATCCTAGGTCAGGAGCAACCTTGATCTAACAGCTGCAATTTTACTCTATTTATCGCTCCCTAAGAGGTAGCCTTGCACCAGATAAAACTTCCTTGTTTCTCACCATCTCCTACATCTTTTGCTAGTACATTCCTGAGAGTAATTATTCTCTGCTTTCCACCCTTGCCCATTTCCTGCTCCCACTTCACTGCCCCAACTGCAAACACAGTAGCTAAGAAACACTCCCACAACCAGATCTGTAGCAGAAGACCTTTTCATTATTTGTTTTATTTCAAATTGTTGAGAGAAGTCCCTCCTTCCTCTGCACTGTAGCCAAGATTTTTCCTTTCATTACACCCTTCACTGACCCCTAAATATTTCCTGTGTGCATTGTCAGCTTTTTTAACAGGCCAACCCCTTAAAGGATGAGCAAATAGGCCTGTCATTTGACCCTGTCTGGCCACACTCAAGGGACGTGGTGAGAAATACCGTTCAGCCAATTCAAAGCAACAGTGGTTTCTTCCCATCTTTAACTAGCAGAGTACGTATGTGTGTGAGAGAGAGGGCCAGAAAGTATACCAAAGCCATTGGTGTATAATGGATCAGCTGGAATCCGAGTTCAAATTTGCACTTCATTTGGAAGTTCTACATGCACCCAGTTCCAAATATGCACTGTGAGTTCATGGGGAGGTTTTGGGTGCATGGGTGGGTGGGAGTCTGTCCCTCTCCTTGAGTTGAACATCTGAATAGATAATTGATATTTATATGAGCAAGAGGGAAAGTCCTACCGTTAGTCGAGAGCTTGCAGTTTTTTTACTGTTTCAAACTACAAATCCCAGAATCCACAGCTGCCACAGCGATGATGGTTGGGAACATTTTGGGAATTGTGATACAAAGATATAATTTTTCCAAGCTCTGCGTTTGGATAGGTTTTTATTCACACGCAGAAAGCCTGAGCAGAAGACATTCTTGAGTCATTATGTTGCCTGAGACAGTAAATGCTGCCCGCCAAGTCAAGGTGTAGAATAGCCGAAGCCACCCATATTATGGTTGTTGTAGGTTTTTCGGGCTGTTTGGCCGTGTTCTGGAGGTCATATTATCTCAGGACCTGACTTGAGGCACAGAATCACATAAGGGCTTCTCCTTACTTCCCAAGAGTAAAAACACAGTAATAACTAATTAAGTAACTAATTACTTGTTGCCCTTTCAAGAGGTTCAAAGTCTGTTACCTGAGGTACGATACGATAAACCTTTATTGGCATTAGGCAGTAACTCAGGGAAAATAGACAAAATCGACATTAATGAGGAAGTACAAAATCATGAGAAGTAATACATATTATCCGGAGAATGAGGTAAGGAGAATTCAACATTATAAGGCAACAGTAAGTTTCAAAGTTTTTTTTTTTACCTGAGGTATTCACATTACCCTACCTAATGGTAGGGCCGGCCCTGCCCATGTGGAGTTCGTTTTCACCGCACAGAGATCAGCATCTTTGACTCAGTGGATTTTTACCCAACTGTTGACTTATCATTTACCCATTGGTATAATGAGTCTGCTCTTCATTAGGACTAGGATACTGGTTTAGGCTTTCAGCTGGACCCCTGAAGACTGGGAGAGGGTCCCTTCATGCCGTCTAAGTCTCAAGTCCTCCCACCCACCCTGTAGACTTTTGTGAGAAAAGTTTATTTCTCTCCACTTCTCTCTACTTTGTGGGCTTGTTGTGAAGAACCAACGGAGGTGCCCCGCCATCTGCATTTCTTCTCAAATTCCGTGGGTACCAGGGTGGGAGGCAAATTAAGCAAAAATATAGTGCTACTTTCCTTGCTGAAGCTGTCATGGAGAGAGGAAAGGGGTGGGTTCATTAGTTAGGTCTGTGATATATTTTAAACAAGGAAAACGAGGCAGGAGGGGGGGGGGGGAGATGCCAACTTGTGTATTTGCAGAAGGATGCAACCCTAGCTCTTAAATTACAGCCTTCAATATCCCACTGAACAGCTAAATTACAGTCTGTCACAAGCTGAAAACTAGCCACCTCTCCCATGGCAGGGTTTTATAATGGGGGATGGTGGTGGTGGAGGAGATCACAACTGGCTGGAGTGAGAGCCACACCCTGCAGGAAGGCATAAAACACAAAACCTGCCTGCTGTGCAATGCCCAGGTTGTTATTCATCACCCGTCCCCAGGAGGAAAAAAAACACTTCCCGGTAATTTATGCACATCACCTGTGGGTTTAGCCCCACAATGGGAACACCTCCTGCGGCCGGTGGTGCTTGCCAAGCCATCGGAGGGACTGCAGTTCCCAGATTGTGACATTTGAATGTTTCTCATTTCCCCCCCCCCCCCCACCTAAGATAATAATACTATTGTGTTGAGCTGCTTTAAAAAGATGTCTTCTAGCCCTACCATAACGGAGGTTGAGTGTTGTAGGGCTGGGAGTCGGAGGGGGATAAAACTCTGGCCTCTGATTGGGTGAACTGCCTTGATGTCACAGAAGGGGGCACACGAGGAAGGCAGGGGTGGTAAGACAGGAGCGAACATGGGCTGTACTCCTTGAAAAGAATAATCCCTCCCCACTTTTTCTGGGTGGTTTCCCCTCGGTTCAATTCTTGATTGTAAACTTTCTGGAGCAGGGAGTCCCCGCGTGTATAATGCATAATCACAATGGGCTTCTTCTGTACGACAGAGAAATAAAAGGTGGGAATGTACAGCAGTAGGTACAGCCTCACATTGGCCCGTTTGTTCTTCCTGTTCTTTCTACTTGTTGAAATCCGGCTTGCAGCCCAGGTGTGTAAGCAGGTGGGTAAACAGAGCAGCTTCAGAGTCCCAAGCCTCCCGCCCCTGCTGGATTACCTGCCTCTTTGAAACTAATACCCTGAATGACTTAGAGAAGAAGCTGTGAGCCACGAAGAAACAGACATTTAGAAAAAGAAATTCCTTCCCATGTAATGAATGTTTATATTTATATATTTTTCTTCTTTCTTTTTCCCCCTTGAAAACAGTCCCAGGTGAGATTCAATATATATATATATATATATATCTCCTTTGCTACCGCAGAAGCTATTCCGACGAGGCTCCGTGCATGCGTGGATTACCCATAGTGTGATTCACAGAGGCCACGAAGAAAAATCCCACTTCTGCAGTCCTTCTCCACCCATTGTCATGGGTGGGATTATCCCTCACCCCCAGACAAAACAGACAAAAAAGGGAGGTAAAACAATGTGCTTTCTCAAAGATCCTTGAGTTTTCCTAGGATGATCTGTCTGCAGTTCCCATGTATGGATATGTATTTTTATATATATATATATAAAGTCCTTTGTCCTTCTAAGGAGCCTGTTCAGACCAGGGGGAAGTGAAACCAACGTGGAGGAGATATCAGGGATCTCCTACCAACTCTCCTCAGACTGAAGAAGCCGCTTGGATGAGTAGAGAAACGTTTCAACTTAACAAGAAAGAAGTCCAGTTGCCATGTGAAAGAAGTCCAGATAACCTCACCTGGAGGACTGAGAATCTTCACAGATTTAAGACCCAAGGCAGTTGGCAACATTTAAAAACAACTCCGGGGTCTTTTATGTTCCAAGTTAAGACATTCCAAAAAAGAAAGAAAAAACCCTCACATTTTTTCAACCTCGCGAAGTATTCTAGGTTCTAACTCTGTTCTTTTAGCGGTTTTGGATTTTGTCATGCTTCGTGGTTTCTGATGCAAGCCACCCTGGGAATATTTACAAAAGCGTGATACATGTCTTCCTTAAACAAAGATATCCAAGCCTGCCTGCCCCACCCCTGAAAGACAAGAACTTCCTTCTTCCCCCTGTCATAATCTGGCACCTTAGCAGCAGCTTGATGTGTTAAAAACCAGCAGGTCATACCGCAGAACAGTGGATCGAGTTTGAATAGGAAAGCCAAGGCGTCTTCCCCTCTCTGCAAGCACGGGGGCTTTGTGCCTGAGGTCGAAGTGAAAAATGCATGGTGCTGTCGGCTCACACTTCCCTTAGGATTGATCGCCAAAGCAACAGATGCTTTGTGTGGGTCAGAGAGAACAGGGCAAGAACGCAGCAGGAAACACTCTGGGGCTGCCCAAGGCTGGTTGCCAAGGGAAGCTCTGTGTGAGGCTGGCAGATGGAGTCAATAGAGGGAAGACAATGGTGGCAGCAGTGGGCGAAGGTGGAGATGTGGAAAGGGCCCCTTTAAACCCTGCCAAGTGTACGAGGAAGGCTGCAATCCAAATGGAGACTGCAGCCAAGAAATCAGGAGAAGACTGAGACTCGGAAGGGCAGCCATGAAGGAAGATCATCAAGTGTAAGGATGTGTCACTGGAGACCAAGACCAAGATCACCCATGCGCTTGTATTTCTGATCACCATGTCTAGGTGTGAAAGCTGGACGGTTAAGAAAACTGACAGGAGAAACATTGATTCGTTTGAAATGTGGTGCTGGAGGAGAGCTTTGTAGATACTCTGGACTGCTAGAAAGATTAATAAATGGGTCCTAGATCAAGCCTAAACTCTCTCTGGAAGCAAAATGTTGAAGCGGAGGCTGTCCTAACTTTGGGCACATCATGAGAAGGCAGGATTTTCTGGA
This sequence comes from Intellagama lesueurii, assembly GCA_037013535.1. NCBI lineage: Eukaryota > Metazoa > Chordata > Lepidosauria > Squamata > Agamidae > Intellagama > Intellagama lesueurii. The sequence goes on along the minus strand of JBAJHW010000006.1, from coordinate 121,927,299 downwards.
AAAGACCATCATGCTAGCACAGGTTGAAAGCAGCAGGAAAAGAGGAGGACCAAATACAAGATGGACTGACTCCCTTAAGGAAGCCATGGGCTTTTTTTCAAGAGCTCAGTAGGGCAGCTGAGGACAGGACGTTTTGCAAAGCGCTTATTCATAGGGTTGCTATAGGTCAGAGGCAACTTGACAGCACATAGAAACAGAAGTGTTATCTCTTCAACAGAATGGCTTTCAACCCATCTGGACTCACACAACAAATTTTAAAGGTCTCTGTTTTTCCCGGTCCTGCCTTTACTGTCCAGATTTAGGAAGAAAGTTTGATGAGCAGAGAGACCTGTAACTTGTACTGTTCCTCTATAAAGGTGCCCTGTACAGACCTGGCGTTGTAAAAGCCAATAAAACGCCAGTCAACGTTTACAGAGTGTTTGCTTTAAAAAGTGGTAGGGCTGTTAGAGACACAACTCTAGTTGTGAGATGCAATATGGCTGGACTGAGACGACTCGGCAGAAACCTTTGGTGACTTTACAGCTGCCATTTTGAAATCTGATTTTGAGGGATACTCACCCCATCCAAATCTCAAATCTCATCAAACTAAAACTTAAAACCAACAATATGGATTATTAACCTGCCATAACCCACCGCCCTATATCCCGAGGTTCAGTTTTCAAATAGATACCTGAAAGTATTGCTTTTGATGGCAAAAATAAGAGAATCCTATGGTGCTTAAAATAAAGGGTTAAATACACTTGTAACACCAGCTAAAGAAGACATACTGAATGAATTGAATGTCAAGCCTTTTGACTGTTTGGGTCTCTGTTAACTGGGACGAACTGCTGGTTTTAACTCTACTAAACACTTTAATGGAATATAGTCCTTCTATATTCCAGAAATGGATACAGTTCACATGGGGTTGGGGCTTATGGACAACACACTCAGAGGTAAGATAGATGCAGTAAATTTGGAAAAAGACAATTACTCTATTAACAATCGTCATTCACAAAAATACTGTTGATTATACAAATACTTTGGCACTATACATGCAATTTCCTGCATGGAATGTGATCAGAAACAATTGCCCCAGTTCAGACCCCTGGTAGTAACAGAGGAGAATTTCCTAATGAACCATAATTCTCATTTTCAGTAACTCCTAAAGGCATAACTGGAGCTGTGTGTTTTGTTTGTATAAATCATGCAAGGCTATAAAAATAATGGCTGACACTCTGAGCAGACACAAAAGGAAAAACAGATGGGGAGGGAGAAGGAAAATGAGCAAACTCAGGCACCAGACTCAGTACAGTAGATGGTATGAGGGAGAGATGAAATATACCGTGACAACAGATGTCTTGGTGAAGTAGGCAGTTGGGGCATGATGCTCAGGACCGGGGCGGTGGAGGTGGTGAGAGGAACATATCTCTGCATTCTTTCCTCTCCCCCAATTGTCCTCCAAAGTTTTTTTTTAAATGTCTTACATATATGAGATTAGTACAAGACCACCCTGTAACCTTATCGCTGGGTCACTCTTATTAGTGTTTCCTGTATTTACATCCTATAAAAGGATGGGCAGAGGTGGGACCAGAGGAAGGAAGGAAAGAAGTGGGACTGTGGGATGGAATGCAAATCACATTGCATCCAGTATGAACAGCGAACTCCCGAATCACTCCACAGCCCTTGTGTGAGCACTGACTGTAATTTCCAACATAATACAGGCTGCGAATCAAATCACAGCAAAGCCGAATCACTCCATTTTGGCTTCTCAGTGTCGTCGCGCCCTCATTCACTTCAGCTCTTAAAAAACACCCAAATAAAAATATCATTGTGTGTTGCAATAATACACCAGTGTGTCCAACAAGAGCCATTTCATCTATGACACAGTGGCAAACCTGGGTTTGCCCACAGTGTGCACACAACAGGAACTCACAGCCTTAGGCTCCACTCATTTAGCACATTCCCACGCTATATTTTCAGGAGAACGCTCAAGCCAAGTCATGTGTGAAGGGGGAATCAGCCGACCTTTTCAACAAGAAGTAAAATCTCTCTCTCTCTCTCCCTCCCTCTCTCTCTCTCTTCCTTCTTGAAGCTCTGAAAACTCTTGCTACATGCCTGCCTCGGTTTGCTGCCTTAAGCCCTCCAGTGATTCTCATAAAAAAGAACGGGTGTGCCACAACAGGGGGAGGTTTCCATGTTGGTAAGTGACACTATTAAATTACCTTCCTCTTGGACATGCCCCTTTCTGTCAAAGGTAGCACGGTAGCTGTTATACGGTGGCAAGACCTTAGTGGGAAGGAACTCCGTGAAGCTGTGTCCCGGGGAACAGAGAAAAAAACAAACCATCCAACAGAGTAGACATTAAAACAAGGTACTGTAAAGATATATATTTTTTCCAAACTCGGTTTCATTTCCTCGACATGGAATGCAAAGCCTCCTTCGCTGTAAATTCGTTTGACCCAGGGGCCTTGAATCTGGGCAGACTACGGGAAACACTATATCTATTTCATCATTTAATTTCACATCTTTGTGAAATGGAAATCTGATTATAAAGAAGACAAAGGGAGAGGAAAAGAGTCGCAACTTCCCTAGATGCAGAATGGTTTTAGGTGGCACACGTTGTTGTTTTTTCAGACCAAAAGGTCTCTTTCTCACCACTTGCTGGACAAGTCGGATTCGAAGAGAATCCTGGGTTTGCAGGTTTCCCTTTGTTTTTCCCTAAGGTTGCCACATTCTCTTGATCGCACGGCTCTTCTGCCTTTTAAGCATAGCATGTCAACCTGCCACGAGAGAAGCGCAGATCGCCCTGTGCGATCTTTCGTAGCGTTGAAGCAGGGGGTCTACATGGGTGGAACAGCTTTCTTCCTGCCCTGTTGCTGATATAAACATCAGGAACAGAAGACAGGAGAAAAAAGGTTGCTGCTAAATCTTTAGAAAGATTAGAAGAAAGTGGGCTGTTGTTTTTTGAACAACATGGGGAATCTTGTTTCACAGACGTTGGGAGAGGACTATCCTTGTCAAAGAGCTTTAATGTGTGAACATACTTCCAAGACAATCGCTAGGTTTGTCTTCTAGTGAGTTCCTGCTGTATAATTGTTCCGGCTGTCACGCACCGAGTAATTATCTCTGTTCGGTTCGACATGGGTGACTCATGCAAAGTGCCGCAAGAGTTAGGTTTAATTTAAAGTTTGATGTTTATCTCAGAAGGGGTAAATGGTCTATCTGGATTGTCTTTATGGGTTTTTCTTGATGGAGGAGCAATTCCAGGACTCTGTGCCATAGGTCAACCAGACAGCAGGAGTTGCTTTACATTTTTACAATATGTGGAATTGAGCGCCTACCAAAAAAATACAGCTTTAAGGCCCTTCTTTTTGTGAGCGAGTGGCTTCTCCACCTTCTTATTATGATATGCAAAGCAGGCCCAGGAGGAACGGGGTTGTGAATGGCGTTTAGCTTCAAGGTTACCCAACACTGTAAGTCTGTTTTAAAAACAAAACTAGCTAAGTACTAGAATTTGGATTTTCGGCTTTTGAGGCTTATTGTTCCCAGACCCTGTCTCTCCAGCCGACAGGACTATGTGGGCACCAGGATTTGGGGAGTCATAGTTTAAAAATATGACTTGTCCAGGCTTTGCAAAGTACGTTAACTGTCTGATGTAGAAAAGAGGAAGTCGGATGCATTTATTTATCTTCTTACATGGGAATGTTTCTTGTTTGTTAAAGAAAATATTGACAAAGGGCACATTTAGGCACATTTTCCCATGTTAGTGGTCTGAGAGCAAGGCAGGGCGCCAAGCATCGTCTTCGGGTGTAGATTATTAACTAGTTCTTACCGTGCTACAATAGCCATCCTGGTAAACCTTCCATTGCCAAAAAATGGCTCAACAAAATAAGAGCCACAATGTATACATGTTTAAGGTTGACAGCATTGTTTAATCACAGAGTCCTAGGCCCAGAATCCTTTTGCGCACACGATCTTGTGAAGGGTAGTCATGGAAGCAGTGGGTGGCATTTCTCTGGCTGGCAGTTGTGCGCTCAGTGGTTCTCTGGTTTTGCCATCAACTGCACAAACAGCAGCTAACAATGCACAAAAGCCGCTTCTGTTGTTATGCTTATGTATACAGTTTTGTGCTATTAGGTTTTGGCCCTAAAGTCATACCATGTTAGAGGTGGAAGGGACCCTAAGGGGTCTAAATCACCAGAGATGCAGGTAAATCGACGGGTAAAACATCCGTGGCAAATGGCTATCCAAACTGTATCTAAAAACCTCCCATGAAAGGGATTCCACCAACTGCGTAACGGCTCCGGAACACCTGCACTGCTGAACAGCTCTCACCGTCAGGAAGTTCTACCTAATGTTTAGTCAGAACCGCCTGGCTTGTAATTTGACTCCTGTGATTGAGAATGGGCGCCATCTTTGAGTAGAGGTGGGCAACTGGCTCTTCAGATGCTGTTGGACTCCCATCAGCTCTAGCCAGCATAGTCCGCGGGGAAAGATCATGGGGTTGCACCCCTCAAAACATCTTACAGGTCACCAACACCCAGCCGAGGACCGTATGACAATGGTCCTGAGCAGGGATTAATCCTTTTTTTTTTTCCAGTTCAGCTTCCTTACAATAATTTACAAAACAACAACAAAACGTGCACATTTCTTTATATTCAGGACCAAAAGAACTAGGTTTTTTGACTCCCAAGTCTTAGGTTTTAGCGCTCATTCTCTGTGCCTATGATTTTTTTTTTTTTAAAAAATTGAATTCCAGGAAAATTTGAATGGACAAGCAGGTTCCTCCACACCCAGATCTCTGAATGTTTCCCTTTTAAAGGTCTGACCTTAAATTCCTGTGTATTCAACCTTGCTAATGCTGATTTAGCATTTTATAGTTCCTGAGCTATAGGCGTCTAGTGTGATCCTTTAAGGAAAGCGTTCTGTTCACGGCAATAGGGAAAATGCAATACGGAGACCAGTCACCTATTGTGGATTTACATTGCTGAGATTTATAGAAAGATACGGTAGGGGATGTTGGTACGTAGTGTGATACATGTTGAACTGGAGGAACCCCTCACATGGAAAAAGCAGAATTCAGAAGTCCTGCCCACATAGCTGTCATCTGGGCAGGATCAATGGGTGTGTGTGCATGTAAGGATTGCGTATAAGGATCCTGTCCACATGATGGCACAGCCCTGTGAAGGTTACAGAAGGGTGAACCCGTGTTTTGTGTCCGGCATCGAAAAGGATCCATAACCAAATATCAGAACACATGATTTGCATTCAGAAAGTTCATTCTCTAGATCAGGATGGAAAAATTGTTCCCTGAATCCCTGGGGAGCAGCTGCCGGTCAGGGTTGTCCATGGACCAAGATTCTGATTCAGTATAAGACGGCTTCGTATGTTTCTCTTGCTCCTCTTAATATTGAAGGTGTATTTAAATATTAAACCCAACTTGGGCAAGCTCTGTTTGTTTATTTCCAGTAGCAGACTCTGGTTTGTAGAGCTTTGAACGTTCCTTTCAAAAGGAATAAGCAAGCGTCGTGCAAAAGCTGCCTGATCCAGTGTGTAACTGAATAAAGGGCACACAGATAGATCCTTATCTCATAGCTCATAGACTGAAAGGTGCAACCAGAACAATGGGTCTCTGCAGAGCTGAGCATTCTTATTTTATGTTTATGTTTATTTCCCCTCCTTTTTTTAGCCAGCAGAGAGAACAGTTCCTATCTCCCAGCTACTGGGAAGGGAGTGAGGGAAGGACTTTAAAAGGGTAAAGGGCACAGTTGCATTTGAATCCTTCTTAAAAGGGTAATGCAGGAAGCCTTCTGCTCTACACTTTCCTTCCTTTCTCTCTGCCCTAACTTTTCCTTTTCCCTGGATCTAAAATCCATGGTGCTGGGGCCACAGACTTTGATGATTCACTCAATGACTTTGCAGCAGGAAAAGAAAGTGACATTCATTTCTAAAATAAAGAGCACAGTCTCTTTCATCTGGCTAAGATTTTCTTTCTCTTTCCCCACTTCTAATCCCAATATGTGAATGTCTCATGTAACGCAAGGGATCCATGGGTGTGGCCTGGTAATGCCTCCGGCGTCTTTGCTTCACCCCTATTGATCCTGCCCAGATGGTCAGCCCAGAAATGCACACATACACCAATGCCGTTCATTTTTGCATATTTCTCTTTAGCCAGTGCCCACCTTTCGAATTAATATAGTGAACAGAGTTGAGTTCCTGTGATTCAAAACAGGAAAATGTCTGCTTGTTTGCTTGCTTGTACTGTAGTTCCCAGAATCTGACCAGGCGGATTCTTTTTCTCGGCACTGTAGTCCAAAAATCAAATATTTCCCATCTCTTGTGGCTGCATTCATTCTTGTTAAATAACAAATTTCCAAGCCCAGCATTTTAATGATGAACACGCTGGAGCTCTTCATAAAGGAACGGTGGTAGGATGATGGTTTGAGTTCCAGAGCATCATTCAAACAACACTCAGTCATAGATGGCTTTGGTGCATCCTAGTCATTTTTCTAAGTTCTGCTGGCTTGTTTTTGCTTTGAGTAAACCCTCGAGAGAAGCAATTAGTGCTGCCCTTTCTAGTGTGTTATTAGCAGACAAAATTAGCTGGAGATTTTCTTTCTTTCTTTCTTTCTTTCTTTCTTTCTTTCTTTCTTTCTTTCTTTCTTTCTTTCTTCCTTCCTTCCTTCCTTCCTTCCTTCCTTCCTTCCTTCCTTCCTCCTCTTTTTCTTTCTTTCTTTCTTCCTTCCTTCCTTCCTTCCTTCCTCCTTTCTTCCTTCCTTCCTTCCTTCCTTCCTTCCTTCCTTCCTTCCTTCCTTCCTTCCTTCCTTCCTTCCTTCCTTCCTCCTCTTTTTCTTTCTTTCTTTCTTTCTTTTTCTTTCTTTCTTAGCACTGCCTGACGTAGCTCTCCTATTTGGCAGGGATTTGATGGTAACGGTTGCTAAAGCTTCCCAGGGACGGGGTTGAAGTTAGTGGACATAATCTGATTTGTTCTCAGGCAGATTCCCCAAGGGAAACAGGTAGAACAACATCAGCTGTGAAAACAGGATGGTTGCCTGCAACGAAGGAGACGAAACCAGCAAGAGTGGCCAGCTCCATGGCTGACATGCCTCATCACCTTGTTGAAATTCAGTTCATTTCGGTAAACCATCTCTGTACTTAGAAAAGCCAGGAAAGGGTTGACAGAAGTCAGACAGGACTGGACAACATGTAATTATTGTTATTATTAATTCCCCTGGTGGGGAAGAGAAATAAGTGGCTACCTTATCTGGACATATCATTGGGAAGTTGATAAAGATACACTCACTTTTAATCGGCCTGTCTGTCTTAGTGTTGTGAGCTCAGCAGCAACCCATTCCTTGAGGTTTTACAACCAGCGCTTGTGATGTCACAGGGTGTGGACCTTTGTGGCTGTGTGGTTGAGGTCTCTGGCTGCAGAGCCAGAGGTTGGGAGTTCGATTTCCGACAGGGCCTCCTTGACAGAGGCTGGACCCGATGATCCATAGGGTCCCTTCCAGCTCTACCATTTGTAATATTGGGTGGCATAAACGGCAGAGTAGTGTGTTTCTGACAGATATACACTGTAGAGTCTCTGGTGAATTTAAAAGATAAACATGAATTCCAGTACCAGCACCAAGAGCACACCAGAAGGGTGCGCAGGCGCATGCCTTATGTTCAAAAGCCAAAGGAATGAACCACCAAATCTGGGTTATCAGATTGGCAACATCACCATTCTGGAGATTTCAGACCGAAAGCCTGAGACACAGAGAATAAACGCTAAAACCTGAGACATGGGAGCCAAAAACTAGCACTTGTTCACCCTCATCTCTCTGGCTAGCTGGCTGGCTGGCTGGCTAGCAACAGTAATAATATCCCACCTTTCTCAACCAAGTTTTTAAAAAAGCTTTTCCTTCTATTTTCAAATTTTGTTTCTTTCCATTTCCTTTTTGTTTTAAAATGTGGCTTTCCGTTTTAAAAATCCTGTTTTGCTTTACTTTTCCCTTCTATGTCAGATGACTTTTCCCCATGTATATATAGTATCAGATCACTCTCACACACATTCCGCATATCTATCTATCTATCTATCTATCTATCTATCTATCTATCTATCTATCTATCTATCTATCTATCTATCTATCTATCTATCTATCTATCTATCTATCTATCTATCTATCTATCTATCCTATAATGTATATATCCTATTATATATATTATATATATATATATATATATAAAATCAGCCATCCATCCATCCATCCATCCATCCATCTATCTATCTATCTATCTATCTATCTATCTATCTATCTATCTATCTATCTATCTATCTATCTATCTATCTATCTATCTATTCCTCCCTCCCTCCCTCCCTCCCTCCCTATCTATCTATCTATCTATCTATCTATCTATCTATCTATCTATCTATCTATCTATCTATCTATCTATCCTATAATGTTATCTCTCTCTCTAATCAGCAATCCATCCATCTATCCATCTATCTATCTATCTCTTCCTTCCTTCCTTCCTCCCTCCCTCCCTCCCTCTCTCTCTATCTCTATCTATCTGTGTATGTGTGTGTAGAAACAACTAGTGTGAAGCTTCCATGTACATTACAACTCCCAGTATTCCTCAGGCATCTTGGGCAGGGTCTGCACCATCTGGGGGATTCTGGGAGTTGTAGTCCAGAAATGCAAATCTGTGGAACTCTGCTTTTCCTGCCCCATATTTGAGACTGTTCGAGGAATGCAGGCCGCAGTTGCGATGGACTTTGAACCGATGACTTGGGAAAACCCAATGAATCCTCCTGGCCATGACAGGCCACTGTTCTGACCCAGAGTAGAAGGCAACTCTGCATGTTCCCAGAAGGAGAACTGACCAAAGACAGCCCGGGTTATTTATTAACATAAATGCTTTCAGTCACAGCAGAAAGCAGTGGCTGAGTATAATATGTGAACCATTGATGCAGCAGGTGATAGACAGAGCGATTCAGTGTTAAAACAAAAACTCAGCACTCTCTATTCAAACCATGGATCCTTCCTCTGACTCCCCCCCCCCCCCAAATATCTCAGATGGAGAGCCCAAGTCTTTGAAAATATTGTTAGAAAAGACCTTTGCTCGGCTGCAGGCATTTGCTTAGCACGAGAGAGGGGGAAGTTGAGGAACCAGAATAAAGGAAGCAGGGTTTTTTACTCTTCTGGTTGTATCCGCACTTCAAACAGATTTGAAGGCAATTTGAACAGTTTTTCTAAAAAAATTAAAGTTTTCTATCCCAAGGACTCTGAGAATCCTCATTTTAAATAATTTTAAATCATTTATCTATTCTTCATATTGTTTTATTTTTCTAATAACTAGAATATTTTTAATCTATTGTGACACTAAATTGTGCATTGTGAATGAGCTGGTCGTTGACCCTATTAATACCCTGAACTGGTATTTTTATGAGGGTGCTGGGATTTCTTTCTTAGATATCCCTACAATTATAATCAATCTATGATAGAGTGGCAATTAAAAAAAATCTGGCAGGATTTCTGTGATCACAGATAGACAGAAATTGATCAGAAGTAGCATTTTCTTATGCCTACAAATCCACCCTGTGAAACTTGTTCCTGTGCTGGAAGCCAGCAGGGGCTCAATCCAAAAGGGTCCATAGCTGGATGGTAAATCCAGCACAGGTCTTGCATGGAATGGCCATCCTGGGTTTGATCCATAGAATCTCGAGGCAGTAATGCTGGGGAAAGTGGAAAGCAGTGGGAAAAGAGGAAGACCAAATAAAAGATAGACTGACTCCCTCAAGGAAGCCACAACCTTGTGTTTTCAGGAGCTGAGCAAAGCTGTTGAGGACGGAATATTTGGGGGCAGAATAACTCATTTGTAAGGTCTCCATAAGAGAATATGATGAACAAGGGAGCAGCAACCGGTTAGGTTTGGTCAGGACTTCTTCCCTGTGTGTCTGGCCTTAAAGCTGCCTCCCCAAGGTCAGACATATCCAAAAGCAATCCAGTTCTCTTTTCTGGCCGGGCCAGGTTACTGTTTCGGGGGGTGTGTGTGTATTTTTTACAGCTCTTTCTCCTGTGTTCAAACTCATGTCCTATCATGCAGAAGGAAATAAGTGACATTGCCTAACATTTACTTGAGAAGACCTGGAGAGTCGGGGACAAGGAATATATATTATATATATATATTAAAGGGTTGTGGCCACTGTTCATTAATTTCATAAATTTCATTATTCCTTCCCCACCTGGGAAGCCCGCGCCTCCAGGCCTGCGGGCCAGGTAAATGCCAAAGGGGTTTGGGTTCAAATTTCACATTTGCTATCCAGCCTGCAGAAACTGTTTGGGGAACGGGGTTCAGAGCTCGGGAGAGCTCTTAAAAACCTTGGACCGAAACCTGGGGTCAATTTACCGCTCCCACGAATCTGGCGTCACCAGCCAGACCAGCATGGCTACCAGGGCAAAGGAGGGGGCTGCCCCATCGCCGGTACCAGAATATGGGTCACAACGGTGAATCTGATTTGCTTGTGTCGGTCAGGGAGGGGGAAGGAGTTGAATGGTCTTGTTCTGAACGGATCGGTAAAGGTGTAAGTTCAATGCACTAGAAAACAAATGCGGTATTTTGTGTGTTTTTCCCTTTTGGTTTGACACATCTCTGTATAAAATTTGCAGACGTCGTTGAACCTAACAGACGGGTGAATCAGCTGAATTTGAGATTGCTGATCCCAGAGTTTGGTGGACTTTTTGAAAATAAAAATGAGTAGGGTACACGGCGTACCTGTCTTTGTCTCTCGGGTGACTTCCCCTCCCCTCCCTTTACCCCAAATTAGGGATGGTTTCTCCCACCCCTTGCCCAGCTGTTCCTTATCACCCAGTTCCTCTTGCCCGGCTCCTGGGGTCTGCCATCCCTCTTCTGCGCCTGCCCGAGGCCCAGGGAGTGCAGCTTCCAGGGGGCAGACCACCTGCCTTTTGGCATGTACCTGCCCTATATCAGATGAACTCAGAATTGCTTAAATCTAGACAATTCAACCCTGAGTGCTCACTGGAAAGACAGATCCTGAAGCTGAGACTCCAATACTGTACTTTCGCCATCTCGTGAGAAGACTCCCTGGAAAAGACCCTGATGTTGGGAAAGTGTGAGGGCAAGAGGAGAAGGGGACGACCGAGGATGAGATGGTTGGACAGTGTCATCGAAGCGACCAACATGAATTTGACCCAACTCCGGGAGGCAGTGGAAGACAGGAGGGCCTGGCGTGCTCTGGTCCATGGGGTCACAAAGAGTTGGACACGACTTAACGACTAAACAACAACAAAAGACAATTTAAACATATCAAATTGTAGGCAGGCAGCCTAATTCTTTCAGAACCAGTGTCAAATGGACCTTGGAGGGCATTGTTGCCAGCAGTCCACCTTCTGCATACTATACTCACTGCAGCATCCATAACGTCTTCAAGGGTAGCCCCACGTTGCATGCATTGCAGTAGTCTAATTGAGAGCTTATCAGTGCGTGAACTGCTGTGGCCAAGTTGTCCCAGTCTAGAAATTAGTTCACATTTTAAAATGATATGTGATCCAGCAGCTGTTTTGGACCTGGGCCACTTCAGAACTTCATGATGAAAACTTTCCTTGTATAAGAGAAACTTTTCTACATATAGGAACTACTGTACAAAGCTGGGGAATAACAGAAGGCCACATATTTTCTCCTTGATACACCAGCTTTTAGCAGCCAGACACATTTCACTTTGATTATCTGATCTAAATTTTAAAGCAGTTCAGCCCCAAGAGGGGAATACTGTATGACATGTCCAAGATGCCTCCTTATTCAGGCCCGAGATGAGAACCCATCAGGCAAACGACTTCACAGCCCTTGAATCAGATTCGGCCCTCAAGAACGAATGTAGGAATTATAGACTTAAGCCAGTTTTCTTTGACCTCTCCTTACCCGTGTCTTAACATTTTAGGTGTGATTTTTATGAGGCAATTTTCCGCTATATATATATATCCTTGGGCACGAAGGCAGAAGATCAGATAGGGTGGGAACAGTGTGGTTTATGTTGGAGCGATGAGGAAGAGCTCAATATGGTAGAGAGTCAACGAGAAAGGTTGTGAGGTAGGCTTAACAACTGGTATGCTTAACAATGACGCTTCTGGACAAACCAGAAGGCAAGGTTTCAGTTTCATTGGCAGCTTGGATCTGGTGACTCATCTTGGCCACTTAGTTGGGGCGGAGGGGATATAGTCAAACTGTGCATTCCTTGAAACTAGGAATGAAAATTATTTGTTTGTTTGCTTGCTTGCTTGTTTATAAATATTTTTACCACACCTTTTTCCACTGAAGAACCCAAGATGACTTACAGTAATCATTTAAAAAGATAGCTAAAACCAATAAATTATTCACATATTAAAAAATAAATAAATAAGCATAAAGCAGCACACTTTGCTAACAAAAATATGATTAAAACAGATTAAAAGCAGGAAATGACTAACCATCCTGATTTTGAAAACCCATTTAGGAAACCAGGGAAAGCTTGCCTGAAGAGAAAGGTCTCAGCCTGCTTGCAAAAGGACAGCAAAGATGGGGCCCACCTCCAGTGGGAGGGAGTTCCAGAGTCAGGGAGAAGCCACAGAGAAGGCCTTCTCCCATATCCCCACCAAGTGCGTCTGTGAGGGTTGCGGGACCGAGAGAAAGGCTTCCCCTGATGATCTTAACAGCCAGGCAGGCTCATATGGGGAGATGCAATCTTTGAGATAGCTTGGACCCAAGCCATTTAGGGCTTTATAGGTTAAAACCATCACTTTGAATTGTGCCCTGAAACAGATCGGCAGCCAGTGGAGCTGCTGTAACAAGGGGGTTATGTGAAATAATATTTGCAAAAGAAATCCATTCTCTGTCTTTGAGAAGCCCAGTAAACACATACAGGACATACAAAAGATCAGCTTAAGAAAGAAGTGAGCAACCCATCCGATGCTTCAAAATCTTAAAACAAAAGATCTCAGAGAAGTTTGTCAGTTTCCCATTGTATACATTTGGAAAGCTTGGGAAAGCAACTTTTGGGGACTACACCTCCCCTTATCCCTCAGCTAGCATGGCAGCCTGGTGATGGTGGCATGTCATGGCAGCATGGATGATGGTAATGGGAGATGTCATTCAAGGCATTTAAAGGGAGCTATCTTGGGGGCTGGGGGCTGATAGGGATGACACTGAGCTTTCTAAAGCCTCCTCTTTTCGACTCTAACTCCCAGAACCCCCTGCCAGCATGGTAGCATGTGAGTAATGGTCTCATTCTGCCTAATACAAGCTGCTTGTCTTGTTTTGTAGCGGAAACCAGCATCTGCAAGGGCTGGGCTGTGCTATTGACCAGCTTCTCTGCAGCAATTGACGGGACAGAAGATGTCAATTTCATGGCCAAGGGCTAGTGTGGGAATACTTTGTGAGGAATCTAGAGCTGCTGCACCCTCCACTTAGTGGTTTCCTGTTGTTCCCCTGCCAGCAGAGCACTTGACCTTCTGTTTACTCTGCCATTCAAAGGTAGGCTTGTCCTTTCAAAGGCAGGAACAAAACACCAGGAAACAGTGCAAGGAAAAAAGGCAGGCTCAGGCTGAGGTGGAATTTCAGTGTGCAGAAAAACTTGGGTGGAAAGAGTAAAGCAATCAAGAGAAGGTCTGGTTTGTTCATGTATTTGTTTGCTGGCTGGCTGGCTGGTATCTATCTATCTATCTATCTATCTATCTATCTATCTATCAGCTCCTTCCTTATCTATCTATCTATCTATCTATCTATCTATCTATCTATCTATCTATCTATCTATCTATCTATCTATCTATCTATCTATCTATCAGCTCCTTCCTTATCTATCTATCTATCTATCTATCTATCTATCTATCTATCTATCTATCTATCTATCTATCTATCTATCTATCTATCTATCATCTATCTATCTATCTATCTATCAGCTCCTTCCTTATCTATCTATCTATCTATCTATCTATCTATCTATCTATCTATCTATCTATCTATCTATCTATCTATCTATCTATCTATCTATCTATCTATCTAATTTATAAACTGCCCCATTAGTGCCAAAGCACTATTCTGGCTGATTTACAAGCAGTTGAAACAAACTACAACAAAGCAGTAAACACTACATTAACCACACAAATGACAAAAGCATAGTCTGAAAAGTTAAATCAATGGTGCAAACCAATTCTCAGGCTGAAGCGGAAACAAGAGGTGAGATATTCAACCCGGGTCGGCATGAAAGAGCTCCCTGAAAAGTAGTGTTTTTCATGGCCTCTTAAATGAGTACCAGGAGGGGGGCAGGCGTAGCTCCTCTGGGAGCTGATTTCATAATGTAGGGCCCACCACCGAGAAGGCCTTACCACTAGTAAAAGACTTCCGGGCATCTCTCGGGGTGGCTACACGGAGGATCCTGGTGGGTCGGGCAAATGACACTGGGAAAAAAACGCTCTGACAAGTAATGTGGTCCCAAACCATGGAGGATACATGAGTGTCAAAACTTTGAACCTGATCCAGGACACAACAGGTATAATAGCTCGTTTGATGGCAAGCAAATACGATAGGAATTAAAGTAAGACCCCAAAGGCAGATTAATAGAAGCATTAATAAGGAATCCATCATCAGAGGTATGTAGGTCTAACGTCTTCATTTGAAATTGCTCTGATCTGTTTTTGGGAGTCTGTTCCCGGAAAGGATCTTAGGTCAGTATAGTCAGGTTAAGAATGGGAAGATTCTGCTGGTTCAACATATCGTTCTGGACAAATGGTTCATTAGGCTATTAATAATAATCTTCTGGATTTCTTTGGCCCCAGAATATTCTGGGAACTGCTTGGGGGGGGGGGGGAGCCTTTAGAATAAAGACTGGGGAAATCTTTTGACCTGGGCAGATTAGAGTGTAAGTGCAGAGGTAGTCAAGCACCCATAAGCAAGAGAAGTATACCTTTGATCTTCCAGTATAGAGAATGAATCAATTTCTTGACTGTGAGAGTCCTAGGAACCTCTGGCAGGCCACAGTTAGCATCAGAATGCTCTATGAGATGCACGTGGGCCGTATCCTGCTTCAGTTCTGAAATATGACTGCTCAGAGCTCTGTTTTTTGAAGCACTCAGATTGTACAAGAGACCTTGTGGGAAGAAATGAGAGCAAAAAGATCTAACAGTCATGGGCAAGTTTTCTTCCTGCATTGTTTAGAAGGGAACGAGTGCATCTATTTGGCAAATGGACTGAAACGCCTTCAGTCCTGCTGGGCAGAAATAATTATGTATATTGTCTTTTTCAAAGTCACCTGCCTCCATAGTCCATTTTCCAAGGTAGAGGAGTATGAAAGCGTAGAATCGTTGAGTTGGAAGGGGGCCTACAAGGCCATCGAGTCCGACCCCCTGCTCAGTGCAGGAATCCAAATCAAAGCAGATCTGACAGAGGGTTGTCCACTTTTGTCTTGAAGGCCTCCAGCGTTGGAGTGCTCACCACCTCCCCCTGAGATCAATGGTTTCATTGTTGAACTGCTCTAACAGTTGGGAAGTTTTTCCTTATATTCAGCCTAAATCTGACTTCCTGTAACTTGAGTCCATTCTTATGTGTTCTGCACTCTGGGATGATCGAGAATAGATCCGGCCCCTTCTCTCCATCATCCCAGAGTGCGGGACACATAAGTATTTTAAAAAGTACTATCATATCGCCCTTGAGTCTTCTTTTCTCTTTTTTTAACTACAGCTCCCAGAATCCCTGACTAGTGGCCATGCTGACTGTGAGGGGATTCTGGGAGTTGTAATCCAAGATATAACTTTTCTAATCTCTGTGAAAATGAAATTAGAAGCTCTAAGGTGCTGCTGCTGGAAAAACTAGATGTGCTTTATCTCTCAAACTTTGGATGTGCAAGGATTTGTTTGCTGTATGTGATCCGTTTCCAGCTGCTCAGGTAAACTCTGCCATCCATAAGGACCTGGCAAATATCTCACAGATGGATTCACCAGGTCACATGCTTCCAAGCCACTTTTGGTAGTCTTCCCTAGAGACAGAAGTATTCCGTACATCCCTAACATGATTTACGCTGCTCAACTGGTCAATCCATAGCGGGTAGATAGGGAGTTATTGCCGAGTTTGGCATTCTGGGGATCTCACATCTAGAGATGCAAGTCACTAGTCCTCATGGCTATAGAGAAAAAACTGGAACTGTACACAAATTTCAAGTGGCAAGTCTGTGTTGTGCCTCCAAAAAAGCCACTCCCAAATCCTGTTGGTGTTCACTTAAGGTTCGTGTAACATGCTGCAGTTCAATGCCACTCATTCATAATGTGTGGAGGCTCATCTTGGTTCCATGTCTGGTCCTGTGCCTGACTGCACAACCAAGATGTGCCACCATCACCTTGTCAATTAGCCACAATTAGCCATGGCAAGATATGTTCACCTTACAGAAATGCGGATGGGATTCCAGCCCAAGATTGCCATGGAAAAATGAATACTTACCCACTGGTTATCAGCCTCTATAGTGTGGATCAGAATGTAGGAAAGCTACCTTTTGGACCAAAATTACGTGTTGGCTGGGAAGATTCTGGAATCTTAGACCCCCCAAAAAAGAAAAAAGAAAAAGGAAGGAAGGAAGGAAGGAAGGAAGGAAGGAAGGAAGGAAGGAAGGAAGGAATTTACAGTATCTCAGGCTCTGCAATTTGCTAGTGCATCCTTTCTTATCGGGAAAATACAATGACTATTGATTACCTGGCTATTGTGTAGGTGCCAAAGGCATGTGACCAATGTACCCTCTAATTTTCAGCCAGCTGAGTGGGGCTCCGCCTCTCGTTCTCGTGACTCCGCCCCCCATGGGGTTCCATCGCGACAGGAAGCTGAAAACAATCACTGTGCAGGGGAGGAATAAAAGCTGCCCGGAGGGAGGTGGAGTCACACGTGTGCAGTTGTGCGCCTTAGAGGGCACCGTGTGTGCAACTGATTTTTATTTATTTGTTTTTATTTAAAATATTTTTACTCTACCATTAAAAAAGGATCTACGGCAGCTTACCTCATTAAAAGACAATACTGAAAGCTGAAACCAAGGAGTAGACAATGATGGTTCAAATCATTAAAACACAATATTTAAAGCTAAGAACAATTAGTATAAAAGAGGCAGCTTCCATCATTAAAATGTTAATAACATATTAAGGCTAAAACAAGAAGGATACAAATACTAAACATGAACAAACAAATCTCTGTTTCTGTGGATCGGACAGCCACTAGATCTTCTGCATTGAAAGGGTGACAGATCACAATTTTATGATGTCCACATTCATCAAACATACTAACTCCTGCAGATCAGGCAGTTCATAAAGATGTAGGTGCTAAAGCTAGACATTAGGAAGAAGTTCGGTTCATTGTTGATGCAAATTCACAAATTTCCTCCTGTTCTGAAGGGAAAGGATGTGAGTTTTAGGAAGAAAAGATCTAATACAGGAAAATAGAAACAAGCAGCTTCATCCATCCAGGCCTAAGACTCTATTGACATTATTAAAAATCCTAGGCTCCCATCCCTGTATTTTCAGCCAAGGCAGTAGTGATTCAGTTGCCTCTGTTTTATGGAGAACCTTCTTGTCTTCAGCTGCTGCTCTTCCCCTGCTGGAAACAACTGTACTTCTTGAATTTGACTGGTGAAGATGGGAAGGGGTTCAGGGGGGAGGGAATTTGGTTCCACCTTGCTTTCGAAGAATTTCCAAAAGAACCACCAATTTCTTTGTATTTGGGTTGCAAAGAACATGAGGTTTAAACAACAACCAAGGAAAAGGAACAGAAAATGAATTCCCCCCCCCCTCCTCTGCAGCAGTTCTATTCATTTTCCAAGCCTGCTTTATCTACTTAAAGTGTTGTTGGAAGACGTTAAAATGGATCCAAGTGGCTTCCTTCCAGACATGTTTACAGGCCCTTCTCTCTTTTGTTTTTCAGTTTAACCGGTAAGAATGGCGGATGCAGAAGCAGATGTTGGACTTCCACCCATTGAGCGTAAACAAGGCCTCCAGATATGGATCATAGAGGTATTGGTACAGCAAGTGTCTTTCATGGGGTCTGTCTGGTTGAGACAGATAGAATTCTTCTCATATATATATATATATATATATATATATATATATATATATATATATATATATATATATATATATATATATATATATATATATATATATATATATATATATATATATATATATATATATATATATATATATATATCATGCATTTCTTGACATGTCATGCAAAACATCAAGTACAGTAGGACCCCCCTATCCACAGGATCAGTATCTGCTGATTCGCTTATTCACTGCCTGAAAATACTAAATTAAAAAACCCAGAAATATGTATTTATAGTTATACATATTTCCAAGGTGTATTTACCAGAACTGGCCACTAGATGGAGCCAGAGACCACGCAAAGTATAGCGCTCAATACTTCCATGTTTTTTGGCATTGGGGGGGGGGGGCTGGAACCGATCCATCACGGATACTGCAGTCCTCCTGTATTACAATCATTGTGGCCCTATTATAATAATAGGAAGCCAAGCATAAAAAACAGAACACAACTTCAATTTTTTGAGATATTTCCCCCAGTAACTGATAAACAGGCATCAAATTTGACTGAATTTGTTTGTTAGTTAGTCTAGAGAAATGGTTCCCAACCTTGGGTCCCCAGATGTTCTTGGTCTAAAACTCTCAGAAGCCTTCACCACTAGCTGTGTTGACCAGGATTTCTGGGAGTTGTAGTCCAAGACCATCTGGGGACCCAAGGTTGGGGATGTCTGCTCTAGGGGGAGCATTTCTTCTCCTAAGTACCGGGTTCTACACTGATGTCACTGGTAGTTGTCCTACCATCCATACGACAGCTGTCTTCTCCTGCTTAGTACCGCACATTTTTCCTGTGATTTTTCCATACCAGTTATTCACCCATGAAAGAATGGTTGATTTTTAGTATTCCTGCGTTTGCGAGAAATGGGTTTAAGCACGATGGGGCCTCCCATTGAAATGGATGTCTGAGGTAAAAGCTGCCCAGTTGGAAGCTTTCAGCTAGGACTTGAAACAAAAATAGCTGCAGCAAAGAAACAAATTATGTACGGTCGAGCAGTTTGTGGCAACCCTTGTAGAGTCCTAAAGGTATGAACTACACAGAGGTGGGTTCTCCATCCTTCCTTCTGGTGGTGCTCTAGGACCGGGCTGTTTTCCCAAGGCTGCGTAGGTGGCAGGGCAGGTTACCCCATGCATGCACCGAGTGGTCTTGGCTGACTCCTCTCCCGGGAGCACAATAGGGATTCAGTGCTTGACTCTCAAACCAGATGATTCAACCCACTAAATTATACCAGTTTATATACAACTGGTCAAAATGACATGATCATCAATCCGTTTGTTTTCCAAAACTTGGCATCCGTCGTGGCTTGTGAAACATCCCGGATCTCCTGGATATTTGAGAAATCCTCATGGCAACCCATCTCTCCTTTACTACCATCTTTTAACAGCAACGAATTGTTTCATAATCTAAAACTAAAAATAAATACATTTTCTTTAAAAAATTAAAAATCAACAATAGTTCATGCATGCCGTGTGTTGACTGCCTATGTCCACAGACACATGGATGTGTTCTGGAACCCATGGGAAGAATCAAAGCCAGATTATTATTTTTTCAGAAACTCTAGTGCAGGTGTGGGTGGGTGTTTGTGTGTCAAGTCGATTCTGACTTATGGCAACCCTTTCCATGTTTTTCCAGGTAGAGAATATTCAGAAATGGTTCACCTTTCTCTGGGGGTGCCCTGGGACGGTGCAGCTGGCCCAAGGCCACACAGGCTGGCCCTTCACCCTGGAGGGGAGAACTGAGTCCCAACCTCTGGCTCCATAGCCAAAGGCCTAACCCACTGAGCCGTCCAATATATGCAGTGTGGGTCTGAAATGAAATCAAGGGAGAGAAGCGCTTTTTATGTAACAAACCTCTTGATGGCCATGTTTTGACTACCAGAGCCTCATGGGATGTTTTTGGGGTAGAGAGCAAAAATGATACACGTTTGATGCCGATGCACCGTACAAGCAGAGTCCAGCTGGCAATGTTTCCAAGTTTCCTAAAAATCTTGGGTTTCCCCAAGACTCCCACCCCACCCCTTTAAAAACAAACCAACAAAGGAACAGAAAACTCTCCGCACTTCCTGATGATTGTCTGACCACCGCCAGGATGTCAGAATGTCCTTCCCTATAAAACAGCGGTCTTTCTAGAAAAGGTAGGGCTATGCCACATGCTCTAAATTTTTTCCCTGGGTTGCTGTTACTGAACTGCCCAGATCAGCATGTTCTGTTCTCACAGATCTCCTGACTTCATCTCCTTGCCATCTGGCACAAAGTTGGACAATGTCCTATATAATTCTGCCTTCGTGGTCCGAGAAACAGACTCTCGCAGCTAAACCTCTGTTCTCCTGTCAGAAATTGAAATAAGTGTTTTGTGTGGGTTTTTCCCAGCCTTGAACAATAAGTCTCCAAACGTTACTAGTGTTCAAAAACAGGCCCAGAGTACATTGGTGCCATTTCTTAATGAATTGAAACGACATTAAAAGAGTCGAATGATCAAATTCATTGACTGGTTTCCTGGAGGACATTTTTAATCACCTCTGGTGACCAGACTAATCTTGGTCAACAAGCCAACGGTTGTCCTCCCATAGAACGGCCACACATTCGTCTGCCAAAACACGATGACTTCATATTGGCAAAGTGGTCCTTGGAATGCCAGATTTGGGAGCAAAGCTGAATTTCTGAATTTCTTCCTGCCACATAACTGTAAAAATGTAAAAAGGAGAAAAAGTCCAGGTGGGGGTGGCATACACTGCAGTTTTGACCCTAGAATCATTCCCTGCAGGGTTGTTTTTCAGCTGCTTGTTTCCTGGGGCAAACTTGAGTCTGCAATATTCAGTTTACCAGTTTGATCCAGAATAAAACAAACAACTAGAAAGAATCTAGGTGTGCCTGTTTACAGACCCTAAGGCATGCCATGTTTCCACCCTGTGGGCTATAGCCTGTTCAGATCTGTATTATCTCTAGCTCCTGATGGCCACCAACCGGTTCATCCAGTTTTGCAAGTCTTGTGAAAGGCGAAGCGGAAAATTTTACACAGCGAATGGCTTCCGCAGAGAAGGACGTGTAGGGTTCTGCAAACATACAGTTGCCGCCGTGCATGGAAATTCCAGTGGTTCCGTTTCACCAAAGGGGGGAGGGCGCAATTCTTGGCAAGGTACCAAACGTCTTACTCCATCCGCTTGAAGGCAACCATTCCCTTTATCTCTGATGCTCAGTGGGGAGTGATTGAATAGGCTAGCCAGGGGCAAAAGAAATCAGGATTCACAAAGTGTGTGTGTTTATGGCAAAATAGTGTTGTGGGAAGCACTCTTGTGGAGCAACCATTCAGCCAACCATGCTCTCCTCTGTAAAACTCCATTCCATTCCACTTTTAATAAATGTGCAGAAGAGGAAATTTTCTGCTGATATGTTTTCTCGACATATATACGTCTTCCTTTATTTTTGAAGACCATTTCTATCAGTTTCATTGTCAGACAGGGGTGGGGAGAAAAGAAGTGAAGTGGTTAAGGTTGGGCAGTAACCTGCTGATTGGCATGAAGGTGACTAAGGGTGTGATCACACTGGCATATGACTCACATTTTGGACCTCTTGTGGTGTGGTCCCGTGTGAGCTGTTTCCTGGCCATCGTACAACATGTAAGGGGTTGAGCACCAGCCCAACCCAAACCTAAAGCATGCCGCTTATAGACTGACCCATACTTCTTAAAGCATTCTCTTGGCAGTTTACAATTTAATCATGCAGGCTAGACATTGGACCCTGCTCCCCCAGCAAGCTAGGTATTCGGTTTACCAACCTTGGAAGGATGGAAGGCAGACTGAACCTTGAGCCGGCTACCTGGGATTGAACCTGGGTTGTGAGCAGAGATTTGGCTGCAGTACTGCAGTTTAACCACTGCACCAGCTGACTCCTTCTATGCACAAGCTGGACCTTCCAAGATTCCTGGGCACAAGCTCCAGGAAGCCAGATTTTGGCTGAATATCAGGAATAACCTCTTAACTGTTAGAGCAGTACGACAATGGAACCATTGACCTCAAGGGGAGGTGGTGAGCGCTCCAAAGCTGGAGGCATTCAAGAGAAAATTGGACCACCCTCTGTCAGATTGGCTTTGATGTGGATTCCTGCATTGAGAAGGGGGGTTGACTCGATAGACTTATAGGCTCCTTCCAACTCCATTACAGTGATGCCTCGCAAGACGAAAATAATCCGTTCCGCGAGTCGTTTCGTATTGCGAAAATTTTCATCTTGCGAAGCGCGGTTTCCCATAGGAATGCATTGAAATTTAATTTTTAAAAATGCAAAAAAATTCGTCTTCCGAAGCACAGCCATAGAAAAATTTGTCTTGCAAGTCACCAAAAAAATCGCAAAACGCTTTCATCTTGCGAGTTTTTCGTTGCGCGAGGCATTCATCTTGCGAGGCATCACTGTATTCTGATTCTATGGATCAGCAATAGGGCTACTACTGTACTTTGGGGGGCTGGCTGGAGGAGCTCCTTGAAGGACAAAAGAGCTGCTTTATGGGAGATCACTCCTGACAAAGCAATAATTTCTGATGAGATCAAATGTGTACCTTTCTCACCATCTGTTTGCACCCCAGCTAGCCCAATAGAATCTGATCCCCAAAGATTTGGAAACAGTGGAGACAGGTTAGCTGGTCTTGGGCTCACTGAGTTGTGTTACCTCCCGGCTTTCTTGCTTCCATTGTGCATCCTTGATTCGTTTTCTTTCAAATTCTTTGGTCCCTAGTTTGACAGTATTTCTTCCCTGCTTAGCTATTAAAATTGTAGCAACCCGGCCAGGCGATTATGTACCCAAAATGACATGGCCTTTGCTCACATGAGGAAAGTGTCAACGGTAGCGCCCAAAATCCTCTGGTCAGACTCTGGGAATCATACTCTAAAAAGCAAAGTTTCTCAGCTCTGTCCTGTGCTGATTATTTCAAAATATAATTTTGCACTGGCCCCGCCACATACCTTCTTCCTCATCACAACATTCCTAGCTGAAGGATTAAATTTCCAGCACTAAAACGCAGAGCCTCAAGATAATGTTCTTTTTTTTCAAAAAAAATTTTTTTGCCATTTTTACCAGAGTATCTATAGTTACTAATCTCTCCATTCCCTTGGACTGTCACATTCTTCTTTTATCTATTTATTTATTTATTGCATTTATACCCCACCCATCTAGTCAATTGACTACTCTGGGAGGCTTCCAACATATATAATAATAATATAAAATATAACAACATTTATACTATACTTTCCAATCCATACTCAAGACAATGTTCTTGACTACAGCTTCCTGCTTTTTGTTTGTTTGCTTTAGAAAATGAAAATGGTGCCTGTTCCTGAAAAGGCTTATGGGAGTTTCTTCGAAGGAGACTGTTATATCATCTTAAATGTAAGTACCTTCAAGGGACAGAATCCTCCGGTTCTGTGGGGCAGAAGAGAGCAAGAGATTAAAATAACTGTTTATAGCAGTTTTTGTGCTTGTTCTTCATATGTTTCAGCTAATTAATGGGGTGCTGGTTGCATGCCTGGTCATGTGCCCGCCACCTGTTAATTAGCTGCCATTTGCTACCACCGTTTACATGATTGCACTTACTTAGGAGTAGAATCCCAACAGGATTCTGGCCGCTCTAGTTTCACGTATGTATTGCCTGTGTTGTTGTGTACTGTGTCTACTATATGTTTTTTTTTCCCCTTCCCACTTTGCACTGTTTGACTCTAAGCAGGTTGTAACTGCTCCTAAATACCTAAAAACCCTTTCCACACTGCTTCGTAGCCCTTTAGCGTCCTTGTGTGTGACCAAATTAAGTCCCCCTTGGAAACCTAGGTGTATCTGGGCTGTTCCACTGATTTTGCTTCACCAAAAAAAATAAATAAATAGGATTTCACTGCTTCGGTTCCCCGTTGTGCACAGTTGAACGGTGCGCAGCTCCTCCTTCTCACCCGGTGGACTCGAAACTGGTCTTTTGCCACACACATCACTCTGGAGACCTCGCCTAAGCACTGCTTGGTGAATTGTTTACTTTGCCAGAGAGAGTGAAAATAGTCGTGGAATAAACGTTGCCACTGTGCGTGTTGGAGCACGCATTGTTATTCCGGGAAGCATGTTCTTTCTCACACAGCTACTCTTCAGGGAGCTAAAGAGGGATTTCCCAAGAGGATATATATATATTTCAACTACACACCTTAGGCAAGGGTTTCCCATCACAAATTACACCTACCTTTCCACAGGCACAGACAATGCCTGATTTCTCATTGCCTGCTTTCCAACTGTGGCCATGGGTCTCCAGGGCTGGGGCGGCCATGATGCAAACTTTTGATCAAAGTGTTCTTTTTTGAAAAAGGGAAGGAGCTTGGTGTCAATGGTGCTGGTGTCAACGCTTTTAAGATCTATAGAGATGTTTGCTTACTTAGATATCTGTTGACGAACCTTGCGAACACAGTTTCACAAAATGAGTCTTTTCGTGTTCACAGTTATGTAACAGGCAACAGGAGCAATTATAACACCAACAAAATGCTACAGTTTGTGCACCCAGGTTCTAGACAACAGCAGCAATACAGAAGTTGTTTGTAGACTTGCAAAGTTCAAGCGTCCCTTTGAATTCAGACTCAGATAAAATTCCAAGACCTTCCTCAACTAGGTTGGAAGAATCAGCTGCACAGGCACAATCTTTAAAACCCTAAAATAAATTATAAACTCAATTGTATGCTATTCATGAATTCACTATGTGGATTCACTCTCCAGCACAAACATATAGGAGTTATACCTAAACCAAGCTGGCAAGGGCCACAGTACTCCAACTGGCAACAGCAGCTCCGACCACTTCAGCTCTCCCGCTCTTTCTGATTCAAATCTCTTACTCACAGCCCTGCTCTTTCTTAGTCCCACCCCTTTAGGCTGAACCAATATTTCATAGAGTTTACATTTGCTTGGTGTCTATGCAGAGCACTCTGTAGTTTACAGTGAAGCGAGTGAAGTTCTTATGGGTCTGGGAGTGTATGTGTGAATTCTCAATTTCTAGGACTTCCATTCAGACATGGAAAAATGTGCAAAGATTACAGTCAAAATTCCAGGGAGACAGAAATCTACTTCTGGTTTTTGTTTGTGTGTGTGTTATGGAGGTCCTTCACCCATATTTATTCCAGAAAATGACTCCCTTCCTTCCTTCCTTCCTTCCTTCCTTCCTTCCTTCCTTCCTTCCTTCCTTCCTTCCTTCCTTCCTTCCTTCCTTCCTTCCTTCCTTCCTTCCTTTGCTGAAAAGTATTTTCAGAAAGGGGGAGGTTGGAAGGGTAACCTTCTCTCACAAGGTCACACTTTGCTCTCTCGTAGGATAGACTTCCTGTGGTCTCCTGGGAATTTTGCACTCCTGACACACATACGTGTGTGTGTGTGTGTGTGTGAGAGAGAGAGAGAGAGTTTTGGTGATCTCTAACAGTAATGGTTTTTGTTTCAGGGTGGCTAGGGTAGGGTTGCCCAAGTCCCACAAAAAAACAAAAATCAGATTTTTCAATATTTATTTATTTATTTGGTGCCCATTTTCAGGCCCTTTGGGGGCCTGCTGTGGTCTGTGGTGCATGCCGGGGTTACAGCTTGGCCCGCCAGGCCTGTGTCGAAGTTGCTGACCCCCGGAGTTAGCATGGAAGGGGGTCCAAGTTTAACTCCTCTCTCCGCTGTCACTGGCTGGATCTTCTCCCAGCCTCACCTGCCTCAGGGCAGCCCCAGCACCCTCCCAGCACCACCTCCCGGTTCATTGTAAATCGAAGCACATGGAAACCTCTCCGCCGTAATTTGCCTTTACAAGTAGACATCCCTTCCTATCCCCTTCCAAGTGAAAATGTGCGGGAGAAGCTACTGGAGCCCCCCAAGATTTGGCAAGGGGGTCGGTTTAACCCCGTTGTAGATTTGGGGGTTGCCCACAAAGGTCTCCCCTTTTAATTTCTGGACGTTGTGCTCTTCAGTTTAGGCTTTTGAACCTTAAAGCCAAGCCCTGTCCGTCAAGACCTGCCGAAACCCAGCTGCTCTGCTCTGAGTGTCTCATCATCTCAGTAACAGAGAGTCTAAAAAAGGGCGAATGTCTCGCCTCTCATCGGCTCAAGTTGTGTTCGTCCCTTTCCTCTTAGAACACGAAGACACGGACCGGCTTTGCCACTGACCTGCATTACTGGATCGGGCGCGACTCCTCGCAGGATGAACAGGGGGCAGCCGCTTTCTACGTGACCCAGATGGATGATGCGCTCGGTGGGAACCCTGTGCAGCATAGAGAAGTACAAGAACATGAATCGGCCACTTTCAAAAGCTACTTCAAGAAAGGCATCATGTGAGTGTTGAGAAAACCCAGGGCAGCGAGGTAGCGAATCCAACCCAATTTTAGTTGAGCTTGTACAGGAGAAGCAGGTAAGTCAGGAGAAGTTCTTTACGGCAATCCTAGCAGGGTTTTTGAGATATTCAGGGAGTGGTTTACTGTTGCCTCCTCCTTGTGAGTTATTGTTGTTGAGGAGGAATTTGAACCCAGGTCTCTAGAGTCCTAAAAAGGGACGTGGTGGCGCTGCAAGTTAAACCACAGAAGCCTCTGGGCTGCAAGGTCGGAAGACCCGCCGTCGTAAGATCGAATCCACGCGAGGGAGTGAGCGCCCGTCGCTTGTCCCAGCTCCTGCCAACCTAGCCGTTCGAAAGCATGTAAAAAGGCGAGTCGATAAATAGGTACCACCTTGGTGGGAAGGTAACGGCGTTCTGTGTCTAGTCGCGCTGGCCACGTGACCATGGAAACGGTCTTCGGACAAATGCTGGCTCTACGGCTTGGAAACGGGGATGAGCACCGCACCCTAGAGTCGGACACGACTGGACTAAATGTCAAGGGGAACCTTTACCTTTACCTCTAGAGTCCTAGTTGGATACACTATCTGTTGCAGAGTTTTGAATTTTGGTTCAATTCCTCTAGCTGTGGAGCAGAAGTGCAGGGATTGACAGAGCAGAATAGCTTCATGTTCCCCAGATTAGTCCATTTTTTCCTCATTAACTGGCACTTACAGTCCCAATAGCTCACTCTGAGACATTAATAGTAGAAAGAATAAGACGTTTCATTACTTGTAATTGAACAGACCGAACAGCAAACTGTCAAACATGATTGCTTCAAGCAACAGACCGCCGAACTGCTATAGAGAGGGGGAAAGACTCTGAGCAGAGAGGTGGGGCTCTCTTTAAATCAGAGGCAGGAGAGAATGATTGGTTACTTCTGGATAGATTGACAGTCAACTCAGCTCAGAAACCCAGCTAAACCTACTAAAGGCAGCATGCGAGACTGCAAAAACCCCTACGCTATCCATTCCACAACACTGGCTTTCCCTTTCATTAAATCCATCTTATTTCCAACAGCTACAAGAAAGGAGGAGTTGCTTCAGGGTTCAAGCACGTGGAGACGAACATGTACAACGTCAAACGCCTCCTTCATGTCAAAGGGAAGAAGCACGTGTCTGCTACGGAGGTAACAAGAGGAGAAACTACTCTTTTTCAAAAAATCCTTTGCCGTTCAATGCCCGTCGTGCACCAGTGTTCAAGGCAACTGGTCTGAGAGGAACAGGCAAAGTTGTCTCAAAGGGGGTGGCGCCGTTTGGCAAGGTCAAACGTTGTTTGCCGACTCCACTTCATCTCTGGGGTTGCACAGCACGTTCCTCGAACGTGACTCCCCGTGAGTCCCCCTGCTACCCTTCTGCTTCCTCACAGGTCGATCTTTCCTGGAACAGCTTCAATAAAGGGGACGTCTTCCTCTTGGATCTTGGCAAAGTGATCCTCCAGTGGAACGGGCCCTCCTGCAACGTCGCCGAGAAGTCGAGGGTCAGTAGCAAGATCCAGGGTGGGTCATTCTTCGTGAGGGTCTGACAAGTGGGAGGAAAGATCCTAAAAAGTCAGTTCTCCGAAAATACACAGGGGTGGCCTGTTACAAAGCTGGCCTTCGACTGGTTCCTAATGCTTGCCACCTGATGCGGAACTTGGATCGGAAGAAAACGGAAGTGGGTTTCTGAGAAACACAACCAAACAGACAGACAGAGAGATTTTTCACATCCCTGGTGAAAATGGAGTCAGTAAGGATGCTTCTAGTCCGTTACTGTGTACTCTGAATGGCAGAAATTCTCCAGGGCTTCAGGCAGGATGATTTCCCAACCTTGCCTAGTGATCCCTGATATTTTGGGTGGGTGGTTGTCTCTTCCCATCTAGGTGCCACCAAGACCTGGCCGTGTTTAGCTTCCAAAAGACCAGAGCAGTGTGTCCAGCGAGATAAGGCAGTATCTTCATTTTAGACAGCTTCCCTTGAAACCGAATCATCATCATCATCTTAGAACTGCAGAACTGGAAGGGACCCTCTGGATCATTGAGTCCAGCCCCTGTCAAGGAGGCCCCGTGGGGAATCGAACTCCCAATGTCAGGCTCCACTGCCAGAGACCTAAATGACTGAACTAGAGAGGGGCACGAACCACAGGTTCAGTGGTTCGTGCCAGTTCATGCTTTGGATGAACAGGTGTTTGGTGCTTCCCAGACCCGCCTCCTGGCGCCCACTCAGAGGCAGTGTCCGGAGGAGGCCGGGCAGGGAAGCCAGGGTGCTGCCTCTGAGTGGGCGCCCGCCAGAGGAGGTGGGGCTGAGAAGTGCTGAATACCTGTTTGTCCAAAGGACGAACCAGCACAAACTGACGAACCAGTGGTTCGTGCCCATCCCTAGACTGAACTATCCAGCAGAACAAATCTTCATGATAAATCAACGGACAATAAGGCCCCGAAAGGCCTCCATTCATAATGGCTCTGTATTGTGTTCATGATCCAAAACAGAATGTTTTTTTATACCAAAGGGCTTTTGACTATCATACCCTGCTTTGTCTAAATAATACATTAGACTATATCAAGGATGAGGTATTTGTTTCCTCCAGTCAAAACCTGTTGGGGTCTATCTGTGCATTCGTGTCGATCTTAAATGTCTCTCCTACCTTTCTGCGATTCTCTGGTGCTCCAGCCCAGGGTTATAACTTGGGAAGAACAACTGGGTCTTTGCCCCAGGAGACCCAAATCTGGTAGTGAATCTACTGGTAAAGAAATAAAGATAAAGATACTTCCTGGACTTATTCACTTTCTTTCTTTTTTCCAAAAAACAACAACACATAAACTTTTTCCTTTTGTGGGCGGAGGGGGGGGGTTAGCACTGGATTTTCCTCCTCCTCCTTCTTAGAGGCTCATGCCCATGTGTCAGAGTGGAATGGGTGGGAAATGATGATGCTTCTCCCAGGCACCAAAATGGCCAGTCATGGCTCTGGAGCCTCATGATGCAGTGGTTAAACTGCAGCAAAGGCTCTGCTCATGACCTACGTTGGATCCCAACGGGCTCAGGTAGCTGGCTCAAGGTCGACTCCGTCTTCCGTCCTCCCTAAGTCTGTAAATTGAGAACCCAGCTTGCTGTGGGGCAATGTGTTGCCTGCAGAATTCAGTTGCCAACTGCCCAGAGAGTGGCTTAAGCAGTATGGGGGTGGTATATAAGCAGCACACTTTGCTTTTGGCCTTTGCTCATGGCTACAATACACCACAGTGTGTGGCTAGAGGCAAACCTAGTCATGACGAGAACTAAGGGTAGACAGAACTCCAAATGTGATTCTTCCATTCGGTCAGTAGACAGTGCGGAAAGATGACACTCATTCTCCTTTCCCAGCTGGTTCATAAGGTTCCCTGAACAGCTTTGTAGCTGGTTGCCTAAGGAGGATGGAGGAAGTAAGGTCAGTGGGCATGCTGGAGAGAACCTGGAGTCTGGAACAGAGAGATATGGGGCATCTAAATCTGGTTCACATGCCAGGTTTCTCATTCCTGGATTAAATTAATCCTTGGTCCAATCCAGTGCCATTCTTCTCATGTTCTAAAACAGGGGTTGGCAACCTGTTGCTGGATCGCGGTAGCTCGGTGGTTTAGGCATCCGGCTGTGGAGCCAGAGGTTGGGAGTTCAATTCCCCCATGGGCCTCCTTGACAGGGGCTGGATTTGATTATTTATACGATCCCTTGCAGCTCTGCAGTTCTAAGGTGATGATGATGATGATGATATTCTCCACCTTTTGGCAATGCTGGCTATGCAAATGGAACTGCCTTCCAAAAACATCTAGAAGGGTTCAGACGGCCACCCTTGTTTTGAGGGCTTCTGAACCATTGAATAGCTGTTTGGTTGGTTGGTTGGTTGGTTGGTCGGTCGATTGGTTGGTCGGTTGGTTGGTTGGTTGGTTGGTTGGTGGTACTACCATTCATACGTTCAAAAACAGCCCTGACAATTGCTTTGTATTTGGCTGAGAAGTGGTTAAGAAGAAGAATCAGCTTCTGGGATTTTCCCTTGCATAGTGTCACTTTGTGAATGACAGTGAGCACAAGAGGGTCTCCTGTAGACCATCTAGACTGCTGCCATTGGTGTTGTCAACATTCAGGTTGCCCTTTGCTATAGAAAGCTTGGCCTCCCTTTTCATGCTGGGAGCACGGGGACAATATTGGGCAACAATACTGGGCCATTTCCTGGCTTTTTGAATTGTGGGTACAGAAGCACACTATCGCACATTCATAAACCAGAGAGTGGTGTGTGTGGTGTTTTTTTTGGAAGAACTGAATTTCTTAATCGGGTGGCCATCATAGGTTACTAGTCATGGCTGGCAACAGTGGGCCGATACCGTCCACCATCTAACACAGGCAGATGGAGAGGCAGGTCCACATTTCCGCCTTTCTCACCATCGTTCCTTTGTCTTCTAGGGAATGATCCTGGCCCGGAGCATCAGGGACGGAGAGAGAGGGGGCCGTGCTCAGATTGGCATTATTGACAACGAGAAGGACAGCCCTGACCTGATGCAGATCATGAAAGCGGCACTGGGGGAGAGGCACGGGGAGCTCCGAGAGGCCGTGGCGGACGAGAAAGCCGACGAAATTCAGAAAGCCAACGTCCGTCTTTACCAGTCAGTCTGGGGTCCTTCGGCTTCCCGTGTGTTGTCTTCTTTGGTTGCCCACCTAAAAAGGCAGATCCCCACAGCTAGTTTTCATACCAATAGCATTTGAAAGGGGGGGGGGGGAGAAATTCTGTAAAGCAGAAGTCTCAAGTTTCGAGATATAAAAAAAAATATTATGGGTCATCAAGTTGATTTCGACGGGTGGTGACCCATTCTTCTTCTTATTTTTGTCCTGAAGATTAAAAAAATGTGATTTGGAGACTCGGAGCAACCAGTGCCAGGAATATAGGCTGACACAGAATGTGTACAGAGTCCTCAAAGCATGTCTGGAGTAACAAATATTGGGGGCTGGTCTTTCCAGTTTTCTTGGGTGTGGCAAATAGGTGCGGCAATGTCTGCGCCTCCCCTTAAGTTCAGACTAAAACCCAGAGCAGATTTGTCAAACCACCCTCCCACAATATCAGAGTCATCATCCTCAGATGGGATAAGCACCCATTCCCAGCCCGAAACCTTGTTCCAGTGTATTTACAATGTCAATCCCTTTTCTTGTAGTGTTTACGAAAATGGCAAGGATTTAGTGGTTCAAGAAATCGCTACCCGGCCCCTTACACAAGACCTCCTCCAGCATGAGGTAAGGTGGCAGATAGCCTGTGTGGGATAAGCATGATGTTCACCTCTTTTTGCTGCCTAGTAAAGATCGGAGGAATTTTTGGTTAATTCCATTTTAGTTAGCAGAGCATAAAGTACAGAAACAAACATCTGTAGCACAGGGGAAGCATGAAGGAGAATAGCTAAAAATCCCAGCTTCCATCGAGCCCCTTTTGTTCTCACAATGACTAGCCCTTTGTATATAAAAATCACTCTACAAGTAACTTAAGTAGAAAAGAAAAGCATCTTTACTTACAGTTGGTCTTTAGTTACAATCAGAAAAATAAAAGAAAGAAAGAAAAAAAGAAAGAAATTGCAGCCTCAACCATGTGAGGGCTCAGTCCACCATTGCAGCCACATAGTCTGAGGTCAGGAGCAGAAGAAGCAACAAACAGTGAAAGGAAACAAACAGGAAGAGGGGGCAGGAGCTTGCCTCAAGCCCATGAAAAAGGACTTTGCTAATAGATTAGTGGCATGGCATAGACTGTGAAGCCCCCATCCTCCCACTGAAATCCAGTGCTAGGTTGCATGCAAGATTGTTATTTTCTCCAATAGTAAATGGGTAAATAATGTGTTCAGAGGCATGGATTCAAATCCTGTGCAGGTTTTTCTTTTCTTTTGAACCCATCACTTTTTTTTTTACAGGACTGCCACATTTTGGACCAGGGAGGTTATAAAATTTATGTCTGGCGAGGAAAGGATTCCAGCAAAGACGAAAGGAAAGCTGCCTTCAGCCGAGCAGTGGTGAGTCCCGCCCTGATAGAGTCACACGAAAAATTGATTTCTGTTGCCCCTTAAAAAAGAGACAAGCAGAACTCTAATCAGGACAAGACAGGATATTAAAGCACAGGTCAGAAACAGTGGAGACATAGCCGTCCGTGTTGCAGACAAAGCATCAGACTGAGACCAGGAAGAAATGAATCTGAGTTTCTGCTCATTCGTTAAGCTCACCAGGTCCTTTCTCAGCCTCTCCAAAATAGGTAAAGGTAAAGGTTCCCCTTGACAATTTGTCCAGTCATGTCCGACTCTAGGCGGCGGTAAATAAATATAGGTAAATAACTCTCTCTCAGCTTAATCTATTGCAGAGTTTTTCAATTTCTGATTAAATTTCTTTTGCTACACAGTAGAAGTACAGAGACCCACAGAGGAGAATAGCTACAAGTTCCCCATAGTCCACCCCTTTCTCATTAACTAGTGCTAAAGTCTCAGTAATTTACTCTGAGACATTTATACTAGAAAGAGTTTTTTTTAAAAAAAAAACCACACACACGAACTGATCAAGAGCAAACTTAACAACTGCCACCCACCCAGGAAAGAGAGGGAAAAGACACCTAGCAGAGAGGCGAGGCTCTCTTTGAATTCCAAGGTTGGAAGGAACGATTGGTTAGTGTTGAACAGACAGACCATCACCCCAGCCCAGAAAAGTCCCTCTCCGTCACACAAAGTAGAGATCGCCTGCAAGATGGCAAAATGAAATTCCAACCTATTCTACCTTGAAAGATGGTTGAGAAAATGAAACGGTGGATATAAAGGTAATTAAGGTAAAGGTAAAGGGTTCCCCTTGACGTTTAGTCCAGCCGTGTCCGACTCTAGGGCGCGGTGCTCATCCCCGTTTCCAAACCATAGAGCCAGCGTTTGTCCGTAGACAGTTTCTGTGGTCATGTGGCCAGCGCGACTAGACACGGAACACCGTGACCTTCCCACCGAAGTGGTACCTATTTATCTACTCGCATTTTTACATGCTTTCGAACGGCTAGGTTGGCAGGAGCTGGGACAAGCGACGGGAGCTCACTCTGTCGCGTGGATTTGATCTTATGACGGCGGGTCTTCTGACCTTGCAGCACAGAGGCTTCTGCGGTTTAACCAGCAGCGCCACCACGTCCCCCTAGAAAGCAGAAATAAGACCCAAAGCAAAAGGGTGCAGAATGAAGAGTGGCCAATTGCTATACTCTGTGCAATTGGTGTGTTTGTCCTATAAAGTCCCAGAATGGGAGAGCATGCACCAGCGTTCTCGACACCTTCCCCTCTTCCCTGGGCGGTCGAAGTCACAAAGGGTTTGCCCTGTTCCCCCCTCGGCAGTTGACCGATGTCTCCCCGCTCGCTGGTGACTGGCCAGCGTAGCTGATAACATGTATGGACTCCTTCCAGGGCTTCATCCAAGCCAAAGGGTATCCCGCCACCACGAACGTCGAAGTCATCAACGACGGAGCAGAGTCGGCCATGTTTAAGCATCTCTTCCAGAAGTGGGTAGAAAAAGACGAGACCCAAGGACTGGGGAAGACCCACAACGTGGGGAAGATAGGTGAGGGAGAAACACCAGCCTCTGCTCCCTCAGTGAGAGTGCCTTAAAGCAGTGGTCCCCAACCTTTTTCGGTCCGCGGACTGGCTGGGGAAGGCGGGGCACCCCCCGTACTCATGCGCATGCGCAAACGGCAGCGCGGCACTCACACGGGCTTGCTGGAGCACACGCGCAGGCACAAACGGGCTGTGCGGGGTGAGTGCGTGCGGGGGGCAGGAGGTCTGTCTCGGCGGCCCGGTCCGGCTCAGGCCACGGACCGGCACCGGGCCGCGGACCAGGGGTTGGGGACCTCTGCCTTAAAGGAACTTTTCCAAAAGAAATCACACGTGCTGAGCCCATGGCTGGGCTCTTTCCTTATTTGTTTGTTTGTTTGTTTATAGGCCTTCCCCCCATAGGGGACCCAAGGTGGCTCACAACAGAGAAAACCATCACACACAGAGAGTTTTAAAAAGCTATATAAATGTCATATTCAAAAAATTTAAACCTATAGTATTTAAAAACAAAAAACAAAATTAAAAGCAATTTTAAAATCAGTAAAATTTTGTACAAAAGCTCTCAGAATTCCAGTGGTTGTGCTAGGAGACCTCCTGGCGCAGTGGTTAAACTGCAGTACTGCAGCCAAAACTCTGCTCATGACCCTGGTTCAATCCCATGTAGCCAGCTCAAGGTTCATTCAGCCTTCTATCCTTCTGAGGCCGGTAAATTGAGCCCCCAGCTCACTGGGGGAAAAGTGGCAAGGTGTAGCTTGCATCATTAAATTGTAAATCGCCCAGAAGGGCTTTAAGTGTGATGAGATGGTATATAAGCAGCACATTTTGCTCTCTTTTTTTGCTTTGGTTGTGGAATTCTAGAAGTTGTCGTCCAGATTAGTAACTTATCCAAGCTCTGGCAGGGAGGAAGAGGAGAGAGAGAGAGAGAGAGAGATCGATCATGATGTCCCACTCTTTTCTTTCCCATGACTAGCAAATCACATCCATGGGAATATTTCCCTCAAAAGAAAAAAAGATGCCACATCTCTTTCTTTAAGCATTTAAATCCACAGGCACGAAAACATATACATACCCACCTTCCACAGCTTCCGAGATTTCGCCAAATACCGACAGCGTGGTTTTCCATGAGGGCTACAAACCTGCTTTTTAAAAAGCCCGAACAAAGTGTTCACTCAGGTATTACACGCTACCAGGGCTGCTGATAACTAGGAATATATACAACCCAGACCATATTGCATGTCTTACTCCAAAAGAATGCATCCATGGCCCATTTGGCCCTCTGAGCCCCCTGTTTTGGTTCTTCCCACAGCCAAGGTGGATCAAGTCCAGTTTGACATCACTCAGCTCCATGCGCGACCTGAGTTAGCCGCAGAGCAGCGGATGGTTGATGACGCTTCTGGGAAAGTGGAAGTAAGTGCTCTGTCTTTTTCAGAGTTCCTTTGTAGGGTTGGTCTGCCATTTTGGAAGCAACAAATAGATGCTTTCAACATGATGGTGCTCCGTGACTCCATGTCAACATCTGTCAAAGTCTGTTAGATTTAACAAAGAAATGCAAACAATTCTATAACGCCCCGGTGCATTTTTCCTTCTGCAATGTCACTTGGCAAGGACTGCTTCCCGGGCAAGATTTTGGAGTACAATCAGGTATAAAAACCAGGAAAGAACATAGCTTACAACAGATCAGGAGGTCACTGGGAAACAGACCAGCAGCAGAAGGAGAACATAAATGGTCAGGTCTAGAATCAGAGAGGTGGTGTCGTCAATCCAGCCATGTTGCTGAAAACAGAAAATATGTATGGGGTTAGCTCTGCAACTTACCTGTTTTGCAAATTTTATGGGATGATGTGAGGGTGTTTTTTTTTTTTTTTTAAGGTTCACATTAGAATCCCCTATTTTGGAGGTCTTTGCTTCCATGCAGCTGCAGGAAACAGATTTGGCCAGAGCAATAGTAACAGAGGGAGGAAGGTTCAGGATCTCGCCCATGCTGTGTTTCTGAACTGCAGGAGGACCCCCTGATCTGCAGGATCAGTATCCCCTGATTCACTGATCCATGGTCTGAAAATATTAAAAATATATATTTAAAAATCCTAGAAAT
This sequence comes from Intellagama lesueurii, assembly GCA_037013535.1. Classification (NCBI taxonomy): domain Eukaryota; kingdom Metazoa; phylum Chordata; class Lepidosauria; order Squamata; family Agamidae; genus Intellagama; species Intellagama lesueurii. Next base: position 121,891,254 of record JBAJHW010000006.1, on the reverse strand, counting down.
ATAGGTTGCTAAAGCCGAAGTACCCTAACTGCCCATTAGAGGGAGGCAGAGATCATGCGATGTGTATAGCATTCGCTATTAAAATAGAATCTGCTATAGCCGGTGTTTTTCAGCATCCGTTGGCGGCTTGGAACCGATGCCCTGCAGATTTTGGGGTGGGGGGTCTTACTGTACTGCTATGGCTGCTGTTGCCTTCCCCTCCCCACAGGGAAAAACACAGGTTCTTATTAGGAGAAAGAATGGGGCGGGGGGGGGGGGCAACACAGATAGCCTGCGGCTCTGAGTCAAACAGTTAATTTCAGGAAACAAATGTGGTGTTCATGTAGCTTGCCCAGTGTTGTACATATTTTACCTCTGTCCCCTCCACAGCCTTGCATTTCATACTCCATTTGCCTTCCCCCCTCCCCCTTATTCTTCAGGTATGGAGGATCGAGAACCTCGAGATGGCCCCAGTAAATCCGAGAACCTACGGGCAGTTCTACGGTGGAGATTGTTACCTGGTCTTGTACACCTACATGACGTCAGGCAGACCTCATTACATTATCTACATGTGGCTTGTAAGTAGCAGCCAAGTAGGATGGAGGTGATTTCCTTGCTGAGCCAGCAACACACAAGGAGTGGCTATAAAAACACAACAGAAATGTTGTGTTTTTATTTTTTCCAGTGCTATATTTCATTAGCTGGCTGGATAGCTCAGTGGTTTAGGTCTCTGGTAGCAGAGCCAGAGGTTGGGAGTTCGATTTCTCCATGATCCCTCCTGAGAGAAGAGCCAGCCTGGGTGGCCTTGGGCAAGCTGCACAGTCCCACAGCGCCTCTAGAGGAAGGGAAGGGTAAAGCACTTATGAGAAAAAGATTTTCATGTCAGAATTGACTTAACGGCACACAATTATTCTTATATTTAATCAGTGATATTTAGAACCGATCTAGAGCTTAAACTGCAGATGCCGGATCACTTAAAACTGGATAGCTACAGATTGTTTTTGCTCTAGGGCATGGTACCACAACATAGCGTGGTGTCAGGGTTACTCACACTGTTTTGAGCATCAACAGAATAATTCCTAAATTAACCTCCTGAAAGAAAGAAAGCTCACAGTAACCAGGAGAGGATTTTACTATAAAAACTTGTCTTTTGTGAACTTTTGGGTCTACATCCGGTACTAAAAAGTAATTCCATCTCTAGGAATCCTTTGATTTCACGCAGAACCTTTTTACCAGATCCTGTAAGTCTGAACCATTTCTGCCCTCAATATATTGGGAGATTGTTCTCGGGTCTTCTGTGTGATCTCTTCTCCAAGCCAAGTTGCCCCTTTCATTTGGGTTAAGGCTGCTAGGATTTGTTGTTGTTTAGTCGTTAAGTCATGTCCGACTCTTCGTGACCCCATGGACCAGAGCATGCCAGGCCCTCCTGTCTTCCACTGCCTCCCGGAGTTGGGTCAAATTCATGTTGGTAGCTTCGATGACACTGTCCATCCATCTCGTCCTCTGTCGTCCCCTTCTCCTCTTGCCTTCACACTTTCCCAACATCAGGGTCTTTTCCAGGGAGTCTTCTCTTCTCATGAGATGGCCAAAGGATTGGAGCCTCAGCTTCAGGATCTGTCCTTCCAGTGAGCACTCAGGGTTGATTTCCTTCAAAATGGATAGGTTTGTTCTCCTTGCAGTCCAGAGGACTCTCAAGAGTCTCCTCCAGCACCACCATTCAAAAGCATCAATTCTTCGGCGGTCAGCCTTCTTGATGGTCCAGCTCTCACTTCCATACATCGCTACTGGAAAAACCATAGCTTTGACTATGCGGACCTTTGTCGGCAAGGTGATGTCTCTGCTTTTTAAGATGCTGTCTAGGTTTGTCATCGCTTTCCTCCCAAGAAGCAGGAGTCTTTTAATTTCGTGGCTGCTGTCACCATCTGCAGTGATCATGGAGCCCAAGAAAGTAAAATCTGTCACTGCCTCCATATCTTCCCCTTCTATTTGCCAGGAGGTGATGGGACCAGTGGCCATGATCTTAGTTTTTTTGATGTTGAGCTTCAGACCATTTTTGGCGCTCTCCTCTTTCACCCTCATTAAGAGGTTCTTTAATTCCTCCTCACTTTCTGCCATCAGAGTGGTATCGTTTGCATATCTGAGGTTGTTGATATTTCTTCCGGCAATCTTAATTCCGGTTTGGGATTCCTCCAGTCCAGCCTTTCGCATGATGTATTCTGCATATAAGTTAAATAAGCAGGGAGACAATATACAGCTTTGTCGTACTCCTTTCCCAATTTTGAACCAATCAGTTGTTCCATATCCAGTTCTAACTGTTGCTTCCTGTCCCACATAGATATTTCTCAGGAGATAGATAAGGTGGTCAGGCACTCCCATTTCTTTAAGAACTTGCCATAGTTTGCTGTGGTCCACACAGTCAAAGGCTTTTGCGTAGTCAATGAAGCAGAAGTAGATGTTTTTCTGGGACTCTCTGGCTTTCTCCATAATCCAGCGCATGTTAGCAATTTGGTCTCCAGTTCCTCTGCCCATTCGAAATCCAGCTTGCACTTCTGGGAGTTCTCGGTCTACATACTGCTGAAGCCTACCTTGTAGGATTTTGAGCATAACCTTGCTAGCGTGTGAAATGAGTGCAATTGTACAGTAGTTGGAGCATTCTTTGGCACTGCCCTTCTTTGGGACTGGGATGTAGACTGATCTTTTCCAATCCTCTGGCCACTGCTGAGTTTTCCAAACTTGCTGGCATATTGAGTGTAGCACCTTAACAGCGTCATCTTTTAAGATTTTAAATAGTTCAACTGGAATGCCATCACCTCCACTGGCCTTGTTGTTAGCCATGCTTTCTAAGGCCCACTTGACTTCACTCTCCAGGATGTCTGGCTCAAGGTCAGCAACCACACGATCTGGGTTGTCCAGGACATCCAGATCTTTCTGGTATAATTCCTCTGTGTATTCTTGCCACCTCTTCTTGATGTCTTCTGCTTCTGTGAGGTCCCTACCATTTTTGTCCTTTATCATGTCCATCTTTGCACAAAATGTTCCTTTAATATCTCCAATTTTCTTGAACAGATCTCTGGTTTTTCCCTTTCTATTACAGTATTTTCTTCTATATCTTTGCACTGTTCATTTAAGTAGGCCCTCTTGTCTCTCCTTGCTATTCTTTGGAAGTCTGCATTCAATTTTCTGCAACTTTCTCTATCTCCCTTGCATTTTGTTTCCCTTCTCTTCTCTGCTTTTTGTAAGGCCTCGTTGGACAGCCACTTTGCTTTCTTGCATTTCCTTTTCTTTGGGATGGTTTTTGTTGCTGCCTCCTGTACAATGTTACGAGCCTCCATCCATAGTTCTTCAGGCACTCTGTCCACCAAATCTAGTTCCTTAAATTGCTAGGATTACAAGATATTTATTCCGGCAGAATTATGTGCCATTGGACTGTGCTCTTGGCTGCTGAATACAACCAGCTACTCTGGAAATGGGTAATTGGGTAACAAAGGGAAATAAAACATTACAGTCTTATTGTCTCAGGAAATCCATTCAGGGATAGTGCGTGAGAAAACAGCCCTAGCATAATTATAGAAAGCCCTAGAATTGGCTTCTGTACACGTGGGTTTGTTGTTTGCCATTATGAAGTAGCCCCATGTGTGTTGCTACTGCTAACTCTCTTTCTTAAAGGAAATACAACAACTGACTGTGGAGCAAAGGAGGAAGAAAGTGAGCCTGAGAGTAGCAATCTGCATGTCAATAGAAGGTTACTTAAGAAAAGACAAGAGGGAAGAATATGGCTAGATATTCTTTTTTACACGTCTACACCGCATCCTCTGGCTCTGGTTACTTTTTACAAGCATTTATACTCAGTGTCCCAGAAATATTATGTTCTTCAGCCTGTTAACCATTCTTATTCGTCTGGATCCTGAACCATTTTTGTCCACTTCTCTGGATCTTGGAAACATGCAGCATGTGAGGCCTTGACTGTTTATTTCTAGGGCCGCCATGCTTCGGCTGATGAAATCACAGCTTGCGCTTTCAACGCTGTGGAGCTGGACAAGAAGTACAACGATGAGCCCGTGCAGGTTCGAGTGACGATGGGGAAGGAGCCGCGACATTTCCTGGCCATCTTCAAGGGGAATTTGATCATTTATGAGGTTAGAACCCCCTGTATGAGGAGCTCAGCCACCGGGACAGGAATGGCTGGATAAAATGTGGGGCTCTGGCAGTTGCTAACAAGCCAAGCTATGGAGACTGCCAGAAGGAGCGCCTGCCCTTCAAGTGAGTCTGCATGGTCTAGACTCAGAAGATCTGCATTCGAATCCTGACTTAGCCATGGTAACTCATTGGGGGGGGGGGTAGCAAAGCTAAACCACTCTTTTAAAATCTCAGAGGCCTTGAAATCCCTGTTAGGATCACCATGAGTCAGAAATGATTTGGCAGCCTGTAACTTAATAGGGGAAGGGATCCTTTAGCACATGCACCTAATCTGGTCCACCAGCAGTCTAGAGCAGTGGTTCTCAAACTGGGGTCCCCAGATGTTCTTGGACTGCAACTCCCAGAAATCCTGGCCAGCGCAGCAAGCGGTGAAGGTTTCTGGGAATTGCAAGAGCATCTGGAGACCCCAGTTTGAGAACCACTGGTCTAGAGGAGATCCCTCCGGCTTGCATTTGGGAAAGCCCACAGAAGAGGGAGGCAGTCCCCATGCTATTTCCGATCTCTGATCGGAGATAACAGAGCGATTCCTCCCTTCCTTCCTTGCTCTCTCTCCCCTGCATTGGAGCCGGGAATGGAGTTGTGTGTTATCTCCAGTCAGTGACTGGAGATACTGCAGCAAAACACACTCAGCCGGTGTTTCAAGAAACCCGGCAGGCATTAAGGTGGGAACTCAGAAAGCTTTTGAAGCGCCAGCTTCCCCATTCGGGGAAAGCACAAGGAGAACAAAACCAGGTTGTTTGCTCAAAGTGGCGGCCGTAAAAACCTCCAGCCGGTTGTGTAGCCAGGGACCCAGTCGTGCCAAAGATGTGTCCTCCCCGATGCCATCTGGCCCACAGTGGTTCCAGGGTGCCTCTGACCTCCCCTCTTGAAAGGTTAAAGTGTACCAGCGTGGTGCAAGCAAGCTTAGATTTGAGAACCCATTGATGCCTCTCTATTTCCTGTCAAGCTTCACAAACAGTTTTGCTTTTCTAGGGAGGCACCAGCCGCGACCAGAAGAGTGAGCCGGAGCCCTCGGTCCGGCTCTTCCAAGTGAGGGGCACAGATGAATTCAACACCAAGACCATTGAGGTTCCGGCCCGAGCTTCCTCCCTCAACTCCAACGACGTCTTCCTGCTCAGGACCAACCAGGTGTGCTACCTGTGGTGCGGCAAGGTGAGCAACAGCAGAAATGAGCGGAGCTGGCCAGCGTCACTCTTTCGGACAACAAATCCCAGAGTCTGTCTTGGGGGTTATGGGAATTGCGGTCCCCCCCCCAAAAAAAAACACAGTAGCGTTTCCAGATTCTGGGAACAGCCTACGTCACCCATTCCCCGGGGGCCTCCGAATGCACAGAAAACAGCCATTCCTTGTGTACAAACGGCAGAGGCTCTAGGACAGCCACGTGGCTTTAGTCCGTATAACCCTTTTAGCGGAGAGCACGTGGCAAAGGGATGAGAGCGACCTGGACGTCCTCGGTCTGGTACACCAATTCGTGATGCACCCGGGTTGTATGTTGCCTCCCCAGGGATGCAGCGGGGATGAGCGAGAGATGGCCAAGACCGTGGCCGACGTCATCTCTAAACGGGACAAGCAAACCGTCCTGGAGGGACAGGAGCCGGCCGAATTTTGGGCAGCTCTGGGAGGAAAAGCCCCTTACTCCAGCGACAAGAGGTGAGGCCTAACCAGATTCATTGGCATATCGGGGATGTATCGTTCTGCAAAGCTACAGCGAATTACGTTTCTCTAATTTGTACCTTGACGCTCTTTCCAGCTTGAATCCGTTTCAGATTATGGGAGGTCGGGGGGGGGGGGGTTCTGCATGGAAATTCATTTGTGTTTCCATACGTGGTTTTTCAAAACATATGCATTCCCCCCCCCGACTAAAGTGTGTCTCTGCACATTTTAAAAATGTATGCATTTCTTCGTGTGTATTTCCCCAGCTGTACAATGTTCTTTGTCTCCCCCCTAATTTTTGTTGTTCTTTTGTGAATTGTATTGGATTTTTGTGCATGTGCAAATTTCCAAATGCAAGTGATGTTCACGGAGGTGTGTGTGAGTCATGTGTGTTTAGTCTGATAATACGTAACAGAAATACTCTACCAAATTTCTTCCCCATCCCTATTGCACCTCAAGCTGCTTTCTGCAGAGATCATGCATCTGAAGCCTGGCAAAGTTAACTGCAAATATGCAACCACACATGGCTGTTGACATGATGGTTGTTGACCAGCTTCACCCAACTTTTGGTATGCAGTAGAACCCCCTTATCTGTGGGATCAGGATCCACTGATTCACTTATTTTCTGCCTGAAAATGTTAAATAACACACACACACCCAGAAAGACTCATTTGTACATATTCCCAGGGTGTATTTACCAGAACCGGCTACTAGGGGGAGCCGGAGACAATGTAATGCATAACGTTTAATAGTTCCTTGGTTTTTGGCATTCATGGCGCTTGGAATTGATCCCCCGTGGATACCGTGGTCCTACTGTATGTAGTCTTCAGAGCTCATGGGGTATTGCTTCTTTAATTTGTTGATCAATGCAAACTTGAAATAGAAAACATATTTCTAAAAGGCCACTGCCAAGAAAGTCTCTATGACCATAGCCAGCTAGGAAGCCTGGCAGCTTCCCTCCTTCACGGCCACTGCCAATCAGGAAGCCTGGCAGCTTCCCTCCTTCACGGCCACTGCCAATCAGGAAGCCTAGCAGCTTCCTTCTTTCACGGCCACTGCCAATCAGGAAGCCTAGCAGCTTCCTTCTTTCACGGCCACTGCCAATCAGGAAGCCTAGCAGCTTCCTTCTTTCACGGCCACTGCCAATCAGGAAGCCTAGCAGCTTCCTTCTTTCACGGCCACTGCCAATCAGGAAGCCTAGCAGCTTCCTTCTTTCACGGCCACTGCCAATCAGGAAGCCTAGCAGCTTCCTTCTTTCACGGCCACTGCCAATCAGGAAGCCTAGCAGCTTCCTTCTTTCACGGCCACTGCCAATCAGGAAGCCTAGCAGCTTCCTTCTTTCACGGCCACTGCCAATCAGGAAGCCTAGCAGCTTCCTTCTTTCACGGCCACTGCCAATCAGGACGCCTAGCAGCTTCCTTCTTTCACGGCCACTGCCAATCAGGAAGCCTAGCAGCTTCCTTCTTTCACGGCCACTGCCAATCAGGAAGCCTAGCAGCTTCCTTCTTTCACAGCCACTGCCAGTCAGGAAGCCTGGCAGCTTCCTTCTTTCACAACCACTGCCAATCAGGAAGCCTGGCAGCTTGTTTTCTGGCTTGCTTTTTCTTGGATTTGGAATCTTGACCTCTAGTGGTTAGAATCCGCATTGAATGTTGGAGAAAAATCTTTATCTCACACCTGTCTTCCTTTCCGTGGTGTGCTGTCCAGGTTCCAAGAAGAAGTCAGCAAGTACCAGCCCCGCTTGTTTGAGTGCTCCAATCAGACGGGGCGGTTCATCATGACGGAGATATTGGATTTTTGCCAGGATGACTTGGATGAGGATGATGTCATGCTCTTGGACACATGGGAAGAGGTTGGTGGAGGAGGAGTTGTACTTTTCAAAGGCATTGTCTGCACATGCCGCTTCTTTTTCATGTGCAGATCTTTCCACGTGAACACAGAATTTCAACCCAGAATTAACAGATTAAGGGAAAGCAGGAGCAGTACCACAGAAGGAAGCAACTTCCCCCAGTTCCTGAGCTGTATGGGGGGGGGGGGGGGAATAACATCTAGATGTGTTTGGATGCAAAGTCAAAGGGAGACTTTTCCTCACTCACACCTAAATCAGGTGAGGGGAGGGATCCGTTAAAGCTGTAGAACATATGTATTATAGTCTCTGTAAGCTTTCTTCAATCCTAGCATCGCTATTTCTTGCAATCTTGTGACCTGTGGACTCATAGGTTCTGCCCAGTGGTTGGGTTTCCTTAAAGAAAGGTTCTGTACGTTAAAAAAAGATTAGAGAGTGAGGGTGCAACTAATGGCTGACTTATCCCAGCCTGGATCTGTCTTGATCATGCTAACAGGGTTGCTTTGAGGTGCGGTATGTCATTGGGGCATTCCTTGCGTGCACATGCAAGGATCACCTACATTGCACCACAAGCAATCCTGTTTAGCATGATCAAGACTTCTTTCCCTTTAAAGGGAAAACTCCCCATAGTTAAGAAGTTTCAGAGGAGGAAGCTGCTTAAAGATCCTGAGAAATGGAAATCTTCCTTGCTCCTCCTCTTTGCAGTGGGAAGAGAGGGGAAGTTTTTTCTTTCTTTTTAACTGTTGCTAACTGCCGTAGCGCATCAGGAATTGTTTGTTTGAAATGATGCTTTCTAGGCCTGGCAGAGGCGTTAGCAACAATTTAAAAAGAAACACAAAACTTCCTCTCCTTTCTCCTCTAAATCAAGCAGCCAGGAAGCTCCCCGTTTCTCAAGATTATTGAACAGCTTCAGTAAAGGGACAGCCAGTGAGCTGCTTTGGTTCGATTCCAGTGATCACACATGCACTGGAACCAAACCAAAAGGGAGCGATCCTTCCCTTACCAAAAAAAAAAAAAACCAGTAGCCCCTGACACGGACTCAGAAAGGTACAGGTCAGCATCAGTCAGGGATGGGCTGAATCACAATGGCACGCGTATCGTGTGGTCACCAGAAAAAGGAGTAAATCAGCCTGTCCTCCAAGTGCGGGACAAATGCCCTCTGATCACACCCTGAAAGAAAAAGGAAGACCACATGCACTATCTTTGTAAAGAAAGAGCCTTGGTGAGGCATTTTTCCAAACCAACTCCTGCGGTCTTTTTCCTTCAGTCCACTGAACTGAGAAGACCTAGATTTATTTTATTTTTTTGCAATTATGGATTCTATTTGGGCTGTTTTTCAAGTTTCCTGTATTAAAAATGAAAATCGGTGAAATGAAAGGCCTGATGGTGAATTGGATGGGACCCTCGATAAAGTTCTCTTCAGAGAACCACCATGGACCAGCAGACGGGTTTGGGTTGCAGCTACCCTGCTTCCTGAGGGGCCTCTATTTTAATTCCCCATCATACCCCCAGGGTTGCAATATCACTGTCTAGAATATTCCGGCAAAGTGACAGCATGTTCTAGATGCAGGTGCCTGGCAATTTCATCAGAGTGGCCAACCCCAACCGGCTCCCATATCTAAAAAGTAGATCGGGACCACGTTTTGCCGAGTTGTAGCAGGATGCCAGTCAGAGCAAATAAACTAGGAACTACGGGACAAAATTTGGAAAATGTAGTTGTTGTTTTTTTTTATCACAGCTCTTGGAATCTTCTAGCCGCCATGAAAAGATGTTTTTTAAAAAAATTAATCTAATTTTGCTCTGGGATTTGAATCAAGAATCTCACTGACTTCTGGCCACAATGAGCATCATCCACTGCCTGAGATTAGGTGTGCTTCAGGACACAGAAGGAAACAGGTAGACACGCTATCATTCTCTAGAAGAGAAGCACTGTTTTCTTTTTAAAATGCAGCAGAACAGGCAGCTGGGTAGAAGTTATGTATAAACACACACAGCCTGGTGTCTTCTTTGGTGCAAATTTCCTGTTTCTCTAGCTGCTTTATATAATAAAACGCCACTTATAAACAGTCGCCTCCAATGTGAAAGCCAAAAATAAAACCCAGCGCCATCTAGTGGCTGTTTAGCTGTGAACTGGATCCATCACTTCCTGGATGCACGAAGGGCCAAGACAGAAAGCAATATTTGAAATACTGTCCCCCTTCTGGAACGTCTGGGCCATTTCTTCCACTTCCCCATCTCCCATCCCTTCTTGCAGATTTTTCTGTGGGTTGGCAAGTCGGCCAACAGCTATGAAAAGACGGAGTCCGTTTCCTCCGCCAAGGAGTACCTGAAGACCCATCCAGCGGGACGAGATGTTGCGACGCCCATCATCATGGTGAAGCAAGGTCACGAGCCGCTCAATTTCACCGGCTGGTTTGCGGCTTGGGACCCGTACAAGTGGAGCGTAAGTGACTGTGAAATAAGTCTTTCCTTTTTGGACAGGGAACGTAGACGGGTGGCCCGTTTTCCTGTCCCACATATTGCCCTTTGACCATAAGGATGCTGAAACTCTATGTCTGCTGTCTGACCTTGACCGTTTTGTTGCAAAATTGGCAGTGGTTGACCGTAAACCGAAGACACGCTTTGTAGAGAGCTAAAATGGTAGATTATAATTATTGCATTTCATGGTCATAATGTAGTTGATGCATTTGCTGTGTATGGAAACTCAAACAACAAAAAAGTACGTATTGCTTTTCTATTTCTGTATCCTTTACACTTCTACTGACTTTTGCCTCTTCTTCAATTCCTCATTTTTTTCTAATTTTCTTTCTTCTATTTAATGACTATCTTTTAATGGAAATATGTATCTTGATAGCTCAAAGGGTAGGGTTTTGTTTTGGATATTTTTTAGAAAGAGCTTGTTACTATTTTGTTCCTTTGGTTTACTTGGTTTTTAAAAAAACATTTTGTGTTCGTAATTTACCATAAAGGCAGGAACAACCATTTAAAAAGTAGAAAAGCACAAATCATTCAGCTTAGCTTTCCTCCACATTGGTTCCTATAAAGAAAAAATATATATTTCAAATTCTTTCCATTGAATTTTGCGGAATTTTCCTAAGTTCTTGTCAGAGACAGACCAAACAAAATGGCCCACCGTTTCATTAAAAGCTCCCACACTTCCTGTCACTTCCATTGATTTCAATGGGAGTTGTGGAAGATAATTCCTCAGACGTTTATGCCATGCAGCAGCAATATGACACATCTTAAGATGCAAGTGGTATCGTGGTCAAGAACCCTATTGATGGGTTTCTACTGAGGTGCTGTTCAAGTCTGCCCTGAACGCATGCCATACCATACCTCTTTGTTTTCTGATTCTGCTTTCCACTCACCTACCCTTCTTCTCTGACATCAGAGCATTCAAGCCAATGAAAATGAGTGCAGCCATAGCTCCTCCCCTCTGCCAATACAAGCTCACACTGATGTAAATCTTGCATATCTCCCACTGTGGGTCAAATGACAGTCACAATGGATGGGCGACCAACATATATGCTTGACACTAGTCTACGGTGGGTAAGACCACCGTAGACAGTCCAAGACCACCCCCTTCCTCTCCCAAAACCTTGCTCGTTCTCAGCCAGCAAAGGAAATCCCTTCTATTTCTAGTCACTGATCAGAGTTAACCATGGAGATTTCTTTATGGCTGCAAAGAAGTTCTTGGCTGATTAATCAGAGATCATAAGGACTCCCATTCTCACTCATGGGTCCAAGAATTCCTAGAACTTCTTGCTGAAAATGATTCACTGCCCATCCGAACCATGCCAAGCAGGTTCTTGGCCTATTGCTGTAGTCCCAGTTAGATATAATAATGTAATAACTGTATGTCATCAAGTCAATTCCAACTTACGGCAACCCTTTCCAGGGTTTTATAGGTAGAGAATACACCGAAGGGTTTTACCACTTCTGGAGTTGCCCTGGGAGTGGGCAACTTTTGCCCAAGGCTGGCTCTTATCGCAGGATGCACAGTGGGGGAATCAAACTCCCAACCTCTGTCTCCACAGCCAAACACATAAACCACTGAGTTATCCAGCCAGCTACTCCATTTAAATGTAGGAATCCAAAAATATTTCTTTGTAAGGAGCATTACATGTTAGGAAGACAGGGTCACATAGAGCCAAGAAACATATTATTGATATATTTTCAAGATTCTCTGTTTCTCTCTCAAGGTGTGTATGTTTATGTGTGTGTGTGTGTGTGTGTGTGTGTGTGTGTGAGAGAGAGAGAGAGAGAGAGAGAGAGAGAGAGAGATGAGATGCTTAAGCAGGCTTCCTCCAGGTTAGATGCTAATTTAGAAAACAGATTTCCATATACAGAGGTACCTGCCTTATAATGATTCAAACCGTTGGTCCTTCTGACTGGCACTGCCAGTTCTGAGTGGCATTGGTTCTCCGGGAATGCAGGCAGGATTCTTTCCCACCCCTATCTGGAGATCCTTGCTGGCCTCCCATCCCAGTACTAACCAGGTCCGATCCTGCTTAGCTTCCAAAAAGTATTTGAGACCAGTGTGTTTGGGACAGGAAGATGGTAGATTATTTTGCCTTGTGGGGTAACTGAGAGCAACTTCCTTACAAATCTGATCTCTATAGTTTTCTTTCTTCTTAGGATGGCAAGACCTATGAGGAGATGAAGCGAAGCCTAGGCGATGTATCTGCTATATCAGAGATCACAGTGGTGAGTAAGTGTGGGAACAGAAGTCACAGCTTCCTCACACAGAGGGAGTTTTGATTCTTTTTTTACGGCTTCTGGGGAAAGCAAAAGGCATGTTGACATGATCAGTCTTCTTAGATTCTTAAAACCCTTGCACTGGGAACAAGTAATAAATTTTCCTGCTGTTTCCTGCTAAAGAGGAAATAAAAGAGTGGATCCTTGTAGCCTACTAGGAAAAAAAAAAGAGAGAGATGGCTATCCAAGTCTAGCCAACATTTATGGACTCCCAAACCGTACAGAAAACTCTTGCTAAACCAAGCTCCCTGCAGAGTAGACCCATAAGGCTGGGTGAGAAAGAGGGTTGGACAACAGTGTGCTAAAAATCATTGCAGGACAGCTAGCTCTCTGTCAAAATCATCACAGGGAAAGAAAAATCAATGTCAAATAATATTCATAGTGAAGAACTCTTTCCTAGTAAGCTGACACTTGATTGAGGACATGTAAACTTTTGGAGAATTTACCAAAATTTTAAAAATTTCTTCTCATATAAGAGGTGGAAAGAATCATGAGATTAAACCAAACAGAATGTGGGAGAAAATAAAGATGACAGAGTTTCCCACCTTTTACCAGGGCTTTGAATCCATAATTGTTCTAAAAATTCTGCCTTATGTTGCTAAATCAGGGTTGCCACCTTGTCTTTCTGAAAGGCTTCTCATCTGGAACAACAGGCAGGCACAGCTAAGTCTTCTTTAGAGATATGCGGATTTGTGTTTTCGGGACTACAGCTCCCAGAATGCCCCGGCAGCTGTAGTCCAAAAAAAACCCCCCCGCAAACCGGAACCTTCTAATCCTCTTCAGACTGGGAATAAATTGCACCTGCAGCACGAATAGGAAAGAATTTCGCTTTGTCTTGGAAGAATTTGCCAAAAATTCTTCATATTCTGCCTTAAAAGAACTTGAGATTGATAAAATGTGAATGGGAGAATAAGGAGGTGGACAGGGATTCCCCATCCCTAGAGAGTCCAGATTTCCCTTTTTGTCACGTGTGAACTTTACACGATTTTTTTTATCATTTTGGCAACAGGATTTGAAAAATGCCAACTTGAACAATAGGAATGCCAGTACTAAGCCTGCCCTCACCAATCCAGAGGTTTCAGGGACTGGAACGAGTTTTCAGCCTCCACAAACGGATCCAGCCATCAGCAGCAGCAGCAGCAACAACAACAGCTATAACAACAACACCCCTCTTCTACAGACCAGCGGGAATGGTAGTTTTCCCAGAGAAATGCTGATCAACAAGACGGTGGATGAACTACCAGAAGGTGTGGATCCCACCAAGAAAGAGGTGAGACGGTCCATCTCCTATAATGTGACCACATCTCCATCCTCAGCAATCAAAGTCTCCAGCAGCAGGAATTGCTGCTTTTTCTTGACACCCTAAAATCTGCTGTTTGAAGCATCTACTTCATGCTGCCTGATATCAGGGCCGGCTCTTCTTGCTTGAAATGCTAGAGCTTGGTCTTCTGTAATGTTCCTCTATTTTAATGTCTTCTCGAAGGCCTTCACGGCCGGGATCCGATGGTTGTTGTAGGTTTTTCGGGCTGTTTGGCCCGAAACAACACGGCCAAACAGCCCGAAAAACCTACAACAACCATTCCTCTATTTTCTTTATCCACTAGGTGGCACTATGAGCATGCATGGACATGAGAAGTATGGCTGAGTAATAATTTCCAGAGGTGAAGCCCCTTTGAACTGGAGATAATTGCTCCAAAGTTCAGATTTAGGTCAAGCAGAAACTCAAGACTGGCAATTGAGTTTTTGGACTTGGGTAGCAGTTCTAGTCACAGGGTCCTACTTCATGGTCCTAGTAATGGTTGGAGCAAATAGCAAACTACCTGGCAGTCAAACCCTTGCATGGTCAACTCTCTGACTGAGAGTAATGATTGTCTCAGGCTTCAGGAAGGATTCAAGAGATCCTTGGTGGTGTTTTTTGGTGGTGTCAGGGTGTTTGAATTTTCATGTTTTGGGGCTGCAATTCTTTGGGTGGGAGACTGCGAAGGAGCACTACAGAGGTCTGCAATGGATAGGAGGGTGGGAAGGAATCGTGCCTGCGTTCCCTAGGCAGCTGCTGCCAGTCAGAGCTGCCAATATTAGCCTAGATCACAGAATAATGGAATTGGAAGGGGACCTATAAGGCCATCAAGTCCAACCCCCGGCTTAATGCAGGAATCCAAATCAAAGCAGATTTGATGGATGGTTGTCCAGTTTTCACTCGAATGCCTTCAGCATTGGACCACTCACCACCTCTCGAGGTCATGGGTTCCATTGTTGTACTGCTCTAACAGTTAAGAATTTTTTCCTGATATTCAACCAAAATCTGGCTTCCTGTGGCTTGAGCCCATGGATGACGTGTCCTGCAGTCTGGGAAGATTGAGAACAGATCCTGACCTTCCTCTGGAGGACTATCTTTCAAGTATTTGAAAAGTGCTCTCCTATCTCCCCATAAGTCTTCTTTTCTCAAGGCTAAACATGCCCAATTCTTTCAGTCTTTCCTCCTAGGGCTTGGTTTCCAGTTCCCTTGTCATCCTTGTTGCCCTCCTCTGAACTTGCTTCATTTTGTTGGCCTCCTTCTTAAAGCGGGGTGTCCAGAACTGGACACAGGGCTCAAGATGAGGCCTAACAAGTGCCGAATAGAAGGGGACTATGGGATTTGGAGCCTATATTTCTGTTACTGCGTCCTAAAACAGCATTTGCCTTTTCTGCAGCCGGATCACACTGTTGGCTCATATTCAGCTTTTGATCTACAGCAATTCCAATAGATGGATCACTGGCCTGTCTTCGGATAAGGCTGCTTATGAAAACCAGAACAGACAGAGCGAGCCTTGAAGAGGCCTCTTGTATAAGAGCAGTAGCTGGTCTCCTAGGACCAACATTGGCTGCTCATGAGGAAAAAACAGAAGGACCCCACTGTGTGGGGTTGAAATACACCTATTTATTCTCAGGTTGTATCTGAAAAATGAGAAGAGCAGCCGGCTGTGAGCATTAGGGAGGTTCAGATCAGTGTTGGGCCCATGAAGGTGCCAGAATTTCTACCTCGAAATTTGCTCAGGGCCCCGGAAGACTGCAGGCTGTTTCCCTGCAAAACGGCGTGCATTTCTGACGCCGTGCTTTTTTTTTAAAGCATGCATTTTTGTGTCCGTTTGTTAAAACAGCTTTTTAAATACCCCTATGCACTTAAAAAAAACAACATACATTTTTGTGTGCAATTTTCAGTAGGGTCCACTCCACAACCTAATTTCTGTTGTGCAAATGACAGTAGAGCCTCATAAAAATGTGTGAATTCCTCACTGCCAGTGCCGTTAGGGTGTACACTCTGTTCTGAGGGGTGCAAATTAGGTAATCTTGCATTAAATTGTGAACTGACCCCCTCCCGATGTCTCACCTGCTGCTCAGAGCAAAGCTCCCTGTGCCCAATTTCCAGAGTGGTTTTGCACTGCTTCCTAATCAAGCGTTGCAAGGATTATATTTATCATGTTAAAGGATTTTTAAAAGTATCTTTAGAACAATTCATTAAGAAACAAAGGCTGTTTTTTTAAAGGGAGGAGTTTTAAAAAATTAGGTGAAATGGCATGAGTGCAGTTTAAGGAAGTGTGGAATACACACACATACACACCTCATTTCTCTTTTTTCTCTCACATTCTTTTCAGTACTACCTGTCTGATGAAGATTTTCATGACATCTTTGGGAAGAGTAAAGAGGAATTCTACCAGATGCCCAAATGGAAACAGCAAAACGAGAAAAAACAATATGGACTCTTTTGAATAGAGTTAGGCGTCTCCTGCGTGTCTGCCTTCTTGTAGACTTCTTGGAACTTTTTTTTGTGGGGTGGGAAGTGGGGCAGGTGGACAAAGATGGAAGGAGAAGAGGCTGGAGAAGAAAACCCTACAATTCCACACTGAAAAAGGACCCCTGAAAACATACATAACACACAGTACTGTAAAAGAGCATGTCCTTTCCTGAAAATGGCAAACTATTTTTTTTCCTGCATACATTATACCATATTCCTGCCTGAGGAGAATAGTGTGATGATTTGATTTGATTTTTGCCCATTCACATCTGGTGTGTCTAGAAATTCTGCTCTCCCACATGTGGGTGAAAAAACCAGAACTGCGGTTGGCCTTGCCATGGGGTGGAATTCACAGATAAAGTTTGTTATTTTTCTTGTGTCAGAGACACGAATCAGAAGCCAAAATCCTGTCGCTTAGCTGCGCCTGCGTAACTCAAAGTTGCGCAATACGTGCCAGGGCAGAAATCATACCCAGCAGGCAGTTTGGGCACACGGTGTGGACTGCCAGGGTCCAACCCCCTGTGAAATTCTGCAGGTGTTAACTTTACCCAATCCAATAAGAATCCCGCCAGGAGACGTGAAATGTGTGGAAATGAGGCAATACCAAGGGGGAATGGATTGCACCGTAGGTCTAATTGAAGGCACACACAGTTAGGAGAAGCTCTGGAGGAGGTGGTTTTAAGGGTGTGTGCAAAGGACAGCATGAGGTGATGGTCAGAGCATTTCTAGTGAGTGGAGAATCCAAGATGACTGGATGCTGGCTGGGGGTTTACAGGAGTTGACATCTGACACATTTGAAGGCTACCAGGTTACGGAAGGCTAGATTAGGGCCTTGAAAAGGGGAACATGTCCTAGAAATGCCATGTGAATTTGGGGAGGGACTTCCTTTTTCAAGGCCCTGCAGGCAGAAGAGTGGAGGCAGACCTTTGCGTTGCTCCTGTGAGGAGATCCCTTTTGCCAACAGATCTCCCTCTCCATCTGTGGAGAAGGGGAACTGCAGCATCCAAAACCTCTCATCTTCCACTTCCCTGGAATGTGGCATGGCTTCCATCTTGTTTTTCTCTCTCGTATACTTGGGCATGCTCAAGGCCACCTCGTACTTTTATAGGGGAAGAAGTGTACTACAAAGAGTTAGAGTGTTCATCCCAAGAGACTCATGGAGGATCAACACCGTTTGCTTTAAGGCCTCCGAGGGCAAGCTAGACAACATGTTTATCATGTTTTTAGAAGAGGTGCTTCCTTCAAGGGTGAACAACGTCCGATGGTCATAACACATGGTTTTCCTCCCTACCTATCTGCATTTAATGCACCTTGTTTCATGATTGGTCATCAAAAGTCTGATTGCTTAAGTGTCTTATGTGGGAAGGAAAAACAGATGAATACAGGTAGACATACCTGTATTTTGACCCTCTGACTGGAAATATGGGCATGAAGGAGAACATAAATCATCTTCCAAACTTAAATTTGCTTAGGGATAATTATTTCACTCTCCCTTTCTGTGTTCTCTGGTACACAACTTTTATCAGCATTTCCATAGATGGATCCTGTTGGTTTGGGAAGGCGAAAACTAATATATTTCCCTGTGTCCAGCTCTTCAGCCTTCCGTTTTTCATCACAACACAATCCTTTGCAGGTTTCCAGACCTACGAGTCTCACTTCCTTCTTGGGCAAATGTACCACAGAATGATAGTTATCACCTCATCATTACCACATGGCCATCCTATCTAACATGTGCCTTTAACCACCTCTAGACAACCTTTAGACCACTGGAAGCCTCCATATGTTTTTCCCATAGATACTAGCCAGCATACCTAATACATTAGAGATCATAGGACTGCTGGATAGCTCAGTGGTTTAGGTCTCTGGCTGTGGAGTCAGAGGTCGGGAGTTCGATTCCCCCCTGGGCCTCCTTGACGGGGGCTGGACTCAGTGATCCAGAGGGTCTCCTTCCAGCTCTGTAGCTCTATGATGATGATTATATAGAAGTTATAATTTTAAAAAAGAACATCTGGAGGACCACAGTCACACACACACACATACATGAAGCTGGGTAAACTCCTCCATAGAACAATGCCATGCAGGAGCAGGACTTTTATTAGACTATTTAAAAAAATCATACAATCTGCCAGCTTTCATGGATCAAAGCCCACTTCTTCAGACATGCACCAGTGCCTTGTTGTTAGTGCAGAGAATTTATAGTCCCCCAAAGTTCATGGCAGATGGTTATGCCAGGCTTGTTTCTTAGATGCAAGTTAGAAAAGGCACAGTCGGCATAAAAGGTGTGGTTTTCAAGTTACAGCTCAGGAGGTTGTCGATATTTCACATGGCTTTCTTTTGAAACTATACATTTTGTTGTGGCTGGAGAACAGTACAACACAAGAAACCTGGAGTCCTCCATCTGGGAATCGGGGTGAAACTTTAGCAAACCCACTAAGCAAAGCCAATTGGAACCAAATTAAAGTCAAATTAATAATAATATTATTACGTAGTGGCTAAGAGTAGGTGTTTCCTTCAATTTGAAGTCCTGCTTGGCTGCTATTAAGAGTCCACCTTGTCTTCTTGTCTACTCAGAGAAAGCCTACTCAACTACTTAGTTTTTAAGTACTGTATCTTAATCTAGACCATCATAATCCAAACTGTGATCCAGCAATATCCCAAGCAAAAAAAGTCACATCTTTTGAGTTTGATGTTCACCGCAGGACAAAACCATCTTAAGTGCTGCCGATTTACTTCCTTTACTCATCAGGCTAGTCAAATGAGCTAACCCAAAAGCAAACATGGCACAAATGGAAAACAATGAAACATAACCCACAGATTCAGCTCAACTTTTCCATTTTAATCATGACAATTAAAAATATATTATTTACCTTGTACTATCATCATCACTCATAACTCTGTAGTGTTACATGGATTTTTTTAAGGCACAGTATAAAATGCTAACTGATTTTTTTTCACTGAATGATTGCCATTGATTTATTGATTTATTTTAATGTGTGATTGCATCTTGAGGAACAGAATAAGGCTGTAGAAACCTGACCCCAAGCAATGTTAGAATCAAGCTGTTTCTAGAAGGCCTGCCTCAGTGCTCCTATCAAAAGCATTTTACAGCAACATGATCTTTTTACTTTCTAGGTAGGAAAAGGTAGAAAAAAGATTGGATGAAATTTGAGGAATTCATAGGAAGGGGTGCAAGTTCAAGACTCAAGGAGTCTGGACTCCTTCCAGAATTCCTACCAGAGAAGGCACAACAGTTGTACAATTAAAGCCCTGTCTTCAAGGAACACACAACACAACAGTTGTCATAATACAGTTGTCCACAGTTTGGTTCCATCCAGATGTTGGGGGCTTTTGCTGGCTGGAGGATTCTGAGAGGCAAAGACCAACACATCTGGGTTATGACGTAACCCAAGCTTAGAAATAACATTAAAATGTTAATGCTAAAATTGCTACTTTTGCATTAAATTGGAGGAGGCAAGCGATGCACCCACAAAATGTTTTAAAAGTAATGTACTCAATGTTCTAATTTTTGTTTTGAAACACTGCTTTCTCAACATGTCTATTTATTTATTTATTTAATTTATACCCCGCCCATCTAGACCGAAGTCTTCTCTAGGCGGCTAACAACACTCCTGTTAACTCCTGTTTAATGCAAAAGCAACTATTTCAAGGTTAACACATCACATCTAATACATTATTTCCTAGCTCTGAGCAAGACAGCAAGCTTAAGAGGGGAGACCTGTGAACGGCATAAAATAGTCTTCATGAATGGAAGCAGATGGGGGTGGCTCATTGGGAGGAAAGGTTTACGATGGAAATATCCTAACATTTTTCATCCTGGAAAGAAGATGACATTCTGTATTTTTTAAAAAAGAGAACATGTAATGTCTGCTCATTTAATACATTTGAACAGACTTTTGCAAAAATGACTGCAAATATGTTTGGGTAGCCGTTTTGAGGCACGCTGGTCTCCATGTCCATAACATGCACAGAATTAAGAGCCTTGTGGCTCATGACCTGAGTTCGATCCCAGCGGGCTCAGGTAGCCTTCCATCCTTCCGAGATCGGTCAACTGAGTACCCAGCTCACTGGGGGGGGGGGGGCAATGTGTAGCCTGTGTAATTAAATTGTAAACTGCCCAGAGAGAGCTTGAAGCACTGTGGGGTGGGGTGTAAGCAGCACACTTTAATTATCGTGGTGTCTCCATCAAGGCAGAGGGGATCATGCTTAACTGTGCCAAGTCCTGTTAGGACCAGGAATCCATTTTGTAGATGAGGGCGATGGCGGCACCCATTTTGTGAAAACCGCTAGCCAACACACAAACCCATAACTGGAGGTCGCTAGTGTTTGTCAGCGGCAGAAATGGCCGACACGAAGTCACCACCTGTTTTCCTAGCAAAAGACCACCTCGGTTGCAACCACATGATCATGAGAGACAATGTTAACCTGAGAGAACAAATCTCCATAAGTAGGGAATTCAAGGTGTGCCACCCACCCACCCCATAGCACTTGGTTGACTCTAGTGGATCATGTCCAAACCAATCGGCTTCCACCTGGAAGAATAAAACGGTCCAAGAACTAAGCAAAAGACCTCTGGGATTCACAAATCCATTTGGCTCAAAATAAGGCAGGAGTCTACATTGCTTTTCAAGTCAGCTGTTTCATGGCAGCCTTGGGCCGGATTTTGTAAATACATCCATGAAGACTGTGAATCAGCCACTTAAGGTGGCTCCTGCTGAAGACAACAGAAGCACCTCTGTCCTTCTAAGCCTAAAGTCCATTCCAGATGGTGAAGGCGTATCAAATATAGAGATATCCATGAGTACAAAACTATCCGTAGAACAGCCTGTTCTTGATGGGCTGCAGAAAAATCACAGAACAGCTGGCAAAAAATCCATTGCTTTTAAGGCTCAGACTATTTCTGAGGCTAGCTTGTGCACATGGGACTTTTTACTGCATTTCAAACACGATGGGAACAGGAGAAGATTTGAAAGAGGACTCTCATTCAAAGTGTCTGGCTATGGGTTTGCGTAAATTGCCTCCATGTTTCCGGCCTTCATCGTTTCAACGAAAATTTTGAACAAAACTGCAATACGTCCCAAAACAACTGTGATCAGCAACCAACACAGAAGAATCAGGAATAGTGTTACTTCAGCTACCAGTCTTGTGATTTCACATTATTTTCTTCTTAGCCATCTGAATTTGCTAAAAAATAAGATAAAATATTGCTGATTTTAACCGCTTTTGCATAAAAGCCTATGAACCTTACAAGAGTCTCATACAGCTTCCTTTTTTCCTTTGTAAAATAATTTTAAAATTCTTATAAAAGAGCAAAGTTTGTTGATTTACAAAAAAGCAAATCTTCCAGCTAGTCACAGCAGGATAGATTTAGACTGAGTCATTGATTTCAGGAGGTCTACTCTAAGTAAGACTAGCTCTTGAGCCATCTCATGGTAAGGACACTTTTCTCCCGGGGTTCAAAAAACAAAACTAGCAAATGCAGACATTGTGAGGAGATGGTTACGTGATGTCCAGCCAGAACTCACTTATAGCGATCCAATACGTAATGGTAAATACCATTTACCATTGTAGTATGTATCTATTTTAAAAAAATCAAATCTAGCAGTTATAAAAAAATTAGGCTCCAAACTCATTATCGTTCTACACTGGAGCATAAAAACACAGAATGTAGCATTGGGCCCCGGAAGGCTGCTTTTTGAAAATAATTAACTTTTTAAAAGACAGTAAATGATGAGCCCTTCTTTCTTACTTAGTCTTGAACAGTAAAATCTTGGAAGTCCAAAAAGTTCTTAAGAACTTAGTCGTCTCTTTCAGTGTGCAGGTTTCCTTGTCTTTGAAAGAAGCCGACTGAAAACCACCCAAACACACTTTCCATGGTTTATTCAGTTTGCAGACTCTGTCTTTCTGAGGTGCAGAATTTACATAATGGCGTTTAGTTGTTTTAGTTGTCTGTACACGTCATATAGGCAATTCCCCTGGATTAAAAAAAAATCTGTAGAAATCCTCTCTATGAAGTTCACCATGAGGTTTAGCAACTTGACTTCTTGAAAGTGAAAACAAGGCATACTAGTGCCTTGATCAGCAGCCCAAAAAGGAACCAACGCTACAGATTTTCAGAAGGCCATTTGTGGCAAGGGAGGGCTGCGAACATAGTAAGCTTAAAGTCATCATCTTCTCATAAGTCTGTCTTTCATGTCCTAATTGGGAGGCTTC
Organism: Intellagama lesueurii; assembly: GCA_037013535.1. Lineage (NCBI taxonomy): Eukaryota > Metazoa > Chordata > Lepidosauria > Squamata > Agamidae > Intellagama > Intellagama lesueurii. The sequence goes on along the minus strand of JBAJHW010000006.1, from coordinate 121,868,818 downwards.
TGTGTGCGACCAATGAACTTCCAGAGCTTAGAAAAGTTACCTGGTGGATGGCAATCCCCATTCAATGCTAGAAAGGGCATATTGGTGAAGGTATTCCGAGAGCTATAGTCTAAAATGTAACTTTTCTAAGTTCTGGGAGTTACATCTTTTTTCTTCTTCTTGTGCTTGAAAAACAGCAGCTGGGATTTAAAAGGGTGCAAGTTTACGGATTGCAATTTTAAACACGGGCATTTTAAATACTTCTTTTCTTCTGAGATGTTTTTCAATCAAAAGGCAGAAAGGCTGGTCACGTGATGGCATTCAAGAGGGCTGCCTTTTTTTTTATTGCTTGGCTTCCATGACCTGCTTTCCAGTGATGTTCTAGGGATCCTACAGAGACTGAAAAAAATGTTCACGTTTCAGCTCTCTCCTCACAAGCCAACTCCGCATGGAATGAGAAGAAAAATCCTTGAACAGTCAGAAGAGACTGGAGGTTTTTTTTAATCACTGTCTAGAATATTGATATGCACAAAAAGAGTGGCGGATAGGTACGGGTCTCCATTCTTTGTCAGGAGATGAATGTGACGATATCCTACAGATGATCACAGATAGGGAGAGAAAGAGAGAGATTACATTCAAGCTTTACGTGCCACGTCCTTAGCACATTTCAAAGCTGCCATATGGAACTAAATGGCCATCCACCTCGCTGCCCAAAATGCTGTGATGGCTCGTGTACAATCTTCTGGACAAGGATGGACAGAATACATACTGGATCTTTCATTTTTCTCAGTTAAGGAGGTGACTATATGTGCATTGGTCTCACTGTTGGTCCATCATCTGGTTCACACCTTTTATCAGTGACCAGAGGATGTAAGAACCAGCATGAACCAACCCGGTCCCAGAGTATTCCCACCACACCACCTTTCTGGCTCCCTGTCAGGGACTGTTGTTTTTTAGATGCAGGTAGGATTGCTCTGTTTTGGTTTGATTCGAGCAGGCATGATCACTGGGATCCAACCAAAGTGGCTCCCTGGCTGTTCGTTCTTTCCCTTTAAAGGGAAAGATTGTTTCCCTTTAAAGGGAAAGAGGGGACAGCCACGCAGCCACTTTGGATGGATCCCAACAATCCCAACATGCTCAAATCGAAGGGAAATATTGTTTCTCTTTAAAGGGAAGGGTTTTTTTAAGATCATTAAGCAGTTGGCTGGCTGTTCCTTTAGAGAACTCATTTACTGATCTTCAGAAATGAGAAGCATTCTCTTTAAGTCTTCCTTGCTGTTCACCTTTGGAGGGGAAAGGAGAGGAAGTTTTGCATTTCTTCACAACCCACCAATTGCCCAGAAAACAAGCGCATCTCAATTATCAGGCATTTCTTCTATCTGGACAGTAGGAGGCAGTGTGCTCCAAGGAGACCTTCTTGATCAACACATTAAAAGGTGGCAAAGGTTACTACTTTGTCCATTAAAAAGACCCCAACAATTATATGAAGGAAAAACCTTGATCAAGCCAACTCAAAGCTCTCAATACAATATGCAAGCTTTTTGGTTCTTCAGAATCCTTCATCAGGCAGGGGAGGAAAGTGATGGGTGCCATCTTTGAGGGGTTCTTGATAAATACACAATGATCACTTCAACTTCATGTACTCTCCTCTGCCATCTTCCTTTTTACCCCTTCATGTGCCATCTGTCTTGATGAAGGGTTCTGGAGAACTCAAAGGCTTGCTCGTTATTTTGTGGTTTTTGAGCAGGCCGAATAAAGATATGGCCTCAATATGGATGGATAAGGGGTGAGGTGGGTGGGTTTCCACTGTATCTCTAAATAGAAATGTCCTTTCTTCAAGAGGCAGGTAGCCAAAAAAGTGCAGTAGTAAGAGCACTGAATTGGATTCCAGGCTCAAGTCCTGACTAAGGTATAAAATTTACTGGATGACCTTGGGCCAACCGCATTCTCCTTCCTCATAAAAGTGGACAAAAGTGGATGAAGGTTAGGAGGTCCCATTGTTCATTTTGAAAATATTTATCTCCTGCCTTTCCACCCACAAAAGACCACCAAGACAGCTCATAACAGCAGCTGAAAACACATATAATAAAAGAGTCATTTTTACAAAATTATTATGCAAGATGGCACCACACATTCCCAGTGACTCTAACCTTCAAATCGAGTTTAGCTTTCTGGTGAAAGACAGACAGACCCACCTTGTCTCAGACTCGTGAAAGGGGCCGTGAACTGTCCGATAAAATCGTTTTTCGTGGACGTGTCATAGTCTTCCACCATGAAGCGAACCAGGGCTAGCTCAGGAACGTGTATCTTGAATTCAAATGCTTCATCCCAGGATGGCTTAAAACCTGGAGAGCGGAGAGCATGTGAGAGGAAAAGTGAAACAGCGAACATGGAAGTGTGCAAATCTGAACTTCACCTGAAATGCTCCAAGGAGCCCTGTGAGCTAGGCTCGTCGCTTCACCCTGTGGCGATATATCAATTCAAGGGAGCAAAAGAACACTGAACCCAGGGTTTTTGTTTTGTTTTTTTCCCCATGTTTTTGAGAGAACTAACTGTGTTTGTCCAGAGTTTCCTGAAGGCTTCTTTATATTCGTTTCTGGAAGTTGTAGTTCTTAAAAGAAGCAACTCTTGCCAGATGGGTGTTAAATAAATAAATAAATAAGCAAGCAAGCCAGCCAGCAAACATTTCGAAGCTCTGAAGAGGAAAATTAATGGTCCGGACTTTTTCCAGCTATCGGTAGTTTTGGATTCAGAAGCGCTCCCTTCTTCACTCCTTCAAAAAACCCTGAAAGACCCTTCTGTGAGATTCCATTCAAGGAAAAACAGGATTTTCTTCTCCACTGGGACGGAACGCTATTGAAGTTTTTCATTACCTCTCCAAGCAGGAAGAAAGCGGCTTTCCTTTTTAGAAATTCAGGACTAAAACGTAACTGACGTTTAGAGGAACAAACCCCCTGAGGAGTGATGGCTCAAACTCAGCTTGTGTCCTATCTCCATGGAAACACCAAAGAAAGATCTAATTTTTTTAAAAAAGGCAAGGTGAAAGAACAGAAGTGTGTCCACATTCCACAATGATAGTACGTTCGTGCCACTAACGGTCTTGGTGCCACCGGGGGGAATCCTTGGGATTGTAGTTTGGTGGGAAAGACATGGAATCCTTGGCCTGTCGTTGAGGAAGGAGTGCCTTCAACCTCTCGAGATGGGACCTCTAAGGACTTTCCCGTAGGACGAATCTCAGGAATCCATGGTATGGGTCTACAGCACTTGAAGTGGCATCAAACTGGTGTAAGTATATCTTGTACTGTAGATACATTTTCCAAGCGGTGACACCTACAAGTAGGGTCACGACCCACCAATAAGTTCCAGGGGTCCTGGAGGAGCTTTCTTTGAACGATCTTTACAATGACGTGGCCAAATTTACGAAGCATCACAAGAGGTCACTTCCTTCCATAAAAGCTGGTCTAATGTAATGATGGATTTGGCAGTGCCGTTCACACTGAAAGACTCAGGAGGAAGTCTTTCACGATTGCAGTGGAACATCTACGGGATGACATCCCGTGTGCAGAACTTAATTCTGCAATCCTCTGCATGCATGCTCAGAGATATTCTGCCTCAGGAGGAAGACATGGAAAGCAGTCATTTCACCGTTTAAACGAGTACGTCAATTCGTTTGAATGCTGATTTAACGTTGTAAAGCAGGGTTACAGAAAACCGATGGGAACAGAACCAAGGACAAACTGTACATTGTTGTATATCCTTAATGGTCGATGAAAGGTGTCACCTGTGCCTGTATTTGTACTTATACATTATGATCTGTCATTGAAATCCCCTTTTACTGTCCCAGAAATGTGATTCCGACAAACCTTCACGACTCCGCAATCATAACTGAAAGCAAAGCTTGCCTTTACCTCCCAACAATCCATCACAAAACAAAGCAAGTGGATTTGCAAACTACAGGAGGGGTGAAAAACCCCAGCTGTTAGACTCAGGCATTTTCAGTGTTCAAGGAATTCCTTCGTCACATCTTCCTGCTATCTGTAATGTGTAGTTTGACCCCGAGTGGCTGGTACCGTGAAGAGTGAGCAGATTGTACTACAAGATTTTATGACAGATCCTATGTTTTCCTGTTTCATGACATCCTATGGAGGCCGGATCACACCTACCCACCCCTGGGATATCGGGTCTCCCCACTTACCATTGTTATCAATGACTTTGGTTTGTTTCTTATCGTTGTCTGTCTGGGCACCATGGATTTCCACAATCACTCTTGGGTCAACAATGGAGTTTTTGCTTTTGTTCACTTTCGGCAGCTGTTGACCTGAGATAACCTGGACGAAGAGAGGAGGACAAAAGGAGAAAATGATTACGGGAGCTTAGACTGCCTTCAAGGCATCATCATTTTCCAGGGAGCAGGCAGTCAGTGATTGGATCCTTGAGCTTTGAAGAAACACACAGGCTAGATTTTACCAGTCTAGAAAATTTAGCTGTTACTGAAAGCCAGGGGGTGGTTTTCCTTCTTCTCTGTACATGGATATTTTCTCATCTATATCAGAGAGCCAGTGTGGTATCATGGATAGAGTGTCAGGCTAGGATCTGGGTTCAAATCCCTGCACGGCCACAGAAGCTTATGTGGCAATGGTAAACCACTCTCTTGAACATCTCATGGGCACTGGCAACTCTAAGTTGGAAGCATCTTGACAGCATGTCACAACAGTAGGGATAAAAAAACGCTAGCCTATAGACCTGACTCACTGCAATCAGAGTGATTGGTGATCACAGACACTCCGATCAAAGTGATCAGTGGTCACAGATTTAAAGACCAAGAAGCTGTCGCTTGGAATTAAATTCTGGGTGGCAGCCTGGAAACCTGCTAGACATTTGAAGCACATGAACCTGTCCCATAGGTAAAGGTAAAAGTTCCCTTTGACATTTAGTCCAGTGGCGTCCGACTCTACGCCGCGGTGCTCATCCCCGTCTCCAAGCCATAGAGCCAGCGTTTGTCTGTAGACAGTTTCCGTGGTCACGTGGCCAGCGCAACTAGACACGGAACGCCGTTACCTTCCCACCGTGGTGGTACCTATTTATCTACTCGTATTTTTACATGCTTTCGAACGGCTAGGTTGGCAGGAGCTGGGACAAGCGACGGGAGCTGACTCCGTCACGTGGATTCGATCTTACGACGGCTGGTCTTCTGACCTTGCAGCACAGAGGCTTCTGCAGTTTAACCTGCAGCGCCACCACGTCCCTTAATCTGTCCCATTGTTGTTGTTGTTTAGTCGTTAAGTCGTGTCCGACTCTTCGTGACCCCATGGACCAGAGCACGCCACGCCCTCCTGTCTTCCACTGCCTCCCGGAGTTGGGTCAAATTCATCTTGGTCGCTTCGATGACACTGTCCAACCATCTCGTCCTCTGTCATCCCCTTCTCCTCTTGCCCTCACACTTTCCCAACATCAGGGTCTTTTCCAGGGAGTCTGTCCCATACCCTCCACTAATTAAGCCTTTCCCACACAGTCATTTTTTTCTCAAAAAAAGGAGAAATCGTCTGGTTTCTTAAAGTTCCAGGCACCCCGGCAAAGTCTGAGGACCTGCAGGCTAAATGCAACATTTGCTCAGTCCAAGACATCTATGTGTAGATGTGGTGAACTCAGCTACAAGCCTCTGTTTAAAAAAAAAAGGGTTCGCATCCCACCCTTTTGCTTTGAACAAGGGCTCCTCCTTTGCCGTTTTCTGCTCCGACCCCTACCTTCACTTGGAATGTCTTTGGGGTCCACCATGGGCCTTCTGTGACCGACCTGGGGTTAAATTCCGACTGCTGGTCCAGAAGAAACCGTGGCTTTAAGACATAGCCACAAAAACCATTGTCTTGAAACCGACCTTGATGGACATCCATTTCTGCGTCTTTGGACTGAAAATTCAAGGCAACTGAGGAGAGGAAGATACAATTGAGTTTTAAACACACACACACACCAATACACAAATTTGCCAACAAAGTATGCATGGTATGAGATCTGGAACTTTCAGATCATGGAGGGGAGGGGGCTGTAGATCAACGGTAAGGCACCTGTTCGGCACGAAGAAGGTCTCCGGTTTAATCCTCCCCACCTCCAGGCAGGGCCCGAAAAGGCTCCCTATTTAAAACCCTGCAGCGACATTTCTGCCCATCAGACCTGATGGGTCCTGGATTAGCTGGACCAGTGTTACCAGGATAAGATCCCCCCCCCCCACATCTTCCATAGTCAATCAGGGGTGTTGTTCTCATCTGAAATGGTGAATCAATGAGACATTTGTCTTCCCCTTAATACAAATTACAAGTGCAGTGCCCTTGTCTGGACCAGGGGTCACCGGGGGGGGGGGGCGGGAGCAAAAGGTTAAACCTCTTACCATTTACTTTAGGGCCCATAATTGAATTGGGTTGTACGTGCTGGTAATTTTTTGGGGGGTGTAACTGCCCTCCACTGAAGGGAGGAATGATATTGGTAAACTAGCATGTGGTTTGACCCTCTGTGCTGATCCTTAACAAGCGGTCTGCAAAGTACAGTAGGACTCCCATATCTGCGGGATCAGTATCCACTGAAAATATTAAAAGAAAAATCCTAGAAACATATATATTTCTAAAGGTGAGATTACCAGAGTTGGCCTCTAGAGGGAGCCAGAGACCATGCTATGTATAAACTAGTGTTTCCATCATCCCTGTTTTTCAACATCCACGGGGCGGGGGGCTTAAAACCAATCCCCCAAGGATACTGGGGTCCTATTGTATGTGAATGATTTTCACTTTTCTACTCTCCTATTCCCTCTTTCAGCTCCAGCCTGTCCCCCTTTCTTCAGAGTGCAAGAACCAGGGACTGGGTTGAACTCAGATCAAACTGTAATTAGACCAGGATGACTAACAGGAGAAACAGACAAGATGGCAACTTCACAATTAGAACCAGTCCTGCCTTCAGGATTGCTCGATCCTCCTCCAGCCAAGTTTCACAGCTCCAAAAGATGCGAAGAAGCTTGTCTTGGTTGGGAGACTGATTCCCTGGGAGGCAAACACCAGGCTTCAACTACATGTTGATTGAGCAAACATGGCAGCGGTGAAGAATGCAGATCTGGAACAACAAAGTTTTGCCACCTTCTAATTGCAAAGCTGCCATTTCATCTGTTTCTGCTCTAAGTTGAACCCCATTGATTCCAACAGTCTAAATGTAACCAAAACTGGATTCAGCCCTATTACTTTAATACCTAGAAGGCTTACTTCTCTCTCCATTCATTGCACATACCTATCTGGCAACCCACATTCCACATGTCCACTGGGTTATAGTTAGACGAGTCCGTCCTCCATCCGGCTGGGTAGATCCTGCTTAGTTGTCTGATGTTGTGATGGATGAAGTCCGTTCCTGGGATGAAGACAAAGAAGTAAATACTATTTTCCTCTGTCCTGCAGGAACAGAGGATGGACTAAGGAATGGATCAGTTCCTGAAGAGCAGCAAAAGCCAGACAGGTGATCAACCACAATCCTTTGCTAGTTCCTTAGGTGGCTTTTAAAAATATTATCTGACAAAATTCGCCTATCAACAGTCATCAGTCAAAGGACATAAAGAAAGCCTCCATGTTCAGGAGTAGTATAACTTCAAATACCAGAGAGAAGAAACAAGAAGGGAAGTATTTATTTATTTAAAATATTTTAACTCAGCCTTTCTCCTTAAATGGGCCCAATGTGGCACACAACAATTAAGTCAATATTTAAAAGCTGAAAACAGTGAGTAAACAAATATTTTAAAAGAACTGAATATTATGTTAACAATGATTAATAAAATCAATCTGAAAAGCGTATTTAAAAACAACAGAGCACAACCATCAATTAAAAAAACAACACCCTCCCATTATTTCATTATTCATCATTTTAAGTTCGTTAGCAGCATCTGGTTGGCCCCTGTTCAAACAGGGGTAGGCAGACCTTTGATGTAACTAAGAACCCTTTTTTTTTTTTTTTTTTTTGGTCATGTGAGAATGCCCATATTTACAAAGTTTGGAAAAGTTATATTTTCTCGGCTTACAGGTCCCAGAATCCCCCAGCCAGAGCAGGTACTGGACTCTGGGAGATGGTAGTCCAGAAAGTGAACCTTTACCAAACGCCACGTTTTGAGACAATAGAAAATTCACCAAACAGTCCGAATGGTACCCACCAGATTCCTGAGCCAGTTTAAGAGCTTTGCTTTCACTGAAGGATGACATCTCATCATAAGCTAGGGATTCTGTGTTGTTGAAACCTTCAAAGTGAACGCTTTTGCAGTAGACGACTGTATCAGACAGTTCCTGGGCGAGCTTCAACTTGTCACTCTAACAGAGAATAAACAAGCATGAATCCTTCAAGCCATAATCTGCCAAATTAATAATTTTTGGAGGGCAAAAAAACCAACATCATTTTCCACCCAAAAGTGTTTCAAATGCTCCCATTCATTACCTCAGTATCACACACGGTTATGCTAGCCGGCCCAGGCCATGTATATCTACCCAGATCCTCTCTGAGACCCTCTTGTACTGCATTTTTATTGAATAATTTGCATTTCGGTTTTCAATTGCAAAAATCTCTTCTAGCAGCTTACAAATACAATTTTCTCAACAACTCCTACCATCTACGTAGGGTGCAATTAGACAGGGATTTGTCCCACTGTTTAGTGACAAATCTCATCTGGGGATGGGCTTCCCTCCTTTTCGTGATGACTACACAACCGATGGGCCATCACAAACCGGTTCCTCCCTGATCTGTGCCTACCTGAAGCTTTCTGGCTCCCTCTCAGGGGCCACTGATTTTTCTGGTGTGGGTAGGATTGCTCTGTTTGGATTTCGTTCCAGCATGTGTGATCGCTGGGATTGAAACCTAAGTGGATGGTGTAAACTCTCTGCTGAAGCTGCTTCATAACCTTGAAAAATCGAAAGCTTCCTCCCGCTCTTCCGTGGAGGGAGGGGGGAGGGAGGGAGAAAAAAGGCTTAACTTAAACTTTTCTTTGGTGGGATTTTGCTGTTTTGCTGAAGTGGATTAAGGGGATACGACTTCTAAGATGTGTTAGCCATTTTAAGGATTCCCAGAATGGGAGCATGAAACGTATTTAGAATTCATTTTTCGAATGGCAACATCCAATTAGCAGTTCATGAGACTCACCGTCTTTTTCTTGTCCACCTCACTTTTTACTGTTTCATCTTCCATTTCAGCCGCTTCATCCTCGTCGGAGACTTCTTCCGTCTCAAGACTGAGTTTCTTCCCCTTTACTAAAATCTTGCCCTTTAGTTCCTACAGGGCATGAAAAAAAAGGGGGGGAAACAGTTGCAAACAATGTTAATCAGGTAGTCCTTGGTGTAACAGGGAAAAGGTGAAGGCCGTTTCTACCAGAGGTGTTAGTGATGTCACAGGCATTAGCCAATGCACATTTGCAGCAGGCACAACATAATTAGTATGGAAAGAAAGATGGCTTTTGATATTGGTGGAAGCATTTCAATAATGTACTATTTGTTTGTTTGTTTGTCTGTCTATCTATTTCCCTTATCTATAGACTGCATTTCTCCCAAGAAAGGGCTCAAGGCAGCTCACAGTATAAAATAATCAAATTAAAAGCACAATAAGTTATACATTTAAAAACAAATAAACTATAAAAGTGATTAAAATACATCAAATAATTTAAAAAAGTAGCGATGGACACGAACTGCTGGTTCGGCAGTTCGTCCCAGTTCATTTACCACCGCAACAGGCATTTGGCGGTTTAGCGGTTCAGTGTCCCACCCCCTCCAAAGGGGAACCAATCAGAGGCAGTGCCTCGAGGGGGTGGGGCAGGGAAGCTAGAATGCTGCCTCTGAGGGGGCAGGGCACCGAACCGCCAAACACCCGTTGTGGTGGTAAACGAACCAAGACGAACCGCCAAACTGGCAGTTCATGCCCATCTCTAATTAAAAACATGTAAAATGTTTAAAGCTATCTTAATTAAAACCTGGCATTCAGGGACTCAGTCATGATTGTTAAAAGCCTGCCTGTCCCAGTTAATTTCAAAACACATTTTGTTTGTTTTCTTTTTTCCCCAGTAATGGGGCAACATATGGGGAATGGGATAACGAAAGCATTTCTGTAGAATTTCTTGAGTGACCTCATGATGATCTAGAGAAAAGCAAATGATTGCTGTCATGCTAACTGGGCAATAAAATTAACGATGTACTCAATACAAACTCTGGTTGTGTACTCAATAACAACAGTCTCTTACGAATACCAACTTCCTGTAGCAAGTCCTTTTTAATTGTAAAGTAAAATATGGAGAGATGTATGCAAATGTATTCATGCCCTCTTTCTTTCTTAAAACCAAAACCAAACCAAATAAACACCAGGAAGTGAAAAGAGGCAAGCTTGTCATACTCACCTTGGCTCTGCTGACACTCAACTTCCTGTGGCTGCCATCTTGGTTGACCCTTAGGACTCTGTAACTGCAGTTCCCAAACCACTAAAAAAAAGTAACTTATTGCCCAATATCAGACCAAAAGGTTGTTAAACTCACCTCTGGGGATGGCAGGTTGTCTGTGTTTGAATCAACTGGTGCCATCAACAGCATGTCTCCCAAGATGGTGTTGAGGTGGTGTGCCATCATCCTTTGCTGATCCAGGCTACAGTGGTTCTCCAGGGAGATGATAACTGGATAAGGAGAGGTCTGTAAGACGACAACAAATGCAAGACCTGTGGGTACGCCGGCCACAATTTCTTCCCATATGAACCTCTACAGACCTTCATCTCTCCAGGGAAAAATCCTACTCGTTGCTCCAAGAGAAGATTCTTTCTCTCGGAACAATGAGATCAAGCAATGCCTCAAAACAGGGCTTTCTGTGTAATGGCACCACTGTTAGGAGAAACTTCTCCCTGAGAAGGTGATGCTCTGTTTTGCATATACAGTAGGACCCCATTGACTGCATGATCAGTATCCACTGATTCACTTATCCACAGTCTGAAAATATTAGAAATATTAAAAGAAAATGCCTAGATATTTACATTTCTAAAGATGAAGTTACCAGAACTGGCCACTAGAGGGAGATAGAGACCATGCTATGTATAGCAGAGGTCCCCAACCCCTGGTCCGCGGCCCGGTGCCGGTCCGTGGCCTGAGCTGGACCGGGCCACTGAGACAGACCTCCCGCCCCCCGCACACACTCACCCCCGCACAGCCCGTTTGCGCCTGCGCGCGCGCTCCACACGCATGCGCACGAGCGCGGGGGTTGCCCCGCCTTCCCCAGCCGGTCCGCGGACCGAAAAAGGTTGGGGATCGCTGATGTATAGCATCGTTCACTATTAAAATAGCATTTGCTATAATCCATGTTTTTCAGCACCTGCGGGGAGAGGGGCTTTGAACCAATCCCCTGGGAATACAGAGGTCCTACAGTACTCAACAAAGCAATGTATAATAACACAACTATAACTGAAACTATAGATCAAGACTCGCTGGAAAAGACAATAATGCTGGAGAAAGTTGAAGGAAGCAGGAAAAGAGCGAATGCGAGATGGATTGACTCAATAAAGGAAGCCACAGCCCTGAGTTTGCAAGACCTGAGCAGGGTTTTCAGTGATACGAACTTTTGATCGATTTGCAATAAGTCAGAAGAGACCTGATAGAACGTAGCAACGAATGAATTAAACCAGATAAACTTCAATCACTGCCAGGTCACCAGAATAAACAAAATAATCTACTCACCTTGGTATTTCAAGTAAAACTTTTTTTAAAAATCTGGCTTAGTAGCCAGAAGCTTGTTGCTGATTTACACTGGAGTAAAGGTAAATCACATCAACTCTTGACAGCAAAGAGTCACATTAACTTTTGTTCTCAGGAACACTACCAGCACCTCATTAATTAGCAGCAATTTGAGGCCAGCAATAATAATCATGTGCCATCACGTCAATTCTGAATTACAGTGAGTCTTTCCAGGTAGAGGCTACTCAGAAGTGGCTTCCCTTTCCCTTCTTCTGGGGGTTGCCCTAGGACGGCTATGCCGCTGGCCCAAGGCCACCCAGGCTGGCTCTTCTCCCAGGAGGCACAAATGGGGAATCGGACTCCCAACCTCTGGCTCTGCAGCCAGAAACCTAAACCGCTGAGCTGTCCCGTCAGCATAATTTCCCTCAGCAAGTGTAAGTTAGTAATAAGATTCTAGCCAGAGCTAGCTAGAGATGCCTGTTTGAGTTCTGGTTGGATTTACAGCTAAGTGCTCCTATATGTTTTGTATTGTGGGTTATCTGCAAGGCAGAACACAGAGACACGAAGTGAAGTCTCCGGCTGCGGAGCCAGAGGTTGAGAGTTTGAATCCCCGTTCTGCCTCCTTGACAGAGCCACAGGGTCCCTTCTAGCTCTGCAGTTCTATGATGGTGATGATGAAAACTACTACTGGGGGAATATTAACACAGGTGCATCAGACGGGGACACGGGAGAGGGCCTTCTCTGTGGCGGCTCCCAGACTTTGGAACTCCCTCCCACTGGAGGCCAGCCTGGCCCCATCTTTGCTGTCCTTCCACAAGCAGGCCAAGACCTTTCTCTACAGGCAGGCTTTTCTTTAATGACTGGTGGTCTGTTTTAAATGGATTGTTGTGCTCTGTCGCATTTAAATATGTTTTAGTATTGATTTTATTTACCATTTTTAATACAATACTTGTTTAATTCTTTTTAAATACTCATATACTTAGTGTTTTTAGCTTGTAAACATTGTCTTTTTAAGGGTGTAAGCCACCTTGGGTCCTTTTTTAAGGAGAAAGGTGGGATAAAAATATTTTAAACAAACAAACAAAAAAGAAATTATCATGTGCAAGATGGGGACAGCATCTTGCTTTTTCCCATTTCAACCAGAATTTCCTTCCCTCCCTCCAGCTAGTCTTGCAGGAAAGAAGGGAGAAAACAAATGAACAATGTCGGGTAACCTCTTTGAAGCAAGAGAGCTCAGAAGAAAAAGGTGAAAAGTTTATTGAAACAGGAGATAAGACCGAGATGCAGTCTCCCTCTTCATTAGATGTGTGAAAATGCGGGGCCATTCCTAAGATCTGATTTGTGTGTGTGTGTGTGTTCGTTTTGTGACCTTACTTTGAAAGCATAGTTCTTGATAGCTTTGATGGCATCACAGAAAAGGATCTTGGAAGTGAGGGTGTAACCGTGGTAAATGACGGGCTCTGAATTGGGGCCGTCCCAGCAATCCAGTTCCACACAACGGCAGCCCTTGGTTAGGGCTCTGCAAAGCAAAAAAACACAGATGGTTGGGAGCTTTTCCTTCGCCCAGGTGAGATTGCTTGCAATGACTAATGAGGGAGATGCTCGAGACAGACAGAATTTGCAAACATTTTTTTTTAAAAATTAAAATCACAAGAATCTCCAGCCAATACAGCCTGTGGATTCTGGGATTTTGTCATCTGGAAAAAGTAAGTTCACCACGTCTGACTCAGAGTTGGCAAAAGAGTTTTCAGGGTTTTCTGCATGGGGGGACCACCATTCCTGCACCTTCAACAGACAGCTATGCAATGTGTACTCACCCATTATACTATGGCAGCTAACAGGTCTTTGTGTGGTTTTTGCCTGAAAACCCACAGCAAAGGAGAACCCACAATCCCTCTGGGAGCTAAAACTATACATTATAGATAGTCCATTATTAGAAGAAAGAATTCCTTAATTGCTGAAAACATCTGATTTTCACAGCAAGAGCTTTGCACAGCTCCAGTTTGTTGCATGTTAGTTTGCTGTGTTCTGTTGTTGGTCATGAAGAGGCAACTTCAGGCTTCAGTTGCCAGTATAATTACTTGATCAATCATCTTTCTAGAATGCTAGCCAACATCAACCTCTAATCATACTTTGGCCCAAGATACGGGATTGCTTTTTGAGCGGCTCTTACCATCAACACATTTCTCCTAATGTTCAACCAAAATCCACCCTTCTGTAACCAGAGCTTGGAAAAGTTACTTACTTAGATTTCAACGTTTAGAATGTGGATTGGGATTGCAAGTTAAAAAGTAACTTTTCCAGCTTCGTCTTGCAACTTAAAACCCTGTTAGAGCTAGTCCTCCGGATGGAGTTAAGAGTGTGCTGGGGATCTGTTCACACAGAATAGCTCGCCTTTCAAATGTTCCACCAAGTACTCAGATATGGTGGGCCAGGATAACTCACAATACATTATGGCTAGAGAAGATTATTCTTCTCCAGCTGATGCAAAGACTGCAGTTTAGCCCAGAGGTGCAGAGAAATCCTAAGGGAGGCATCGAAGAGTGTTCGCATCCCCTTTAATTGAAAACTTTAAAAATCACAGCACTTCAAGGCTATGAACTCTGGTTCCACCCCAGTCATGCCTGCAATGGAGCACCAGCGGCATCATACCTGATGTAGGCTTCTGTGCTGCTCGGCCCTGTCAGTTGGTCTTCCATGAGGTAGGTATTGTGTGAGGACGAAATGTAATAGTGACTGAGCGGCTGCGTCATGTCCTGGTACACGCGACTGTGAGTTTGGTCAAACAGATTCCCTCCTGCCGATAGCAAATACATTTGGAAGCCATCTTTGGTCATGGCCTTTTCTCCTTTGACTGCAAAAAAAAAAAAAGGAGAGGGATAAATACCATGAAAACCGGTTATACATTTGTCTGCTCTTCTGAGTAACTGGAAGTCGTTGCCTGCCCTGATCTTATCTCGAGACTCCTCTCTGCTTCCGCAGTCTAAACACATAAAAAAATTACAGTCTGCAGTTTTTAAAAGAACTACTTCTCACACAGAGAGTAAAAATACGTGAGACGCCCAACTTCACCATTAGAAACTGATAAAATGTTACCCCTCCAGATACAAATTCCATCAAAGCTGCTAGGCTTATACAATCAGACTTACAAATGAAGCCTATGTTTACCTCCCAACGACCAAGCACAAAACAAATGCAGTGGAATTTGCAACATGTACAGCTGAGGAAACCTTGGGCTGGGATGAATAAATGTCTTTTTCCTCTTTAGGGAGCTTCGCTTCGAATAACATATTAACTGTATCATATGTATATAGAGTGGTGCTCTGTGTCTCCTATGTGCTTATGCATTTTGGGCACTAGAAACATGAGATCCAGCATTCTTGTGTCAGTTGCTTATATTGTGATCATGTAATACAAGGAAGGCGTTTACCCAGAACAGTCTTTGCCCGTCCATTTTTAATGGAGCAAAATAAAGTTGACGTGTTTCTAATCAATAAAATGCAGAGAAGAGAAGGTCAATGGCTTAGCTAACAAATTAATTATAGATGGATCTGGTGATGACAGATAGTCATCACAGCCAAATGGGAATTTCTTTATTCATGGAGGGAGGAACAGCCACAAGGGGACAAAAAGAGGAGAACGTTCTTGCTATCATGACTTGACAAGGACACCATAAATAAATATGCACGTATCAGTCAAAATCCTGTTGCATAGGTATGCCGGCAGGAAGGGAATGGTATCACACACAGCAGCAAATGACAGCTAATTAACAAGTCCTCACTTTGATTCCTCATTAGGTACCAGTCAGACGCCTTGGCACAAGACCAGGAATCCAAGCGGGAACTCATTAATTAGCAGCAATTTACTGCTGCAAGTTACACTGTTTCCTTTCTGCCAGCATTACTACACAACAGGATTTGGGCCACTCAACTGTCAATTGATCAATGAATCGAAGAGTGTCAAACCTTGTACACATGGGCTGTATGACACCATATACAAACATCCCACCTTATCAGGGATGCTTTAGCCGTGTCCTTTGGCAGAGGGCTGGAGTTGATGACCCTAGGGGTTCCTTCTGGCTCTTCCAGTCCTACGATTCGATGCAAATATTGCAAATCAATCCATTCGTCCAAGGGTTACAACTCAAAGCTTACCCGTTTCATTGGGTTCGTATCTCTCAATCAGAGCGAGCGCGAACTCAGGACCAGCCTCCTCCTCATGCTGTACTTCTTGGAGAAACCTCACCAGATTGTCCAGGGACATGGTCTCGCTGTTATTGGTCTGTTCGTTAAAAATCCAGTCGATCTCTTTCCGCTCAGTCAGCAGCTTATAGAAGACTTCTATCTCCTCATCTTCCAACGTGTCTGTCTGCGATTTGTCACAGTGCTGTGAAGGCAGAGAGAAAAGGGAATAGATTGTGGCTCCCAGCCTGAATCATTTCACCAGGAAGTCATATTCACAGACAGACAGACACATCATTTCCCAGATAAAAACAGAGCTTGGAAATTTACTTTATCAGACTAAAGCTGGCAGAACATGGGAGGGGCAATAAAAAAAAGGAACTTTATCAAGCTCTAGTCTGGACTAAAACCTGTGACAGGACTGGAGTGTTTCCTTCCTTGAGAAAGCTTCTCCCAATGTGTATTTAATGTGTATTGTTATCCAGCCGTAATGTTTATTTAAAAGCTTTTACCATGTAGCATAAGCAGCTAAGGGTGAAATTAGATCATATAACTTAAAGGCAAAGGGCAGGCTCGTATTTGCAATCATGGGGTGTAAAAGCTTCACAGGAGAAGCACTCCACTTTGCTCTGGCAACCTCCAGCTTTCCAGTTAAGTGAGCCCAAGGCGCCCCCCTTGAAATCAATGGGGTTTGCATATGTGCAAGGGGAAAGGGAACGCCCACGTGCCAAACTGATAAAATACAGACCATTACCCATGGAATGGGCTGCTATAGATCAGGAAGTCCAGCCGGTGTCAGGGACGTCCAGGGGGGGAATCGAACTCCCAACCTCTGGCTCTGCAGCCAGAGACCTCAACCACTGAGCTATCCGGCATATTTGGGCCAGAATCCTGTGAATTAAATGGGGGGGGGGGCGGCAGCAGAAGGGAACCTGTGCCAGCAATTCACCCATTCCAGAACGTATCGTTCACATGACCGACTGCACAAAGGACCCCATGACTCATTGCCTTTTTGGTGCCTCTTTTTCTTCATGGGATTTTGCCCTTCAAGTCTCCTCCCGTTTGGCCCCTTTGGCAGAAGTGGAGTCAAGGGAGGTCTGCTTACCTCAAAGATCTGCCTGGCGTAGTTGTCATCGACCTGGATGTTGATTTCCTTCAGGAAGTCCTTGAGCTCTTTGAAACTCATCTTGTTGTCTTTATTCTTATCCGCCTTCCGCAGGCAGGCGTGAATCCAGCTGTTTAATCAATGATTAAGGAACCCAACCTCCGAGGGGAGCCCCACGCCCAACCCAGCTTCACCCTAAGCTTCTAGAAGGTTCTCTGAAGTGAGCACGTGGGTACATGGAAGGGTGTGAAACACACGGCATTTTCAAAATAGGATTGGGAGGCAACCCCAGCTTTGCTTGTGTCTGCTTCTACCTCAGCTGTTCATCTGAACCCAGAGATAATCTACCCCTCTGAAGTGTTGTCAAAGGGACAGCTGGCATGAGGATCATGTAGCCTGCAGGCTGCATGTGCCTCCCTTCTCTTTTTTTGAAGCCTTTCTGGACTCCCCGCTGCTCCTGGAGATTTCAGCCACAAAAAGACAGAACCAAAAAAGGCCATATTTACTTTAAAACAAAGCATGTACTCCACGTGCACCTTGTTTACAAATTGAATTACATTAACAGAAACAAGGTGCACTCCCCATCTGCACCTTGTTTTACAGTGGAAACAAGTACTTTTGTTCTCTTTTTTCCTTTGCTGCTGTTGTGGCAAATCTCACAACAGTGGCAGGGTGTGTGTGACACAAGATGGTGAGAAGGATATAGATATGGCCATATACTCGGTCAAATGGATTGTCTCTCCTCACCCTCAGGGACCACCTACCAATTACCAATTGAACTTTGAAAAGGATCCTGATGAATTGATATTGTTATGATGTTGATATTGCTGCTGATAGGTTCTGTGATGTGCTGTCAAGTTGGAACCGACTAAAAGGGCTTTCAAAGTAAGTGAGATATTTAAGGAGTAGTTTCCTAGTTCCGCCCCTCCCTGTCAGTTTCCGAGGCCAAGCGAGAATTCAAGCCCAGGTCTAGTTCATCACTCTATGCGCTACACCACAACTTTGATACTAGCGTATGATTTTATAACTGTGTTTTTATTGTATTATAAACTATCTTGGAATAATCAGAATTCACAAAGGTGGGATTGAAATAAGCAAGAAGCAAACTAACTAAAGAACCTCAAATGAATTTCCACAAGTGTTAAGTCATGGGGGAAATCATTTCAAGGTTACCTCTACAAATCACCCATTACTTCAGATTTCATGACGTTTGCTTGTCGTCTCCCAAGCATCACAAAAATACTAACAAATAATGCTACAGGTAATATAATAATAATAATAATCTCAGGCAAAAATGTTGTCTTAGGCCAAACATTGTCAAAATGAGTGATCGGAGTCAAGCTTCAGCTTAAGAAATTATGATTTTCAGAATGTCTGAACTGGATCTAACCTTTAAACCACAAACCTGACCAAAGAAAACAGAATTTAGGCTTTAATGCAACGGGAAGCAAGCCTAATGCTGTGCTTTTGGAATAAGTTCTCATCGGGCAATAACACCTGAGAAATTCTGAAGAAGGACAGAACAGTTTTGATCAGATAGACAACGTGAGTCTTGCATATTGGCAGTGCCCACCTCACAAGGCTGCTAAATTGACTGAGAGAGAGGCAGAATCTCCCCTCAGCCATAAAGCCCATTGGGTGACGCTAGGTCAGTTGTGTGGCCTAAATCTTTCCTCCCTCACAGGGTTGTTGCTTTTTGTGTGTGCCCGAGAGAACAGTAACCACAGTCCTTGTTTCCTTAAAGGAACGATGGGATAAAACTCGAATGAAAACGAACGACGAAATAAACACCCACCACTCTCCTGGAATGGAACATAAGGATACTGTTGTAATCTCTGTCTCTGGCTCATGGAGTTACTTTTTGTGATTATCTTTTTTAGGCCTCCCACCCAGTGACTGGCGTCAGCTTCAGAGCTAGCTATGAGGTCCAGGTTGTTCCTCCGGTCTTTGAAGATGATCGAAAAGCAGCGGTTTTCAGGAACATCCTTGGCATATTTTTCCATTCCTTCTGTTTTATGACCTGCCCTCACGTCCTGAATATCCTCTATGGAGACTGGAAGAGGGATAAAAAAGACACCGGTTTATCCAGGGTACATTAGGACCCCTCCTTATTTTCACGTTGCAAAGGATATTATGAAGTGGTGTAGCTTCTTTCCTCTGTTCTTTTCCCACAACATCTTCCCCGTACAAATCATTTTCTCCACGTCCATTTTAAATGAACGAGAGAGAAAATAAGAACCAAGGGAAGAGAAGGGAACATCCCACCAGAGCTTCAAAAAGTTACTTTTTTCAACTACAGTTCTCAGAACCCTCCAGTCAGCGTAGTGGTAATAGGCCACGTGGGTTGAAGACTTGGGGATCCCCAAAAAAGGAACTTTTTCCAAACTCTGCACCATTGATCCATGCAACTTACCTGTTGGGCTTGGTGGGGAAATGAGAGGTGATTCCAAGTTCCCCTACCCTTCCATACCAGTTGCTTTGGAACAACAGTGAGAGAGGGCTTCTGCTTTTGCACCCTGTACATAGCCTTGATGGGTGCACCAGTTTGGTGATGGTGGGAAACAAGATGCTGAAATCAAGACTGTTGAACTGGTAGGGATTTTTCATATGCTCCTATCTGCAATTGTGGTGATGGGCTAGGGAGTCGGATGAGGTGGCTAATCTCCGTAGATCCAGGGCCACGTCTGCACATGCACACCCTGGAAACCACAGTAGACTGCTGAATTTCTGCAGCAGACTAGAGAAATCCCTCTAAAAATAAGCATTTCTTGACTGGTTTCCTTTTTGTTCCTTCTGAATTCAGTGCACTGCTGAATTTCGGTGCTGCGGTTTGGGAGAACAAGAACTTAGGATCTGCAAAAGGGCACCGGGAGGCTGCACGTGTTGGCCACCTCAGAACAGGATCTTACCATCAGAAATAGTAGTCTTTGGGCTCTTCCAAGCTGAGCACTTATTCTCCTTGAAGTACTGAGTAGAGATGGGCAAGAATCACTTTGTGCCGCTTCGTATGAAGTGCCCTGCATGGCACCACAGGTGTCACGAGTTCCCTCCACCACCACCACCCCGGCCAGCTGGCCCACTCACCATCTGTCGTGCGCTGTTGGGGTCCTCCTTCTCCGGCAGCGGTCCAGTCTAGACAGGAGCTCGGGCTGCCCGTTCCTGCCTCCCCTGGCAGCCGACCACTCAGGCAAGGAGGCAGGACGGGAATTCTCCCTGTGCAGCCATTGAGTGGTCGGCTGCCAGGGGAGGCGATGACAGGCAACCCATGCTCCTGCCAGACTGGCGCATGGCTGGAGAAGGAAGACCCCAGCAGCATGTGACAGATAATGAGTGGGCCAGCCAGCTGGGGAGGCAGGGAGAGGGAACGCACAGCACCTGGGTGGCCGTGCAGGGCACTTTGTATGAAGCAGCACGAATTGATTCGTGCCCATCTCTAGTACCGAGTGCTACATGAATATTATCAGAATTTTTCCCACCATATGTACGACACTCCTCTTCTCTTGCTTTCTTCAGTGCCTTCCCCCCATGACTTTCTGCTCTTTCCTATTCTTCCTGTAAACATACTGCGGGAAGAGTTAATCACTTCCCATTTGCCCTTGGGGTTCACAACGAAAGCCTTGCCATCAGAAACGTCCAATTAGCACTCAGTCGACAATAACGATTCTGTGCTGTCAAGTTGATTCTGACTTATGGTGACCCTTGCCAGGGTTTCCTGGATATGAAGTACTCAGAAGTGATTTCCCATTTCCTTCTTTTGAGGACACTCGTGTGCGGTTCAACATCTCCAAGGTTGCATTGGCTGGCTCTTCTCCTATAAGGCACAGTGGGGAATCAAACACCCAACTGATGAGCACTTAATTTAAAAAAAAAAAACTCCAGCAGAGAGAAGTGGGTTTTTAAAAGATTTCTTAAATAGTGAAAACAAGGACTGGATTTTTAAACAGAAGTTTGGAAGCAAATTCAAGAGATAAGAAGCAGGAATGGGATGACCCTTCTGTCTTAGGAGCCTGTTCGTAGCCTTCTCCTCTACAAGTCTTCTATCATCTTCTATAATCTAAGAACTGCAGAGCAGGAAGGGACCCTTTGGATCACTGAGTCCAGCTCCTCTCAAGGAATCACGGTGGGGAATTGAACTCCCAACCACTCATTCTGCAACCAGAGGCCTAAACCACTGAGCTATCAGCAGTGCGCTAATCCTCTTTTAAACCTCATTCAACCACTGGCTGTGCCCACCACATATTGTGGCAGCAAAGACTGCTGTTAAACTCCATGCTGTGTGGAGAAGCACTTCACGCCGTCTGTCAAATAATGTTCAACCCTAAAGGATTTGTGCAGCATGCTGCAGACAGCAGATAACAGCAAGGAAACTCTTGTACGCAACCCACTCACAAAGAATTGCTTCTCCAGAAATGGCCATAAAACATATTTGTTTGTTCGGGTCTGGACAAGTTCTCCTCAGGAAAGCCATCTGAACCATTCACGTAGAGAGTGTTCTTTGTTCCCAGACTTGTGGGCTGCTTAACAGCGGTCTTTTGTGAAAGGCGACCAACTGTTGCCAAAGTTTACCACTAGTTCTACGCTCCTCCTAATCTTTTGGGACTGAATAGGGTTGCCTTCGTTCCTGAGACCGAAGCAAACCAGACGGGTTACAGCAGTTTGAAGCTCAGAATGATTCCAGCTCAAGAGAAGGAATTCAAGATCTCTAGCAAAGAATTCTAAGTACCTCCCCAAACGACATAGGATCCCAGGATTCCAGAAGATGGAATCACGCCGTTTAAAATGGCATCAAACTGCCGTAACTGTGCAATGACCCATCCGTAAGACAACCCCATCGGAGACGATAAGGAGGTGATTGATACTGAGGGCCAAATTGCAAGCGAAGAAAGTTGATCTATGTCTTGAGACAGACGGGCTACTTCTGCAGCAAACTTGAGAATGAGTACCCAAGAGCCAAGCCGATGGAGGGACGGAACACTCCCCCACACTCTCGATCAATCCCACAAAGTCACTGGGGCTTTAATTCGGGAAGTGAACCTGGCTGGAAGCAAAACTACACTGTAAGGGGGGGAGAGCCAGGCAGGCCCATCTATTCTGTGGCCGGAGATAAACCACACGGTGGCGTTCCAAATGAAAAAAGTTGACCGGATTGGTGCCGAGAGCGGAACCCAGTGAAATTTCCAAACGGCAAACAATAGGACGGATCACACAAGCGGCCCAACCATAAACAGCCACCATCATATGTTCAGGAATAGTTACCAACCATGCAGCAATTCTGCTTAGGTTAGCATGATATTCTCCCTCGACCGATGGAGTTTTTCCTCTAAATTCGATTTGACAGGGGAACTAGTGGTGGGAGGGGGAACCTTGTTAACGTGCAGGTACTTTGCTTGGAACAAGAGAGTTGCATTCAGAGATGGACGAGGATGATGAAGATTTATTCAGCAGTAACTCATCATTTATTCCAACCTTTGAACTCAAGGAGAGCTGTGCCTCTCTGCTAAGAGTCTCTTTCCCCTCTCTTTTGTCAGTTGGAAGCAGTTGTTTGTTTGCTGTTGATCTGTTTGGTTGGTTGCCATGTTAGAAAAAAGCAGTTTAAAAAGCAGTAAAAAAAGAAGCAGTATTCACAAGTCTGTAATTTCAAGCAACTGTAAGTAAAGAAGTGTTTGATTCCTTCTCCTACAAATGTTTCAGAGTGAGTTATTGAGACTTTAAGTGCCAGTTAATGAGAAAGGAGTGGACTCTGGGGAACCTATAGCTATTCTCCTCTGTGTATCTCTGTATTTCTAATAATCATGTTATGACTTACGGCAACCCTTTTCAGGGTTTTCGAGATCCAGAATATACAAAAATGGTTTCTCATCCCCTTCTTCTGGGGGCGCCCTGGGACTGTGCAGCTTGCCCAAGGCCAGACAGGCTGGCTCTTCTTCCCAGGAGTCACCGTGGGAAATCAAACTCCCAGCCTTTGGCTCCACAGCCAGATACCTAAACCACTGAGCTATCCAGCCAGCTAACGTCTGTACTTCTACTGCATAGCAAATGGAATTTTACCAGAAATTCAAAACTCTGGAACAATTTGAACTGAGCTACTTCACTGCTAGATTACAGCGATTTCCCCTCCTGACCGGATTGGGTGATGCTGATAAAAATGCACAAGAGATTAAAATGCCTGCTGGTATTGTTTTCATTGGCAGCATGTTGGCTCGTTTATACCAGCACTCATCCTTTTTTTCATGCAGACATCTGTGAGCTTTGTCACTTAGACGGCGTCGTCTCTGTGGTTAAAATCTCAATCTTGTTATCTAGTCTCAGAATTAATCTCTCTCGGGGTTCTGTAGGGCTGTGCTGGTGGGGAAGGGGGGGCAGGAAAGCAAAAAAACTGACGCAGATAAGAGCTTTCTTTTTAATTTTTTCCTGCTCCCACAAAGCAAAATGGTCCCATCCCCCCCCCCCCCAAATATTATAGGGATAGCCTGGCAGTGAAGATAAGCCAGACCTAGAGAAGGACAGCAGGAAGTATTTTTGACAACTGAACCTTACTTCACTGTGGTTTCTTTTTGCAGGTTACAGTACGGAAGGGAGGAGGTCTGGGGTTGACAATATGCCAGCTTTACAATTTAGAAGAACATCCAACAGGGAGCACAGAAGAATTATTAGCAATAAACTCAGTTTTTGCCGCTGCTTACAATTTAGAAAAGCAGCTCCTTTAAGAATTAAAGGAAAAGACATTTGTGGTTCCCCACCACCACCACAAAAACAAGCCAATTCACAAATCTTTAACTTGCAAATTGGAGGGACAATGTCTTATCACCTTCTGATTGTGAAGCTGCTGTGTTCTCCGTTTCTGTCCTTCGTGTCTGCTGAGCACATTCTCTAGGTGCCCAAGCGTGGGCAAAGATTATTTTTCTTCCACTTTCCCCCTTGAGCAAGCTAGTGTCAGAGTTTGACTCAGTGAAGCATCCGTCAAAGCCTACACCTCTGCCAGGAAACTCACTCTGGCTTCAAATCACTAATTTTTTTTTCTTTCTAACCTAGAGAATTATGGCTACAAAGAGGAGGAGGAGGAGCTGCTGCTACCTGGTCACTCTGTCATCGGCTTTCTCCCTTGCAAATAAACTGGCAATGGTCATAACGGCAGGCGGCAAAGGCAGGAAGGCCTCATCCAGCAGCCATAAGGGCACCCGGGATGAAGAACATCTGGCCTATGAATCAGATCTGGCCATGGGAATAAATACCACCCCCAGCCTAAGGTGGCTTGGGCAGACCTTGCTCTTGCCGTTCCAGCTGATCTCCTACCACGGATCAGAGATAAGAGCTAGGACTTCCCTGCTGAGCTCTAAGGAAGGAGACAGGATTGTTCAGTGTCGTTCAGGGACACACTGCTGAGATACCTGATTAATGGTCAAGAAAAGAGAGGTGTTAAAGGCACTTCCGCTTTAAATTCCAAACTCTTTGAAACCGGATTCTTGGCTCTTATCTCCGATCCTTTTCCTTCTTTTTACCGAGAGAATGCAGAACCGTTGAGACTTCCCCGAATTCGAATTTGCCCCCCAGGCTACAGATATTCCCCCACATGTCACCTAGGGCTTGCAATGTCCTTGACATTTCACTGCTGCCCACGTCTTTTGCATCATGCTCAACTCTCTGCTCAACATGGGAATCCAAATCAAAGCAGATCTGCCAGGTGGTTCTCTATGTTTCTCTTCAAGGCCTCCAGTGTTGGAGCGCTCACCACCTCTCAAGGTCATGGGTTCCATTGCTGTAATGCTCTAACAGTTAGGAAGTTTTTCCTGACATTCAACCGAAATCTGGCTTCCTCTAACTTGAGCCCATGGTTGCGTGTCCTGCACTCTGGGATGATCAAGAACAGATCCTGCTCCTCCTCTGTAGGATTACCATTGAAGTATTTGAAAAGTACTATCACATCTTGCCTGAGTCTTCTTTTCTCAAGGCTAAACGTGCCCAGTTCTTTCAGTCTTTCCTCCCAGGGCTTGGTTTCCAGTTCCCCTCATCATCCTTGTCGCCCTCCTCTGAACCTGTTCTAATTTGTCAGCATCCTTCTTGAAGTGTGGTGTCCAGAACGGGACACAAGATGAGGCCTAAACATTGTCGAATAGAGGGGAACTAGTACCTCACGGATTTGGAGACTACACTTCTGTTAATGCCGCCTGAAATAGCATTTGCCTTTTTTGTAGCCACCTCACACTGTTGGGTCACTGTTGTTATTAGTAAAGGTAAAGGTTCCCCTTGACATTTAGTCCAGTCGTGTCCGACTCTAGGGGTGCGGTGCTCATCCCCGTCTCCAAGCCGTAGAGCCAGCGTTTGTCCGTAGACAGTTTCCGCGGTCACGTGGCCAGCGCGACTAGACACGGAACGCCGTTACCTTCCCACCGTGGTGGTACCTATTTATCTACTTGCATTCTTACATGCTTTCAAACTGCTAGGTTGGCAGGAGCTGGGACAAGCGACGGGCGCTCACTCCGTCGCGTGGATTCGATCTTACAACTGTTGATCTTCTGACCTTGCAGCACAGAGGCTTCTGCAGTTTAACCCGCAGCGCCACCACGTCCCATGTTGTTATTACTGTTCCCTTATTATTCTTTACTCACGCAGAAGGCCCCCTGTTCAGTCCCTGGCTATTCCAAATAAAATGTTAAATTAGCTGCAGAAGCCCTGGAGAGAGGCTCCCAATCAATGTTGATAGTGCTTGCTGAGATGCCGAACATCGGCTGCTTAGAAACTAATATTTTGGACCAGAATCTCTCGGCCTTTTCCCAGCTGTGGCTTGTACAAGCCATTGCAAGGCATCTCCTTATGTTTCTGTTACTACCATGAACATTTATGTCCAAACCGCTTGTCTGCCTGCATTGAGAAGCCAAACCCTTAACCTGTCTGGCCACTATCCTAGACCGGTTTCTCCAGCCCTGTTCTATTCTTGTGAACTAAAACATTGTCTTGGTTCTTCATAATTCCGTATCAAACTCAATTTCATTGTGGCTTGCTCAACAACTAGACCCGTGGTTCCCAACCTTGGGTCCCCAGATGTTCTTAGATTAAAACTCCCAGAAGAATTCATCACTAGCTGCGCTGGCCAGGATTTCTGGGAGTTGCAGTTCAGGAACACCTGGGGACCCAAGGTTGGGATCTAGAGGAAGCCGCCTGAGCAGCCAGGACCAGCGGTGGGGGGGGGGGGGGGTGTCACCACAAACCAAAGACATAAGCCTGTAGTACCTCCGCCAGAGCCTTGTTAGTCCCTTGCCGCTTGCATGAGAGAGAGAGACAGAGAGAGAGAGAGAGAGAGAGAGACTGTAATGCTTCTTTTAGCTCCATCCGTCTCAAGGTGGATTCAAAATAGTCGTAAGCATTTTGAAGTAAAGGCAATTACATCAGACGGGCTGTAAACAGCCATCAAGCAAAATCCTTTGCTTACACTGCATCCGATGAATTAAATCTGAACTAAGCTCACACTAAGCTGCATTGTTCTCCTCCCCAGTTTGGTTTTCAAAACAACCCTGTGATGCTGGTCAAGCGGAAAGGGAGTGAATGACCAGAGAACTAGATAGCTCAGTGGTTTAGGTCTCTGGCTGCAGAGCCAGAGGTTGGAAGTTCGATTCCCCACGATGCCTCCCTGATAGGGACTGGACTCCATGATCCATCGGTCCCTTCCAGCTCTGCAGTTCTAAGATGATGATAATGTTGCTGAATTATAATTTTCAGCAATTTGTCATTGCCACGATTTCATTGATGCCTGTCTTAATGCTGATAAGGTTTCTGGCCAAAATTGATCATACTTAGAAAGCTGTACTTCATCCATTAGGATGCATCAATGAATCAACAATGCCTCAGCATTAAATCAGTTAACAGGCATTAATTAATCAATCAAAGACAGAACTTCTACAAACCCTGAAGAAGGAGGGAACTGGTCCATGAAATCACACAAATACTATTTTAATAAACAAAAATATATGGCAAAAACAAAAATGAGCAGCAGGATAAATGCAATGGTGTACCGAGGGCGGGTGTTAGGAAATTGAGCTGGTGCCCTCATGAAATTGAAAGAGTGAGAGCTTATGTGTTTGTTTTGCTGAGGTAACAGATATCTGGAAGTCCCTGTGGTTTCCAGGCATGTTTTATAGACCAAAATAAATATACGGCAATATATGCGGAAGGAAAAGAAGCATGGGTAATATGTTTTTGTAAATAAATAAATAAATAAATAAATAAATAAATAAATGACATAATTAGAGAGTTTTACGGTCAAGTCAGAGATACATACATTAGATACACGTCCCCAAAATACATATCAAAACTTACTTGCAAATCAAGACATTTAAAAATTAAAGCAATCATCCTTTAGTGTGGATGATCACCTCTTCCTAATCTTTTCTCTCAGACAAGAAGGACGAGGGACTTAAAATACTGAATTTTAAGGAAAAAATAATTTAAATTCTTACCCTTTTATGTGACCAAATGTCACCAAATCACCAAGGATTATTATTATTTTTTAGACTCTTAAAGAAATGTGCATTTGTAGTGTTAACGCTGGCAATCACTGTGAGAAATGTGTTTCTTGAGAAGTCTGTGTCACCATCTCTATCTTTGGCAGTAACTTTGGAATAAAATTAAATGGAAACCATTCGGTATCTGCAAACAACACCAGAAAATACCTGACAAGCCAGTTTAGGAAGGAAAGGCTCAGATAAATCTTTCATGCATTGTATGTGCTCAAGTCCTGTTTCCTGAAATAAATATATTGGAATTTGGCTTTCTCTCTCTCTCTTTTTCCTTTTTCAAAGACACACCCTTACTTGCTTTGCAACTCGATGTTACTTAGACTTCGTTTTATAGTCAGGGCTGGGCACTCAGTAAAGCTAGGCATGAATTGGAAGGTTAGCTGGCAGGGAGATCAGAAAGAATTTCCAACTCTGAATTGTTTAACAACGAGGCTAGAGGCTAGAAACACAAGTGATAGATTAAAGAGGTTAACACTAAATCTTTGACATCTAGTTCATTGAACTTAGAAAGGTTAATAAGTATTATTCACAGGTTGATCTGCAACTTAACTCATCACATTGCTAAACTTTAAAGTAAGATTAGAGATGGTCCCAAACCGAACTACGAACCGGAAAAAGCAACGAACCAGGCTGGTTCGGGGTTCGGTTTGTGCAGCCCGTTTTGCCGAAACAAAACAAAGCGCAAAACTTTTTTCTGCTGACCGCTTCATTTTGCTTTGGCAAAACGGAGCCCGCCCACCCGCCCCCTTCCTGCAGCCCTTGTCGCCTCCCCACCTGATCCTGACTCCAGACTCCCACCACCCCCGGCATGAACCGAAAACCAAACCACAAAGTGGTTCGGTTTTCTCGTTGGTTCACAATGGTTCGTGGCTCGCGGCTAACCACAAACCCTCACGAACCACCATTTTTCAGGTTCAGGCTCATCTCTAAATAAGACCTTAGAATGCCTTAGCCAGTTCATGCCATGAGAAATTCCAGCATCAACACGATTTGGTATAACACAAAACCAATTTTCGAACACAGTGCTAGAAAAGAGAACAAAATCGGTTAACAAGTAGATTTTCAACCACTTTTTTCCAGGGTTTTCACAGCAATAAAGAAATGGCAGGAAAAGATCCACACCCTGGTTGCTGGTCACCACAAAAGCCAAAAAGAAAATACGGACATCCCACTGACAAGGCCACGACCTTCTCAACCCGGACCCCCTTTACTACAGACATGTTAGGACGGTTAGGGACTTACAGAGTTGTGATTCCGGAGATCTCAACATTTTCTTGGATTCCTGCCATATCGTCTTGCAGTCTTCCTGAAGCTTGTAAAACCTCTCCCTCCTCCATGACGTGGACTTGATTTTCAGTAAATTGCACCCTCGCAGGAGGAATTTGAGGTCACTGTCATCTTGCAAACCTAAGGAGCATCAATGTGACCATTAACACCTTCATACACGCTTTTGCTCCATTATATTATCCGCATAGAAGACACAATGGTGAAACAACAGGTGGAGACCACAGAGTTGGGGTTGCTTTCATTAGAGTTCCTACTGCTTCCAGCAAAATGCTTTAGCTGAAATTTAAAAGTTCCCACTTGGGAGGAAATGTCTAAGTGTAAATATTTCCCCACCTGGATGATGGGACTTGTAGTCTAACACACTTGGTTGGGTGTCAGACAGGGGAAGGCTGGAAACTCAACTTTTGTGGAAAACAGTACAGAGCTTGTGATTTCAAACCATATTCTTAATTTTTATTGTATTTTATTTTGCACACATTTCTCTTCCACTTTGCACTTTTTAATGTCCCTTCAGGAATGGAAATAGGATGTGAATGTCACGTTGATAGCCACTGTGCCTCCCGTGACAGGGGCGGGACTTGATGAACCATGCGCTTTCTTTCCAGCTCTGCAGCTCTAAGATTATAATTTATAACTACATTGTAGTTTGGCCAGAATGGTACTAAATTAGAGATCAAAAGATGCCTTGTAATCTAGTTTTCAAGCTAAATATGTTCCTGTACATTTTTCTTCCACGTCCTTGCTTCTCAAAAATGGGTAAGATATTGTGCAACCCAAGGATGGTCAGTGGACTGGGATGGAGGGGGGGATATTCTTCACTTCAAAATTTCTCTGTTTAGAAGTAAGTCACATTGGCCAGTATTCCATTGCTAGTCCCAACCATTGAACAAGCCTTGTGGCACAGTGGTTAAACCGCAGTCCTGCAGCCAAGACTCTGCTTACAACCTGAGTTTGATCTCAGCGGTTCAGGTAGCCGGCTTGAGGTTGACTCAGCCTTCCATTCTTCCGAGGTCAGTAAAACGAGTGCCCACCTTGCGGAGAGGGCCAATATGTAGCCTGCATAATTAAATTGCAAACTGCCCTCTGGTCATGAGCAGAGTCTTGACTGCAGGACTGCAGTTTAACCAATGTGCCACAACGCTCTCATGCAGTCTTTGAACTCTGTCCATTTTTGTCTTTATTTATTTTTAATTCTTTACATTTTCCTCCACTTAGAACCGTAATAACTTCATGTATCAGAAGCAGAGATAGAACCACGATGCCACTGGGAGTTGTAGCTCAGAAAATAACTTTTCCCATCTATGACCAGGATCCCACAAACAAGAGGGGAATTACCTCATCTGTGTTTGTACATCAGTTCCAGAAAATCAAGGAAAAGGAACCTGCTCTATAGGGGAAATCACACAGACTGCCTTACTATATGCGTTCATTGCTCCGTCATGCCAGAATGCATAGTAGCAATGGAGGCCCGTCAAGGAACTGGTTTCAGCTTTTGCATCACACGGTGACTCCCATGAAGATGATCCCTAAATATGTGCCCAAAAGGAATTCTACCTGCCATGTGTAATTTCCCTCATTTTTCCCCCTTGTGTAATTTAATGCAAAATAGTCGCTGAAACGATGAAACAGTCCCAATGGCAGCCATCATGGTTTGGGGGGAGCAACTGGAACTGAGCTAATGAACTAGATCAGAAATTCTCAAGCGATGGATGTGATTTACTTTTGTCAGCACGACTAAGCTTGAGACAAAACGTGTAGGCGTACTTATACCATGCTTTTCCTGCAACGAGATGCTGAAAGGAGCGTACAAGCTTCTCTTCCTCCCCGTTCTCCTCTCACAACTCTGTGGGCTGAGAGGAAGTTCCTGGCCAATGATTGTCATCGCTCGGTGGGGACACAAAGCTGGATTCCGTAAGCTTCAGTCCAACACTCTAACCCCTACATCTCACTGTCTCTCTAGCCACTATATGCACTGGCACCCCCACCGATTGTGGGACACATGCCACTGGTGAGATCATGTACACCCAGCCTTTATGTTTGGAACTTCTGTGAGTTTCTTTTTCTACACCACCCTCAGCTGTGTGGTGCACAGCCTGATGAAGACCCATGTGCGGTTGAAAGCTAGCTAATGTTTGTGGTTCTTTGGTGGTTTAAAAAAGTATCACCCACCCTTGCCTCCTCCTCCTGGCATGCTAGGACCATGCCGCTCAACCAAGGTTACAAAGGGGGCAGAGCATTGAATGGTCTTGACTGGCTGCTCTTCCAGGAGTTTGAGAGGGGGTTCAAGTACCTCTGGCTCCAGAGCTCCAAATCACTGAGCTATCCCAACTCTAATCATCATCATCATCATGTGCCATCATTTTTTGACTTATGGCAACACTTCTCAGGGTTTTCCACATAGAGAGAAGTGCATTACCCTTCCCTTCCTCTAGGAGGCAGCCCTGGGACGACTGTGCAGCTGGCCCAAGGCCACCCAGGCTGGTTCTGCTCACAAGGTGGCACAAGTGGGGAATCGAACTCCCAACCTCTGGCTCCACAGCCAGAAGCCGAAATCATTGAACGATCCAGCCCGCCATGCCAGCTCTAGCATCCTCTAAGCATACTTCCTTTTGTCTACTCTGAATCTCTTGCCGGTCTCTGGCAGCTGTATGCCACAATTATTTTTGTTTGAAGTCAATCTAGTTATGTCATTTGCTGAGCAATTGTCATGTTCCTGCCTTGTTGTCCTTTTTAAACAAATAAGTTAATTAAATATTTTTTATAAGAATCATCACACAGCTAGCAAAGGCTGCTGTTTAGCGCCATAGGGTATGCTTATTGTTAGAATATACCACCTCAGCCTGATTTTTTGATGTCACCCTAGACCGTAGAATGAAAAGTTTAAATGACTTAACGAAGACACCAATTCATAACATCTCCTGCTTCACTTAAGACCAGGTGATCAAGACAGGTAGAAGTGGATGTCATCAGTATACCGATGACACCTCACCTGAAACCTCCAAATGACCTCTCCCGGCAATTAAACTGACGTAGGTGTCGAATAGCATGAAGCAGAAGATGGATTCCTCTGGTACGCTACCACATAAACGTCACAACATTAGGAGAGAGAAACTACCAGGCCTCAGCCTCTGAAACTGACTTTACCAAAGAGGAAAAGAATCACTGGTGGACAATACACATCCCTTTACCACCCCGGGTCCCTAAACAAACCTTTGTTAACAGTATTAGAAACATCAGATTGTAAGAAGGGCCCAGAGTGGCAGCGTCGTGTAGTGGATAGAGTGTCAGACATGGGTTCAAGTCCCTGCTTCACCATGGGAGCTCACTAACGGATGGCAATGGTAAATCATTCTTTGAACATCTGACATACCGTGAAGACTCTCTAGGGTCAATGTAAGTTGGAAGTGACTTGACAACACGCAAGACATAAGGAAAATCCTACTGGATTAAGCCAAAGATTTATGGAGTCCAACCTTCTGTCCATAGCATAACCAGACTTTGGGCACCCTACAAGCAAGACATGAATGCAACAGCATCCTTCCTTATAACCCCCCCCCCAAAAAAAACCTGACATGGGGCCCTCTGGAATCACACTTGCCCTGTTACCACTCAGGAAAGATCATCCACCATGGTGACCCATGACGAAAGAAGTTACAGTCCTATAAGTAATTTCCTTGGTCACTGAAACATCCTTAGTCAACTTGTTGGATGGACTTCCCTAGACTGCCCCAAAGTTTTGTGATGAGACAGTCATCATCATCATCATCATCATTTTAGAACTGCAGAGCTGGAAGGCACCCTATGGATCATCGAGTCCAATACCTGCCAAGGAGGCCCAGTGAGGGAATTGAACTCCCAACCTCTGGCTCCGCAGCCAGAGACCTAAACTACTGAGCTATCCAGTAATTCATTAAGGATAATAATCATCATCATCATCTTAGAACTGAAGAGCCGGAAGGGACCCTATGGGATCATCAATTCCAGCCCCTGTCAAGAAGGCCCAGTGGGGGAATCGAACTCCCAAACTCTGGCTCCGCAGCCAGATACCTAACCACTGAGCTATCCAGCAGTTCAATGCCCTTCTTCGGTGTGAAAACTAGATTGAAACCTGGATTGAAACGTGACTATATCACTCAAGTCATCCAGGAATGTCTAGAAATAAGCAACCGTTGCACACCTGAGGGGGAAAAAAAGATTTGTGATGTGCTGATAACTGGACAGGTGGGTCCAGTCCAGAGAAGTTTTCTTTAGGAAGGGTCTCAACACTTCAATGCAATGGAGGCCACCCCTTCTCTTAGAGAGACACCAGCCATATTTCAGACCCAATAGTTTTTGCCTGTGGGCTAGATTTCAAAACCCACACACACCAAGGGTTGAATTCGGCCTGTCTAAGGTCTCTAATAGGTCAGGCCCTGGAAAGGAAATGGCAGGTCCCAGAATCTGGAAAGCTGGAAGCTGCCATTCTATAAAGTAACTTTTCCAAGTTCTGTAACAATGGAAACTGATCCAAGCTACCATGATGAATGAGTTGCTACAGTAAGGGCTGGACCCGTAACTGGGTTCAACTTAAGCCCTACTCTGGCATCATGCCTGAAAGTCTGGTGAGAAATAAAAGGGTAGGCGAGGAATTCAAACCTCAAAAGTCACCAAACTCTTCATGCATGGAACATGAACATCTGAAATACCGCCTGTAAGCAGGTTCAGGCGAACAGACTTTCCCACCTCTCGTGATCAGGAATCCTTGTAAGACACAGCTCCTGGATGGGGCTGCTCTGTAAAGACAAGCAGCCCAACATGCTTATAAGCACTGCTTCAGATCTTCACATCCCTCACACAAAGGGGTGAAGGATATCTAGGTAGGGAGTTATGTTTGGCCATCTCATGAGAAGAGAAGACTCCCTGGAAAAGACCCTGATGTTGGGAAAGTGTGAGGGCAAGAGGAGAAGAGGACGAGATGGTTGGACAGGGTCATCGAAGCGACAAACATGAATTTGACCCAACTCCGGGAGGCAGTGGAAGACAGGAGGGCCTGGCGTGCTCTGGTCCGTGGGGTCACGAAGAGTCGGACACGACTTAACGACTAAACAACAAGGGTTGGGGACTCGAGTTGTGGGACTTGTCAAGTCGGACTTAAGTCACACCAGTGACTCAACTTGGACTCGACTTGGAGTTTTTCCCCCCAATGTCTCGCACTTGACTTGCGACTCGGGACCCAACTTGTTTTTTTTTCTGGCAAAAAAAAAAAAGCTTGCTTTTAATAGGGACTCGGGACTCGGTATCAAAGACTCGGGCTTGGGAGTTGGACCCAAATACTTGCCAACCTCCCAGTGTGCACCCCTGTAGATTGCAATCCACCTCGGGAGACACAGTGCCCGTGTGGTGTTCCCTCGTTCTCACCACCCTTCAGCTTCCCCGCAACCACAACAGATGGGAGCATCTGATGCTGAGTTAGCTGGCGGGAAGGTAACAACAGTTACAGCAGCCACAACGGGCTAGGAAAACACAGTTGTGATGACAACACAGAGGATGGGTATCCCTCAAGGGTGCAATTCGCCCCTTCTGCTCTGTTCTACTGTCTGGGTCTCATGACACAGTGTGGTTCATAGGGGGGCCATCCCTCCGGTCCAGAAAAGCGTTGCTGGACAGCTTTTGGAAACAAACTCTCTTGAAGATAGGAACTGTAGCCCCTTCTCCACAGATGTATGGGGTGTGTGTGAGAGTGTGTGTTTAGAGGGGTGCTTAATGAAATCCATCAGTCCTACCCCCTAGCTCCACCCATATTTAGCCAAACCAGTCCTATAAATTAGCCCCATGAATTCTCTGTCACCGGGACTATTACCTCTCGTAAGCCATTTTCCCCACGCTCAAAGCAGCCAACAGCAACATCAGATTAAATTACGGGATGAAATAAATATAATGAAAATAAAACAAAAATAAAAAAACCAAACTCTTTGTTACTCCTCAAAGATCTTGCTGTGTGTCAGGAAGCAGATTGCAACCAACAGGTTTCAAGATGAAACAAATCTATCTGCCTTTAAGATGTCAGAAGACTTTTATTTCTAAAACAGTAAACAAACATCTCACAGTGAAGAAAGATTCGAGCATTGTGTATCACTGTGTGAGCAAAACTTCTTGCCAAAACGGGAACCGATACTCTTTGGGTATTTGTGGGAACCCTTCCTCATTGCAAAATGCAGCATGCAAGATTCTTGGGGCAGAGGGTTTACATCTATATTCTCCATATAAATTGATTCTGTTGTATCAACAGCAAAAACTTCACAAAAACATAGCGCTGGCTGAAGTTAAGGTATGAAAATCTCTTAGAAAATCAAACCTGGACTATTAAACACACAATAACAATAGTCGGAAAGAAAGAGGTGGGGGGCGTTTCTCTCCCGGACTATAATATTTCAGAATTGCTCGGAGGGTTTCTAGCTTTGCAATGCCAATAAAGATAACAAATGGAAATGTGATCGATCAAATACCACAGACAGATGGCAAGAAATTCACCCCAGTATTTCATTTAAAGGGATTCTGGCTTCTTTTCGAGCTACATACATACAGAGAGACAAACCGAAAACTTAATTCCTCCATGAATTATTTTATCCCAAACATCAAGGATGGCTCAGAAATCAAGCCATGTAAAGCGCTAAGTCGGAAAACAAGGAAGTGAACAATACAGGAAAGCTCAGATGTTTTAAAATACTCATTTTGTGTTTACTGTAAGGTGGAGCAAAGATTAGGACATCCGTCACCATCACAACCAGAAAAGAGTAGGCAATTCAGCACTGGTTTCTTACCCAGTCTCTTCCCATTTAGAGCGGCCACTTTCCTGCTCTCCTCCAGTAACTGGATTTCTTGGGATGTGCTGAGTTTGGGTTGTCTTCGGAAGCACTGCATGGCCCCCCAGGAGAGGCACCGGGACCATGAAAAGACATCAGGAGCTCCCTGGCCAGATTCCCTGATCCAAGTCAGGTTCCCACACAGTCCTTGTTGTTAAACAGTTGTGAGTGGAAAGCAGCGACCGGCAGCAGCAGTGGAAACCACAGAAGAGGGAGGAGGGAGAGGAAAACGAGAGAAGGCTTGGCTTCACAAGAAGGACTCTGACATAATCACAGCTCCCTGGAAGTTAAATTGCACTGTACTGCAATCTTAGGGCAAGGAAGTGCCAAAGTTCCCCAGCAATTAAAATATAATTGCCTTGGATGTCACATGGCACTGTAAGATCATTTGTATGGCTGCTTTTCTCCCTTCCCGGTGCCTTTCGTGCTAATCACCACAGTTGTGTCTCTTTAATGTCTGGCCACACACAAAGTGGGATCTCATGTCTCATCAGGCTAAGAAGTGACTATTCCTTCCGGGTTGAAATTCTCTACTCCACATGGTTGGGTCCAGGGAAATCACACAGTGTCGTCAGTAGTTCCCCACCTTGGGTCCCCAGATGTTCTTGGACTACAACTCCCAGAAGGCTTCCCTTCTCGCTGTGCTGGCCAGGATTTCTGGGAGCTGCAGTCCAAGAACATCTGGGGACCCAAGGTTGGGAACCATTGTGACATCTAACTGACTGGAGAGGAGAAGCTTTTCATAGTTTAATAAATGTGGGAAATCAGTCATTCTTTATTAGTTACATCGATAACCTGGTAACCTGAAGCACCAAACAGTTGTTTGGCTGATAAACAAACCGGCACAAACCACCAAACCAACAGTTCGTGTCCATCTGTTTCCTAATAAATATACAGCTTGATGGTAGATTTTAATTTTCTTGGCAATAAGGGTGTGTGTGTAGTAAATACAGAGGTATCTAGTATGGTGTAATGGACAGAATGATGGACTAGACTCAAGATACCTGGGTTAGAATCCCAGCTGAGTCATGGAAAATGACTGGGGAAATAGAAATGGTAAATCCTTTAATATCCCACATGCCCTGAAAACCTTATGAGAGTCACTATAAGCCAGATGTGACTTGACAGCACAGAACACATAGTACATATACCCAGAAGACAATGTTGCAGAGAGACACGTGTAAGAATCATTTATAGCATCATTGCGACTGGATTATATTCTTGTATAGGATCCAGGCCACAGTGAACTCACCACGTGCCAGAAACTCCACAGTCTCGGCCATGAACTTAATTGGGCTTCTCCCCCGGCCACCCTCGCTTTCAAGCCACCAAGGAAAGAAAGTTAGTTTCTGTCTTGCCAATTTCCCCTCTAATTTTGGCTGCCTGTAGAAGTCTTAAGAGCTGGACCATAAAGAAGGCTGACCGCCGAAGAATTGATGCTTTTGAATTGTGGTGCTGGAGGAGACTCTTGAGAGTCCCCTGGACTGCAAGGAGAACAAACCTATTCATTCTGAAGGAAATCAACCCTGAGTGCTCACTGGAAGGACAGATCCTGAAGCTGAGGCTCCAATACTTTGGCCATCTCAGGAGAAGAGAAGTCTCCCTGGAAAAGACCCTGATGTTGGGAAAGTGTGAAGGCAAGAGGAGAAGGGGACGACAGAGGACGAGATGGACGGACAGTGTCATCGAAGTGACCAACATGAATTTGACCCAACTCCGGGAGGCAGTGGAAGACAGGAGGGCCTGGCGTGCTCTGGTCCATGGGGTCACGAAGAGTCGGACACGACTTAACGACTAAACAACAACAAGAAGAAGAAGTCTTAAACACAAACTCTATAGCTTGTCAGTTCTGCTCTGGTTTTTACCTCAGGTGCCTAGGAGTGCATCTGTCCATAAGCTTGGAAACCCCTGTGACAGAAGGGGTGTTGCAAACCCTTCTTCCCCTCTGCCCATCTCTGAATCCATGAATCATCCCTCTGTTTCACAGAAGTTGTGTTACCCTTTTGCATAAGTCTCTCAGTTTCTCCTCAGTCACCCTCAAACCTGGTTGGTGAGGCCATGAGTCAAGACACGGCCACAGAGAGGGGTGTGTGTGTGTGTGTGTGTGTGTGTGTGTGTGTGTGTGTGTGTGTGTGTGTGTGGTGTTGTTTTTTTTTTTTTTTTGGTCACTGTGAAATATGATTCAGTACTCAGTGTAGGGTTGTAGGCTGACATCACGCACTCTCCACCAGCTCAACATTCTTTCTGGTGAGGCTCCATGTCACACAGTGATCACCTGGTACGGCCCACATCCACTTAAGGGATGAAGAAAAGCCACCTCGGTACAGTGACTGCCTCATCCTTCTGCCCTTATTCATGAGAAATCATTTTGCTAAGGAATTCCACCAAGGTGAATGAAAACCAGCAGATCTGCAGTGACAGTGAGTCACGGAGGAAAATACTTATTTTGAAGGCAAAAGCCCTCGCCCTTCTGCTGTAACCTGGCTCCTTTCTCTTTTTCCGCTCTCTTTTTGACAACGACCGATGATTTGGAAGGCGGATCTTCTTCAGGCTAGCTGCTCAAATAAGAAAAACAGGAGTGTGTCCACACTATCCAGTTATATCGGTTGGATGCATTTTAACTGCCTGCAGTTCCGGGGGGGGGGGGGGGCAAGACCTCTCTAAGCAGATATTTCTACGCACCACGGAGGGGGGTTGAAGTCACAGGATTTGCTGTCAAGCTGGACTTAAATCACACTAGTGACTTCATTCAGACCGGCTCAGTTTTTTTGGGGGGGGGGGGTGTTCTTTTCTTTTCCCCAGTGGCTCGGACTCAACTGGCGACTCAGAGTCCACCCACATCTCCCTTATTTCTGGGGGTGGTGGTGAGGGGACTTGTTTTTAACAGGGACTCAGACTTGTGGCTCAGGACTCGGCACCAAATCCTCAGATGTGGAACTGGGGACCCAAAGACTAGCCAACGTCCCTGCTAAGCACCTCACCAAGTGACAAATCTCGGGAATAAACAGGTGGAGCTATAGCAGTTAACGTGTAATGAAATGGCTGTCACTGTACCTGCACTCCAGGTATTTATCTCTGTTAGGATGAACGACGTAGTTGATGATTCCCCAAGCTGTGCACTTGGCATTTCGATTTCTAATCAAACCTTTCCTTCCCTACTGCAGTCCTTTGGAAAACTGCTCCTCTGAAGTTCTTGGTGGGTGTCATCTCTCATTGCTGCTGCTGCTGTTACTATTGTGTGCCATCACGTTGCTTCCAGCTTTCTCTCCTTCTCTTTCTCTACCTATGCATGTAAATTCGCACCCAGCCCCAAGCCTACTGCATCTCACATGGGTAGGAGGGAGGGATTGGCTGCCTCCCAATTGCATTGATATTGGGAACACAAGTAGCTACCTATGTCAGCTCATTGGCTGATCTAACCTGATATTGTCATCTCCGACAGCAGCAGCAGCGGTCCCCAGCCCTCCATGGAAATCCTTGGTGGTCTCCCATCCAAGGAATAAACAGGTCTGATATGCTCAGCTTCCAAAATCGGATGAAATAGCAAAGTGTGCTGGTTATATACCGCCCCATAGTGCTTAAAGCACTCTTTGGGCAGTTTACAATTCAATTATGCAGGCCACACATTGATCTCCCCCCTCCCTGCCCGCCAACTGGGTACTCAATTTAGCAACCTCACAAGGATGGAAGGCTGAGTCAACTTCGTGCAGGTTCCCTGAGCCCATTGGGATTGAACTCAGGTCATGAGGAGCAGAGTCCTGACTGCAGTACTGCAGTTTTACCACTGTGCCACAAAATAGAATGTGTTCAAGTTAGTCTGGTGGTATTAGGTGTAATAGAACCCATGCAGTGGAGGAGATGAATGTGTTTCAAAACACAGAATGTGTATAAAAGTCACAATATCTGCATCAGTTGCTCCTTCTTTTATGTTGGGTCATTTTGCTGGTGATTAATTCACACTCTTCACTTTTGGAGGTTCACAGGAAGGGCCTTAGAAGACTATATGTGATCCACTGGCCATGTTTTGCCTACGTCTATTGGAAGCAATAGTTTACAAAATACTGCCGCTTGTCTCTCCATTATTGTGTGATTAATACATAGTGACATTATTCTGCACAAAGGAATCGGAGCCTTAATCCTGGTGAAAATACAGCCAAATGAGAAACGTCATCTTTCTGCCATACCATGATCGTCATTAACTGCAAGTTCCACCATGTGGCCACATTGAGAATCAGCAATGGTGATTTGCTACAACAGTATTTCTAGGGATGGACGACGTGTTAATATTTTGCAACAAAATCAACAAAAAAATCTTTTGGCATCTTAAAGATGACCAAGTTTTATTTGGAATAATTTCTCATCATGAAATGGGCTGCAGTCTTTGAAAGCTAATGATTATATTAAAAGTCTTCTTAAATATTTAAAGTATAAACTGAGTTTTTCTGAGATTCATCTCAACACACTTAATTTACTTGAAAAATTAGTATTCCAAACTGATAACATAATCTTGCACACATACAACAAGCAGTATTTTTCCTTGCAAGAAACATTTGGCCCAAGAAGTATATAAACTAATTTTTGAGCTAATTTATTTAAATAAACAAATGGAACAACTAAAACCACAGGGTCAGATAGAGCTGAATAATAATTACGTCAAGCAAAGCCATCCTTTCCCACGGACGATGTACTCAGTCTTATGCTTTGAAAGTAAAATCCAGCCTTGGGCATTTAAAATGTGTCTTTCCAAAAATAAAACTGGTTAATTGCAGGGCCAAGCTGTGTGCTGACTGTATTTCTATAGTGGATAAATAGCCAAACTTCTGTAAATTTATCTTTTTAATTTGCACCTCTTAATAAACTTAATTTCTTTGTTAATTTGTCCGAAAGGGCTAACTGCTAGATCCTTTTGTGCCAAAAAGTGGTGTCAAAACCACTTAACACAAAGAAGAAAAATTAAAATCAAGTTGACAGTACTGTTTTAAAATTAAATTAAAAAAAATATAATCTATGCTTGGGTGAATAAAAAATAATAATAAAAACTACAAAAATGATCCAGAACACAGTGATAGAGTATGTTTACATTTTATGTGGATTTTAGCAGGTTTTTGGAAAATTTATCTGCATAGGATGCATATCTGTGCTTTGATCCAAACATTTTTGACAGTGCAAGAAAAGCTTTGATGGACTTTTCTGTCTGTAAAGGTACCTTGGGTGTTTCATTTCAAGGGATACAGGTACTCATTCTCATACATATGCTGGCTGTATCAAAATTAAGGAGCCTCATGGCGCAGTGGTTAAACTGCAGTACTGCAGCCAAAACTCTGCTCACAATCCAGGTTCAACCCTAGGTGGCCTGCTCAAGGTTCATTCAGCCTTCCATCCTTCTGAGGTTGGTAAATTGAGTACCCATCTTGCTGTGGGGGCAATAATTAAATTGTAAAACTGCCCAGAGAGTGCTTTAAGCACAATGGGAGAGTATATAAGCAGCACACTTTTTTTTAAGTGTGAGGAAGTCCAGATCAAAGTGTGATATGAGAATTCAACTTTTAACGTTCTAAATGAAATTAAATTGAGAACCATTGATGTTAGTTTAAATTAACTGCAATAGTATTACAGTAGATCCCAGGGCTAGTTCTTACCAGTAGATCCCAGGGCTAGTTCTGGTAACATAAGAAAGAAAGAAAGAAAGAAAGAAAGAAAGAAAGAAAGAAAGAAAGAAAGAAATTTCTGTCTTCTATCTGCAACTTTATATTCTGTTACTCTTTCCCAGACATGTCAACCTCACATTCATGAGCTTGGTGTTATCTTATCTTTCTGCTTTTGTTTCCTTTTCCTTCACCCCTCTGCATGGTTTCCTAGTCTGTTATGAACCATTGTTTTTTCTCTGCATTTTGCCTCAAACCACAGAAAACCCAGATGTAATTTCCAACCTTCTGATTATTTGGACAGGCCAGTGAATTGATTTTTTTTTAAATGCAGCAATATTGCTGTATATTACAGAGGCAGTACAGAGGGGGGAAATCAAAGGTCAACTTTGGGGGTCAGAAAGCTGGCTGGATAACACAGTGATTTAGGGACCTGGCTTGGAGACAGAGGTTGGGAGTTCGATTCCCCACTCTGCCTCCTGGGAAAAGAGCCAGCCCGTGTGGCCTTGGGCCAGCTGCCTTGTCCCAGGGCAACCGCAGAAGAAGAAAACAGTAAACCACTCTTATCTGGAAAACCCTAGAAAGGGTAGCCATAAGTCAGAATCAACTTGATGGCAGCACACATACACACAGGAAATAATAGCTGGTGACACAAAGCAAGACATGGGCAGCTGAGGATGATAGAGGTGGAGGAACAGAGACATGTAAATACTGATAAAGGCAAAGAGGGGCAGTGTGACATAGTGGTTAATATGCTAGGCTAGGATTTCAGATTGACGGACTAAGGCTCTGGAGACCAGGGTTTGAATCCCTGCTCAGCTATGGAAACTCACTGGGGGAATGGAACTGGTAAAACCACTCCCTAAATATCTCACTTCTATTGAAAACCCTATTAGAGTCACTATGAGTCGATTTCGACTTGATAGCAGGAAACACACACAATGATTTCAGAAACCAACATTCAGATTCTTGCCCGGCAATGAAACTCACACTAAGACTTGCAAAAGTTCCCTGCCTCTCAGCCGAACCTAGGTTGCTTTGATGCTGTTATAGAGATCATGATACAGGGATCAAAACGTCAAGAATTCCAGGCAGATGCCTGTTTGTTCCCTCAGCTTGTTCAGGAATCCGTTTCCAAAGTTGCACAAGAAGATATTAGTGAACAGATACCTCCTCGAGCAAGCTGAGGAATGAACTTCTTGCACAAGCGACTGGTGCAAGAGCAACATACTTGAAATATTGTGTGTTTGGTCTAAAGGCAAACAGCCTCAAACAGAAAATATACAGAAACGGGAAACCAACATTACTAGAGGGCTAGCCTAACCTGTCGGCAAGGAAAGCTTGCAACATATATGGGGCTTTTTTTAGTTTAGAAAAAAGTAAAGATGGGAGGCAGGCAAGAGTCTTGTTTATAAAAATTATCTGGCATGGAGAGAATGCAGAGGAATGCCTCTTTTTTTTTAAATCTCTTCCTCTCTCCTAACACTAGAACCAAGCCTCATCCAAGGTTCCCAATCATAAATGCATCAGTGCACTGAGGCAATT
Organism: Intellagama lesueurii; assembly: GCA_037013535.1. NCBI lineage: Eukaryota > Metazoa > Chordata > Lepidosauria > Squamata > Agamidae > Intellagama > Intellagama lesueurii. The sequence goes on along the minus strand of JBAJHW010000006.1, from coordinate 121,826,019 downwards.
GTGGGAAACTGCGAGCAAGAGCGAAAGGCTTCACCCCTACAAATTCCTTCCCAAAAATGATCCCCTTCAGATACTTGCCAGGCTGTTTTCTCTCAGCCAAATTCATTTCTTGTTCCAGAGCAAAGTTTCATGTGCATTAGGAGTGGACTGGTGCGATCTAAAGAGGGCCACTTGAGATCAGGTGGAGCTGGGACATTCCATTTGGTGCGATTCTCACATCCAAAAGGCTTGTTCATTCATTCATTCATTTATTCATTTACTTGCCGCCCCCTGAGTGCAATGCATTGCCCTGGGCGGTTCACAACAAGATAAAAACACAATAGCATATATCAAATAAAAAAAGGTAAACAAACACAACTCCCTAGGCAACTCCCAGAATTATAAATTGCAAGATAGATGGCGGCATGCAAGGCATATAAACGGAAAAGCAACAGGAAAAGTATATCAGGCAGGGTTGCCAAAAAGGCCTCTCTGCAATGCAGTCTTTTCAGAAGTCTTTTAAATCTGCCAGACCATTGCTGATGCACTGCATCGCTTAGATTAATTTAAAAAAATCTTTCCCATTTCTGAAGTGCTGATTGAGAAACTGCCCGCAGCCAAAACCATGGCTAAGAAAAGAAGTACTGTTTTGTTCTGTATAGAGTATACGAGAGAACAAGCAAGAAGAAAGAGATCTCGGCCAGGCCATTTATAACTGGAACGGGAAGCATGACTCAGAGAGCAGACAAAAAAACTGGTGGAGCTAAAAGGAAAACTTAATTAGTCATGCGCTCAGATCTCCTTCTGTGCACATTCAAAATGTTGTCACTTTCAGTAGCCTCCTGAAACGAAGTCCAAACAGTAAGCTATTTGACTGCAAATGTATTTTGTTGTGGTATAACCCCCATACTTTGGAAATCTCCCTTGAATGCAGTAGCAAGGATGACTTATTCAAACATTGTTCAGCAACAGCCCGTTTCCTGAGATTTTAGGACCGAAGGGAGACTGAGAGAAACAGTCTTTGTCATGTCACTTTTGTGATCTCATGGGAGGTGGACCTTTATGATGTAATGGAGCAGACCCTTTTGGCCATGGGTGTCTGTGGGGGGTACTTGTCTCTCCTCCCTTGGAATCCTAAATTTGGTATTTCTTTGAACATGTACAGGTAAAAACTACAGTCGGACCAACCGTCCATCTGTATCATTGATACATCTTGCTCCTCTCTGGAATTATTTCTGTGTGTCTGACAGGCAATGTTGATTCTATTCTACCCCATTTGTGTAAGAAAATAAATTAGGGAAGTGGGGGTCGCAAGAGTGGGTGCAGCTTTTCAAGAGGCCCGTGTCCTCCTGAGGTGTTCGAACGGTGAGGTGGAGATTCTACGAATAAACGTGAATGTGCGGATTCTAGCAGAGGTTTCAAAGCATATGAGATAATGAAAATGACGAGGGTGCTTCTGAATAAGTCTAAATGGTATGTATTGAAGCCATGAGGATGAACCCCCAAATCTGGGCTGTACCCCATTCCCTGAGGCTTCTGAGAACTGGCCCCTACACTTGAGTCTCAGGGCCAAAAACTGACAAGCAGAAACTCTAAAGGCCAGGGTTTTGGTTGCTCAGTTTAGGGCAAAATTAGCCCTTAGGACCTGGACCTCCTTAAGTTCCATGAGCCTTCAGTTTGAGGTGTGTGTGTGTGTGTGTGAGAGAGAGAGAGAGAGAGAGAGAGAGAGTGAGTGAGTGAGTGAGTGTGTCCGTGCGTGCATGCGTGCATGCGTGCATATGTATGATAGATAGATCAACAACCCACATTTCCACTAAAATTGTACAGTATTCGGAATAACAACAACAATAAAAAACAGAGGTGAAGTGTTATAATTAAAATGCTAAAAATCACCAAATAAAAACAAAACTAAGAGAAAAGCCTTGGGTCCTTTTGGGGAGAAAGGCAGGACAGAAATATTTTAAATTAAATTAAATTGAATTAAATTAAATTAAATCAAATCAAATTAAATTAAATTAATAATACGAAACACAGCAGACTAAAATCTTCTTTATCACAAAACCAGTTTATAGGTCAAAAGCCCATTGGGACAAAAACGTTTCTGCATGTCATCCAGTGGCCGAGAGAGAAGGGCTTAGCCTGCACACGCACCCGCACCCATGGACACACACTTCTTCAGCAAGGGATTTCATAGCTTTGAAGCGAGCATCGGTGTGGGGGGTGGGGTTGCTTCACATCCCTCACAGAGATGCCTCTGCAGATGACAGAACCAAGAGACAAAACCACCGCACTGCAAAATTACTCAAAATCAGAGCAGGGTCCCGTGAGAGAACGTGGGGTTTCCAACTGTGCCACAAGGTGGGTCATCCTAAGCAACATTTCGAGTCATGCCCCAAAAATAGCGTACTGCCCTTTGGAGCTGCTGGACTCAGAACAAGCGAGTCACACGCTCCTTATAACTGGCTGGCGTCAACAGCCCAACGGCAGCGTTCTGGACCTGCTGAGGTTCCCAAACCCATCAGAGGCAGCTCCCTGTAAAGCATGCTCAAGCAAAGCCAAGAGGATGTAACTCAAGCACGGTCACCGTGGCCAGCTCTGATGTCTCCAGGAATGGGTCCAATTTGGCACACTAGCCTTAACTGTGCCGACACCTTCTTGGCTATCACCAGCGGAATCCAGAAGTTCCCAACAGCTGTGAACCAGAGCCCAGAAACAGACGTTACAGACAGCCCATCTCTGGAAGACGGAAATCCTTAACTAATGGGAGCTTCTGAGTGTCACAGCAGCTGGTTCCTTCACCTTCTGGACAATGCAGATTTCACTCGCTTTGTTTTGGTGCTGGTCCTCAGGGACTTAAGCAGGCGTATTACAGACTCGAATGTCCGTTCCTGGCCCAAGTGATCAGGGAACGCGTTACACCATCCCGCCTAGGTGGGGCTACCGTTCCCTGCTCTGTCTTTCAGCTGCCCAAAATAAGGAGGGTGGGTTTGACTGTGAGATCACAAACCACCGTGAATGGCACATTCGTGTTTGTGAGGGGCCAACCGGGTGTGATTCCACTCCATCTAGACATGCACTATAAACATGGAGGAAACTTTGGGGCAATTAAAATTAACATGGGGTTGAATCTTTGGTGTGTTCTGTTCCTAACATTGATGGAGGATGAGTTAAATGGTTTCTTTAACCTGCTGAGTAAAGGTGTGACCAGGCAGTGAGAGATTTGCATCTGTACTGGAAAGGTAATTTTTAAAATAGTATTAAGAGAAGTACAGACAAATATTTGGAAAGAAGCTTAGGTTTTGGGGGGACAAAACCTAGAACAGAGCAATTAAAAGTGATCATGCTTAGCAGTTGCAAACCCGAGTGTCTTTTGGGAGCGTCACTCCATACCAGAGGTTTCCAACCTTGGGTAATCCAGGAGTTATTGGACTGCCACTCCCGGAAATCCTGGCCAGCACAGTTTGTGGCGAAGGCTTCTGGGAATTGGAGTTGAAGGAATTCTGGGAGTGGCAGCCCAAAAACCACAAATCTGCGCACTAGAACGATGCTGCCCTGGGGGATTCTGGGAGTGGTAGTCCAAAAATGCAGATCTGCACCCATCTAGACTACTCATAAGTCTGTCACTTCCAGACACTTCTCCAGCATAGCAGACCGCTGTGCCAGTTCTCTTCCCTTTGGCTCAGCCCACTTTTTGGCTCACCGTCTTTAACCTTTCCTCCAGCTGATTCACTCTTTCTGGCTCAGCCTGCTGAGGCATATATCTGTTTCCTGTAAAATCCCTCCCACCCTGGTCCTTACCTGCACCCAAGAGGGAAAACACACTGCATTCTGCAGCCTTTGAAAGTAAAAACAATGCCATCTTAACTTTTAGAGACTCTTTGGAGGGAGAGGAGACCGCTAAATCAGTAGATTTAATCAAATCACCCAGGCATTTAGGCTGCTTATCCACTTCAGGTTGTAAAACAAAATAAAAATACAAGGCGTGCAGAGTCACGAACACTGTTGGAATGAAATGCAGAGCATACGGAATGAGCCACTATTATTTGCATTAGAGAAATATCTTGCTTTTGGTTGGAAGCCCTTTTGCAGGCTGATTCTTGCCATGTGTTCTGAGAAATAAATCGCTGTGTGTTCAATGAAGCTTACTCCCAAGTTTGCCTCACCTTGGCTGTTCTCCTGCACAGTCCGGTGCACATTTCTTGACAAAAAGGAACCAAATTGAATTGCCCACCAGTGGATTTTGCAATTTGCTTAGTTCTTAGAGACCAGCACGACTGTCTTCTGTTTTCAGAATTAAAAGCACTGTTTGTTTGTTTTTAAAAGGGAACCAGGATCGATCACACCTCTTTCTTAACAAAACGCAGCAATGAGTTAAAAAGGAATTTCAGTTTGTGGCCCTCGCCATTTTCCTTGTGAAAATCCTCTCCCCTGTCAAAATGCTAGTGGCTTGATGTGGAAATGCCAGAGGGGGGAAAGGAGGCACTTTGGTAAACACAGAAACAACACAAGGAAAAGTTTTTATCCCTTTGTTTCCTGCACCGTGCTTCTGAGCTAGACTGCTTCCACCTTGCCTCTGGGGGCCGACCCAAAACAGGTTGAGGTCTTGAAGCAAAGGGCAAGATGTGCTGCCCTTTCCTTCTTTGTGCAAAGCTGTGCCGTGTGCAGGGGTGGGACAGCTATTTTCCAAGACATGAGAACGACTGGAGGTGGAGGCTCTGAAGAATCAGCAAGGAGTGCCACCATTGCCCCCCAGCGTGCGTTGCCTAAGGCAGTCACTTCACTCTGTTTACTGGTAGGGCTGGCTTGACATGCACGGCTGCTATTTTGTTTTGTTCTGCAAGCTGGGTACTCATTATGCCAAACTTGGAAGGAGGGAAGGTTGAGTCAGCCTTGAGCTGGCTACTTGAACCCTTTGGGATCAAACTCAGGTCATGAACAGAGGCTTGACTGCAGTACTACAGTTTAACCACTACACCACAGGGCTCACTCTAGTGGTGTTGTTACATGACGTGTTAACAAAACATAATCTTTGGCAAAAATCATGAAATCTTATAGATGTCAGATTGCTAGCAGGTTATGCTGAAAGCAGTTAGCCTTTGTACGTGATCTCCCTTGCCTAGCTAAGGAGGCAGAGGAGAGCAGCTTAAATTCTTCTGAAGCCTCATACGCTGGCTGGAGATGATGAGAGTTGTAGTCCACTACATCAGGATGACAAGGGTTGGAGAGCCTGCTTTTAAACTGGCCTTGCAATTATATGTTTAAAAACTGCAGAATTATTTAGAAGTCACCGTAACCTTCTTTTTCTCCCTGGAGGAAGTGGCAACTTGGAAAGGAAGTGGTGACAGACGTCTTCAGCTTGGCACCGTTTTCTCTCGTGGTTTTAGCTTTAAGATTACGTCCCCACTGTTGAAAGATGACAGGTGTATAATGGTTTACTTTAAGTTGACCTAGGAGGCAGGCAGGCAAACATCACAGAACCCATCATCTAAGAACGCCAAGAGTTCTGTAGCACCAGAAAGCTTGCGTGCTCCCAGGCCACCACAAAATGGGAACACATTCAATTCCATTCCCAGTGCTTCTTCAAGCATGAATGGAGGGATCCGCCCGGCATTCTGTTTCTTCGTTCAACTGCAGAAGGATTTGTAACCTTGCTTGCAACTGTGTGCATATTCTGTGCCACCGTTCATTTACATTCTTTTTAACCATACCCGACAATAACTGACAGACAGGAACCAACAGATTAAGGATAAGACTACATTGGCAAGCCAGATTGTCTTCGCTTCGGCTTGATTCACAGGCTTTTTTGTGACTATATTTGGGTTAGGTGACCACACAAAGAATCTGTGTTGTTTGCGGTCACTGGCCTCTCAATCTGATTGGGTCTGATCCACACTCACAGCCCCCCATCCCCGTTTCCGATGATACCACTCTCCTGCTCATCCCCAGCTTTCCTTTTAGGGTCTGCCATCCAGCCAATAAGTCTGTTTAAAGGGTTGCACAGTGGTAGTGAAATAGGGTCAGTTTCCCAAAATTCTCCATATATGCATGAAACATATACATACCCTGTTTCCCCAAAAATAAGACCTCACCTGAAAATAAGCCCTAGTATGATTTTTCACGATGCTCGTAGTATAAGCCCTACCCCCAAAATAAGTCCTAGTTAAGTGAAACCCCTCCCTCCACCCTTGGGCAGCAACCAGAAGATGATGACATGACTGTATTTGAATCAATGTAGATGGTTGTACATGAAAAAAATAAAACATCCCCTGAAAATAAGCGCTAATATGTTTTTTGGAGCAAAAAATAATATAAGACCCTGTCTTATTTTCGGGGAAACACAGTACGTCACCAGAAAACCATCGAAGGTCAGACACACCTGATCCTTTTATAGAACCAAACAATCAAACAGACAAAACCCCATTAAATTGTTGCATTTAGAAAAAAGTAGAAGCAGGAGCAGGAGAAAAAGTCTGGATTGGACGGAGAAAATGATGGACTGATTCGCGTTGGCCTTTATGTCATGCGAACATTGAAAAATACCGAGAATTCACCCATGCCAGTTTCAGACCAAACTGCAAAATATTTTCCAACGCAGTCACGTGGTAAGGCTGTAGTCTTCAGACTGTCCATGATTCCCTATAAAGCCTTCTATAGCTTGGGTCCGGGCTATCCGAAGGTGATTGCTCTCTGGTTGTGGAATGCCCTCCATCAGAAAGCCATGTGGGGCACCCCCCTCCCAGTTGTCTCTCCAGCAATGGGTAAAGACGTCCCCTTTAAGACATATTTTTAATAATTAAATTGGACAGAAAAAAAAGTGGAATTCTGTCCATTGTTGTTTAGTGGCAGATTTTAAAGCTGTTTTCAGTCTGGTGTTTTTTTTTAATTAATAGTCTTGTGATTATTATGATGTATGTAATATATTTAATTCCCATTGAACTCTCAATTTATTGTGTATTTATTTACATACTTCTAAAATCCATTTGTGAGCCTCCTTATATCCTAATATATCAGGAGAAAAAACACATAGAAATAGTATAATATTTATTTAATTCTTTTAAAATATTTATATACTTGCTGTTTTTAGCTTGTAAATATTTAAAAATATTTATATACTTGATGTTTTTGGCTTGTAAATATTGTATTTTTAATTATGTAAGCTGCCTTGGGTTCTTTTTAAGGAGAAAGGTGGGATATAAATATTTTAAATAATAAATAATAATAATATTTTATTTATAATATTTTACTCCACCTTTCTCCTTAAAAAGAGCAGCTAACATAATTAAAAATGCAATATTTACAAGCTGAAAACAGCAAGTGTATAAATATTTCAAAAGAATTAAATAATTATTATATTTAAAATGGCAAATAAAATCAATACTAAAAACGCATTTAAAAGCAAAGGCACAACAATCCATTAAACAAACCCTTTCAGACTGCCACTCACTAAGGGAAAGCCTGTCTTTTTGAGAAAAGAGAAAGGTCTTTTTGCCTGCTTGTGGGAGGACAGCAAAGATGGGGCCAGGCTGGCCTCCAGTGGGAGGGAGTTCCAAAGTCTGGGAGCAGCCACAGAGAAGGCCCCCTTTTAAAATTGTTCAATTAAACAGATAAATACATTTACTTAAGAATAATTCCTATTAATTTCTGTAGGCATGCCCAAGACACACTGCTACTGAGAGCTAATGCTGAAATAAAATAATAAAAAAAGAAGAAGTGAGAGCTTGGACGCTCCTAGTTCAAATCTCTCCACCTGTAAGCTCTCTATGCAGTTTCTCTCACCATCTACCCCACATATCTGCACTTGAGGGGGCAATTATACAAGCTTGTATTACAGAATTAAATGAGAAAATAATGCTAAATTAATATGCAAAACATCTGTGGAACACTTTGGAAGTTTTGGTTCTGAACGTTGTAATTTAGACACTTGAGTTGAAAGGGAGAACGGGAATTTGAGAAGGCGGATGGTCTTCCAGAGCTTAATAGGTAAAACAAAAATACATAGCAACTTCTTTGTCTCCGGTTTTCATAGAAGTAGCCGTGTTATTCTCTTTCAGCAAACCAAAAAACAAGTATTACCATGACTAATAAATTTATTTCATTGTCAGCTTTTAGGAGACTTCAACTCACTTGTCTCTCAGGAAGTGAACTGAAACCCATAAAAGCTGACACTGAAATCAATTTGTTAGAATTATTATTTATTGTTCGTTTATTTAAAACTTTTATACCCTGTCTTTTTCCTCAAGAGGATTTTGGAACAGGCTTCCCAGAATCTCCAGCCAACATGCTAAGGGAGGATTCTTGGAGGTTTAGTCCAGTAAAACTATATTTCAAAAAGTTAAAAATTGTTACTACAATGGCTTAACAAACAATTTGCTTGTAAGTGAACAACAGTATGGTAGTTCGTAAGCGAAATAAAGATAAAAATAGGAGATGAAGGGAACTGAGCAGGGTGTTCCTGAACCAATTAGTCCTAACAATCTAAACGTCACCAGAGCAAATTTGCTGACATAACCTAGAGAAGCAGATGTTCACATTTCAGTTTCTAATATGTGTTGATTTTGCCAAAACAACAGCTATGGTCCACAGTGAACAAAACATAACAAATTTCAGCCCCCATTTGCAAAGTTGTGGTGGTCCAAATCCCAACCCCTCTAGAAGCAAGGACATTGATCCGTCATCCATGAGTGCTAAATTTAGGCGCTGATTCATAACATGCCAACATAATATCTAGCACACAAAGTAGAAAAAAACCCACAACTCCTGGCAAATCAGCGTCTCTTTTAAAACCGTTCAAATGCTTGCCCAGAGCCGAGATGAGAAAAGAGAACAAGTTGTCGGAATATTAATCATTTTTTTCTCCCTGCAGTGAAAGAATGAGTAATCACATTGCTGCTAACTTTGTGCCAGAGGCACAGAGCTTCGATAGGAAGGGGCTGGTAGGTACCAAAGCATAACGCACGCAGGAGCACGAGAAGAAACATTTATAAAAACTGCCCATCCTTCCAGAAATAATTGTGAATGATCCACTTACCATTGCAGGCTGGGGAGGTACCGTTGAGTTCCATGATCAGAGACTGTGCAGGAAAAACAGCCGGAAGGCTGGAACAGATGTGCACCCAGATGTTGAGGAAAGCTAAGCTGATCGTTTCCACCGCCACCCTTGCAATTCTTCCCTCTAGTTATTCCTCAAGATAAAGCTGCCCCTTGAGCTTGTGAAAAACTCTTTTCTTCTTATGTCCCGGGGGGGCGGGGTGTTTCTAAACTACAACTCCTGTGTGATTCTTTCTCTGCAGACCTGTGGATCGGCAGAGCGCAAAGACGCGTCCTGAAAAAAGGGGCTAAGGCCAATCTGTCTGTGCAAGTGAGTGACTCTGCTGTGCTTTCGCTCAATAAAAGGCAAGGCCCTCCTCTGCCTCTGACGTTCATGCTGACATCTGGAAAAGACAAGAAGGCAAGGGGGGGGGAAACACACAGGTCTCCACCCAGCTGTGCATCTTAACCCTGTCATTTTGGTGCTGGAATGCTAGAGAGGCTCTGTTTACAAAGATATTTATAGATCACAGAGCAGGGAAGAAGGACGGAAAAGCTTTTTAAGAAGGAATAATACAGAGGTATATCAAAGAGCCATTTTCCCAAAGAGAAACAAAGCCAAAGCATAAAAAACAACTGGAGAATTTCCACTTCTGGCATGCTTTTTCTCAGCAACTCTTGAAGTTCTTAAAAAACAGGGCTGCTGAGTTTGTTTGTTTTTAAAAATAAATTTACGTTTTTAATATCGCTTGTTCTAAGAGTGTAAACCACCTGGAGCCCTCCTGAGGAGAAAAGCAGCATATAAATGTTTTCAAGACATGAATAATAAATCATGATTCTAACCAATGGATTTCAGTGTAAGCTTTTGTGGATTTCAGTTCACTTCCTCGGAAGCAAGTGGGCTTCACCCAACAGCGGAAAATGAAATAAATGGGTTAGTCTGAAAGTTGCTGAAATAATACTTGTGTTTTGGTTTACTGAAAGAGAATGACATGGCTACTTCTATGTACATTGGAAGCAAAGCTGCTACATATTTTTGTTTTACCTACTAAGCAATGGAAGACCATCTGCCTTCTCAAATTCCCATCCTCCTTTTCAATTCAAGGGTGTAAATTACAAAGTTCAGAGCCACAACTGTTGGGGTCTCCTATTTAGATACCCTCAAGCGCTTGAAGTTTCAAGCCTCTAATTTGAATGTCTATATAAAGTTGAATTTCTATTTCTGCCTTCAGTTGCTGCAGTCAGCTTTTTGGAGGGGTTCCTAAATTTGTCATCTACCGCAGTAGGGCTGTCCAACCAGCGATACGTTTGCCAGCATCCAGGTACTGTGCCAAATATGCGTCCATGGAGGGGTGTTAAATCTTGCAAGCAAAATAATAAATTGCTACTGGATTTAGCCTCTTCACGGATTGCTGCCTTGTCGTGGCGAAGGGGCTTGAGTAATTCAGAGAAGCTATGGGCTATGCCGTGCAGGGACACCCAAGACGGACAGGTCCTAGTGGAGAGTTCTGACTAAACGCGATCCACCTGGAGCAGGAACTGGCAAGCCACTCCAGTATCTTTGCCAAGAAAACCCCATGAACAGAAACAAAAGGCTAAAAGATATGACGCTGGAAGATGGGCCCCTCAGGTCGGAAGGCGTCCAACATGCTACTGAGGAAGAGCGGAGGACAAGGACAAGTAGCTCCAGAGCTAATGAAGCGGTTGGGCCAAAGCCGAAAGGACGCTCAGCTGTGGACGCGCCTGGAAGTGAAAGGAAAGTCCGATGCTGCAAAGAAGAATACTGCATAGGAACCTGGAATGTAAGATCTATGAACCTTGGTAAGTTGGATGTGGTCAAACAGGAGATGGCAAGAATAAACATTGACATCCTGGGCGTCAGTGAACTAAAATGGACGGGAATGGGCGAATTCAATTCAGATGAGTACCATATCTACTATTGTGGGCAAGAATCCCGTAGAAGAAATGGAGTAGCCCTCATAGTCAACAAAAGAGTGGGGAAAGCTGTACTGGGATACAATCTCAAAAACGATAGAATGATTTCAATACGAATCCAAGGCAGACCTCTCAACATCACAGTAATCCAAGTTTATGCACCAACCACCGATGCTGAAGAGGCTGAAATTGACCAATTCTATGAAGACCTACAACACCTTCTAGAACTGACACCAAAGAAAGATGTTCTTCTCATTATAGGGGACTGGAATGCTAAAGTAGGGAGTCAAGAGATAAAAGGAACAACAGGTAAGTTTGGCCTTGGAGTTCAGAACGAAGCAGGGCAAAGGCTAATAGAGTTCTGTCAAGAGAACAAGCTGGTCATCACAAACACTCTTTTCCAACAACACAAGAGGCGACTCTACACATGGACATCACCAAATGGGCAATACCGAAATCAGATTGACTATATTCTCTGCAGCCAAAGATGGAGAAGCTCTATACAGTCAGCAAAAACAAGACCTGGAGCTGATTGTGGCTCTGACCATCAGCTTCTAATAGCAACATTCAAGCTTAAACTGAAGAAAGTAGGAAAAACCACTGGGCTAGGCAGGTATAATCTAAACCAAATCCCTTATGAGTACACAATGGAAGTGAAGAACAGATTTAAGGAACTAGATTTGGTGGACAGAGTGCCTGAAGAACTATGGATGGAGGCTCGTAACATTGTACAGGAGGCAGCAACAAAAACCATCCCAAAGAAAAGGAAATGCAAGAAAGCAAAGTGGCTGTCCAATGAGGCCTTACTAATAGCAGAGAAGAGAAGGGAAACAAAATGCAAGGGAGATAGGGAAAGTTACAGAAAACTGAATGCGGACTTCCAAAGAATAGCAAGGAGAGACAAGAGGGCCTTCTTAAATGAACAATGCAAAGATATAGAGGAAAACAATAGAAAGGGAAAAACCAGAGATCTGTTCAAGAAAATTGGAGCCATTAAAGGAACATTTTGTGCAAAGATGGACATGATAAAGGACAAAAATGGTAGGGACCTTACAGAAGCAGAAGACATCAAGAAGAGGTGGCAAGAATACACAGAGGAATTATACCAGAAAGATCTGGAGGTCCCGGACAACCCAGATAGTGTGGTTGCTGACCTTGAGCCAGACATCCTGGAGAGCGAAGTCAAGTGGGCCTTAGAAAGCATGGCTAACAACAAGGCCAGTGGAGGCGATGGCATTCCAGTGGAACTATTTAAAAACTTAAAAGATGATGCTGTTAAGGTGCTACACTCAATATGCCAGCAAGTTTGGAAAACTCAGCAGTGGCCAGAGGATTGGAAAACATCAGTCTACATCCCAATCCCAAAGAAGGGAAGTGCTAAAGAATGCTCCAACTACCGTACAATTGCACTCATTTCACACGCTAGCAAGGTTATGCTCAAAATCCTCCAAGGCAGGCTTCAGCAATATGTGGACCGAGAACTCCCAGAAGTACAAGCTGGATTTCGAAGGGGCAGAGGAACTCGAGACCAAATTGCTAACATGCGCTGGATTATGGAGAAAGCCAGAGAGTTCCAGAAAAACATCTACTTCTGCTTCATTGACTACGCAAAAGCCTTTGACTGTGTGGATAACAGCAAACTATGGCAAGTTCTTAAAGAAATGGGAGTGCCTGACCACCTTATCCATCTCCTGAGAAATCTATATGTGGGACAGGAAGCAACAGTTAGAACTGGATATGGAACAACTGATTGGTTCAAAATTGGGAAAGGAGTACGACAAGGCTGTATATTGTCCCCCTGCTTATTTAACTTATATGCAGAATACATCATGCGGAAGGCTGGACTGGAGGAATCCCAAACCGGAATTAAGATTGCCGGAAGAAATATCAACAACCTCAGATATGCAGATGATACCACTCTGATGGCAGAAAGTGAGGAGGAATTAAAGAACCTCTTAATGAGAGTGAAAGAGGAGAGCGCAAAAAATGGTCTGAAGCTCAACATCAAAAAAACTAAGATCATGGCCACAGGCCCCATCACCTCCTGGCAAATAGAAGGGGAAGATATGGAGGCAGTGACAGAGTTTACCTTCCTGGGCTCCACGATCACTGCAGATGGTGACAGCAGCCACGAAATTAAAAGACGCCTGCTTCTTGGGAGGAAAGCGATGACAAACCTAGACAGCATCTTAAAAAGCAGAGACATCACCTTGCTGACAAAGGTCCGCATTGTCAAAGCGATGGTTTTTCCAGTAGTGATGTATGGAAGTGAGAGCTGGACCATAAAGAAGGCTGACCGCCGAAGAATTGATGCTTGTGAATTGTGGTGCTGGAGGAGACTCTTGAGAGTCCCCTGGACTGCAAGGAGAACAAACCTATCCGTTCTGAAGGAAATCAACCCTGAGTGTTCACTGGAAGGACAGATCCTGAAGCTGAGGCTACAATACTTTGGCCATCTCATGAGAAGAGAAGACTCCCTGGAAAAGACCCTGATGTTGGGAAAGTGTGAAGGCAAGAGGAGAAGAGGACGACAGAGGATGAGATGGTTGGACAGTGTCATCGAAGCAACCAGCATGAATTTGACCAAACTCCGGGAGGCAGTGGAAGACAGGAGGGCCTGGCGTGCTCTGGTCCATGGGGTCACGAAGAGTCGGACACGACTAAACGACTAAACAACAACAACTGGATTTAGAAATGCAGTATAGTTTTCAGATTCACTAGATCTGCAATGAAATTAAAACCCTTATGATCCTGGAATGTCGGTGGGTGGGGAATCTAGACAAGCGGAGAGTCATTGATTAGAGCAATCACAGAAATATAGGACTGTAGAGGTGAGAGAGACTTCAAGAGATCTCAAGTCTGATCCACTGCCAAAAATAAAATCTACAGCAACAGCATCCCCGACAGGTGGCTTTTTAAAAAGCTCAGTGTAGGTTTCTGGCTGCAGAGCCAGAGGTCTGGAGTTTGATTCCCCACTGGGCCTCCTTTACAGGGGCTGGACTTGATGATCCATAGGCTCTGCAGTTCTAAGATTTAACTTCTGTTAAAAACTGTGGGATAGCTCAGTGGTTTAGATATCTGGCTGTGGGGTCAGAGGTTGGGAGTTCCCTTCCCCACTGTGCCTCCGTGATACTGTGCCTCCTTAAGTTAAATTGCCTTTCTCATAATTTGAACTCATTACTTCAGGTCTTACCCTCTGAAACGACCAAAAAAAAAGGTGGTTCCATCTTCCACATGACCCCCTTTCAAATGTTGGAACATGGCTACCATATCTCCTCTCGGACTTCTCCAGGTTAAACATACGTACTCAACTCCTGCAACTGTTCCTCGTAGGACTTGGTTTACAGATCTTTTACCACACTGGTCACCCTCTTCTGGACACACTCCAGCTAATGGGACACAAAACTATTTCAGGCCCAGGTACCCCCACCCACCTTATCAGAGTCACGGCTTCACATTTGTATCTGTCTAGTTGCCGTACTCCCAGCCTTATCACACTCTGTGTGGTTGTGCATGAGAGAAAATCAGAGTGTGTGCGAAGGGGAAAGAGGGATAAAAGGAGACAATGAATTTGAGTGAATAAGTAAACTGCCCAGCTTTAAAGCCAAACTCAGACAAAGCAGGAGGTAGGAACATCCTTAACAGAGATATGTGTGAGAGAGTGTGGATATATTTTTCTGCTTCTCAGCTGAACTGGTGTTGGTAGGAACTAGTGTACAGCTGAAATCCTGTGGCTTAGCACAGTTATGTTGCATCAGAGTAGGCCCATTGAATCAATGGGGATGTGGTGAGATAATTTTGCATAAATGCCATTGATTCAAATAGGCCTACTCTAATTGCAACTTATTTGAGTGTAGTAAGTTGTGAATAGAGGAGGCCCATTTGAATCAATGGAACTTACAGACTGGTTCTATGAGCATACTCTACTGTGACTCACTATAACAACAGGAATTCAACTTGTGTCTGAATCCCTGCCTATATCTATGAATTCTTCCTTGTTTCATTCTTTGCCTGCTTGATGTATGAATGTCTATGCATGAATGTCCAATTTTGCCACAGCTCTGTCTATCATCCTTGGCAGCATCCATAATCAAAAGCAGTGCCTTCCACCCTCTGCAAGAGGCAGTAGCTGCTACTGCAATAAGCATGATTTAATTTCTCTCTCAAAGAACAAAACATAAATCGTTGAAGGAGATGTTCTTCCCCCCTCCCACATAAACACCACTGACTTTGCTTCGTTCTCCACTTCCACTTTGGTTTCCATGCAGTAGACTTGCACAAATTTCTTGCCACCCGAAACGAAATGAACTCATCCAAAAGGAACTCATCATTCCACTAGGAATTAGGTCAATGTCAGCTATTATGCCAGTCCGTCCCAATTTTTTTTAATTACAAAAATCGTTTTGTTTTGTCTTGTCTTCTTTCACGCGGCTTATATGATATTTTGCACACAGAATGACCATTCAAACCCAAGCTCGTTCTCTCTGCAGAAATGTTGCAGATCTTGTTCTCCGTAGGCGTGGAGGGAAATTCGCCTGACAGGGAACGTCGGATTGGGAATTGCGCAGAGCATCCTGAAAGGTGACATTCTTTTGAGATGACAAAAGGATGTTTCCCCTCCGGTTTGCTGGGGCCAAACCAATGCATGGCTCAAAAGATTTGGGAGGAAAGATATGGAGGGTGCAACAGAATGCTTTTATCAGTACTTACTTTTTCAAAAGTAAGATAGGGCTGATGGGGAGATGTTGGTGGTTAATCTGAGTAGGATAATTATCTTGGGCTGAATCATCTGAAATGCCTGTAGACTCAAACAAGGAAATCAGGTGCTAAGAATTGGGGTATCTTATCTTCTCTAATTCTGGAACAGCTTGGAGGGAGAGAAAATTGTCTGATCCGTGCCACTCTGCAGAATGGAAGCACATTATATAGCATGTCCAGGCAGCCACACTGTTGCATGGGTTTATTAAGGACATAATGCTGTTAATATATTACTGTCCAGTCCATGATTACTAGTGGATAGTACCCAGGATGGAGCATCACAGGAGTGGCCCATGATCGGGGAGCGGGGGCTCTTAACTCTTATTAGGCTGAATTAGTCATGACATCCTGTGTAATTAGTTATTGTGCTAACGGTTGTAAAGTGTTAACAGCAGATGCAGGGACACCTGTGTGGACAGAGACCAGAGCCTTCTTCTCCCACCAGAGTATCAGACTGAATGGGGTTGCTGCATTGTATGCTATTCGTGGAACAACTGATTGGTTCAAAATTGGGAAAGGAGTACGACAAGGCTGTATATTGTCTCCCTGCTTATTTAACTTATATGCAGAATACATCATGCGAAAGGCTGGACTGGAGGAATCCCAAGCCGGAATTAAGATTGCCGGAAGAAATATCAACAACCTCCGATATGCAGACGATACCACTCTGATGGCAGAAAGTGAGGAGGAATTAAAGAACCTCATAATGAGGGTGAAAGAGGAGAGCTCCAAAAATGGTCTGAAGCTCAACATCAAAAAAACGAAGATTATGGCCACTGGCCCCATCACCTCCTGGCAAATAGAAGGGGAAGATATGGAGGTAGTGACAGATTTTACTTTCCTGGGCTCCATGATCACTGCAGACGGTGACAGCAGCCACGAAATGAAAAGACGCCTGCTTCTTGGGAGGAAAGCGATGACAAACCTAGACAGCATCTTAAAAAGCAGAGACATCACCTTGCCGACAAAGGTCCGCATAGTCAAAGCTATGGTTTTTCCTGTAGCGATGTATGGAAGTGAGAGCTGGACCATAAAGAAGGCTGACCACTGAAGAATGGATGCTTTTGAATTCTGGTGCTGGAGGAGACTCTTGAGAGTCCCCTGGACTGCAAGGAGATCAAACCTATCCATTCTGAAGGAAATCAACCCTGAGTGCTCACTGGAAGGACAGATCCTGAAGCTGAGGCTCCAATACTTTGGCCATCTCATGAGAAGAGAAGACTCCCTGGAAAAGACCCTGATGTTGGGAAAGTGTGAAGGCAAGAGGAGAAGGGGACGACAGAGGACGAGATGGTTGGACAGGGTCATCAAAGCGACCAACATGAATTTGACCCAACTCCGGGAGGCAGTGAAAGACAGGAGGGCCTGGCGTGCTCTGGTCCATGGGGTCACGAAGAGTCGGACACGACTTAACAACTAAACAACAACATGCTATTCATCATTCTTTAAAAGTATGCTTTCAATTGCTAACGGCCTGAACCTTATCGCATTCTATTTGCCCCTCAGGGACTAGCCATGACCTTGCAGACCGGCTGATGCAATGGCTCCCTGCCCTCCATCACTGTCATGCAAAACTGACTCCCACACTCACCTATAAACCTGTACTTCCCATGCAATATCTGAAGAAGGTAGATCAGCCATGAGAATGTGGCAAGCTGAAAGGAATGTTTTGAGATGCTTTTCCTCTTCATTCCAGGTTTCCAGATCTGTTTGCAAGATCGACAGAGGACTGAACCTATTTTCGCTGTTACAGAGCTCAGGTTAGTTTGAGCAGTGGTACAGAAGGAGTCAATGTTGAAATCCAGCCACCCATCATGACATTCTACATATGCATACTCTAATGAAAGAGTAAAAACACAGGCAACTTTGTTGATAGATATCAACAAACCAGTTCCACCCGTTTCCGTTTCTCCCTGGGGCAGGTCTTTTGTAAATCAAATGTCCCTTGATTGCCCATGCAAGGCACGCCAAAACTACACCAAAATATGTTAAATTACAACCATCTATTGTTGTTGGGGAAATGCATCCCCACCCTTCCGCTCTCCATCAACAAGCAAGTTTGCAGATTGTATCACCCACCCCTGCTAGTCAAAAAGTGACCCATGAGCCCTTGGCTTCATTGCCACACTTTGATTGAATGTCACATTTAATAGAAACGCTCAGTAAGTTATTATCAATTGCCTGTACGCTGAGTCTGTAAGGCATTCATCCAAATGACTAGGGCTAGGATGATTCAGCAACCATCGCAGAAGAGTTTGACAGGCTTCGAACTGGCCATGAGTGCCAGTGAGTTCCAACCCAGGAAGGGGTTGACCCTCCTGATGGGCTAAGCTAAAGAACCTCCCGTGTAGGATCTTACTGCCCTGTATTTCCCTGCAGTCTCCTTTTCAAATTGTTCTCGTTTTAAGTTCTGCCTGCTTTTACAGCAAGACCGTCTGAGGCTCTCACCTTCCAAAGAAAACACCACCAAAAGAAAAAGAAAAAAGAGCTACTCTTTCCCACCAACCTGAATACGTTGGTGGTTTTCAAATGACAGCAATGGGCTGACAGGTTTCAGTGTCAAGCAATTTATTTCTCTTTAATTAATTAATTGCACACATTTTGTGGTGGTAAGATCAGATCCATTGGCCTCCCAGATGTGAACTGGAATGCTGGGCTATTAATTGAAAAGTTTTCGTAGAATTCTCCCGGGCAGTCTTAGCACAGCGGCCTCTGTCTTTCTCTCCAGATTTTGTTGCAAATAAAGTTTGGATCATTTTTTGATGGCTTCATAATTTTGACTAAGCTATGCAGGTATCTGGGTGTTCAAACAGTCCAATAGGGGTCCCTGTATCCATTGGGGAATCTGTTCCATGATCCACTGTGAATGCCTGAAATTGTGGATAGTAGCAAACCCTATATATCGCATACAGTACAAGGAAGTGAGAAAAAGCCCACAAGGTCTGCTCCATTGTATGTTGTATATAGGGCTGTAATAAACTGTGGGTAACTGAAACTGTGGATACCAATCCCACAGAAACGCAATATAAAAAGCTACGAACAGTAAGTTATTCAGATATTAAACAAGAAAATGTTAGGTAAAAGCATTACAAAAAACAGATTTGGAGTGTTATGGCAGTTGTAGGGCTGGTTAATGTATCCTAATATACAGTATATCACAGAAGTGAGTACACCCCCTCACATTTCATAAATATTTTAGTACATCTTTTCATATGACAACACTGAAGAAATGGCACTTGGCTACAATGTAAAGCAGTGAGTATACAGCTGTATATAGTTTGCTGTGGTCCACACAGTCAAAGGCTTTTGTGTAGTCAATGAAGCAGAAGTAGATGTTTTTCTGGAACTTTGGCATGTATACATTACTGAAACAGTGACATCTACATTGGCTCGGGCATGTCGTGAGAATGGCTGACGGTCAGATTCCAAAAGATCTCCTGTATGGAGAATTAGTGCAGGGAAAGCGCCCCAGAGGGAGACCACAGCTGCGATACAAGGATATCTGCAAGCGGGATCTGAAGGCCTTAGGAATGGATCTCAACCAGCAAAATCAGGGAGCTGGCCAGGGGACAGATTGTATTTGTCTTCAGTGTGGAAGGGATGGTCACTCTCAAATTGGCCTTCTCAGCCACACTAGACGCTGTTCCAAGACCTCTATTTAAAGCTCGCGACCATAGTCTCTCGAGACTGAAGGATGCCTACAGATGCACAGCAGTAATTTTGCGTTATGCTGTTGGCAACATCATGAGAGAAGAGCTGGTGAAACTGTTGTCCTTGCCTGGAAGAACACAAGGGAGAGATATCTACTGTACAATGCTGTGATGGAGGCTTTTTTTTCACAAGACGTAAGAGCAGAAAAAGTAGTTTCAGTTACTAGTGACGGGGCACCTTGCATGGTGGGGGTTACATCTGGTTTCATATAGTTATTTGTTAAAGAAGTAAAACATCTGGTCATTCAGTTTCATTGTATTATACATCAAGAAGCTCTTTGTGCCAGGGAAAACAGCAAAAAATTAGACAATATCCTCAGAGATGTCACAAAAATGGTGAATTACATCATGGCTCGTGCTCTTAATTTTCGACAGTTTCAAGCACTTCTTGATGGGGTCCAGGCACAGTATAATACTTTACTTAAGTACAATAATGTCCGGTGGCTGAGCAGAGGACGAGTCCTGGAGAGATTTGTAGCCTGCTTGGATGAAATTAGATTGTTTATGACTGAAAAGGAGTAAGAATATCCACAGCTCACTGATATGGCCTGGCTTACCAACCTCATGTTTTTTTTACAGATTTTACAGCACACGTCAATATACTGAAAAAAAAACTGCAAGGTTTCGGGAAAACAGCAGAAAGGATGTTTTGTGACATCAGAACATTTAAGAGAAAACTGCAGGTTTTTGAGAGAGAACTTGAAAGTGGGCAGCTGAAATATTTTCCCAATCTAAAAATGCATTTGGAAAATTCTACAACATTTACGGACAATCATACAAGCCATCAGGAAATCTACAAGGAATTTTCTAGCATTGTAGCAGCTGCAAAGGAGAATTTTAGGAACAGATTTTTACAGTTCCGTAAGATCGAGACAATCCTGTGTTTCCTTACTTCTCCAGATAAAGCCAAATTTGAAGAACTTGATCTTTCCTGCTTACAGTGGTTAGATTTTGGAAATCTGGAAATGGAGCTATTGGAATTTCAAGAAAACTCTATCTGGAACAATAAATTCTATGACCTGCGTGCAACACTGGAGAAGACAGAGTGCGAAGGGATGACAAAGGACAGCACAGTTGGTAGTTCTGAAAATGAAATCCTTAAAGTGTGGAATTCTCTGCCAAATAATTTTAAGTCAATGAAAGCACTTGGGATTGCTCTTGTTACTTTGTTTGGGTCATCTTATGCTTGTGAGCAGCTGTTTTCAGATTTGAATTATATCAAATCTGATACCAGCAACAGACTGACCGATAACCTGTGTGCTGCATGGGTTGCTCTCAAACTAACAGTGTATGAGCCAAGGTTTGACAAATTATCAGCATGCATACAACATCAAAAATCACATTAATTGTGCAAAAGCATGCCAAATTCAAACTTTTACCTAATGCAGTGTTTTCAATCCAAGACACTAGTTTAGGAGTTGTTTAAAGTGTGTTAAGCAAGTTTAGTTTTCTTGTTTATCTTGCTCACACTAATAAAGGTTGACTTTTACTTTTACTAATCCAACACCTGTAGAAGCAGGGAAAGGACCTGGAGTAAGGCTTGCCCCATACAATTTCAGTCTGGCATATAATCATATTACAAGTTGAGTATCTCTTATCCAAAAATACACGCACAGAATTATTTTAAAAGTTTGTATAAATTACCTGGCTTCAGGCCATGTGTACAATGTATTACTTTAATAATTTTTTTTCCATTTACTAGAGTTGATGGGGGTTTTTTCAATAAAAAAGTGTTTGTATCATTGAAAGCTCTGTTACTGTGTATTTATTAGAAGAGAAAATGTGTTGATTAGTTCAGACAACGATGAGTTGTTTTTTCTAAACTAAAACCTCAGTATTCAGGTTTAATTGCAGTGTTGGCACTTTGAAAGAAATAATTTGGTTTTGTGTTGCCGTTTGGGCACTCGGGCTCAAAAAGGTTCGTCATCACTGCACTAACGGGTCTCATGACACCAGGGAGGGAAAACGGCTCCTTGGGCCCAATTTGGACCTGGTCCCTTAGGGGTGTCCTCACTTTTGTTGCCAGCGGTTTAGACATCAATGGCTGTGTGTTGCGTTATTTTGAGGGGACAGCACATTGACACTGTTATACAAGCTGTATACTCACTGCTTTACATTGTAGCCAAGTGTCATTTCTTCACTGTTGTCGCATGAAAAGATACACTAAAATATTTATGAATTGTAAGCCGGTGTACTCACTTCTGTGATATACTGTATCTACTCCCACTCTGAATTGTGCAGTGATTGACACACTGGTGAGTGGGGCTGACTGAATGAACATGTCTGTGACTGTTTTTTATTATTGATTTATTACATTTTTACCCTGACTTTCCATTACCAAGGAGCGCTCAAGGGGGGCTTAAAATTTCCATAAAAGATGAAAAACCAGTGAACCCCAACTGACATCATCAAAGTCAATTAAAACCAAATCCAGGGTAAAAAAAACCAAGGAAGATGGTAACAGTGTGTTAATAATTTGCTTCGTTGTTTCAAATGCCCTCCCTGAAAAAGCCTCTTAACTTTTAGTTCACTCTAAGAGGGGCAAGAGTAGGAAGCCAAAGATGGAAACTTCACACTACAACTCCCAGAATCCCCTGGGAGAGAGTTCCAGGAAGTCGTCATTCCAATAAAACAAGGGCGAAAGGTCCTGCGGCCGGAATCGACCAAGCCCCGCCCCCCGGGAGAGGGAGGGAGGAAGGGAGGAGGGGACCGGAAGTCGCCGTTGCTAAGGGCCGGCGGTGAGTCCTGGAAAGCGGGGCCCTTAGCAACGGGGAAAAGTTGGTTGCCAAGATGCTGCCCAGCGGGGGAAAAAGCCACCCCGGCGGGCGTCGTGGCCCCGCCGAGCCCGGAGCCCTCCATGTACCGGCACAGGCCCGCCTCGGAGCTGACTCAGGTGAAGGAAAAGCCCCGCAGGCACCACCGCCCGCCCGCCGCCCTCAAGGCGCCCGAACTCGGGGGCTCCCAAAGGAGAGCCTCGGAGGCTTCGCCGGGTGGCCGCCGGAAAAGATTAAACTTCCGTGAAACTGGAAAGTTGAAATATCCACTTCTCGTGGTCACGTGTGCAGTTTGGGGGGGCTTTGACACCACATCATACTCTTCCATATCGCGTATTATAATAAATAATATGTTAGGCTTAAGAGATAATATAATATAATAATAATAAAATGTTATATATTATAATTATCTTTAATATACAGTTAAATATATATTGTCATGAATATAGGTATATTTAAAATATATATATTAAACATATCATTTATTTTATATATATATTATTCACACACACACATATGAATATAATATACTATTATAATATATTATATAATATATGAATAGTAAATATTACATATAATATTAAATATTATGTCATTTATTGTGTGCCTAATATGAAAAATCAAGGCCTTACTGACGTTCCCACCATTGTTATTAAATATTATTTCATATACTGTATTATTATGTTATAGTATCTAATATGTTATTTACTAATGCAACATTGTTTTAACATCGCTTATTAATGTAATTATTGATAACATTGTTAATATATGTGTTAGTTATTTTAAATTGTTAAATTGTTAGATGATATGTTGTTACCTGCCCAGAGTAGTCTATATGACTAGATGGGCGGGCTATAAATGTAATAAATAAATAAATAAATAAATTATTGTTAACAGCATTAAAAAAATTATTTTGTGTGTGTGTGTATTTGTATTTCTGCCCCTTTTTTAGGACATTTCCCATTTGCTAACAAGTGTCTTTAAGAGCATGTATACTTCCGAGGTGATAGGAGTGGACAAGGTAGAAAATATGATCAAGGCTCGTGGAGGAGAAAATTCCTATCATGAACAGTTTGTGGAAGAGTTGCAAAAGGTAAATTCAGCTTCTGTTCTTTAGGGAAGACTTGTTGTTGTTGTTGTTGTTTAGTCGTTAAGTCGTGTCTGACTCTTCGTGACCCCATGGACCAGAGCACGCCAGGCCCTCCTGTCTTCCACTGCCTCCCGGAGTTGGGTCAAATTCATGTGGGTCGCTTCGATGACACTGTCCAACCATCTCGTCCTCTGTCGTCCCCTTCTCCTCTTGCCCTCACACTTTCCCAACATCAGGGTCTTTTCCAGGGAGTCTTCTCTTCTCCTGAGATGGCCAAAGTATTGGAGCCTCAGCTTCAGGATCTGTCCTATAATAGCAAATTGGATGGTGGGATTTGGACCAGCAGAATAAGTTGTGGTATGCTAGTTCAGAACTGAATTAACTTGGACAGAGATATTTTTGTATTTTAATTATTTTCTTTCCCTGTGTCATCAGCATACATGACAATATAGCACTGGAGTTAAATTAAGAGATTGTGTAGTGTAGTGGTTAGATGATCAGACGAGTACTGGAAAAAAAACATATTTAAATCCTTACTCAACCATGAGCAATGTTGATTGACTTTGCATCAATTTCTCAGCCCAACTTCACACCTGTGCTGTAAGATGTAGAATGTAGAACCCATGAGGGGGAAAGATGCGATACAGATACAGAAAATAAATAAGAATAATTAGCACTGGCCACCTCCACCTTATTTGGTCATTAGCTACCTGTTAAGAGGATATACTAAAGCCCATGCAGACAAGGGAGATTTTGCGGAGAGATTTAGTGGGAAAGAGAGAGAAAGAGGGCACCACTATGTATATATTCCTTTTAATGTGGCATCAACTGATTCGCAGCTGTCTTTCCCAGTTGTTGAAAGTTTATACCATGAATCAAATAAGTAAAAAATGATTCACTGATTTCTCCATCAGGTCCGTGCTGAATATAATGCCCGACTGGCAGAAGCAGATATGTTAGAAAAGCACATCATCCAAGCAAGGGCACGAGCCACCGCAGAAGAGGAAAGGATGCTGAACCAATATAAAGCAGAAGTTCCAGAGGACTACCGTCATGTTGCATTGCCACCCGGTGAGAAAAGTAGAAATAAGCTGTATTCTGAGTCATGATAGCACAATATCAAAACAGAGGTGAATTTTGCTTTTGGTTCACAAGGAAAGTAACACTGTAACTCCATGTGCATTTGGATTTGGCACTGCTGGCGTTAACGGCATTTATACAAAATAGAGGGAAATGCCGTTTTCAGACAAAAATAATTAATCTGTTGAGTGCGTTTGAAATGTCAGTGAGTTAAGTTAAACAAGACCTTGTTCAAATGCATTTAACATGCATTTTTATACTGTCCAGATGACATCGGGGTTGGGTGGGTAGATCAGGATTGGGATCAAAGGCGGCTCAAGGAGGAATTTTAATTTTTCTTCCCCATGGATTATTGTACTAGTAAAAATAGATGTTCTTTTGTGCTCCATGTGAGAATGATCAAATATTGTTGCCTTTATCTTTCAATGCTTATTGCTTTTTAAATGTGAATGCTATAGTGAAGTCTACCTTCAGATGGTGTGTGGATGATGAACTTCTTCAGAAGCATAATTTAATTAGTCCTGAAGATTATATCACGGACACAGCACTCATTACCCGAGCACCTAAAGGTAACTTTTGCAGACACTAATGTGGGTTTCCATTAATGTAATTTCAGAATAAAATAATTAAATGTGAAAGAATGACGTCAAATTATTACCAGTTGTTACCCATCTTCCTCCAAAAAAGCACAGGGTAATTCGCGTGGGATTGTCCGATTCATGGTATCCCTGGGAGCTAAGTTAGGAAGACACATAGATCCACACTCCAAGCTTTTATTAGTTTTATAGCAGCTTCTTTGTAGTTTGTGAGGATGTTGAATATTTTCTGCAGTCTATTATTTCTATTTTATTAGTTGCCTCATAATCTAAATTATCTGGCTGAAGTCCCAAACTCCTGTGTAGAATTATAGTTCTAAATAGAGATGTGTGCTTTGTGCTTCGTCGTGCTTTGTATGAAGCACAAAGCGTGGTACCACAGGTGTTATGGAGGCCCATCTCCCACCCCCTGGGCTGGTTGGGCCACTTAACGGGCTCCACACGCTACTGGGGTCTTTAGGTGGCAGTGCTCTGATCCGGGCAGGAGCTCAGCTGGCCTTCTGTGTCTTGTCAGGCAGCCGACCCCTCATTGCCTGAGCTGGGAGACTCCCCATCCCGCCTCGTTGCCGGAGTGGTTGGCTACCTGAGGAGGCAGGGAAAGGCTGGCTGGGCTCCTGCCCGGATTGGAGCATCGCTGCCAAAGAAGGACCCTGGCAGTGCGTGGAGGTCCGTAAGTGGTCCGGTTGGCCCAGGCGGTGGGAAATGAGCCTCCACACCACCTGTGGTGCCATGCTTCATGCAAAGCATGAAGTGCCCATCTCAAGCTCTAAACATTCCCTAGAGAGAGAAATCTATAGAATAGATGACCCTTGTGTTTTGTCAGCCAGTGAATCAGTGGTACAATAGCCAGTCTTTGGGCTCTTTCAGAGCATTTGGCCTCCTTGTTGTGTCTGATTCAGTGGAGGACACAGAAGGAGCTTCCCTGAAGAACGTGAGGACTATGAACACGCTCGAGCATCCCCTGAGAATGGCAACTCCCTGCCGGCTGATCCTTGCCCTCCAGAAGCACCGTTGAATTACTTCTGAATAGAGATGAACACGAACCGCTGGTTTGGCGTAGTTTGTTTCCTGGCCAATAGCTGATCCGCGGTTCTGTGCCCCACCCCCTCCAGCAGGCACCCCCTCAGTGGCAGCGCCTGGTGGAGAGGGGCGGGAGGGACTCTGCCACTGAGTGGGCATCTGCTGGAGGGGGCAGGGCACAAGCGCAGATCAGCTGTTCAATTAGACCTAAACTCCGCCAAACCAGCGGTTCATGCCTAGCTCTACTTCTGATGCAAACAACAAGAACAATTTCATTCCATGTTGATCTTAGACATCCAGTAGGATATTAGCCATGATGTTCACAACATACACCATGAAGTTCTTAAATCCTTACTTTTTCAGTCTTTTCTGTGTAGCATTCTCCGAGTGTCCCCTGGATATAAGAGTAAGTCATTTGAGACGTATTGTGTGTTTGCATATCTTTACTGCCCTTTCCATGTGTGAAAAATAAAATAGTTTACCTGGAAAGTCCTCCATTTCAATAATTTGTAGATGGTGTTTGTGAAATCCAGGCTTGGCTACCTCTCAAGGCTTTTTATTTTTATTGCAGAAGTATCAGCGCCTGGCTATTTGAAAGAAATTCTTAGTTTTAAACACCATATTTCTGACAACTCAAATTCTTCCAAGTTCAGAGAAAGCCCACATATTAAGAAATTATTTGAAAGTCTGCCGGATATATCCTTATCCAGCTGTACTGTGGAGTCTTCAACTCCTGATATTCAAAATCGAATCAAGAAATCATTCTGTAAGGTACCTATTTATATTCCATTGCTTTTAAAATCACTTTTAAATTCTCCTAATCCACCTACCTGTCTTTCAGTCCCACAGAGCATCACTGCCATGTTAAGAACAGATTTTTCTCCATTTTTTCCCATTTGCTCTTGGCCTGCACGGAATTAGATTAATTGGTAATTTGAAAGTCTGTGTAGTTATCCTTAATTACTGTGGATGGATCCTTTGTAAAGCAGCAACTGAAAATGGGTTTCTGTTTTCACCTTATCTGTGGTCAGAAAAAGTCTTGCCCCTTACGAAAACCAGCGTGGAAGAACAGTATGTCCAGAGCAGAAAGACAGAAAGCCCGTGCTCTCCTCCAGAGGACTGAGGAACGCCACAACGTCCTGAAGAACCCTCGCTTTTTCCCACCTAACTCACATTGCAGCACCAGGTCCTTGATTTTGCCTCAGAAGAAGGTGCAGCGAATGATAGCAGGAAGGAAAAAAACGGTGGCGAAAAGGTAGCATGCACAATCCTCTGTGAAATGAAGTAACAACCATTGTCCTCATTCGATATACAGGTGTTCTCAATAGTATTTATATGTCTCTTCAAAGCTAAATAGTTCTCGGAGTATTGAAAGATATTGCACTGTTGCTTCAGCAGTTGTTACACCTTTTGAATAATGTAGGTAGGACGAAAGTAATGTTCGCCTATGCATTGCACAG
The DNA here is from genome assembly GCA_037013535.1 of Intellagama lesueurii. Lineage (NCBI taxonomy): Eukaryota > Metazoa > Chordata > Lepidosauria > Squamata > Agamidae > Intellagama > Intellagama lesueurii. Next base: position 121,798,590 of record JBAJHW010000006.1, on the reverse strand, counting down.
AGGAAGGAGGGACCTGAAATGGAGTTAGTACTTTGGCAGCAGCTGCACACAACTCTATATGTTATCACTGTATGATCAGGCAGTGGATGATGTGTACATTCAGAAACACGTCAGATGGAAATTTCTAAAAAACTTGCTAGGTCAGTACTACCAAACCATGTGCAGTTTGGGTCCTCCTAAGTGTATGTTCCCTTTTGCATGTTGGCTCTAGTTTTTAAAAAGTTAGTTATGGTATTTTTGTATCTCTACAGCAGTGACTCTCTGACAGGGAGGTAGAAGCTAGTGATGTTGCTATGTGTGTGTGAATTTCCTACTCCCTAGCGCTCAATTCCTATTTCAGTTTGGTCTTCCAAAAAGTCTATTCTTTTCCAGGCAAATGTGAAGTACAAAGGGAGGCGGTAGGATTGCAGTTTGAGATTGATAGTCAAGGAGTACCTTATAATTTTAAATGAGTTCAAATCTCCGAGGCCGGATGAAAGCTAGTCATACAGAGGAGGGGCAGGATCTGTTCTTATCCCAGAGTGCAGGAAACATAATAATGGGCTCAAGCAACAGGAGGCCAGATTTAGGCTGAGTATCAGGAAAAACTCTGTTAGAGCAGTACGACAATGGAACCAGTGACATCAGGGGGAGGTGGTGAGCGCTCCAGCGCCGGAGGCAGTCAAAAGAAAACTGGACAACTCTCTGTCAGATGTGCTTTGACTTGGATTCCTGCCTTGAGCAGGGGATTGGACTCAACAGGCTTATGGGCCCCTTCCAACTCAACTGTTCTATGATTTTCTCCAGGATTGAACTTTGCAAGCATTGCCCAAGGTGCCCCTATTCATAAAATAGGTTTGGCACCTTGAACAGCTCTTTTAAAGACAGTACAAAAACCAACAGGATTGACCATCTCTGTGACATCAGAGTCTCCAGCCTCCCCTGCTTGGAGGTGGGGCATATCATGACTTCAGGGATGAGTAATTTGGAGGAGAGGGGGAATCAATATTATCATGTGATTCATAATCTGAAAAATGGGAGAAGGCATTCTTGCGATCGCTTAGGATGTTGCTTCTTGCATTGCCGCATGATACACACTACTGCATCTGTTTTGTTTCCTTTGTTTTTCTCTCTCCCTCCAGTTGGTGCTGTAGTATCGCAACCTTTGTGTGTGGGTGGTGCCATTGTGCATCCCCTTTAAATTCTCTGCTCCCAAATCTGCCACTCCCCCAGTATTGGAAATTAATATTTTCCCAGGTTAAGTGCAAGAGGATTAACACCCACCCATCCTGCCCCATCTCAATAAAAACACACACATATATTGGAGAGCACCATAGTAGTCCCACGCCTTTCACATAAAATAATTTAGCACATTTCTGTTGGTCTCTCATTTTGTTTCATTTCAGTGATTGCCAGTCTGTGCCTGTCTTTCTAGCAAACCCACCAGCTGTCGTGTTTTCTTACTACGAAGTTGGCCAGGTTTATGAGGTAAGACATTAAGGTGCAGAAGTGAAAATTTCTGGCCTTGTCATTTCCCATTATTTACTTTGTCGTGGGTACTTTTCAGTCTCATTGAATAGGTTTGGTTCACAGAGATCTTTCAGACACTTAATATAACATTGTTCTTTACTGGATTGTGGTCCGTTTCTGCAACTTTAAGAGTATCTTAAGAGGCAAAGATTGTGACATAATGCTGCTCTCATTTTCAACAGCTAAAGTGGCTTTGCAGCATTTTATTTGTTGCCCTTTTTAATACTTCTTTCTTTTCCTGTAGATGACTATAGAGTTACAGAACATGACATCAACTTCTCAGTGTGCCAGGATAATTCCTCCAGCTACGTCAGCCTTTTCCGTTGGGTTGGGTGAGTTCCTGCTAGATCTACTGATGTCAAATTTCTTGTCCATTTCCTCAGAAAATGGGCATGTTGAAATTGGTGTAGATAATTGCTTCACAATACCATGGAGGAGCATGCTGTTTATGCATTTATAATTCATAAAAGTCTAAATTTTAAAATGAAACATCTTTTCTAGGGAAATTTCCAGGTGAAGGAGGGCTTGTAGCTCCTGGAATGAGTTGTCAGTATGTAGTCCAATTTATTCCTGAATACCTATCCGATTATGATGATTACTTACTGGTAGAGTCACAAGCAACCTACCCACTTCTTGTCCCGTTGAAAGGCAGAAGGCCGCCTCCGATCTTAACATGTGAGTTGGCTTTTATCACCTTTTCTGATGATCAGTGACTTGGTTTTTTTTAAAAAATCATTTTGCACCAGTGAGCTTTAAAAGGACTTCAGTTTTATTAGTAACAATGTGCCTCCAAATCACTCGGTGGGTGGAGGGTTTGTGACTAGCCATTTTAGGAAAGCTCTTCTGATATCCTAAGAATATATTTTTAAAAAGTCAGAATTAATAAGGGCTATTACATGTATACTCAAAGGCTTTCATGGCTGGGATCTGATGGTTGTTGTGGATAGGTTGACCTCCGATCTAGCCAGGAGGTGAGGCTGAGGAGCCTAACGCCGAGGGAGGCCCGGAAGGAAAAAACAAGAAACCGGGCCTTCTCGGCAGTGGCTCCTCGTCTTTGGAACAGCCTCCCTCCTGAGATTTGCATGGCCCCGTCGCTGGGCATCTTTAAATGCCAACTGAAAACCTGGCTGTTTAAGCAAGCCTTCCCTCCACCCACCGTCTGAATTTAGTTATTTTGTGTTTTCTTCCATCTTGGATCATTGTTTATTTAGTAATATATTGTTATGATTTTAAATTGTTAAATTGTTACATCATATGTTGTTACCCCGCCCAGAGTAGTCTATATGACTAGATGGGCGGGCTATAAATGTAATAAATAAATAAATAAATAAATTTTCCGAGCTGTTTGGCCGTGTTCTTAAGGTTTTTCTTCCTAATGTTTCGCCAGTCTCTGTGGCCGGCATCTTCAGAGGACAGAAGTCAGAACTCCTGACCAGAGCACAGACAGAGTTCTGACTCCTGTCCTCTGAAGATGCCGGCCACAGAGACTGGCGAAACGTTAGGAAGAAAAACCTTAAGAACACGGCCAAACAGCCTGGAAAACCCACAACAGCTATTACATGTCTTTAATCTAGTTGCCCAGATGGTCGTGTATCTATTGTAATCAACATTCAAAAGAGAGATTGGTCTAGTTCTTAATTTGTTTTTTTCCCGTCCCTACTTTATGTATTAGGGAAATATGCGCTTCTTTCCATGAATCCAGGATTTTCCTTCTAGTTTCAATATAATCTGCTAACTTTTTGAAATGTGGACTTAGAGTTTCTTCCAATGCTTTACAGTATTCAGCTGAGAGACCATCTGGTCCTGGGGCTTTTCCATTTTTCAGTTTTTTCCATGCTTCCACATTTTCACTTGTTGTAATTGATTTATTTAAATTTTCCAATTGTTGAGAACTAAATCTCCAATCCGAGAGTTTATCCAAATAGTTCTATTGTTGCTCCTGCTCAATTTCTTCCTTTTTGTAAAGGTTGGTATAAAAGATTTTTATTATTTTTCGATTTCCTTTTGTTTGTATGTTTCCCGTCCTTCCTTATCCAGTATTACCTTGATCATTGTTTTTTCTCTCTCTTTTTTCATTCTGTATGCTAACCATCTGCCTGTTTTATTAGCATTCTCAAAAAAGTTTTGCCTTGCAAATTTAATTTCCCCCCCATTTCTTCCTGTTCTAATAAGTTGATTTTATGTTGCAATATATTTATCTTATTTTTTAGGTACTTGACTGTAGGATTTTTTAAAAATTCAATTTCTTCTTTCTTCAGAGATGTTATTAATGTTTGATATTGTTTATTTCTTTCTCTTTTCCTTTGTGCATTAAACTCTATCGCAAAACCACGAAAATAGGCTTTTGCTGCATCCCATATTATTGTCATTTATCCTGGGATTTATTAATTTGAAAGAAAAATTCTGATTCTTTTTTGATTTTAATCAAAAAGTTCTCATCTCTCAATAAGTAACTATTTAGTCTCCAACCTCCTCTTCTTACCACTTGTCCTAGAGTCATCATTATTGGGTTGTGGTCTGCATATGTTTTCGGTAGTATTTCAATTTCTTCCACTTGGTGCGTCATTTCCGCTGAGATCCAGCAGTTGTCTGTTCTTGACCATGAATTGTGTCTATTTGAATAAAACATATAATCTCTTCTCTGAGGGTACCTAGTTCTCCATACATCAAATAAATTGAGTTCTTCTGCCATTTCCAGAAACACCTTGGGAATCATATTTCTCCTCTTTTTCCTCCCCTTTCCATCTATCGCCCAGGTGTCTTTTTGTTTATCAACTATTGCATTGAAATCCCCCACGATGCACATTTTCTTTTCTGGTCCTTGTATCAGCTGGTTCTTCAATTGCTGATAGAATTTTTCTTGCGCTTCGTTTGGTGCATAAATGTTCACCAACAATATTTCTTCTCCGTCTTTGAAAACAGGGCTATTACATGTCTGATGAGCTTTCTCTCATAAGATCAGAGGTCTCAGGTGACGCCAAAGCAGATCTCAGTGTGTGTCTGGGATACAGCTTGAAAAAGTTCCTTTTTCTGGCTGACAGCTCCCAGAATTAGCCAATAACCCGGATTGATTCTCCCCCCCCCCCCAATGTCACAGAGGCACACTTGCTGCATGAAGTGTTCCAGTTCCTTCTACACAGGGGTGGGCCACCTGCAGCCTTCCCCCTCTGCTAGCGATCAGTTCAGCCCCTCTGTCTCCAAACATCCTGCTGGACAGGAAGGAATAGGAAGAGACAAAGGGAGGGAGAGGCTGGAAAAGAGAGAGGATGAGAAGAGGGGATGCCAGAAGAATAAGGAGAAAGAGAACAGATGGTGCTGCCCACATTTCTTTCTGACTTTGCCTAGCACAAGCTTCTGTCTTGTCATCCACTGGCTTGCTCCCCTCACAGACTGTCCCTCTCTTCCCAGACGTAAGGTTGCCTTCCCCCCCCCCCCCCCCACTACAGCCTCAAGACTCCTCCCCTCATTTCTCAACACAGCTCTGCTCTGGGTGCAAACTAGGCTCGTTGTTCAAAGCCTGTTGCTACAACTTCCTTGATTTAGAGTGAGTGGGGTGCACTCGATCTCTGTCCGCTTTTTCCATCCATATTGACTGACTTTGTGGATGGATTATTGGAATCTTGGACTTCAATTGTTGGAATTGATTTTTGTTGTTGTTGCTGAAAAAAAAGTCCCACAACTAACCCACTGTTTTTCTGAGTTCCTGCTCTTTGCATTCATTGCTTTTACCTGTGTTTTGCTGCAGTGCCTCCCATCTTAGATTGCGGAGCCTGCCTTGTAGGCGGAGTGAAATTTGCAGAATTTTTGTGCAAAAATGAAGGGTCCAGCATCGGCAAGTTTTGTATCATGCCAAGGAGTATGTGGCCACCGCCTCACTTCCGAGTAAGTAAGCAAGTTTATATAGAATGGCAGGTCCCCACTAGTAGTAATCACATTGATGTAAAATATTAACTTGCATCGCCAGTTGACTCCTATGATAATTCATTTTCTCTTCTTCTGTGAAGTCTGTTGCCACTTTTGGTTTTGTGGAGCAAGAGCCATTTGGGATTCGTCCGGCAGTTTTTGAACTCTCTCCTGGTCAGTCTACGCTAATTGAGGTTAGTTGTTGAGTTCACTTGAAGCATACACACGAGACGCACCCTTTTAGAAAAGCAGGCTGTCTCCACGGGAAAGTGTTTCTGTTAGGACTGGGTTGTGGTGACGCACTGGGAACAAAAAGAGGTGTAGAATGAAGAGAGACCGTGGAGTGAGTAGAGGGCAAGATTATTTGCACCCTGAGTCAGCAGAAGGTTGTACACCATTTTCCATAGGAACAAAAAAAAAAAAACTTTAGCATCTAGAAGTAATGGAAAGACTCACCAGGCTAACTGGAGGATTTGAGGATTATGAGGCATAAGTAGAATGGAGCAGCCCCTTCATTGTATAAATGTCTTATGAAGTTGGGGATAAATAAGTGCTTACTAAGCACACAGTTTCTCTCCTTGAAGCCGGAGTAGCACAGGCTTTCACTATTTAATATTTTTATACTTAAAGGACCATGTGAGTAAGGGTTCCCTCTGGCTATGTCTTGTCTTAGTCTGCTTCTTTAAGCCTTCCTCCTGTCCTGATTCCAGTGTGACACCGGCAGAGAGAAGAGGGCCTAAAGGAGTTTATTAAACACACACTGGTCTACTTTGGCTTTCAGAGTGAAGGGAGAAAGGGTGGAGTTCGGGTGCAGGTAATTGATCAATGAAGTAAAGCAATGATTTGCAAATTTTGCCGTGCTACTACTCCTGTCAGCCATAGCGAGCAGAAGCAGAGGTGAAGAATACAAGGAATTTTAGGCCAATAACATCTGGACAGCCACAATTTGTGCACCTTAGACCTAAACAGGGAAACATTGTGTGGTTGCATTTATCCCACAGGCTTAGGTTGGTTCAGCAGTCAGTTTACTCTTGGAAATGTAAATTCTGTACTCAAGAGTCTTCTTAGATACCCTGGTGAAGTACAATCTGGTATGAAATCAATGTACCTTTGTTGTAGTGGTCTCTGTGCCCCATGAACACTGTAATGAAACTTCTCTTTCAGGTTGTGTTCATGCCTATTATGCCCGAGGTTGCATCAGTGACCTATCTCATTGCTTGTGACAACTGTCAGATCAACGAGATTACTGTGACAGGTTTGCTAATCACATCTTTATAAGTTTGATGATAGTCAAGCCAAAATGAGGACGTTTCCAGGTAGGGCAAAAGTTGGTCACTGCAGTTGGTCATGGTTGGTTGTGTTTTATTTCAAAAGCAGAGTGGAGTTACACATGTTTGTATGCATATTGAAGTTTAAAAATTCACCTTTCTAAAATTGACTCTCTTTAGGAGATCTTTGGAATCTATGTGTGAAATCCACACCCCAGCTATACCTTGTTTCCTGTAGCTTTTTTTTTTAATGTAAAGGTGTGCTAATTAAAGGCTTCCAATTAAGAGACTCTTCTAATGTGAAAATGAGCTGCACAGAAAACATAAAAGCATATGCTTCCTTTGCAGTTCATTTTTACCTCCGGAGGTACCAAAGTCCTAAATTTTACTGCCTGGGAGAAACACCAGGATAAAAATAAAAACGACAACCCATGCCTTCAAGAAGAATGGAAAAGGTTGGGGAGGCATAGATGGTAAGGAAAAAATCAGAACAATCAATAGTGACCCTGTTACTATTCCCAACAATAAATGGTTCATGTGAATGAGTCCTGAGTTTAATGCTAGGAGAAAGAATTTTTTATTGTGGACAGGTGATCAGCAAGAGAAACCCAGATGGTTTCAGGTGTGGATGCAAATGGAGCGCTCCAGAGACATTGGCCTCTGCATAGAGGTTGTACACCAACAAATTAAACCACACGACAACTTCAGTAGTTCCCTGTAGAGTGCAAGCTCACCAGTGTGGAAGCATGGCCAACTAAGGTCTTTGACAGCCATTCTGGGAAAGACCTTGGCCCTAGTCTCCCAGTTAGAGGAGACATTGTCTGGCTAACTCAAGGGTGGAGAAAGTGCAGTCTTGCCGTCATCGGACCGTTGCGGCTCCCATCTGACCGAGCCACCGTAGCCATAGTGAGGAATGCTAGGACTTAGGCTCCACAACGCTTGAAGGGCTGTACTTTGGCCAGCCCTTAGTTAAATGGACCAATGGTATGACAGCTTTATAGGTTTATCCCATTATCCTCCTGAAGTCATTAGATTTAGTCATAGGCATTTGGCCACAGAGTAAAAACTTGCTTATTTCCCTTTGCTTCCAGGTCTTGGGCAACTGATAGCTTTACAACTTTTATCGGTTACTGGGGGAGAGAGCTGCCCTTTGCCTGGAGAGCTGATGGATGTAACAGCGCAACATCTTGTACGCTTTGAATCTCTGAATCCACACTCGGTGGCAGAGAAAACGCTGGTTCTGAGGAATATGACGTATGTGTGATGCTTTTATTGTACAGAAAGGGTGTCTTTTTCATTCAGAGGCAATAGGCTATGCCCTCACAATTTGGGGTTGGTTGCACTGAGATCCTGTCAAAATCAAGGCAACTAAAGTTATGATTAATTTTTTCCCATTGGTTTCAGTGGCATGTAGGCACAGTGAACTTGGGCTGGATTTAACCCATGAAGTGCTGTCTTTTTTCTAGATTCACAGGAATGTGTGTGAATATTCACACAGTTAGAGTGAATTTAAATAAGGCATGTGGTACGTTACAACATGTGTTCTCGTTCATACCTGTTTGTGAACTTGCGTCTGTGCACGTGTACTTGAGAGATGGAAAAACTGGACAAGCTGCAGTTGCCAGAAGGAAAACTTGAAGTGGGTTTCTGGATCTGACTTAGAGGCATGTTAGGATTTGCACACACTAAAAAAGTAAAGAAAGTGGAAGGGAAGTTGGAACAAGTGGAAGGTGTCAGCCAGACTCAAACCCATCCTGATGGCCAAGCCGTGATTGAATGATATGGATGAATTGAGCGATGCCGTGTCATCCATTTCAGGGCTAGTTGTTCAGAGTCAGTAAACCCAGAAGAAAACTCACACGAGAACAAGGTCTTTGGTTATCCCCACTATTGTGGGGGGGAGCTGATAGAAAGGATGCCAAGAATTGCAATTTGCTTACAGTTGTATCTTGTGACCATACACTGAAATTGCATAATTTACTCTATTCGTTTTAATTCTCTTTGTTCAGCCATGTGGAACTTCCCTTCTTCTGGCAGATTATGAAACCTAACCTGCAACCATTAATGCTGGAAGGGAAAGTGGACCTTACCAAGATAAAGTATAATGTGGAGACAGAGTCAGCTTTCTCTGTAATGCCTTCCGTGGGAAGGTTGCATCCCCATTCCGACCATTCGTTTATTCTCACATTCAGGCCAAAAAAGGTACAGCGTTGCTTCTTCCTGATGCATTGTGACTTCCGGTTTTTCAGTTATGGGGCTACCTATGTTGCTCCCTTAGCTACGTCTGAGTGTAATTGGCCTCTACTGAGAAGTCCTAGAACTCAGATGTGAATTAATCTATTTCTTGAAAATGTTGATTCCTTGCCTTTCCATATTTAGGACTGTCATGATTCCACGTGGCCCCTGTTTGTTTCACCAAACAAAGGAGCCCACGCTACGTGCCCCTCAGCTGCCACCAGTTGATTTCATCAACAATACCTATTATTAATAATCAAGGTCCAGGCCATATGTCATTTTAAAAGAACCAAATAGAAATTGTTTATTGATACAGGTGTTGACAGAACAAGCAGTGTTGTTAAATCTTAAACAAATATTCTCCTTTATCCCTCTCAATCACCACTCTCCTGCCCAAACTCCAAAACTATCTCCCAAACCCTATCTAAACTCCTCTTCCTCCTGCTGAGTCTCTTATACCTTGTGACTCCGCCCCTCCAGCACTCCCATTGGTCTATGCAAATAGCACACGAATATTTATGACCTGGGCGAACGCCACAAGGACTCATCCTCATATTACATTAGCAAGCAGCAGCTCATAGTGTATGTCATGATGTATGTTGACCCATCTTATATGCCAGATACAGTATAGGAGAGACAAGGAGCTTAAAAGGTGAGGAAAGGATAGGGAAAATCTCGGTGGTAAATTGTTAATGAGAATGCTTAAGAAATTCGTCTTTCAGACTAGAATTCACAGAATCTCCAGCTGGCATAGCCATGGTCATGGCCACTGAGGGATTCTGGTCCAAAAATGTGATTCTTTTAAGCTGTAACAGCCTAAAAATTATTCACTTGTATTCTGGGCTTTCTTTTTTCTTCATAGCTAATGGACTATCACAGTGTGCTTCAGATAGTGCTTGAGGATATCCCAGAATTACCTAGGTAAGAGAGACGTGATGAGCCTAGAAGAATGTGTTTAAACCACTTGCTGCTTGTTTGAGGCTTACATTTGCTAGGCTGATCCTAGAAGAGGTTTGATCAACACGAGAAGGCCTTTGTTATAGCCAATTTAGCATCCTAGGTCCAAATGTATTTGTATACATTCAAATGGTGCTCTTGCTTTGATTTGAAAGCTTAAAGGGACTTAGGTTTGGAAGGCGTGCGAACACATGCAAGCATGCACACACGCGCACACACACACACAATCTCTACTGTTACAGTGTCTCTGGTCTGCTTGAAAGTAGAAACAAGAACTACTATAGGAGATGGTTATTACAGACCTTTCGGGCCAAATCTAGCCTGACCCTCGAAAGGGCTTAACTTTGTTGGGTTGTGCTGAAGTGCTTCACACCTGGCATTCGTTGCAGATTTCTTTGTGTTCCTCGGATGAGATGTTGGAAGGCTGGAGTGTGATGTTGGAAAACTGGCATTATCCCATGCCAATTTACCTGGAAGTCATTTCCAGCATGTGAAGTGGAGCTAACTTGCAAGCAGGAGTGCAGTATGAAAGAAACAAGTCGATTGCCCTGGGAGCAGAGAGATGGGGCCTTGAGGGTGGAAGACGAGAAGAGGGGTCCTGTGCTCCGTAGCTGCACCCTGATCTTCTTGCTTTCTTTTGCACAGGCTCACAGTTGCTATCTCTTTACTACTTTTTCCTCTCTTCCAGTGCTGAGCTGTATCTATAAAATAGGTTCTGGAGCTCTGTCCTGGTAGGTTTGGGCGCTCTTTAAAGATGGGAGTAGAGAGTGAAGCACCTTAGGTCTTCCAGATGGCAGCACATATGAGAGAAGGGAAAACCAGTTTCTCCTTGGCAACTGCGGCGCTGCTTGCCCAGTCTCCAGATTTTTACATCTCTAGTGGCCACTAGGAAGTTGTGTTGTTAGATCTCTGCCTAGAAGTGAGGGTCAAACCAGCCTTCACGGGACATCTGGATGTGTTTTATGCATCGGCCTGCCCATGTTACAAAGCAATGGAAGGGAGGTCTATTCTTTACATGTAAAGAAGCAGATGTGAAGAGCTACGTTGTCCCTCTCCTCGGCCTCATGCTCTGCATCCCTTGGCTTTAAGCAATTTTCTGGACCTTTTAGTTTGACTCTTCTCCGGTGTCAGAACTAGGCTGGAGGAAAACCACTTTTAAGTAGGAACACAGAGTGACATAAGGTATAGAAGAGGCTAGATTGTATTCTCCTCTGTGGGGCAGAATGACTGGACCAGCATGACCCAGTGGTTCTGGGGACTGAAGTCCGGAAAGGTAAGATTGGGTTCTGGGAAATATAGTCCAGAAAGGTAAGATTGGGTTCTGGGAAATATAGTCCAGAAAGGTAAGATTTCCAAGCCTTCTGTTTTCCTGTTTATCTTTTAAACATGCTGGGGACCTTTTATTTCTAAATGGAACTGCCAGGAAAGGGCCCAGGAGTATAATGAGCGGTGACAAGCTTCCCGTCGGACTGCCCTCCCCTTGGCCAAGTCTTTGGTGCTATCATATCTTTTCCATATTCCTTTCTTTCGTCCCCTACAAGGGAAGAGCTGCTAATCATGATGCCACTTTTGTCTTCTTAAAACAAGGGTTCCCAACCTTGGGGCTCCCAGATGTTCTTGGATTAAAACTGCCAGGAGCCTTCACCACTCGCTTTGCTGGCCGGGAGTTGTAACCCAAGAACATCTTGGGACCCAAGGTTGGGAAGCACTGTCTTAAAGCAAAGGGCAGGCAGATGAGGACGCTATTACATGTGATGTGCTTGACTAGGCCATTATTATTTTGGACAGAAATGGTATTTTGGAGAGCCAGTCAGGCACACGTTTTTTGACAGGGTTTCTGATCTGATTTTTCCCCCTTTAAAAATAAAAGTAGATGGCTTAAGTGTACTTTTTTTGGGGGGGAAGTGAATAATGCTGTGTAGTTTGGGCTGAAGAGGCATAGGGTGGTGTTTAGACATTTAACTTACATGAAATATTTAAGGTGATAAATACTATAGTAGCAGTGAAACACCAGCCGTAAGCCCCAAATCTGTTGTCAGAGAATCAAGTTGTATGATATTGAGGTATATCAAATGCACATAACAGAACTATATGTTCTTTGTGTAGTCCTCAAAACATAGGGCTGTATGAAAGTGGGGAAAACCAGCAAGAAGATGTGATTGCCTTGGAAATAGACATTAAAGGACAAACAGAACCATTTCAACTCCTATTAGAACCATATGCCATTATCATCCCGGGAGAAAACTACATTGGCGTAAACCTTAGGAGGACTTTTAAGGTGTGTCATTTCGTGCTGATTAGAGACTCTCCACTTGCACGTTTCCCATGCCAGTGTGAAATACATTGACTTCGTCCAGAAGATTGGTTTTTGATCCCTTATGCTCAGGAATAAAGGTCACGGCTTGACTGCAAGATAATGTGTATGCTGCATGCTGCTTTAAATTCTTTTCAGCTGTGTAGTAAAACTTTTTAAACAGTTCTAAATGGTTGCTTATATTGGTTTAAATTGCTTAATGGTGCTTAATGACTTGTGTCTTGTCCTTGGATATAGGATAGGATAGAAATATTTTTAAAAATAAATAACTAAATTTCTGGGCCAGGCTGGAAAAGGGCCGAGAGTAGGAATTATCTAATTCCTAATCGGGCCTGCTGGAATCCGGAGTCGGGCGTCTGTAGGTTCCTCCTGGCCTGGAAGAGTCCCCATGTCTGCCTGTGATCTCCTCTTTCCATCCCATAGCCCTGTGTCTTCTGAAGGGAGACAGGAGAGAACTGAAATAAATGAAGTGAAAATACTGAAAACTTATCAGGGTTAGATGAGGAAACAGAAATATTATTTAGCACAAACAAAATCAAGTTTGAGTCTGTGATTCCACATGCTTTTTATCTCCTTGACACATATCATGACTTGAGTAAGTTGAAAAGGGGGACTTCTTTCATGTATCATGACATTAATTATTCCTTCATTTTTGCCTTTACAGATGTATAATAACAGCAAGTCCCCAGTCACATTTATATGGGAGAAAATCAGTGAGTGTGACATTCTGGAGGTTGAACCCCATTCTGGAAAATTAGGTACGACAGTTTTTGTTCTTTGTATCGGACCCCCGGGTACATCGGATGAATTGCTGAGCTGCCGTGATAAGAGGAAACAGCATAGCTGTTAGGACTTCAGTGTGTGTTCTGGATTGATGCGGTTGAGCTTGAGGGCGAAATGGGGCCTTAGGGGGTGGGAGAATCCCCTCTTTTCATCCCCCCCTCCCCCAAGAGAAGTAATGGATCTGTTTGTTGTAGGGGAAAGTGAATGCTGTGAATTTGAGTTTGTGGTTACTGGAGGGAAACCTGGGCATTCCTGTCACGACCTGCAGTGCAAGATCACAAATTCGGCAGAGCCGGTCGTGCTGCACGTGGAAGCTGATTTTAAGGTGGGAATGTCTAAACCTGTGAAACTCTCAACATGACTAAGTCAGATCCTTTTTACCTGGATGTTCAGAATCAAGAGCCATGGCTCAAGAGAAATATTTTTGGAATCGAGAAGGTATCTCTGGCTGCACCGAGACCTGCTGCCTGCGAAGTTGGGAGCTCTGAGAGGGCGATCCAGTCCCTCTGTTAATGATTGTGGTGACCTGCTTGATCTGGTTGTCCTTTGACAGACAGTCCCAAAGCACCCATCTCAGTGTTTTTGCCTGGGCGTGTGAGCAATCCAAAATCGTCAGCTGCCAGAAAAATGGATGCTTTGCAACCCGGTTCTTTTTGCAGTGGCCACGGGCTTATTCCTTGTATATTCCTCTTTCCTAGGGACCTCTTCTCTCCATTGATGTGCCATCCCTTGACTTGGGCCTGCTTAAACTGGGAGAAAAAGCATTGTGTACTTTTGAGATACAAAACCTCAGCCAGCTGCCGGGAAAATGGAAAATGCAAGAAAGCCCTGATTGCCTAGCAGAGCGAAACGAAGAGGTACATTCCTCTGAAAACATCTTAGGGTCTAAATCCCAGTTTGAGTGGCCAGCAGGGTACTTAGGTCACTCTCTGGGTCTTCCCCATGGAGCACTTTCTCCAAAGACGCTTTGCTTCTCAGGGGAGAATTGAATCGGGGGGGGGGGGGGAGGACATTCGAATTTAGAGCTCTGTTCCACCCACTTTTATGCCAGCTAGAAATCATGGGAGTGGTAGCCCAAGACAGTTGGGAGAGCAGCAGTCTGAGGAAGGCTGCTCCGTGCAGGGGATTCCATGGCTCTCCGTTTTCTCCCTGCAGACCTCCCCATTCACAATGGAGCCTACCAGTGGAGAGCTCGGTCCTCTTGGGAAATGCCGTGTCTCTGTTTTGTTCACATCGTACATGTGTCAACGTCTCCAGACCGTGTTAGAGATGGAAGTGGAAAATGGTGTTGGAAGGTGAGAAGGTGATGTGCCGCCCTTGGTGTAGGGTAGGATTTTGTGGGGTAAGACACAATGCATGGAGTGGCTGAGCTGCTGGGATATCGCAAAGCGTTTGGACTACTCATAGTTTTAAACTGTCCGTGGTAGACATCTGTCGGCAGCCTGACTTCCCGGTCAGTTTGGCTAGCTGGGACAGGATCCTTTACGGCACGGATGGCGTCCAGATGGAGAGGACAGCAAGCTCAGAGAGGCTGAACAAGAGAGCACACTTAGGTGGCTGGGGAAAAAGGAGAGAATGCACGGGAGGGAGAGGTAGAGAGTGACCTGAGCAAGAGGAAGGGCAGAGAAGCCCAGAATTTGGAGGTGTTCATGTAAAACAAAAGGCTCAGGCTATTACGTGAATGCTTGTAGAACGCTCGGCAGGCACTCACAATTCATTACGTTATCTTATTTGCTACGGTCCTATCCCACCTTTTCTCCAATGACCCCGAGGTGGCATACACAGGGCTCCTCCTTCCTGCCTTATCCTTACAAGAAGAAAGTGTGGCTTGCCGATGGTCACCCAGTGAGGATCATGGACAAGTGGGGATTTCAGCCCAGGCGGGTGCCAAGTCCTGGCTCACAAGGTCCTTTGCCACCTTGCCTTTCCTTTGTGCCCGAGGCAGGGGCAGGAAGAGGGAACCGCTGAGCCCCAGGCCCTGCCAGGAAATCTTCCGAGGAGAATAGGACTTAGGGTGACCAGACCTTGGGGAAATGAGTCTCCAGAGGCCCTTATCTCCTCTGGCAGAGGTAATGTGTGCTGTGTGAGTTTCCTGCCAGGCAGAAGGAAACGGGCAAACCTGGTCTCCTTTCCTGGTGAAAGAAGATGCCCTCTAGAGCCTTGGGAGCCCTTGGGCTTATTTCTCTGGCCCTCGATAAGTGACTTGCTGTGTTTCTGAGTAAGGGGGCCCTTGGGAGAAAGGAAGGGAAAGCTGCCGTCATCCCCTGCAGAATGAAGACGCAGAGGCCCCGATGGCTTTGAGTCTGCTTATGAGCCTTCGAAGTGGGACACAGCTTTTGCGAGAGCCTCTGTCTGAATGCTTTTAACCTCTGCACATGAGAAAGGTGGCCGTGGGAAAAGGGAACTCATTTTCTGCTCTTGGGGGTAGGTGGAGACAGGACAGTTGGGGAGACAGCCAAGGGGACTCGGGGGACTGGCCAGCGCAGAGTTGGCAGGGGCCAGTGGAAAGCAGGGATCTGAAAGGATCACACACTTAAAGGTGAAACATACAAGAAGCAAACCATTTATTTTCACCACTTACTCTGACGTATTAACTGTATTGTCTGCTTTGGCTTGAAGAGGTAGCGTTGAAACCAGGAGGGATCTGAGGCTTGTGGACTGAATCCAGACCTTAAAGAGGACTTTGCTGAAAGGAATGGCTTCACAGTTTTGTTTGGGCTCCTGTGTGTATTGTGCTGGCAAGGTTCTCCCACACGGTTGAAGCCTTGTGTTTTGTGGACCGGGAGGAAAGGTGATGAAGGTCATGCCTTGATTTGAATTAACTATTGGTACATCTTCACTTGAGTGTTGACAGAGCTTGTTTCCCCCTCTCCCTAATCTCTCTTTTTTCTCTTTCTGTCTCCAGTCATATTCCTGTTTTTGTGGAAGTTCAGACTCCTCACGTTTGCCTGCTCTCCAGTCATTTACATTTTGACCTCTCCATTGGGATTCCGGCAGAGGCGACTGCCCAGCTTTTTAACCAGACCTTGCTCCCAACTCACTTCCAATGGGGAGAGGTCAGTGGGGGCTTGGGGGTATTATTGCCATGTCAGAAGGTTTCATTGATTGCCATTCCTTGACTGGCTGTCTGGATTTGTTGAGCAGCTTCTTGGAAGGCAGGCTCCTTCCTGCGTGGTTACCATCTCTCCAGAAAGTGGCACTTTGGGTCCAAACGAGAAGCAGGAACTGCATGTGGTGATGATGACGAACACGAAGGTGAGTGTTTTGGCCAACTATTCCATTCACAAAACACAGAGAGCATGGCAGTTGCTCTTTGGGTGGACCTCTTTGTTTAGTTTTATGGTGGTTTTATGCTCCGAGCCTCACTGTGTTTTTACTGCTGTTTGTTTTTTATGTTGTTTAATTAATTTTTGATGAATTTTATTAGAGTGAATCCAGACTTAAGAGTTAAATCATGGGACAGATCCCTGTTGTAGCACAGCTGCACAAGTCATGGTGGCTACTTAATGAGATGATGGTCATGGAACTGGCATGCAACCAGGCATGCTATCAGCACCTCATTCATTAGCCTCCATTAGTTCCTGTGACTTCCAGAGCTGTGGAACATATGGGGGGGGGGGGGGGAGAAGAAGAGCATTTTGGCCATGACGAATCAACACATGCCTTGATATTGTTGTTCCTATTCTTACAAAGATGTGTTTCCGTTAGGAAAAGCTGGATGACCTCGCCCTGTGCTGTAGTATTGAAGACATGCTGGACCCACTCTTCCTGGCCCTTTCGGGTGAAGTAAAGGGGCTGCGTGTCACGTACTCTGTACCCTTTGACAGGTAAAGGAAGGTAATCATTATTTTGGGTCTGTGAGAAGGAGCCACGTCTGCAGGGATGTGGTGGCGCTGCGGGTTAAATTGCAGAAGCCTCTGTGCTGCAAGGTCAGAAGACCAGCCGTCGTAAGATCGAATCCACGCGACGGAGTGAGCGCCCGTTGCTTGTCCCAGCTCCTGCCAACCTAGCCGTTTGAAAGCATGTAAAAAAGCGAGTAGATGAATAGGTACCACCTCGGTGGGAAGGTAACGGCGTTCCGTGTCTAGTCGCGCTGGCCACGTGACCACGGAAACTGTCTTCGGACAAATGCTGGCTCTACGGCTTGGAGACGGGGATGAGCACCGCGCCCTAGAGTCAGACATGACTGGACTAAATGTCAAGGGGAACCTTTACCTGAGAAGGAGCCATCCAGCAGTGAGGGAGAATACAGAATTTGCTACTAGAATGTTATCAATAGGTGTCGGAGGTTTGCCTCTTTCTATTGTTTTCAAGTTTGGCTCCCTTTCCCGCAATTTGATTCTCTGTGAAATCATCTGTGTTTCTCTAACAGCGATGAAGAGAAAAAGGCAGAGGGTTCGGAAGATCTGAAACTCGACTTTGGGTCTGACGTGGCCCTGAAGAGTGTGATCAAACGTCAGCTCATCATCACCAATCATTCTGAATTAGCTGCTCTCTTCACAATAGAGGTTGAGTATTTCAGCAGCGGTCCACCACCACCACCATCGGAAGAAGAGGGTTCCCTTGCGTGAGTCTTGTTTCCTTCCATTTGATCCCGGTCAGAGGACAGGAGCAAATCACATACACTAATAGCAAACCCTTTGGAAGCCAAACAGGTGTATCCAAAAATAAGGCAGTGATTTCTCTTGGTGGCTAATATTGAGGAAGTGTGCCAGAAGTATGCAAGTTTTAAAAATGTACAGAAGGTTGAGGTGTCGGTTGGGATCTGTAACTGTTACTGTTTTTGTTTTTTGCTTCTTAAAAGCTGGAGAGAGTCTAGGTAGGGATTTTTACTTCTCAAGCCCTTCCCTCAGCATCCTGTCTAGAAGGGCGAGAGCACTTCATGCCATAAACTAACACCCAACAAACAAATAGACAAGCAAACACCCCAAAGGCCTCTTTGCGTCCTGCAGGGAAGTTCCAGAAGGAAGGAAGAAAAAATATATATTTTTACTTTTCTGCTCTGCAAAACCCTCCTCAGCGTTATATAACTATAAAACGTTTAGGTTCCAAAATCCTGTAGTGCCAGATGCGTAGAACAACCGAGAAGTATCACAAAGGAAGCAGGTGGCTTTCGCTGCATTTTCTGTCTTGACCACCCGTCTCATCCCCAGCCTAGAAAGCACTACAGGACCGCTGTTGCAGATGCGCTTTTCTATTATGTCCTCTTAGGAGGCCAAGCTTTGTTGCACCTTTAAGTTCTGCTTGTTGTGCTTTTTAATTAGCAAATTGGGAGCTCCTCACTTAGGGGAGCATTATTGGATCTGACGCATAAATTGGGGCAGTGCTTCCCAAAATCTGTCTCAAAGAAGCAGCTCCCGAGTGATCCCTAGGTCACTCTGGGTTGCTTTTTTCCTTTCCTTTCCATATAAGATGAGATGTTGGATGGCAGCCTTCCTGAAGCTGATGCTCCCCCGGGTGTGTTGGATTACAAGTCAGCTGCCACGTGGTCTGGGGATGATAGAGGCTGTAGTCCAAAAACTAGTGAAGGACACGTGTTTGGGGACATCTGCTTTATGGCTTGCTTAACTGTCTGTAAAAACTGGTACTGTGCCCTTTTTAGAGCCAAAGACTTCAGTTTGAGTGATAGTGCCTTGCCCACAGCCACCCAGGTGAATTAAAATTTGGAATGAAAAATGATGACGTGGCCTCTCTCAGATCTACCATTGTCGATAAATATTACACGTGTGCTAGAATTAAGAAATCAACATATCCTTCAAAGTTGAGTTGTTGTTGTTGTTTTTTCAAGTCGCAGCTGCACAGCAGTGGAAAAAACAAGACGAATAACGAAACAGATTGTAAAGAGAAAGCAGTCAGGTAGGCTGAGTCTGACATTGTTGTATTTTTACGGCCAGGAGGTTAGGCAGGGGAAAGGAAAGAAGTTATCATGGCAAAGAAACGTCTCGCTGGACACAGCCTAGCCACATCTTACGTGCAAGCCCTGTTAAAATGAACAGGTTGCGCTCGAAGGCCATGGGTGTCCACTCCCTTCCTCTGCTGTGCTTTTCTACTTTCAGCTTTCAGAGATGCCATGCTGTCAAGTGGGAAGGGAGCGTCTTTCCATATATACCCCTCAGCAGGAACACTGACGGCCTTTGAGCAGCTTTTTGTAGAAATAACAGCCTATAACAACATGTGGGGACATTACGAGGACAGACTCATCTGTAAGGTAGGTGGCCTGTTTGATTCTGGACAACATGAGCCAGTGAGCGGGGCTTTGACCTGGACTCTGGGAAGACGAACGCGGAAGGTCTTGGACTCTGACCTTGGAATAGACCTCACTAGAGACAGTGGCCCCTGTTTCTAAGAAAAAGTGCAGTAATGCCTTATGAGTCTGTGATGTCTTGTATGGCTTGTACCCCAGAAATCTGGAGCTCACTCTCTGGGCTGCTCACCCTTAGGGTGAGGGATCCCTTTTGGATTGCTAGGGTTTTGCTTGAGTTTGGGAAGAGGTGTCGTTTGATCCTTGACCCCAAGGATGTGGGAGGTGACAAACCAGCACTGACCTCTTGTGGAGGTGTGTAGAGACCTGGAATGCTGACCATCATCAATGGCCATTTTGTTGTTTGTAGCAGAGGGCATACTAGCCATTCCATTGGGCTCCCAGACCCCTTTGTCGTTTTAACAGCTAGATTCATTCGTTATTTTAAAAAAAATCTCTTTGTGCAGGTGGGAGAATCGGAGCCCATGTTGATTCCCATCCAAATGACTGTGAAAGGCTGCCCCATATTCTTGCAGATGACAGGACCAAACCATCCGATGCCAACTCCTGTGATCAGGTAGAAGCCAGTTGCTCTTAGCCAGGCTGTCGAGGAGTCCAAATGCAGTTGAGGGGTAGATCTGCATGAATAGTTTCAATGTGCTCTAATGCTCAGTCATTTTGTGAAGTCCCTCCCATCTCCGTATGACCTTTTCTTGTTTCCTGCCCATAAATTTCATCATGGACCGCCATATCTGCAGGATCAGTATCCACTGATTCACTTATCCACAGTCTGAAAAATATTAAAAATATTAAATACAGGGATCCTACTATATGTGCCTGTTTAATCACAGCAGGGGCTGGCACCATTTAATTTCTTCTATTAGAAGACATTATATAATCCAGCATTCTCCTTTCCACATACATCCAACAACACTGATGCATTCTAAATGACAACTAAAGCTTTCCCCTCTGGAATGATGTATTACCCTTCCTAACCTTTAATCAAATTCCACTTATAGCACACTTTAAAGTATACAGAAATGCTGTTTCTGTATACTTAGTTATGATAGTCTGTTTCAGCATATATAACAAAAATAAAAACATGAAACAGACAAACAGATCTATTTTACCATGGATTACAATATAGTCTTCTTCAGAGACATATATTGGACTTTAACTCACAGAACTCCATGCTGAAACGGTGTCTGAAATCCTGTTGCATAGCATAGTAAATAACAACTAGAGTAGGCCCATTGAATCAGTGGAGATTTGGTGAGTCAACTCCTCCGTAAATCCCATTGATCCAATGGGGCTTATTCCAGTTGCAGTTAACTATGCTAAGCAACAGGATTTCAGCCTGTGTATCTTAAGGGATCTACAGGCCTGATCTGTTTTCATTTTTTGCCATGCAAAAAACCAAAACACCCCACCTCACTTTCTCTTTCCTTCAGAGGAGAGTGGCGTTTGGGCCCAGCCCCAAAGCCAGACAGCCCTGGGTTTCTTTCGGACCAGTGTTGTATACACCAGGCTGGGTCAGTCAGCTTGGAGAGCCCCTAAAAGGCCTGCCTCAACCCCCATACATCGACTTTAACACACCCTCCATCATAATTTTTAGCAGGTTAACAGTTGTGTCTTTCCCCCTAATAAATTCCCAACTGTTGTCTGCAGAGAAGGAATTACAGTTCAACCAAGTCTGCAGAATACAGAGAAACGCTTTTGTTTCTGACTTTGCACACCTAGCTGTATTGCATGGATGAAAATGTTCTACCTTGAAACTAAAGACCAAGGTTTGATACTTCCCTGGTTCTGCTTCCCAGGTTTGGGGCCCACATCTCTGGCGGAGATACCGTCTCACGCTGCGTCCGGTTCAACAACCCTACTCCTTTTGGTAAGTATTTGCCCCCCTGCTAGGCTTTGAAGGGCTCCCCCACCCCCACCCCAACATTAAAAACAGCACTGTAGCAAGCAGTTTCATTACAAGGTGGTTGATGTTTTTTGACCAAGTTGTTTGCCACTGAAAGAACCCCTGGAGAGGTTGCTAACCATTCTGGAATATACCTAATAAGCCCGACTTTTATACTCAGGAGCTTAGACTGTGCCTTTATGAGCGCAAGCCATGTCTTCTCTACCCAGTCGGAGGATTCTGCTCCACCCCATCCCCAAATTGCTTGTATTCTTTCAATATTTTGAGAGTGTGAATCTTGTGGACTTTCTAAAATGAAATGTGAGAATACTGAATTCTGTACCTAGTATCAGTGCAGCAAGATGGTAACGTGCAGCTTTGAATGAGAGCAATGTGAATGTTTTTTGCCCATGATATTTGCCCTGCGGTGGTTATTTCAAACATGGTAGCAATCCCATGATACCGTATTCACTGTAGGAAAAATATGTATGTCTGCGGTCCCTCACACGTCTTTGGCAAACCTGAATGTTGGTTTGCTTTTCTCCCCTTTTGGATAGACATTCGGATGGACTGGGAAAGTTACAACCAAGATAAAGACGATGACAAATTGGTGGACCTCTTGGTCTTCTATGGTGCCCCGTTTCCAATTAAAGACCTGGATGGTAATGAGATTGAAGTACTCTGGGAAGCCGAAACTTCCTCGGGTAAAATGTCTTCCATCTCGGCATGCACCTCACTCGCCACTTCCAGGGAGAACTCGGTAAGTGCCTAGCGCATGTTGGCTCTTGAAGCTTTGTCTCTGTGATGCACGCCTGGCGAAAGGGAGCCAAATTATTAGCACGTTATGCAGGAGAAGTGACCGATCTGCTGGAAGTAGACAGAAATGCTTAGGAAGAGGAGCTGCTGCAGCACAGCAAGACAGGACTCCTGAGGGCCCAGTCGCTTCATCAATGGGAATGCATCTCTTCTTCCTTGCAGAACCCATCAGAGTGAGGGCGGTGCTTCCTTCGTCATGTCTCCCTCACTCTCAATTGGCTAGCTTGGCCCGATTGATATCATCCTACAGGCATATCTAATTGGTGGTGTTGTCATGCTGATGCCTTTATCCTGTGGGGGCTCTCATAGACTGAGTAGCAGCAGCCTAGGCTGCTCTTCTGACTCAACTGTTGAGCTGTCACTTTCTGGCGATGTGGCCTCCTAAGCTATGGAGGATCTGGTCCTTCCTCACTCCATGAGATTTACAGGATTCTGGCTTATCCTCAGTAGAGGACTTACACAGCCAAGCCACCACAGTTAGGCTTCTAGACTAACTAGAAAATTGCCAGGTGTGTTTGTGTATCTTCTCTTGAATACAACATAATACATATTTTGCCTCTTCACGACTCCCAAGTTCTTAATTATTCCTTGTTAAGCATTCTTATTTGTCAAAGGTTTTTCAAAACAAGATATATACTGCCAGAAGATCAATAAGTACAGTTCTCAGGAAACATTCCCAACTATCGCAGTAAAATGAAATAAAATCCTGTATTTGCATACATTTGTGCACCTTTTTTTAAAAAAAAAAATCTGTCCCTTGTCATTATAAACAAAAATGCTATTCTGTGTCGTTGCTTCTTTCTGGACTCCTCCCGTCATGTATTTCACTCCCACAGAGTCTTGATCCAATTTTTGAGGATGAGGAAGGATCAAGTGAAGACACTGCTTGGCAACCTCTTGCCCTGAAGAAATTAATCTCTGTTGTCATCCGACCCCACGAGGGGGTACCTTCGGATTACCCCTTCTGCATAACTCCTAAGCAAGTTGTAAGTTCTGGTCTTGCCCTCTTAAGTGGTTTACAGTAAAGAATAACCCGTCATCCCAGCATAAAACCCACGCGGACACCCAACAAACAAGAGTAATTAAATCTATGAAAATTCTCAGTCATCCAGGTGAGGTTATCTGAAAGTTGAGTCATGGCAACGGGACTTCTTTCTTATTAGGTTGAAACGTTTCGCTACTCATTCTTCAGTCTGAAAAAGCTCCTTGGATCAGTAGTGAAACATTTCAACCTAATAAGAAAGAAGTCCATTTGCCATGACTCAACTCCCAGATAAGATTAATTAAACAAACAATAATGGCGGAATCGGAGAGTGCAAGTATAAATTAATTTAAGAGAGGGTGTCCCTTAAGCATGTCTGGGAAAATTACAATCTTCAGTCTCCTCTTGAGTGTTGGGAGGGAGGGGGCCTGACACACCTCTAATGGGAGGTCATTCCACAAGGATGGGGCCACGACCAAGAAGGCACATTTTCTCGTGGAAATGTTTGTCTCTCTTGACGTGGTGACCTGTAGGAGCAAGGCCTGTGAGGATCAGGTGGAACGGGCTGACATTCTGGCGGAAAGTCGCTCTGACAAGTAATGGGGCCCCAAACCGAAGGACTGTTTTTCTTTTTTTTTCAGGTCATCCCCGCCGGTGGCGTTGCTGCCGTCCATATTTCCTTCACTCCACTTTTACTGCCAGAGATCATTGACAAGTTTGAATGTGAAGGTTTTGGCCTCGGCTTCATGAGTCTGGACAGCTTGGTATGTGTAAGATGAAAACAGATCTTCTTTCCTCTCCTTTTTCTTTCTTTCTTATCTTTCCTCTTTTTTGCTAACTAGAAACTGGATAACTTCATTGAGGGGAGTCAGTGATGCCTGTCAGTGGTGGCTGGTGTTCTCTTCCACCTGCATCGTGCTACGGATACGTTGTCTAGTTGCCTTTGCTCACTCCGGGGCTCCAGGAAGCCCACCAAAGTCCCTCGGGTGCCAGTGCACCACTAGCCCCCATAGGCTCCCCTCCGCCACCCTCCATAGGCACAGAGAGGGAACCCCCGTCTCAGATCTCCATCGGTCCCAAGGTGGCTGTCAGGACCACAGCTGACTTTTTTTTCTACCAGGCTGCTCAGAAGATCCCTGGAAAAGTGACTCGTGGAGATGGCCACGCCGTGGCACCAATGCGGCTAGACCTGCAAGCCTTTGTCAAGCCTGCTTTGTAAGTACAGTATTGGGACTGATGAATTGCAGAAGCTTATAAGCCACATGCAGAGGTTCTGGACGGGGGCAGGAGGTCATCTGGGAACAGAGCAGAGTCTCTCTTGTTACCTTCTTTAGGATAACGTTTCTCTCAATCCAGTCTCAGATTAGTTTGGTGGTTCTAGAAGAGCTTTCCATATTCAGCTACGGTGAGTCGAGTTAGACCAGCACCCCTCTACAATTAGGGTCATTAGCTGTGCCAACTTGGCGTGATGAGAGCCGTGGTCGAACACACCTGTTGGGAGTGCTCCGTTGAGGAAGGGTGCCCTGAAGCGTGCTTGCTCAGGTTGCATCCTGTGGACTCTTGCTCTTAGAACTGAGACCCTGATCTGGTCCTTGTGTCGTATGCAGAGGTGTTAGCCGTTAACTCCGAAGGGTGGTAGGCCACACAGAGGAGGGGGCCAGGAGGACCTAGGCAGTAAAAGGATGGGCTTCCAAAACAAGGACAGAGGCATTTTGCTCCAGACTTTAAAATCTTGAATGGTTATTTTCTCAAAGCTTTTAACCTTGAGCGGACTTTGTCACTGTTTTGTAATGCCCGAATTTTACTGCTTTATTAGTTGTCTGTGACAAGAAAAGAGGTGGTGGGTTCCTCTGCCCTTGCACCAAGACTGTGAAGCCTGGGCGACTCATCTTTGACCTGGCTGCTCACCTCTATGAGGGCCCTTAGGAGTTTGTTCCTTGGGGTTATTTCGTTCTTAAAATGCATTAATCCTACCATAAAACTGTCCGTAGCATGCAGCGTCGTAGTCCCTGGGAAGTTGGAGTACATCTCTTCCCTGTGAAACCATCTCGAGTTATTAGGCTGCAGGCTTTCCTCCCCAAGACATAGCTATTTAGGGTCATGAGCTGATTAAAAGAAGAGATTCTACATGAGCTGAGGTGGTGAAAAGGCCACTAGCAAAAGTTGCAGCAAGAGTAAATGAGACCACAGAGCAGCAGACAGGATGACCCCTGCGGCATCCGGAACCCACCAGAAGAGAGCAGCCTGCAGGAGACAAAGCAGAAGGGGGGGAAATGCTGAGACTCCTTGGCAGAAACACACAAGACAGGAGCCACAGCAAACAGAAATGGCTAGAGCCAGGCATTGACTGTTGGAGAAGGGTTCAGGATGGAAAAGGCCTCTGCATTTGCCTACAACCTGGTTTTGGATCATGGCCTTGTGACTCCTTCCAAAATGCTCAGGGTCATTTTCTCCAGAAGCTTGATCTATAGAAAGGAGGCTCTTCGTGAATCTGTGGCCATAATGACAACGTTAAAACTTTCTCAGATCAGCAGCACCTCCTGTGAAGCACACTTCATGAAAAGGCAGAGGACCTGCCTGTGAGTCATTTCCCCCCCACACACACACACTGCTCCACTCACACCAGGAGGAGACAATGGGTTCAACTCTTGACAGACCCGTCGTGTCTTGTCCTAATCTAGCCTGCATCGTGGTGTCGCTTTGCCGGTTCTATTCTCATTCGTTACCGTGTTTTATGACCTCTTTGCAGGTTAACTGTTGAAATGGATCATGAGAGTGGCTTGTTATTCCACGCCGTGGCCAGCAGTCTGATCCCAAACGGACCTCTTAAAGCGGTAAGCATTTCTAAGGCTTTTCCGTTTTGGAGGAGTAGACTTTCAGGAGGACATATTCTGAAAAGGCATCTCACTTTAACCGTGGCCAGCCAGACTCTGTGGGTGGAAGGGCCTCTCTAGACAGTAGCCTAGGAGCTTTTTCTTTACCTTTTTTGAGTGTGGTCTTTGTTGGATCCTTTAAAATATTTGTGCACTTACTGTTTTTAGCTTTAAATACTGTCTTTTTATGGTGTCAGCAACCTTGGGCCCTCTTTAAGGAGAAAGGCGGGGTCAAATTATTTTAAATAAAATAAATAAATAGTCTGCACCCCTCTACTAGAGGTTAGGTGATGAAATCTCAGGCCTCTCCTGAAGAATTAAGAGAAGCAGAAGATTATGTATGGGGAGAGGGGTTTCTCTTTGGTGCGTAGTAGGGCTGGCTGTTTGTAGCACCTTGAATAGGGCCCTGCAGCTCATCAATACGCAAGGTGGTTGCCACACAGCAGAGCTGGAAATGATGACACACAATCTGAAGATTTTTGTTTGTTTGTTTGAGAATCCGTCCCTGGTCCCCCCCCCCCCCCGGCCGCTCCAAAGCGCCAAGCATGGAGGAGGAGGAGGAGGCAGGCGGTGTTCTACTAGGCATAAGTAACTGGTTAACATTACCATGGTAGGGAGCTGGAATTTCTGCCCCTGGACTCCCGTTTCCCCTTCCTCTGTCCCTTTTGCCCTGCCAGAATGGGCCTTGTTCAGTCCAGCATCCCTTTTCCTCCTTTTTTTTTTTTTCTCACCACGTCGACCGCTTCGAATTGGTTTAATGCCGAAACCTGTCCTGAGCTGCTGTGGCTCAAGTGGGTGGGGCTGAATAAAGCCGTCTGTGTTTCTTACCGCTCAATGAGTTTAGGTCAGGCAGGGCTTGGAAGGATTCCTTTTATAGACTACAGTTCCCAGAATACCCACACACACAACCATCCCAAGCCAGCTCTGATTGTAAATCCATAACAGCTTCTGCGATGGAACAGAGATTTCATGAATTAGCACTTAAGGCAACGTTTAGTCGACTGGCTTCTCTGCAGAGCTTTGGAACAGCCCAAAGTAGAGATCCTGACGAAACTACCCGATATAAAGAGGAAGCAAAGTCTCAAGATGTGGAAAACTTGGTTTGTTCATTTAAAAGGCCCTATCTATTTCAGCCAATTAATTATTTTTGGCCTTCCTCCGGGACTGTTAAAAAGAAGAAAGGAACGACAGATCAATTACAGGAGTATGTTCGTAGGTCCATAATCTAAAAACATTTAAAAAACCCATTCCTAGGCACTGTTGCCTTAGCTATGCCCGCAAGTTAATATGGCTGCATTTTCTAACTGTGATCAACTGTTTCCAAAGTTCACCAAGTGGCAACCGGTGACACACCAATTCATATAGTATTCTGGTGTTATTACCAATTTTTCTTTTATGTCTAGAAGCAGAATCTCTTAGTACAGTGTTGTCACATGTAAGTTAATTCTCCAGTAATTGTAGAACTGGACAGTTTATACATGTCTTTATTCTAATCTTTATACACAAGGCAGTTTTCAGTCATTTTTGGGTAGGCACACTGAAATGACTTATGTGCACATGGTAGCCTCTGCCCCAACAGGTGCATGTACTGGGAGTGACCCAGAATCTGTAGCCATCTGGGCCAATGATGTCCTGTCTGTGTTCTCCTTCAGGTCCTGACAGATTCACCCACCACTCTCAGTGTGAAACTGACCAACAATACCGAGGCCCCTCTCTCCTTCAAGCTTCTGTTAACAATGCCCTTTTCTATTTCTGGAGTGGATCCCAAAAAGAGTATAAAAACATCTGGCAGTGACAGGGATGACAGAGGGAATCGCCTTCTCCTCCATGCGTTGGAGAACATGCTGGTGAGTTAATATTCAAGCCACAGCAGGCAGTTTATACTCACAGTAGATTGAATCCAGATGTTAACTGAATGTGTATCTGATTGATTTCAAGAGCCCTGTGGCATCTGAAAGACTCATAGGATGCCACTTCATCAGATGCAGATGTTTTACTGCCATAGAGTAACACGCCTGCTCCATCCACCAGCAGTTTCTGCCATGGCATCTGAATTCAGCTAATGCGTTGACTGAACTTGCGTGGGGTTGTTCTCAAGGGATCCCAGTTCAATTTTCTTTGGCTGTAGTCCTGCACACCACCCGTTCAAAAATTAGGGGAAGGTGGGTCATCTCCAGGGGTATGTGAAGAAAATTCCCAGGGAGAGGATGAGACTGTGTGGTTTTATTTCTTAATGAAAAAAAAAACCCATCAAATTTCTTATTGTCAAATTTCATAACATCTAGTAAAGTAATTTTGGTACAATTGAAAGTTTATTTTCAATATTGAATTATGTATTGAATTTTTTCTTCAATGGGGTTGGGCGATGATAAATTTGGGATGGTGAGGCATGACATTGTCTTCATTTTGGGAACTCCTGCTGTATGTACTTACCTGGAAGAAAGTCAACAATATGATTGGGAGCCCTCTTTCAAGAGGATTCTGTCTGAGATCTACCCAGCCGGTTCACCCGATTCAGCAGAGTCTCTGCAGCATTTTTGGGAAGCTGGAAGGGCTGCTGGGAGGAGAAAGGGAGGGAGGAGAGAAGGTTGCTTCTGCCGGTGCAGCTGCACAGATTTAAATCTGGATCCAACTGAATAGTATTATGAATCAGACCTTCTGATCTAGGGATTGCCCACGTACGCAATCGTACACAAAGCTCTAGTCCCAGAGACCTAGCCAGCTTCATGGAGGCTTCTCTGGCCAGCAGAGAAACTCTCCCATGGCTACCTCCTTGGACATGAGTGGGCAGAGGAATCCACGTGTGAACCCTGCTGAGGAATGATCCGAAGTGACCCATGAAGCCTGCCCAGTGCACCTCTTGCTCCTCCAGTTGTACAACATTTCTGTTTGCAACCGCTGTTGACCTTCAGGCTCACGTTACGAAGAGTTCTGTGTCATTCAAGAGCTCACCTATTTGGGCATCAGCAGAACATGGCCTCATAAAAGATAAACACATTGCTTGTTTTTTATATGTCCGTTTTCCTGTGCATGTGATTCTACTGTTTTACACTTCTGGTTTGGCTTCTCCACAGCTGAAAGTGTCCTTCCACACCACCCTGGAGTTGTTAACCTACCAGCACCTTCCAGAGGACCAGCTGGTGCCTGGGCTTCAAGTACTCCATGGCGCAAATGGAGACAAAATACTGGAATTTAAGCAAGACCTTGTCATCGAGTACAGCAACAAAGCAGTCCAGGTGGGGTGGACGGAGGGAAACCAGGAAAGGGTTTGGCTTTGGCAGCAGAGAAGAACCCTGTGATGTCAGCATTTCTCACCATGGATGTTTTGGCAAAGAACTGTCCTGAGTGGGATCAGTGCAGGAACCCATCAGATTACAGGCTCACCACCCCCTTAATGAGTGGGCAGTTGGCAGCCAGGATTTCCACAATATCCCTTACGCAAATGGAAACTCACACTAGGATTCCAGCCCTTGTTTTATAATATTTGAGCTTGTTAAATTTTTTATTCATTTTTTGCTGCTTTGATTTCCATTTTGAAGAGAAAGCCATCTAAAATCCCCAGAGTGAGTATAGTGTGCTCCGTGGCTGGCTTTCTGTTTGCTTTTGTACTTTTTCGCTTTTGCTGTTAACCATCCAGACCCCATAGTTCACGGGACGATGGCTCAAAGCAAGAAAGAGAGGGCCCAAATCAGCATTGGTTTCAGAGGTAGCTTAGATATGCTAGTAGAAGAATGAAGTTGCCAGTGAGTAGAGCTTATTTTACAGCAAAATCTCTGGCTCCTGCACAGAAATAATCTGCACCATGCTTCAGTTGGGAGCCTCCGCAGCTACTGGAGTTAATGTAATGCTTTTGCCTGCACTTAAGATTTAGGAAACCATGTTAGAAAGCAGGGGGAAGGGTCTACAGCCCCACAGCTTGCTGTCTTAGCCATGGTTTTAAAAGATCCTGTGCATTTTTCTGCATCGCCTCTGGAAAAGCTCTGACGTCCACAGAATCTGCAGGGCTCTCATCCAGTCCCTTGGGATGCTTGCCCCAGGCCGGTTGCCTCGCTTGTTCCCAGCAGCCCCTGCAGAATATGCACAGGGGCATTCCGGTCTGAGGAGCCGGTCCCAGTCACGCGAGAGAGCTTGGCCTGGCTTCCTTTGTCCAAGGGTACTCCTCTGAAGTAAGGTGCGAGGCGGTTCTGATGATTTGGGCCCCATTTTATATTGCTGCAGGTGCTGCCCATGACGGCCTGCCTGAGTGTCCCGGTTCTTGAACTCTCTCCCATGACAGTTGATTTTGAAACCTGCCTGGTGAACCAAACAAGGACGGAAGCGGTCCTTGTGACAAACAGGAGCGGCTCGAGGAGCTACTGGACGGCTTTGCTGAGTAAGAGAAATGGGGACATTGCATCCTCTTGCACTGCTAAGAACATTTACGTTCTTGGAAATCCAGAATATTGTCTGGATTTTTACCATTAGTCCATTTTCATAGACTAAAGGGGGCTTGTTAGCTTACTGTGGAAGCAGAATGGTAACCGCGGGAAAAACTGGAACATACATACACCGCCCAGAGTAGTCAAAACGACTAGATGGGCGGGATAAAAATGTAATAAATAAATAAATAAATAAATAAATAAGACATTTTAAGAAGACTAAATTGCAAAAGAAAAACTGAAAAGGGATAAGCTGTGTTTTTGCTGTTATTTCAAAATAGATTTAATCTGTCTTGGTAAGGGAAATAATTCTGTTTAGCATGGGCGGGGGCTTTTTAAGAACCTCAGTTTATGTCATCTGGGGAATTGTACAAATTTCTTGTTCTAGATGAAGACGAAAGGCACCGAGACCCAGAAGTGTTTTCCGTCTCCCCAAATAATGGCATTCTTGAAGCGCCCCAAGGCAGCGTGCCGGCAAAAGCACTTCTGCTGATCCGCTTCACGCCAAGGTAGGACACGAGGCAACGTTCTTCTATTAGACCCAGAGATTAACAAAGCCCCAACCAAAGGGTGGGCTCCCCGGATTGCTCCCCTTCAGCTTCATTGTACTGTCCAGATTCATGGGGTTTTTTCTCTCTCTCCTGGTAACATGCCATGCCAGCTGTGGGAGAGAGAGATGCAGCAAAAGGGTTTCCTGATCATGAGTACCATTACAAAAAGGGAAGTATGGGTCATCAGAAAATAGAGTGTAGCAGCCTTCCTGTGTGCATTGATCCCTTTTAAAATGATGTTGCTTCTGTGAACTGCCAATTCTGTTTCATACGAGCACATATCATCACTTGTAAGCATCACAACGCTGCTACGACGGGCAGAACAGGCAGATGGGCAATCCTGTGGTGGCAAGACATGCAGAAAAACGAGGCCTCTCACTCGTCTCTAAAGAAGTCCAGCGTGCCACTCTTATTGAGTCCCTGAAAGAGCTTGAGGGTTGCACAGCAATGGCAGTGCTTCTTCCTCCATCTACCCTTTTGGGGGAGATCATTGTTGCACAGCTGGCATAAAGACATGCGATCCTTCATTAATGTACCAATATAATAAAGTTGGGGTGCACCAGAGAGCTGCACAGGTGTCAGGAGGCAACCACACCGGAAAGATCAGATTTTTGTTCAAGCTGTTGTCTCCATCTATCTTCCAAAGCCATTATGAAGAGGTGGTGCAGCACTTGGTGTCAAGAACTGCTTCACTCTGAGCAAGGGGTAGCTGCGCCTATGTGGGGCCCACTCCCACTTTTTCATTGTGTCTGTGCCGTGAGCCCTTTAAGGAGAGAGTTTTACCCAAGACCTTAAGCAACCCTGCTGTGAACCGAAAAAGACCTTTTCCCCAGCTCCCCAAAGATGCCTTCCTGAGTCCCGAAAATGGTACTTCTTTTGACAGGGAGGATGCGGACTATGAAACGATTGTGCCCGTTGTCGGAATGCTAGGGGAAAAGCCTTGCCTGCTGCACGTCCGCGGAAGAGGCTCCTACGATGAGAAGTACGAAGAGAGACTCAAAACCTAAGCACCCGACCACTTTCACAGCGACAATCAAAAAGGCGGCTCATCCACGTGGCCGAAAGTAAGTCGCTGATCTGGGTGAGGGGTGGGGTTGGCTTTTCCATTATAAAACAGGAGAAAATAGAAGGCCGTGGTTTCTAGACAGCTGAGTAACCAAAGGCTTGGACCTCTAATAAGAGCATCACAATAGTCAACTGCCCTGCAACAGGACTGTTTTTCTCCGCCACAGCCGGCAGGAGCATTTGGCCCAAGAGGTTCTTCCAGCATATCCGCTTGGGTCAGTACAAGAGGCTGGGAACTTCGGTCCTGCCCAGTCACTTAACTGGTCCCATGTCTTTTTAAAACGAGCACTCAAAAGACACGGAGCCTGGTTCTGCTGTGCATATATAGGCCAACACTGATGGCTTGGTGTCAAGAACAGTGGCAGTGCTAATATGTACGTGGACCAAGGTTTCATATGTGGCAAATCCATAGAAGGAGTCTTTGAGGATGGACCACAAGTCCATGCTAGAAGCCAAGAGGAAAACAGTGATATCCTCCTTCACCAGAATAGGAGGGAGATAGATACTAATTTACACGGGACACTTTTTTCTTTAAGGGTCTCAAGGACTCAAGGGTCCCCATTTTAATTGGTAGAGATGCAAAGGTAGCCATACGCTTATACACCAGATCAGGCAAGAAAGTAAGAATCAGTGACACACCATTAATCAGAATCAGTCACAGAACATCAGTGTTAGTTATTGGAGAACCTTTCCTTCTATGTGTGTTACCATCAACCACATTGAGGTATTACTGTTCTAGTTTAATCCACTGGCAGAAGTAGATACAGAATTTAAAATGCTTTAATCAATTAATGATCAGTTCTTTATCTTCAGTCGTCCATTTGTAACCTATGTGGTCTAGGGATCAGGGTGAAGGCTAAATTCACAGCTTACTTTCCCTCCCAAATTCTTAAAACAACTTATCCTATTAAAGGATGGTAGTAAGAACAGTCTATAGATATTTTTTTCTCCCAGTTTTGCTTCCTTTCATCATTTAACCTCTTCTGTTTGTACGTTAATTTGCATTTCTTAAAACTAATCTGCCAAGTTACTGTTTTTAAACATCACATTAAGTGGGCTGAAGGCTGCCTTTTAAACATATTAACAGGCCATTACCCGTTAAAAACTTTTTAAAAGACGGGCAGGGAGAACCTGCATATTTTGAAGAGAACGTCCCACTCGGAACATTAGTATAAAGGTGTGCTGGGACTATTCTGGCTTTTTGCTACTACCCACTAACCCGTTTGTCAAATGACAGTTTTCTTGCACCAAATGATGATTTAGCCCCTTGAATACAATCACAAGGCCAAACCAATGGAACACTTGCATTATTCTGCAAAAAAAAAATGGGATCAGTGGTGAGATCCCCGGGGTGTGCATCAGGTGAGTCCACTTCTCACCTGAGACTTTATGCCTGCTGCCTGTAGGGGTTACCTCTGTAAGGAAAGCAAACACAGTGCCCTCCACCCCCTTTAGGACTTCCACATTTGTCTCTAACTGTAGTCTGTGAGTCCTGAACTGGGCAACGTTAGTCTAGATAAAAGAAATAGCCTGTACTCTTTGCTATGTCCCACTCCCAAATACGGCTAGTCACCTTAAGCACAGACACCCCAAATGAGTTCCCTTCAGGTACAGCGGTAGCTATCAGATCCGTGACACAGAAGAAGTGTTACGGATCTCTGGAGTTTCTTCAACCCCTTCTCTGTGGCAAACATGTCATTGCTGGAAGCCCACGGCTGGGAGTCGCCATGAGCTGTGCCAGCAGCTCAGGTAGAGAAGCCGGGCCTGTAGCTGAAGGTTGGAGATGTGTCGTAAGGGTGGCAAGACGGAAGTCGGGCTCTGGGGGATGCCTCCCACCCGCAGGCTGGGCTGGGCACTGAGCATCTTTTCATTAGACAGATTCAGGAAGCCGTGTGTCGGTTGGAGAATTCCAGGCATTAAGGCACGGGGCTGTCTTCCAAGCAGGCTGGAAGTGACGTCACTTCCCTGGGTATTCAAACACTGCAGCCGCTCCCATACCCGTCCCGATGCACATGGAGACCACGCCATATCCTCTGAAAGAAGAGGGCACGTCGTTACAGGCTTTTTTTAAATTGCAGCCTGTGAATTTTAAGAGAGGAATCATCCAATGTTAAATATCAGCTCACACCCGCATGGGGTACCTGTGTTTTCCAATTTATATCCTGCAACGTGATGCCAAATGTTGTACCACAGAAAAGTATAATATGTGACATCAAAATCGTCAGCACAACCAATACAATGTGAGGGGCCCGTAGCTTTGGTTCCCTGCCTTCTGTTGAGCTTTCCAGTTCCTCTCTGAATAGACACAGGATGTCATGATGGCTATACAGGCCTTGGATGGAGCAGCTCGGAACCTTCCAGTTCTGCTGCATTTTAAGTAGTTTCTAGACATGGGAGTTTCATATTCGTTTCCTTGGGGGTCTGTTCCCTCCCTCCAGAATCAGCCCGGTCCACTCACGGGGCTTTGCATGGCACGTTGTGTCCATCATCAGTAACATCGCGCCAAACGTGGAAGTAGCCCGGCCGGCGCTTCCCTGCCTCCCTGCGCTGCTGACCACCCTGGCGAAGAGGCAGGACGACAAGTTTCCCTGCTCAGCTGCTGAGTGTTCAGCACCGCAGGGAGGCAGGGAAGTTACTGGCCGGGCTCCTTCCCCGATTGGCGCAATGTTACCGATGACGGGATGCACACGCCACACAAAGCCTGGTGAGTCGACTGGGCTGGTTCGGGGGGGGGGGGGGAGTCCAAAGGGCCGAGGCACCTGTGGTGGCCATATGCCTATTCCTCTCCCATCTCGAATGCAAATATCCCATCTCTAGTACCTTCCAAGGTTCTTCAGCCAGTTAAAATACTTCTTCCTGCACTTCTTTCCCCGGAAAGCAGCGGAATTCAGTTTCAGCAACATGGGGCTGTTTAGGCCAGTCTTCCCACATTGCGCGACACAAGAGAACAGGGCATTGTAAAAACCAGATCTCATGTAAAGGTTCCCCTGAGCAGAAAGAGCTCACACAGTAAGGCTGATTCAGGGGCAAGCCCAGAAGGGCAACTGATAGATAGAAGATGCCTCGTGGGATGGGCATTTTCAGACTGCCTTGAAAATGCGGGTAGTGGCAGGTAAGGGGAAAGAGTGCCTGAGCGTTCAGAATTTCAGGAAGGATGGCTTTCGGTTCAAGGCAGTATTGCACTTTTAGGCCACAGAAGCAGGAGGAGGTGAAAACTGTAGCAAAACCCAAAGTGGGCTTCAGAGATTCACAAATCAAAGCAAAATAATAAAAAAGGACAAACAGAAAACATGATTTAAAAAATTCTTCAGTGGCTCCCAAACTATTTACCAGGTTGAACCTGCAAGAGATCAACTTTTGCAACAGCTGAACAGACAAGTTTCTCCAGTTGAGAAACCAACTGCGCAACATCTCCAACCTAGGGTAGCCAAATAACACAAGTGTGTGGGCGGGCTTTTGTCGCATGCCTCAAAACTAGTTAAAGCAAACCACGCTCACCTGTTTCCTCTGCGCTTTAGCTCACTGAGCAGAGTGACAACCTGGCGAGTCCCAGTGCATCCCAGCGGGTGACCCAAAGCAATGGCACCACCAAGAGGATTGACCTTCTCCAAGGGGATGCCCAGCTTCTCCACGCAGTAGACAGCCTGGAGAGACACCACAATCAAGATCGTCTTCAGAAGTTTGCTTGGCCAGTGATCTCACCTTGGGCAAGACATCTGGATCAAGTGACCTTCTTCCCCGATCCTTCCAGATATTTTTATTAAAGAGACCTCACATTTTAAAACGGTTGAACACAGTTGCTTAAGTCTCCTATTCTTATTCATTCTCCACCCCCACCCCGTATTTAACACAGAAAAGCGGATGCATTTTGGAATGAACTTGACTAATAGCATGAGAAATTTGCATGGATATCCCAAATGCACAGTGCTTCTGTAATTCAAGCCATACAGAAAGGCAAGCAAAGGACTTCCACGTTTAGTGGCCTTGCTGTTGGCTAAGACATTGCAAATTTCACTGTCTCAGCAGGAGCTTGAGAGTGGGGAGTTGTTGGTTCATCCTATTCTTGTATGCCAAGAACTACTGGAGGGAAGTAGAATGCTACCTTCCTTCGCAGAACTGCTGGTGCTGACAAAGGAAAAGTGTTAAATGAGAATTTCGGGGCCCTCTTCCCACTCAAAATCCCATGGGAAGGAAAAGGTCTTCAGTTCAACTAACTCACACTACTTATCCAGGGGCTACTGATACCTGCAATCTATCCTGCCTCTTTTCTTAATTACTGCACTTAGGTCTTATTTTACATTTTATATGTTTTGAACACAGTGCAAATATGAGGCTCAGTGTCTAAAATCCACTGGTACTTGTGTTAACAGTAATAGAACAGAGGAACACTGTTCCCTCCCTCCAAGGTAACCAAGAATCAAAGGTCAGCAAAATGAGGCAACTCTCACCTGACTAGCAAAGGCTTCGTTGATTTCAAATATGTCAATATCATTCAGAGTCAAACCTGCAGGACAGAGAGAATGCTGTTGTCAGCTTTCCCTTTTAAGACAGGCATGGAGAAACTCTGGCCCGTGGGCCTACCCCAGCTCATGATGCTACCCATCAGGAATATAGGAAGTGGCTTTATACTGAGCGAGAGGCTTAATCCATTGAACCCAGGGTAACGTATAAACTCTGACTGGCACAGCCATGGTTCTCCGGGGGGTGGGGTTTCATGCCAGTTAGAACCCCTCTGAATACAAAATTCTGGACAGGATTGCACAGACCAAGCAGATAAGATTTGTACTTGTGTGAATCTGCCTTCAGAACACTCAATGCGCTTAACATCTTTAAGGATTCTGCAGTTTCACCCTAAATGTGTGTGTCTTTATTTACAGGCA
Organism: Intellagama lesueurii; assembly: GCA_037013535.1. Lineage (NCBI taxonomy): Eukaryota > Metazoa > Chordata > Lepidosauria > Squamata > Agamidae > Intellagama > Intellagama lesueurii. The sequence continues at coordinate 121,761,892 of JBAJHW010000006.1, read as the reverse complement.
TGTAACAAAAGTGGTGGAATGAAATACAGAGTAAGTGGTGATGAATGCAATCCAACTGAAGTCAAAGCACTATTTGGCATGTGGTCTAGATTTATGGCCACTTCAACGCTGAACTCCCCACAGTTATCCCCAAGGATGCAACCTTCTTTTTTCACACAGAGGAGCAGTAGCTCCTTGGTCTATAGCTCCTGAAAGTGCTGAGACACTGGAATCTCTTGCATTTTTTCACTGAAGGTGATTCAGGTGCACCAGCGCTTCAGAGTGTTTCCTCTTAAGGTCAGTTCTTACCGGCTTTTTCCACTGCCACTGGAATGGCATAGGCTGGCCCGATGCCCATGACATCAGGTGGGACACCAACTACAGCATACGATCGCAGCACCCCAAGGACAGGCAGGCCCAGCTGCGATGCTTTGGAGCGTTTGGCCAGGAGAACAGCAGCCGCACCATCACTAACTTGACTGGAATTGCCTACCAAAAAAAAAAAAATGACACACCGCTCAATATTTAGGCAAACATCAGCACTGGTTTGGCAAATTTAGTTTCAAGAATGTCAGAAATAGGAGAGCACAGTGCAAATGGGTAAGCTGCGAGGCAGCCGCACAGAAGAGCGAAACAAGGGTCAGGTTAATTTTATTATTTATTCAAAATGTTTTCACCTTTCTCCTTAAAAAGGATGGTTCATTCTAAGCCACCTGCAGGCCCAAGTTGATATGAGCAAGGGGGTGCCTGCTGCCTGTCTAAAGAATTCCACCCCTGTGATATGAGGAGCTTGCAAGAATCTCTTTCCAAGTCAGTACAATTGGGGCTGCCCCAGATGGAAGTTAAGCAGGTTTTGCTCACTTTGCAAACTCATGGCCAACGTCATTTAAAAAAAAAAAACTTTTCCTGCTTTACTGTTAATCCTTCGCTGCCACAGGAAACAAGGTCCCCTTGTCTACTGAACTGATCTAATCAGAGAGCTTAAGGTGGCACATGTTTCCCTGATTTCTACACTTTTAGGCACACAGGTTTCCTTGCCACAAAGTACCAACATCCCCAACTCAGCCCGTGCTCCCCTGCTCCACCTCCCGAGAGTTCAGCTCTTGTTGTTCCTGCTGCTGCCCACCCGCTGTCGTCGTTCCGTTCTCCTTGAAGGCTGGCTTTAGCTTAGCCAACCCTTCCAGGGTGGTGCTTGGCCTGATCCCCTCATCTCGAAGCACAGTGATGGTTTTCTCGTTGCCCTGGTCATCAGTGATCTTGGTCGTCACAGGCACAATCTCATTTTTAAACAAACCCATCTGCTGGGCTCGAGCAGCTCTGAAAAATTACAGTGGAAAATGACTTTTATAGAACATTTAACGTATTTTTAAAAGTGAAGAGTATGACTGCACAAAGCACAGGAGGAACTACAAGCAGGAAAGGGGGCCCAGATGTGTTTTGCAGCTTTTATAAAAGTTATATTCAAGACGTCACCCAAACTTCAACAGAAATATGATAGGAAGGAGCTGTCTGTGCAAGCCACACTTGCTCTTTTGTTTCTGAAAAGAATCCCGACAAGGATCACACTGCTTTTTGTATGTTTCAAAATTTGTCATCCAATTACAGTTCTGGCAAAAGACCGATCATGTGGTTTGGATACTATGCTGGTGCTTTCTCAGCGCCCCGAGGCTGCACACAGATTTCCACTTGGCAAGAGTAAATAAAATAAGGGGGAAATCAGGAGAGGGAACAGTTCAGCCCCCTCAGACATCTGTAGATTTTTCTGCTCACAGAACAACCACTATCCCATCCGGTTTTATTCCAACAGGAGAGATCTGAATTTAAGCCAGAGATCCACAGGGTGCCAGAGGAGCGCCCCACAAATGAGCAAAATCTACAAACACGTAGTCAAATGTTGCTTGAAATCCATTTCCAGTTTCATTTCAGTGAGTTGGGGGGGGGGGGCGGCGCGTTCAGGACCGTGCAGCCTGTTTAACTGCAAAACCACAAACTCTGAAGAATTCAAGGAGCAGAAAATGACCTTTTTTTGGAATTTTTTTCCCAAGGGGACATTCAGAGGCCACAAATACTGTCTCGGGGACCCTACTACTTATGTGCTGTACTTTACCCACCCCTAGTTTGAACAAATGTTCTCCACTTCATCTCAAATAATGGTACTCATAGTATTATGTATATTATGACTCTGCTTGTAGTTTATTAAATCATCTGAAATAAAAAGACTATGGAGGTTGTTGATTGTACCGAACTGTTCCATCTGGCAGAATGCATCTTTGTAATCTACCCACTGGCAAATCCCAAGTAATCCAAGGCTCTGCATATTTTTATATTTCAAGGGAAAGGCTGGCCAACTGCCTTACACTTTCTGCATCACAGCCACAACCAGCATTATAACATCTGTTCATATCAAACTACTGAGGCAAAATGTTCAACATTTATTTGTCTTCCTTGGCAGAACTAAAGGATTTCAATGAACAGATGCTGATGTAAAAAGCCACAGATCAACCTGTACAACCAAGGCCACCATCTCTCTGGAAATGAAACGCACGCCATTCAGGTTTCTGCGGGGCCTCTAATGACTCAAACCTGTTAAGCCACACAAAAAATTTAAAATATTAAAAATAGACGGGCAGGAGACATAGCTCGGTGCTAGAGTATTAAGTTTTTGATATCTCAGCTTCCCTTTTATCATCTTTTTATCATCTTTTTTATCATCTTCATTGCCATCTGTCTTAACTTATCCTACTAGTTATTATACCTGCTGAATGTTTGTATTATCTTATTTTTATCGTGTTTTGATATTGTGTTGTCTTGTTGTTAGCCGCCCAGAGTGGCCTGGTTTCCAGATGGTGCAGGGTATAAATCCAATAAATAAATAAATACAACCTGCTTTCCAAAGGACACAAGTTTAATCCCCAGCAGGTGAGGCTGGGAAAGACGCATGCCTTAAAACCTGGAGAAATGCAGAGCAGAAGGCAGCTTCATACAGATCACAACAATCTGAGCAGAACAGGCAGCAGCAGCATAGAGGAAGATATTTATCTCTATACATTATCTGTAAGACTCTATTAACATAAGGAACTGCTTGGGAAGGTGTACAGAGCCAGAGTCTTATGACTGGTAGTGTCAAAGTTATGACATGAAGAAAAGTTTGAACCCTTAAGTTTACTCAGATGAAGGCCAAATTCTAAAGGCTAACGAGCCTGGCAGGGAGTCTCCTGAGTACACACCAGGTAGACACCCAATATGTAAAGAGCCCCTTCTGTGAACCGCTATCTTGCTGTCAGAGAGGAAGGCCACCAGGATATTATCTTTACAATGGCCCATGTTGTAGGAACACCACCACAGGATGATCTCGCACAGTGGGATGATGCCCAAACACCACCCTGAAAAAACACGGCCTTCAAATTTGTTAGTTGTCACACCAGTCCATCTTGGGGAGGGCTGCCCAGAGACAGGAAAACAAAAAGCAGTGCAAGTTTCCAAAGAGGCAGTTGTGTTACTCTGCCTCAGCATGTTGACAAAATTGAAAGGGAAAAATATGAGAGAGAGAGAGCACTAAAGATAAAATATTGTGGCACTCTGAAGAACGTGTTTAAGGAAGGGGATTTTGATCCATGAAGACTCACACTGAAACATATGTTAGCCTCAAAGTGCCACACCATTTTGCCCGTTGCTTCGTTCTTCCCACCCACTCCTTTTAATTCTGTCAACAGGCAGTGTAAGTGCAGCAGAAAGCACAGCAAAAGCAGGCAAGATGGATGTGGCAGCCTTCGGGCTTTGAGACAGGCACCACCTCTACTTCCCCCTCCATCTCACTGAATGACAAGCAAAGACTTACTTTTGTTGAGAAGTAAAAGCAAACGCGTCTTGCTTTTGCCGGGAGACACCAAATCTTTCAGCCACGTTCTCAGAGGTTATTCTGAAAAAGACAACCAGTCCTGCAATGATCTCACCCCCATGGTTCAGAAGCTTCTAAGCGTCTCCATAACTGTAACTGAACTCCAAACCAACTCTGATTTCCACGTCAACAAGGCTGGCCTCGGGGATCAATTCAAAAATACATGCATGGCCAAAGCTATGCCTATGAAGCAATGTTCAGCTCAGGAACCACAGCTTTCAGCTTTGAAATTCAAAAAGCAAGCTGGAAATAATGCAGTCACACCTGCTTTCCCTGAAACAGATAGGCATTATATTTGTGCAATGTTAACTTTTTTGTTCTGCACAGAGCAGAATGAGGCCACAATCCTGAGGCTAACTAACATAGCAGCCAATCTTACACTGCCTGTTTCATGGTCCATTCTGGCATTAGTCCCTACCTTTATCAGGGACTTACCACAAGGAACAAACAGAGGCACTTTTTCAGATGAAAGGCTGTGTCAAGAAAGCCCTTCGAAAATGCAGAGGAGAAAAAAAAAAGACTCACCCCATTGGGATCAAACAATCTCTGGCTTTAGCATTGTCCATCATGCGAGCGCTGACATCCCCAGGGTTGTCAACATTGCGTAGAGACATGCTCTCGACTCTGGCAGGAGAACAGAAAGGCAGATAACGCTTTTCATCAATGGCACTCATACAGAAGAACAATTGCACAGAGTCCTGAAAAGAGGCAATTAAGTGCCTAATTGATCATTTTGATACAAACTGGTATTTAAAGAAGCAAGATACCATACAACAGAAACATCAACTCGTTACCTGAACACCTAACTTCACAGACTGGGCTAACTAGCAAAATCACCTGAGCCTGGACTCCTGTCTCCACCAAATGGGAAGTAATAATGCCCACTGAACTCAGCTGGAGTCCCTTCTTAGCGGATACGTGCAGGATCAAACGATCAGTTCTCTCTCTACCTAAAGGGGCTCTGAAGTGCTCAAAGGCCTTTGCCATCAGGAACAACACAAACTCATTTGATCTCCTAGAAGGATCCAGGAAAAGCAGTCTATTACAACGGCACGACCTTCCGGCAGAGTCTGTGGCTCTTCTGAGCTGTCAGTTCAGAACTCTGAATAGGAAACTTCACAATGCAGCCCTACTTGCATTGCCTTTGAAGCATCTCAGTGAAATGAGGAGTACCCCACCACCACCAAGGAACCACAGCAAAAGAACAGCGCATCCAAAAGCAGTATCACAAGGTGGTAAAGATTCACTCTTTTGATGTGTTTCTTAAAACATCCAGGCACTGCTGTGCACTTTCTGGGAGACAGATCATGAGTGGTGTTTTCTGAAATTCTACCTAAAAACATTCATTGAGTGAAAGGCTGTGCCAGCAGTTTGTAACAGCCATCAGTCCAGTAGCTTCACCAGGAAAACTACATTGGGTAGGAATGAATGGAAATCTTGATGGGCAAGGGTTGCTTACTAAACGCCTTGCCCAAAGCTACTAGTAAGTCACTAATTTAAATCACAGGCTTTGAGAAATGCATCCTTTTTTACTTACTTATTTTCTGTACCACCCCATCTAGTGGCATGCCCCTATTCTTTCCAACATAAGACATAAACATAAAAACCCACCCACCCACAATAGTATAAAAGCAAGCCCACAAAAAAACCAAGATGGCCACCACAAACCCAAAAGCATAATCAACATACGAACGCAAGTAACAAGAGTTATAAAGGGAAGGTGTCCTGAAATGCATCTCTGAAAAGCAACATTTTTATATGCTTTCTAAAGATTGGGAGGGAAGGAGCCTGGCGCACCTCCAGGCCGCAAGAACAGACCAGAAGAGGTCTGATCACATCACCCCGGCACTGGCCCGCCCACATTGGCTCCCTGTGCCTTTCTGGGCCACCATCAAGGTTCTGATTCTAGCCTAAAAAGCCCTTAACAGTTTGGGACCCCGTTACTTGTCTGAGTGTCTTTCCCAAAGAACTTAAGCCCGTACCACCCAAACCTCATAGGCCTTGCTCTTATGGGCCACCAAGCCAAGGGAGGCAAAGGATCTCCACCAGAAACTGAGTCTCCTTGATTGTGGCCCCATCCTTACGGAATGGGCTCCTGTTAGAGATGCGCCAGGCCTCTTCCCTTCCAACCTTTAAGAGGATGTTAAAGACATCATACTTCAAAGAAACTTTTAAGGACATCATCCACTGAGTCTGTCTACATGTGAGTCACTTGGTCCCACCATCATTTAGGTTTCAGTTAGGGTTTTTTGTTTGTTTGTAGGTTTAATGTTTGGTTTGTGGGGTGGGTCTACGAGTTAATTTTCCTTATTGTAAACTGCCTAAAGAAAAGGAGGAGGAAGAGCACAAAGGATTAGGAATTCAAGAATGGCCACCACCTTACTTAGAAGAACTGTGTATCTACTGAGATAGCAGTCCAGAATTATGAATAGTTATAGACTGTAGTATAAGCCCCTGAGAGCAGTAAACACGAGGGAGCAGGGCTGCCAGACAGGTTAGCATAACGTTAGCCACATTATTGCTCTGCATACTGCAATGCTGAAAAACAAAAAACAGGATGAGTTTTTTCCCAAAGCAAGAGGAAGGCCGCAGTTCCCTGCAAGCAGCAGTACTTGTCTTGCACTGTGTAACAGCAACTCAATAAAAGTGTTCCAGTCAAGAACCACAGAGCTTTCAACCTTTGTCCTACATTACTCCAGTGCAGAATTTGCAAGTCACGGCAAGCGTCGGTGATTGCAACGCTAACAGCAACATACAAAGCCTGGAGAAGAAGAACACAGATACGTTTCCAAAAGACATAGAACCGTGCTGAGATGTTCCTCCCACTGCAAGGGAAAAACATTATTTGGCCACTGCTAGGGATTTTACATGCATTTGAGGACGTTAAGTGGCTCTCTACTGAAACTGCACTTGAAGATCAAAGGCATGTAAGCAACTCATTATAAAAAGATCTTGTGAAGTAGGCCTGAAAATAGAGGCAGAATACCCTCAACTTGTGGGACAAGGTCTGGCGTATGAGCCGAATATGCCCTAAGTTTAATTGCTTCAACACTGATTTTGAAAGAGTGGGGTATATAAAAAGCAAGGCTCTAGGTAAAGTTCTGCACATCCAGCCTCTCTGGAAGCTTGGAAAAGTTACTTCTTTTGGACCACAAATCCCAGAGTCCCTCCACAGCACGTTTACAGCCACCTGACTGAATCCTTGTTGATCACGTCAGCATTGATTTTGCAGCCACGAAGAGACGCAAAATCATCCATACCAAAATGCCTGGATATTATAGTTGAGAAACTTCATTTGTTTCACACCTGGTAGCTGCAAGGCCACAGAAGGATCCCCAGGCCACCCTCCTATTTCCTCCAAGAGTTCTCTCTGGAGTCTCCTGCTGTGAAATGTTATGCAAAAGTATGGTTACAGGCATAACTGAAGAGGAAGGGCTTCCAAAGTTCACAGTCACATCGACTACTAGCAGTAGCCACATGAGTTGGAGAAAAAAGATACATGCTTGTTTATGTGCTGTGATCATCAACTCCCACAAGCACTCTTGAGGTGAGAAGCGTCAATCTTTTCTATTGCGTGCCAGAAAATGCAGGGAGATAATTCTAGTAATGGTTCTTGTCAGGTCTAAGATATTTGCCTCATTGACTACTCTATGGATTTTCACTGGGCACTCAAAGGGGAACTCCCATCTGCAAGTGCAGGATCCCAGCTGCACCCATCAGCCTTTTTCAGACTGTTTCAAAAGCTTTCTGTAAAATGGGAGGATTGTTCTAGGAAGTGAATGAAGTGTTCTAGATCTCTTGAGCGGATGATAAATTCAACTGAAGAGGAACTCTTCCAAGTTACATCTACACTCATCACAAGTCTTGACTGCATACAATCATATGAGCACACTTCACTGCATCATTGCCAGGATGAATATGTTAAAGAGTTTCTTAAACTTATGTTACACTCACAAAACGCCAGCATTAAGAAGTTACTTCTCAGTATCAGCTGGTTTAGACCACAGAAAATCTTTATGATCTACACACGAAGGCCATGCGCAAAATCAATTAACAGACAAAACACTGCCATCAGAGCAGAGCACGGTCATTTAAAAATGGACTTACCCACAGGCCAATCCAATGTCATAAGATCCATTCCTGATGCCGCCTGAAAATAAAATAAATCATTATCTAAATCAACCAATGTGGCACAATTAGATATTTAAAGCTGCAAATATGCAAACCATGCCTGCCAAAGGTCAAAGTGACAGTCTGGAACCACCCCTGAGCCCTCAATACTACCTGTGTCTTGCTTCCTAGCCTCCAGGTAAATTTATTTACACCCATTCTAATACTACCCTTCTTTGTCTGCTCTCAGCACTTTTCCAGTACTTGAAAGGCTGTCCTACAGAGGAGGGACAGGATCCGTTCTCAATCATCCCAGAGTGCAGGACACACAATGGGCTCAAGTTACAGGAAGCCAGATTTAGGCCAAATATCAGAAAAAACTTCTTAACTGTTAGAGCAGTATGACAGTGGAACCAGTTACCTTGGGGGAAGGTGGTGAGCGCTGGACGACCACCTGTCAGATCTGCTTTGATTTGGATTCCTGCATTGAGCAGGGGGTTGGACTCAATGGCCTTATAGGCCCCTTCTAACTCCATTATTCTATGATTCTATGACTATATTTGAATTCTTCAAGTGCTGAATTTATTTCGAGTGTAGAGTTTTATGTCTTTGTGACACCACCACCCCTTTCTTACCAGCAATATTGATCACGGCTTGCAAGCCAGATGAACACTGCCTGTTAACACACTGCAATGGCACAGTCTCTGGAATGCCACTAAAACAAAACCCAAAGAAAAAAATGCTTTAACAGAGGAATGGAATTGAAACTCAAACTTCAGAGCAGCCCCTTCACACTCGGATGGACTAATTACTTTTAGAGAGGCCTTATGTTGAGATCATTTCACCTTGTGTCATAAAGATTTCTCTGAGCAAAGTCCTTATCAACCCTTAAGCCTGTTTGGTCACACAGATTTTAAATGGACGACAAACTGGGTTGTCACACAGGAACTGCAGCTTGAATGTTAGAACTACAGAATGAGTCAGAGAGCCCATCCACCTGGTTCAGCACTGTCCAGAGGTTTGCCAGGGCCATAGCTGTGACAATGTGAATATATGTATAAACATTCCCCAAGACCTATGGCAACTCTTCTGAACACCACTTGATGTAGAGACCAGACACTGGACATCCTGTCATCAAGCTCTAAAACACCAGCAGAGGTACAATTTGCTACTTTCCTATTGGAGCAGCCAACTGTCTGTAGATCTCTCCCTTTTTTCCCCCAAAGGATAACTCCAGTTGTTGGCTGGATAGCTCAGTGAGTTAGAACCAGGGGCTGGGAGTTCCATTTTCCACTGGGCCTTGTAGTCTGCATGGCCATGGGTAAGCTGGAAATCCCAGAACATTCCCCAGGAGAAAAAGAATGATAAATCACGTCTGCATATTTTATATCTAAGAAATCTTGGAAAGAGTCGCCATGAGTCAGAATCAACTTGATAGCATGAAATTAATAATAATAATAATAACAACAACAACAATCATCATCATCCATTTGCCTGGCCCATTCCTTCTAAGACAGGCCCAGTAACTAGTCACATACCCTGTTTCCCCGAAAATAAGACCTAACCTGAAAATAAGCCCTAGTATGATTTTTCAGGATGCTCGTCATATAAGCCCTACCCCCAAAATAAGCCCCAGTTAAGTGAAAGCCTGCCTTCCACCCTTGTGCAGCAACCAGAAGATGGCATGACTGTATTTGAATCAATGTAGATGGTTGTACATGAAAAAAATAAAACATCCCCTGAAAATAAGCGCCAATACATTTTTTGGAGCAAAAATTAATATAAGACCCTGTCTTATTTTCGGGGAAACACGGTAGGAGAAACAGGGCAGTATTAAATGCTTTCACATACACTGTCTCTCAATGCCTCTGCAACCCAAACTTATTTAAGTCAAAGTCAACTTTGCCTGTACAACTGCCTATCAAGCTCCATCTTTCTTTCGCCTCCCCTACCATGCTTGTCATCCTCTTGCCCACAGAAAACTCACAACGCAGTTATTACCACATCTCTGACCCGCCCCATAAAGTATGACAAAGTTCACAGAAAGCAGGCACAATGGCACAGTTCCTCCGAGTCCAACTTCAGCACAAACTGGAAGGCTCAGCCTCTCTCTTGATGCATTTCTTAACTCAGTGCCACAGAACTGGTGCCAACCTCTCTAGAATGTTAGGTAGCAAAGTTCACCTTAGAAACTGTGCAACTCTTGCTGTCAATGCTCCGGCCCCAGGTTGAAGTACATTTCCTAAGTGCAAAGAGAGGAATCCACTTTAGTTATATGCAGTTCAGATGTGCCTCCATAGATACAAACTGCAGCAGCAAGTATGTAAAAATCAAAAATCAGATCACCGCCCATTCCCCCTGCCAGGAGAAGAGACCCAAATCCGACTAGCCCATTATTACATTTGTGATTTCAACAGAGTGAAAGGTGGAGGAGCAGAGGAAAAAGTACCCAGCCCCGCACCATCCAGGCTCATTACTCACCCACGCAGATGTCCCCCAGCTTCTCAGGGTCTAGTTCCAGGTCTTTAAGGACAGCTGTCATGACTGCAACAAGCAGCTCATCAGGGGTAGTCTCCTGGAACGGCACAGCAGAAACTGAGGTTAAAACTGTTCTGGGTTAAAACACTCTTCATTTGACTACACAAGCCCACTCTCTCCAGTTCCAAACATGCCCTCATGTCTTTTCAGTTCTTCCTTGACGAGGAACAAGTATCTTCATTTCTTCAAGCCAAGCACTAACTTTCCTCTTTCCCTTCCTATCCCTTACCTTCACAACAGGTCTTTGGCTCTTTATCGGAAATATCAAATGGTATTTTTTTTAAGCCCAGAAGTTAGACATACCCCCCCCCCCCTTTGGCCCTCCAATAAGTCTACCATTTTTATGAAATAAGGCACGGCAACATGGTATTCTTTTAGTATTACACTCTATTTTTGTAAAACACGAGGCACAGTTTTAGACGCCAAATAATTTTACGTACCCTAGAAGAGAAACCGCTGAAGGAGAGGACCTGGTTTAATTCCTGTCTCCCTCTTGGTGTTTTGTTGGTTTATTTTTACATAAGCCCCTCTGGGACGGCTTCTGCTGTTTTGCTTTGTGGCATCGAAAGACTACTAATATTTGTCATTAGCTTTTGTGGATTTTGTTTGAAGCCCATTCTGTCAGAAGTGGGCTTCAAACCCCTTGAAAGTTTGTGCCAAACAAAGTTTGTTAGTCTTTAAGGTGTTGCGAGACTTTTTCGCTCTTTTAGTAAAGACAACAGTATTATTAATGATGCGGCTAATACCTTATAATATTGACCCTTCACCCACCTGTTGAGGGCAACTAGACACAGGATCAAAGGTCACTGACCGTGCGGGTAATAAAAATACAAATAAATTATGTGGCAAGGACTCCGTTGCCTGAAGACTCACAGCCCTCCTCCCACCAGTAGGTAAAACTGCCCAGTCTAAAGAAATACAAGGCAATTATGAAAATATTAGTGCAATATTTGGCATTTCTCGAAGGTGGCCAATAGGGGTGTGTGTGTGGGGGGGTGTCCTTTAACCCTGGCAATAGGGATGGAGGAGATGGAGCAGGAGCAGAGGCTGGAAATGGCATTATTATTATTATTATTATTATTATTATTATTATTATTATTATTATTATTATTATTATTATTATTATTATTATTATTATTATTATTATTTAATTTTTGGATTACAATTTCTGGCTGGCTGGCTGGCTGGGGGATTCTGGGAGTTGTAGTCCAACCAAGCAAGGTTTCTGTAAGCTCTGTGCAAGGCCTTGCCTGCTCCTCTCACTACCCATCCATCCCCAGCCTTCGCATGGTCGGGGGATGCTGGGAGTTGGAGTCCAAAAGCCACATTCCCCCAGCTTCTACCTTGCTCAGTGACACCCTCCCTTTGCAGGCTGAGGGATACTGGGAGTTGTAGTCGTCCCCCCCCCTCCAAAAAAAAAAAAGCCACGTCTCTTCAACCGCGAGGAGCCGTCTTGGCCGGCTAGGGGGATTCTGGGCATTGTAGTCGGGGGGGGGGGGGAGAATCCTTGAACCCTCCCGCCCGCTGAAGGCAAGAGGAAAGGCCCCCCCTCGGCCGACCCGTGTCTTCCCCTCACCTTGAAGCCGCCCCGCTTGCCTTTGGCGATAGGGGTCCGTCGCCCGTGGACCACCACCACGTCCTCCGGGCTGGCCCCCGCCGCCGCCCGGGAGGCCCCCGAGGAGCCCCGGCAGGGCCTGGCCCTGGGCTGCCCAGGGCGGGGGGCCAAGTGCCCGAGGACCACCTTCACACGACGCATCCTCGCCTTGCCGGACTGCCTGCTTTCTCCTCACACGACGACGGGACGGGGCGGTCGCTCGACGCCCTGGCCACGCCCCCCGCTCTCCCGCCCGCCCACCCGCCGTCGCGCACGCGCAGCAGGCCGGCCGGCCGGGAAAACCGCCTCCCCTCGCCCCGCCCACCGCGGCTGGGCCGACGCCATCTTGCCATAGGCAGGGAGGCAGCCCTGGCCAGAAGGCCCTTGGGAGGCCCCTCCCCTCATCTTCCAGAAGGGCCCCTTTTGTGACTGAGCCTGGTGGGACACCTTTGAGCGTGGACACGTGTTTTGCGTCCTGACTTTGCCTGGACTCCAGCCTCAGTGTCCCCAGGAGTGGGGAGGGCCAAAGGATTCGGGGGGAGGGGGGAGATAGAGGGAGGGATTAGGAGCCTGGAGAACTGGGTTCGAATCCCACCTACCCACCCCTGGCCCCAGAAACTGCCTGGGCGGAGTGGAACTGGTGGAGATGCTCCATCAATAGCTCACCTGCCATAAAAACCCCGTTAGGGTCCCCCGTAGGTTGCACAGCACACAGGCAAGGGGGGATAGGGGTTTAAACCCATCCCCTGCCCTAGTAGAGCAGGTGGGGCGGACAGTGAAGAAAGCCGGCAGGGTCACCCACCGACCCCCCAAAATATCAATTTATTCAGAACATGGTGTTGGAGGAGAGCTGGACAGATACTGCGGACAGCCAGAAAGACCAAAAAAAAGAGGGTTCTAGATCAAATCAAGCCTGAACTTTCATTAGAGGGATCTGTTCTCAGTCCTCCCAGAGTGCAGGACACGTCTTCATGGGCTCAAGCCACAGGAAGCCAGGTTTAGGCTGAATATCAGGGGGGAAAAAACTTCTTAACGGTTAGAGCAGGACGACACGGGAACCCATGACTTTTTAGAGGCGGTGAGCGCTCCCGCGCTGGAGGTCTTCAAGAGGACACTGAGTTGGATTCCTGCACTGAGCCGGGGGTTGGACTCGATGACCTTATAGACCCCCTTCCAACTCAAATTATTCTATGATTCTGTGATAGAAGTCTAAACAATTAAACTGAGGCTATCCTACTTTGGCCAGGGACACCCAGTGTGGTGTTGTGGATCCAGTAACACCCTAGGACTCAGGAGACCTCAACTCAAATCCCCACTCAGCCTTGGAAGCTCACTGGGGGTGTGGAACCGCTCCTTAAATATCTCACTCACCTTGAAAGCCCAGCCAGGGTCGCTATAAGTAAGCTCTGTCTTGAAGGCACACGACGACAATCCTATTTCGGACATATCGTGAGAGATTATACATCCCCAAGCTATGATGGGGATGTATAATCTCCAGGCTTCGAAGGAAGGGACCTCCAAATGCCACATGCAGGGGAAGAGGGATCAGAACACAGGTCTATAGTTATCTCATGTGCTCCCAGAGGCATCTGGTGGGGCCCCTGTGAGATCCAGGAAGCTGGACTAGATGGGCCCTTGGCCTGATCCAGCAGGGCTCTTCCGATGTTCTTAAGATAGGGTTTGCTGGAGAAGACAATAAAGCAAGGAAAATATGAAGATAAGTAGGAAACGAGGAAGGCCAAGCATGAGATCAATTGACTCAATAAAGCCACAGGCTTCAGTCTGCAAGGGTTGAGCTGGGCTACCGATGACAGGACCTACAGAAGGCTACGAGTTTATAAAACTGCCATAAATCAGAAATAACGACAGCACATCAACAGTAAAGAGTACATGTGCCAGTACAACATACCTCTATATTTTATGTGGCGGGAGGGGATGCATGACTAATACTTAAGTATTGTTGATTTGAAACTCCTTGCTTTCTGTATAAAAAGGCCTTGATAGTTTAATAAAATGTGAATAGCTGCATCTGTCTTTCTGTGTAAAATAGATGCCCATGCTCCAGCCCGTTTCTTTAGTTGCATAGAATGTATCAGATATTCTACGTCATGTATCAACCTTAGCATTTTTTAAAAATTAAAAATGATGACAATCCCCCATGTGCCAAGGGGGGCCTTGGGATTCCTCTCATTGCGGACGAGCTGTTGAGATCTCTGGAATGTGAGGAAATCTTTAATTTCCCAAAAATTGCTGCCAGCAGGATGATTGTTTTTAAGATATTAAGGATTTCCTTCCCTTGGCCCCTAATGGCTTCTCCCCACCCACAATGAAAAGGATCCCGACAGAGCATTGAGAGGGGGACCGGATTGCAGGCTTTTAAGTTTCCAAAAAATTGCCATGACGGAGGGTGTCGTTAGTCTTCTGTGGCAGAAATTGCTGAATTTCCACCAAAGATTTTGCAAACCACAACAAAGCAATTTAAAGGGGCTATGTTCCACACACCTCATGACGGACGCTACACGGAAGCTTATGCTAAATAAAATTATTAGGTGAGCAAACGCAGCAACACTCTTGAAACCATACATCCCTGCTCACCAACCTGAGAATCTGGTCCAAATGGATAAACCGCCGTTCATCATGATTGTCAACCGATACTGCTTGACTCCGGGATAGGATTTAAGAAACATTTTGGTATTCTTTCCTTCCAGATTTTCAAAACTTCTATATTCAAAAGCAATGGCAGTTCCTTTCTTAATTGTCTTTTAAATTGCTTGTAATTTTTATTAAATGTTAGCCACCTTGGTTGGGTTCAATATGTGGGAGAAAGCTAGCAGCTGGTTGACCCCAGGGCAGTTCCCAGAAACCTCAACCAGCACAAGTGGTGTTGAAGGCTTCTGCCTGTGTTTTATTCTTATTTATTTATTTAAAATATTTTTACCCCGCCTTTCTCCTAAAAAAAGGACCCAAGGCCTTTCCTTTGATCATTCTTTTCTTTTATTGCAATGAACCCACACTCAAAACCCCTCAGATTTAAAAAAAAATCTGAAATCTACTAGGTTGAAGGCCCGTTGCAACATCTATTAAGGAGATAGCTGGCAGAGATAGGGAGAGAGAAAAGGCACAGAGACCTATTTTTAAAACCCCAGGCTTCCAGAAATGCAAGGGTTGCTACAATATTCTTTCCAGGATACTCTGAGCTTCCCTAAACCCTTACCTGTACAGATTTTGCCCACTACGGTATGAAGGTATAATTATGGCAAGGTGTGTGTGATGTATTTCCAGAATGAAACATTTTTTACCGCACTGCAGATGGGTACCATATTCCTTCTCCACCTTTCAACATAAGAAATGTAGTCTCCTATTACCACAAAATTTAAAAATATTTTTATTTCATGCATCTGGGGCAGGGGGCAGGACAAAGAGGAAGCATTTACAGCATTTAAGTTACATTCAATGGTGTGTCTCACATGCGAAAATAGGAGTATCACATTTCTTTCTATCAACAAATCTTTTCATAGCTATAATAATTTACAATATTTAAAGCTATCCATACAAGACAGTATGAAACGTATCTCAAGGATATAGAGTTCTAACAGTGGTATTTATATTACAAAGAACCAAAAAACGGCCAGTTTTAAAACCAGGTTTCAGCAAGCAGGTCATGCATCGTTCACCTTATGATCTGTCACAGCACTTCATGTCCCATTGCGCATTTCTCTGTGCGAATGAATCAAGGATATGATCTTTTGAAATGGCATTTTACACATCAGTGCACAAACAGGAAAAAAAAAACGGGATACTATACTCTGTAAATGCGTGAACAAAAATCAGTTAGTTTTAAGTGTTTTGAGACCTTAAGGCAGGGACGGGCAACCACTACACCTAGGTCCATGTGCGGCCCGTAGCATGATCTTACATGGAAGGAAGGAAGGAAGGAAGGAAGGAAGGAAGGAAGGAAGGAAGGAAGGAAGGAAGGAAGGAAGGAAGGAAGGAAGGAAGGACAGACGGACGAATGGAAGGATGGACGGATGAATGGAGGGAGGGAGGGAGTCACAGAGAGAGAGGAGTGGGCTACGGTCTACCTACTGTTGGCACATGGCCCTCAACATTGCTCACCTCTGCCTTAAGGCCTTCTCGTAGAGCAAATAGACACGTCCCATTTTAAATAAGACCAAAAACTGACGTCTCTATTATCTGACTGGTCCTGTCAGATTACTGGCAAGGTGGTTACCTTTTTTCTCCACCAAATTTGCAGCCATGGCTAGTTTATTCCCTAGACCTTTTACCTCATTTAGTATATACCGCATGAGTTGCCAAGTTTTAGAAGGCATTCAGACGTCAAGTATCAGAACGTAATACATTACTTATAACAAAGCCCATTAATGAGTGACTTTCACCTCCCCTCCTCCAATCAAATAATAACAATTATTTCCAGTTGTCTTGGTGGACAAAATCCCAGGAGAATATCTTGTCCTGGTCATAGCCTCCAAATCTAAACAACCACTTTAGTGCTCAAAGTATTGTTCGTTTCTTTATTTAGCACCATACCACTTAGATGGTGGCACAACACAAAATTTACAGCATTTCTCTTTTACCATAAAAATACTGTAAGGAGGGCAGGCTAATTCCGTTTGAAGAGTTGAACTGCCTCGATAACAGATGAGAAGCTAAAAATAATTAAAATTAACACCAAGAATATCAGAAGCCACATTCCGTAACTCCAGGGACAGATATCCCAAGGGATGAGTGAATATGCATGTGTAAGGGAATGGCTGCTAATTAATGAGTTGCCAGTCACGCCCCTGGATGCATGCCTGTTGCACGACAGAGCACACACGCAGAAACACAACTGGCACCCTTGCCACTATGACTTAACACAATTTCACCTAGGCACATGTAAATCACCAACAGGATTCTGGCCAGAAGCTTTTTGGTCCTTTTCTTTAGCTATAAGGGTCTGCAGGCATGTCTACATTATGAATTTTAAACACACCTGGGATTGTAGACCCGTGAAAAGAGAGGATCTCTTTACCAAACCCGTAAAACTTTGCATTCCATGGCCCTTGGGGGAAAAAACCGCCGTGGTTAAGCCAATTTCCGATCAGCTTAAATTAGATGTTCAAACACATCCATAAAACGGCATGCAGAGAGATTAGTTTGAGGGTGGGTCTGTAAAGATAGACAACTTGCAAGTCTTTCCTTTTCCATATATACATGGCACAGTCCTGGGAATGAGACTGCCATGTTTTTCAAAAGAATTCCCACCATATATCTGGAATTAACCTTCTGAAAGGCTGCGAATCTTTAGAAATGCTTACTGGGTATGTGACTGGGTTAGATCCAGATTTGACGCAGACACACCAAAATTATAGGAACTTAAGTTAGTTAAGGATCCTTGCTTTTGGTGGGTTTCTGTCAAGTTTAACTAATTCTGGATCCAAGCCATTAACCACCGACTTTTTGGTCCGACTTGTTCTCTTTTGTATAATCCGCATCCCTGCAAGAGAGTCTGACAAAACAGAAGCAAAGGCACCTGAGAAGTAATTCACATCTATATACATATAAACAGAGGGGAGGTCAAAAACAAGTCAGATGTTTGAAGGGAGGCTGCCAAGAAAGAGGGACCACCATCTCAGTAACGAATCACGCAAAGGATCAGTGCACCACTTTGGGTAACCGAGTGTGAGGTAAAGTTCAAGTCAGCTGAGTTGGATACAGAAATAGGGAAATAACGGGAAAAGGCAAATTCAGTGAATATGGGGAAAGAAGACAACGGTGTGATGGAGAAGACAAGTGGCTGTCTTAGAGTTTCTAGGACAAGCAGATATCCTGGCTTAACTATCCTTGAGTTGATTTTAACAGTTATACATTCAAGGGTCGGATCGAAGGCAGAAATGGGGTTGCAGGAAAACGAGTATACTTTGGTTAAACCAGATGCTTTTCCTTCTCTTCTCCTTCATCCTTGGATAACTAATCTAGTAAGGGATAAGAGGGCCATTTTGTTGTGGCGGTTGGAAGTTCACAGTGCAGCAAAACACATGGAAACCAGGGAACGACCCAGAGAAATAAGCAGAGGGGGTTATATGGCTGATACCTCCTGGAATCTGCTTTTCGTCCACACACAGAGGCTGGTCCCTCATGGGAACAACTCCTGTAAATGTGAACAAGCCCTCTAAGGCCATCTCACTGACGTTGGAAACAAGAGCTTCGAAAAATAGGTCACATTAATTGCCCTGCCCATGCAAAATATCAGTCTTTTGACATTTCCATCCTCCAGCATTAACATTTTCCCCGGCACTCCCCACGGACCAAGAATTAAATCCAGATGGCAAGAGCTGGGACCGGTGTTCAGTGCTCCGGTTATTTGGTGCAAGTGTGTCTGTCCTGAGACGGCAGCTAGGGAATTACTTCTCTTAAAATAAAATAAAATAAAATAAGTGAGAACTAGTTTACCATGGTTAGCATTTAAAATCACAGCAGAAGATTTTCTCCTTACGAAGGTTTGGACCAGAAGCTCCAGCGTAGTAAGGCACACAGGAAGACACCAGGAATAAGTACAGAGAATATTTACTTGCTGTACATATTTACATAGTGCTCACAGGAACATAAACATAGGCATTCAGCAGTCAAACGGACAGAACGTAAGCATGACAGTCAAAATAGAACTGTGACGGGCACACTCACCAGCCTCTTAATTTATACTACCTCCAACCCATCAAATTAGTGGTTCACCTCATGGTAGTTAATTCCACACGGCTGTGTCCTTCTTGTCACGTAGGCAGTGACTAAATAACTCCACCTGCACTAACCAATTGTTAATTATATTTCTTCTTCTTAAAGACCTAACAACCATGTGGGAATGTTCACACATCAGTAACATGTGGGCTTCCTCTTCTTTAATTCAAGGCCTTATAGTCTAACGTTTTTACTATCGTTTCAGCTCACAGTTGAAACTGATTTATGACGTCCTCTAAATCAGTGGTCCCCAACCGTGGGCCTCCAGATGTTCTTGGACTACAACTCCCAGAAGCCTTCAGCACCACCTCTGCTGGCCAGGATTTCTGGGAGTTGAAGTCCAAGAACATCTGGAGGCCCACGGTGGGGGACCACTGCTCTAGATCCATGAGAATGGATGGAACATGAATTAAACTCTTAGCCAGGTTTGAATGTATTCTACTTAACTTTCAACTAACTATTCAGTTTTTAAAAAAGGGGGGGATGCTATCTGCCTTCTTTTAAACATTACAGCTGCTGTGCCCTCTATTTGGTGAAGTATCAGATGATGAAGACATGGGAAAGGTTAAATAAGTGTCTTGTGATATGGGACTGTTCTGATGGATGAAATCTCTGTCTTGGTTCTGCTCAGTTTCTCTCTCTTTATTTTTTCCCTGGTTTTAAATTTATTTTGGCCCCTGTTCCATAGGATTGTTCTAAGGATACAGAAAATCTCGTATTTTCTTCCACAGCCACTTTTGCTAATAGGCGCATGTTTTGAAAGCAAGATTTCCTTGCCTTTGTGTGTAATTTCCAGTAATATGTACATTTGTGTATTTATATTCTCCTGATATGTGCATTTTGGACGGATTCTTTTAACGGGATGACAAAGAACCGCTATTCAATTTAGTATGAATTACGGTTGTATGAAAATTCAGAGTGAACAAACTTCTCCCTTATCCTGAAGCGCAAGATAAAACATGATAGCAACAAAGTAAAGTATATGAAAAGTATACAGATTTGTCTAGAACGCAAAACTAACTTAAACAGTTTGGATTATAACTTGATACAGACTCTGGAGGTTGAGGATAAGGTAGCAGAGGGGTATTAATATAAGACACATTTCCAAGAGGTTGCCAAAGTGGCATTTAGCAGCATCAAGTGAGAAGGGGAGATGGCCAGACCCACTCATTTTGCCCCAACTGGCTGGCGGTGTCAGGACTCCCTTCCCTTTTTTGGACCAATTAAGACACATTTGGGATTTTTATGTCTCTCACAAACGGAGAGTCCACACAAAGCAATCCACTGTGGAAGTGCCACAGAACATCCATAACATCTTGGCTTTCCTTACTACGTATTTTTACATATATACGAACACCAGCAGCACACACACCCACTTAGGCTATGCCGTGCGGGATGTCAAGACTGTATCTCCCACTGGAAATATACTTTTGGTAGACTACGGTTGTTGGCCAACTAAAATAACCACACTTTGATTTTATTTCATAGGAGTTCAGTTGATTACCTAACCGATCCATTTGCACAAATGTACAAAGCCACTGTAAAATTAAAAAAACACAACTCTTTGCTATTAGATGAGACACAACTGGGTCAACGCATGCACCATTTTAGAAGAAGCGTTTTCCAGATCTCTCCCACACAGAGAGAATGCCTCTTTTACAATAATACTTTCTTTATGCAGATTTTATAAGTACTTGTATGTTTAAAAAATGATTAAACAGAATCCTGCTGTTTACGCAACTGGCGTAACTTTCAGCTATGAATTTCTGCCAGTTAAGAAGTCAACGCTTCTTTTTCGTGCGACACAGCAGTCAACAAGAAAAAAGAAGCACTGACTTCTTCACGGGCAGCAATTCGCTGCTGAAAAGTTAGGCTGCTGGAGTTTCACAAGGGTAAATGTTTAACAGGATTCTGGCCATTATATCAAAAATCTGCTGCCAGTTCGTTATGGGACACTTTTAAAATCAATAGAAGTAATGAATGACTCAGTCAACTGATCCATCAACTGAAACATGCTGCTCGAGTAGTACGCTATTTTTAAATGTTATTTCCACCTTGGGCTCATGGTTTTCTGGTAGTATCCGTCAGTGAATGGACCCTGCCTGATGGAGGTGGGCAAAGTCAAGCTGCAAACAGTAAACGCCCAAGTTGCCACTTGCTCATCCCACACCGAGAACCCCGAAGAAAGATGGTGAAATGTACGGCAGAAGTACAAAGGTACAGCCCCCATGACAAGGGATTTGAATGAAGGTTGAAACCCATTTCTCTAGAATAAGTGGGTTGGCTATACCTAATTATTTTGGTCCAAGGAAAGGATAAACAACTTTGGAGGCATCATATAGAGTTCTACATTTCCGTAGCGTTCCATTGTCTAGGACTGCTTTGTGCCCATTTTCCTGACTTGGTCACGTTGGAATAGATCCTTGTTATGTTTCTTCCTTGATTATCATGACCTCCTGAGATACAGAACAATTCTTTCTATTCCCCTGCTCCCTAGAGTGGGAGCTAGTTCTATGTGCCTCAGACTTCCTGTTATTAGTCATCATGGCTTTTCCGTTTCCAGAGAGAAGCAGACCTAAGCATTGTGCTTTCATGCTGGATTTATTCTACTTGTTTCATACTGGGTTCCCTTTTAATGGTCACCAAGTAGGCAGCAACACCCCAGCTGGTTCTGCAGACTGTTGTCGCCAATTGTGCTGTGTTTGGCCATTTTATCCCGCACTTCTAGTCAACTGGGAAGAATTCCAGCTGTCAACTTCCTCACCGTGTTTTTTAGTGCAGGTCCAGTCCATTGCACTCTATTGAGAAGGCTATACAAGCAGTCCGTCCGCCGACATTCATAAGGCAACACAGCTCACGGCCAACATTGTCTCAGTTCCCCCAGTTCGTCTATTGTGAAAACTTGTCAGCCGCCACAAAGTCAAGATGGCAGTAAGTACAGCTTAGCAGACTTGGCAAGATGGCCGCTGCCCGGCCAACAAGGCATGACTGGCAGCGACGCAGCACATTTGGGAGTAACCCAAACAGGAAGCTGAGGTTGAACTGAGAAGCGTGCAGGCCTTCTTTGTTGATCACTCCTAGGTTATTGTGTGGATTCCTGGTCTTTCTCCGTTTCTCCCACCGGAAGTCCTGCTAGAGGCTAAAACTCACAAAAGGATGCCTCAGGAGGTCTTCCGCTGTAGGCCTTCGCTTCTCCTCCACAAAGATCAACTTAAGGAAACTGCGGCAGTAGTCCGAAACACCATCAGGAAGCTGGGGCTTGGTGGGCTGGGTCGCGATCTTAAAAATGGCGGCCATGGCTTCAAATTCTGCCCAGGGTGGTTTCTCTGTCAACATCTCTACTACGGTGCAGCCCACGCTCCTGGAGAAGAACACGAGCAAAATAAAATCAGGAAGGATTCAAAGGTCCAGAACCACCATATTGGTTTTAGGGCCTTATCTCAACAGGATCAACATTTAATCCCCATTTGTCGTTGTTGACAAGCTTGGTGAAGAGAAGAGCAGAGCTTACTGAGATAATTCTTAAGAAGTAACATCAGTCTCCTTACAACAAGAACAAGAGAAAAGGCAGGAAGGGAATTGCTGAGGGTTGCTTCCTCCCATCCCTCCCTTTTTTATCATCATCATCATCTTAGAACTGCAGTGTTGGAAGGGAACCTACGGATCACTGAATACAGTCCCTGTCAAGGAGGCATAAGTGGGGAATCAAACTCCCAACCTCTGGTTCTGCAGCCAGAGACCTCAACCCCTGAGAGCTCTCCAGCAGTTTTTAGTCTGTGAGGAAATGACGTAATGTTCTGCCTGTCGGAGGCAAAGAAGGCAGTGGTGAATCCCTTTTTAACAAAGTAAGAGGCCTTTTACCCTATGAAAGAAATCCAACTTTCTTGCTGCATCTAATCTTCTAGAGTGATTTTGTTGCTGCTGCTGCTGCTGTTACTTGAAACCAATTGAAAGTTTCACACTGGAAGCTATGACTGCAGAAATATATAGCTTTCTCTGGGACAGTATAAACTTCGCCCTACACCACAAAGAACCAAGATTAAAAAAACATGACTCAAGAGAGGGGGGGAAAAGGCACTGTCACTGTTTTTACTGAGATAATCATTGTGTTCCTCTGGATGGCAGGAAAAAAAACACTGAAGCCCTCAGCAACATACCAGATACAGTAAGGCCCCCTTATGTGTGGGATTAGGGGGTCCTAGAATTCACTTATCCATGATCTGAAAATATTAAAAATATTAAAAAGAAAAATCCCTCCTCCAACATTTTTAACAATGAAGTTACCAGAACTGGCCACAAGAGGGAGCCAGAGACCATGCTACGTACAGTACAACAATTTCTATTACCACAGCGTTTGCTATTATATGAGTTTTTCAGCATCCATGGGGGGCTTGGATCCGATCCCCTGCGGATACGGGGGTCCTGCTGCACTTCTGTGGCGCTAAGCTGAGAAAAAGGCATCTGCTCATGCATCATCCAGTGAAACGTTGTGGCCAAGGAGAGGGAGGTAGTGGGAGAATATGAGCTGGGCATGGAAACATTACTGTTATTAGTCTAAAACTTCCAGTTTCCCCTAGCCAGCCCAGACGGTCAGTGTCCATGCTTTTCTCCGGAAGTAATCCAGAAAAGCAAGTTTTTTAAGTTCTGGATTTGACCAAAGCACTAGTTTCAATACAGATTGCTCCCGTGAGAATTTACTTTGATATACACTCCTAGATCCTAGAGTTCAGATTCATAATTGAGCCATCATTCCTCTGACACTAGTTGTGTACTTATATTTAGCCATACCTGTTCCTCATTAAATATATAGAACATGTATATAGGAATCTAGAAGAGTTAAACATTTTAAACCAGGGGTCCCCAACCCTCGGTCCGCGACCCGGCAGCGGTCCACGGCCTAGGCAGGACTGGGCCATGTACACAGATCTCCTCCCCCCCGCGCGCATGTGCGCCACATCTCCGTGCGAGCGTGCCACGCCCCCCCCCAGGGCGACCACTGTTTTAAACTCTTCTGTATTTAAATATTAAGATTTTGAAATATTCACAATAAAATACATTGGAGAACTCAGGTGCCGGTGTTGTCGCTTCAGCCACCTGCACACACCTCTGGGATTAAAGAGCTGCTTACCACACATCAGCCTTCCTTCCATATCCTTCCCCGCTGATCACCTCCGGGCTCATCCAGTACGGCGTCCCCGTGACAGATTTCATCCCTGTTCCAGACATGCAGATGGTCTGAATGCGTTTGCTGGCACCGAAGTCTCCCAATTTTACATTCCCAGCAGAATCTCTCAAAATGTTGGCACCTGAGGAAGGTGAGGAAACAGCTGAGGAAGAAAAGCCGAGGCATCCTGTTGGCAAGAAACGGCGCCCGACCGGCCATTCCCTGGAACAAACTGGCTCTCCCTCCACAGGTTTCATAGGACTTAAGAGTGAATCATACAGACGGATTGGTCAGCAGGGTCTTGGGGAGCGATGCTTATTCCAAAGTCGTCAACTGCTATATCATCAAAGTGTATCGTCTGTTAGGCTAAATGTGGCACGCCGCCCTGCATGACCCTAACCCTAATCCTGTTGTAAGGGTTCTGAACCCTTCTTCAACATCCTTTACATTAACTTCAATGGGTTTTCAGCATTACACAATTGTCTGTTCCCTTCATCAATTAGAGTATTTGACAACATTCCGTAACATTACAGAACTCTTGCCAATGGCTGCCGGTGTATGTCTATGTAACTTACATTTTTGTATTATACTTATGCTTGTGAGTTGCAACAGAGCCTCCGTGTTTACACAAAAGCACTCCCGAACTCCACGTAAGTCAAAATGCTTTTGCTCTTTTCGGTTCACAAATGCTAATTGTAGTATATGAATGTAGGCACAGCTAATCTAAGCAAGTGACATATTCTCTTGTGATCTGCACTTACCTTTGATATCTCTGTGTACAATCATGTTGCTGTGTAAGTAGAAAACTCCTTGTAGGATCTGCCTGGTGTACTTTCGAGTCACGTTTTCTGTTAGGGCACCGTAGGCTTTCAGCTGGTCTTTGATAGAACCCTTTTTTAAAAAAAAGCAAGAAAGACTGTTTAGCTGGCTACTTTGGCTAAGAAAGCAGCGCAGTTTATGACTGTTATGACACAGTCTGGACATTGCGGCCAAAAAGAAAGATAGAAAGTAGGACCATCACATACATGGTATCAGTATCCACAGTTTCACTTTTCCGCGGTCTGAAAATATTAAAAATATAAAAAAAACAAAACTAGAAATATGTATTTCCATGATGTAACTACCGGAACTGGCCACCAGAGGGAACCAGAGACAATGGTAAAGATAGGGTTCGCTTTTATCCATGGTTTTTGGCATCTGCAGGGGTGCTTGGGACTGATCTCCCATCGATACTGTGGTCATAGGTAAAGGTTCCCCTTGACATTTAGTCCAGTCGTGTCTGACTCTAGGGCGTGGTGCTCATCCCCGTTTCCAAGCCATAGAGCCAGCGTTTGTCCGAAGACAGTTTCCGTGGTCATGTGGCCAGCACGACTAGACACGGAACGCCGTTACCTTCCCACCGAGGTGGTACCTATTTATCTACTCGCATTTTTACATGCTTTCGAACGGCTAGGTTCGTGGCATGGCTCCCGTTGGCAGGAGAGGGAAGGATATCTATCCAGTCGCTATGGAAACTGCCAGAAGTAGGCCTCTCTCTTGCGACTAAGTGCAGCTACTTGGAGCGGAGAGTGCAAATGAATGCGAAATTATAAAATTCTAAAAAAGGTATCCCTAATTTCCCCCTGCACACACACACTGAACATGATGGTCTGAATGCAAACAGAAGGCTGGAAATGGGCATTGGAATAAGTGACCTTCGAAGTGCCTTCTAACTCTACAGTTCTATTATTTTTCCTCCACGGTGCACCCCATTTGCTCTAAAATAGAAGGGTCAAGAGTTAATTAAGTTCATTAGAAGTTCTTCACATGTTTCCAGTCCCTAATCAAAACCAGGTTCCAATGGCCGTGATGGTTTCCTAGTTCTCAGGGTGGCAAACTGACATCTTAAGGGATACTGGACTTCACCTTACATTGCTGCCTTCTAAAAGTGTGGGTTTTAGAGTTTTGTAGCAGTATTGTATTTTTTAAAAAAGATGTCTCAAAAGTCACCCATTCTTTTCCCTCATCTGCAAGGCCAAATTCAAGAGCTACGGCCATTCCCAGCGGGCACATCCAAAGTTCTCCTTACATAGATATGTTGACCATCTGTAGGCGTTCAAGAGAAATTGAACCACCATCGGTCTGATCTGCTTTGATTTGGGTTCCTGCCTTGATCAGGAGGGTTGGACTCGATGGCCTTATAAACCCCTTCCCACTTGATTATTCTATGATTCTATGAAGAGGTGTGACAATCCTATTTCAGAATGAATGTGGTTGAATAGGTTCCCCCTTGACCTTTAGTCCAGTCGTGTCCGACTCTAGGGCGTAGTGCTCATCCTTGTCTCCAAGCCGTAGAGCCAGTGTTTGTCCGTAGACAGTTTCCGTGGTCACGTGGCCAGCGCGACTAGACACGGAACGCCGTGACCTTCCCACCGAGGTGGTACCTATTTATCTACTCGCATTTTTACATGCTTTCGAACGGCTAGGTTGGCAGGAGCTGGGACAAGCGACGGGCGCTCACTCCATCGCGTGGATTCAATCTTACGACTGCTGATCTTCTGACCTTGCAGCACAGAGGCTTCTGCGGTTTAACCCGCAGCGCCACCACGTCCCTATTGGTCATACTGTAAAAAAATAAAATAAACACTAGGTCCAGTGCAGCTGGAACCCAGTTTGCATGGAGGTGTCATTTGTGGGAACCACGATGCATAGGGAAGTCTGGGAATTGTAGTCAAAACACTGGTTATTGCTACGTTGGCTTCTTTGCAGTCCAAACTAATTAACTTCCTCAACCTCTGCCACTGCCTCCCTCCAGAATGCTAAATATAACTGCTTCGATTTGCTGAATGGTGGCAGCTTTAAAAAATAGCTCTTCCGCGATCAGAATGATGGCCCCTGTGGGTGTCAGCTGGCCACAGGGAGGCGCCATCCTGGGTGCCCTGTGTGTACTGAGGCAGCTGGACAGGTCTGGGAGTACATCATGTACCAATCACTTTCACGGCAGCTACAAGAGAAAACAGTCCATGACTGCCAAATGGAAATAAACTCTCATATGACCAATGCACTAATTCTTTTGCATCAGAAAAACAAATATGACCATCTGTGTCACTCGGAAACCATCACAGCTCAAGCCCATGTGCTTCCTGGTTGGAAAAAACAAAACACACAAAACAAACCAGATTTTAAAAATTCTTTTGTTGTCACAGAAGTAACAACCAACGGGCCAATCACTCCATGCAATTCATTCTCTCTCTCTCTCTCTCTCTATCCCTCTCTCACACACATACTTGATGAGAGGCCATATGTTGACCTTCTACTGCAAGTGGAACATTTTTCTCCCCTAAACTGCTATGGAGGGGGATCTGCCCTGGTATGTGCTCTAAACCTAGATCATAGGACAAAATGTCACCATGACAATCAAGAAACATGTTATCGGAAGCTGCGATATTTTTCTGGGATTTCCTCCATGAAAAAAAAAAAGAGTTTAAATGTCATGAGATCTTAGCTGTAGTACTGGAGAAATGGAATATATATATTTAAAAAATGACACGGAAACAAAACAAAACAAAAAAGTCAAAAAGAAGGAAAACCTCTTCGAACGAAAGCACAATGTTGTGGCTCAACTTGTTTTAAAACGAAGCACCTGTGTACATTTTTAAACGAAGCGCACATATGTGTAGATATTTCACTTAATTTACTTGTAAGATTTTGAAAAAAAGCTGAACAACTGAGAGGAGCTGTGATGTCAGGCAACCTGCATCTCTAGGCACGATTTCACACGATTCTGATTCGTTTCTATTGTATTGCATGTGTTACAACATTATTTAAAATTCATGCATTTATAATACACGTATTGCAGATAATACTGTAATACACGTACTATGTGTGTTACAATAATACTGTATTATTTCTTTCTGGCTCTGGTTTCTGACAGATTTCCCCCGAAGGGAATGTGCCTCTCAATAGTCATCATTCTGAAAGGATCACATCACCTTGCATACAATGGTTAAATTAATCTTTCTCTTCCTACCAGCAGTGCCCAGAAAACTGGGAGACCTAGTTTGATCAGAGCCTGAAGCAGGGTGGGTGGGGGGAATGTATGTGTTTCTTAAAAGTAGCCATGTTAGTGTGAGAAAACACTGGGAAACACTTTGCAATTTACTCCAGGTCTGGCACAAATGAATTCAAAGTATATTTCAATGATCGCACGACGTAAAGGTCAACGCGAATCAGCCCATCCTTTTTCCCTTCCAATCCAGACTTTCCCCCCCACTTGCAGTGGGTGCGTCTACATTCTCTAACTGCAACAATTCAAATGATTTTTTTAAAAACCTGTGTGACTGTTTGTTCCATTCTACAAAAGGGCCAGGGAGGTGTGACCTTGGGCAGTTGCCTTGTAATACAGTAAATTGGAATCTGATGTTTTGGGTCAGTGTGAATAACGACCCCATAATCTTTCTCGCTAATGGCCCCGAAACAGTTTTTTTAATCAAATTATTGAGCACTAGATCACCTTATCACTGCACTGCTACCTTGGTTTCACTCTAGATCACCTCTGCATGGACTACATATACAATTGACACAACTCCAATGAATTCCAGCAGACTACTCTGTTTCCATGGTATGCATATATTTTTCTATGTGTATGGAGAACTTTGGGAAACGGTTCTGGTGCTAAACTGGCTGAGACGTTTCCGTAATGCATCAGGCGCCAAGCTCAAAAAAGAAGGAACCGGATTCGTCTCCCACTTAGCAGCGAAATCAGGCGCAAGAATTTGCCGATAGAGAGCAACGTATATAGACCGACACCCGACGATAGAGATGGCTTTACAAATATGACAATTTAGAGTGGGTGACATTAAAACAATGTGGTTACTGATCAATAATACTCTGCAGGTCCCTTCTTCCTTACAACCGTGCAACCCTTTAAACAGTCCTAGCAGCTTGACGGCAGACCCTAAAAGGAGAACTAGGGAGAGGCAGGACAGCAGTATCAAAGGAAAGAGGGTTGCGGGAGGAGGGGGGGCTGTGTGGACATGGACAGAAAAACAACCCAGGTTTTCGTGTGGTCCTCTAAACTGAATGCAGTCGCCAAACAGCCAACACAAAGCCGAACCGCTGCGGTTCAACTTGTCAATGTAGCCGCGCTCTTAGTATAAAACTCCCCTTTCGCTGCTTAGAATGGTACACTGGGACATGGCCCACTTCTATCTGCTGCCAGGATCTGATCCCCATAAAACGTCTGTCCAGACAGGGCCTGTTATAGGGGCGGCAGGAAGAACTTGGGTGGTGGAAAGAGAGGAGAGGGACATGGATGGAAACCTACAAGGGAAGGAAGAGGAAGAAAAGGCATGATCACATTTGGTTCTGGGTTCCAAACTCTCATCACCATTTGGAATGCTGGGGATCTCAGCTCCTTAAACACTCTGTGCTTTACAAAAAAATAAATAAAAACAATCCACGCACATCCATGCAGGTTGGCTTACCCCTGGCATGTATTCAACAAAGATGGACAGCTTCCTCTCTTCGGGGTCCCGCAAGCAGCCATAATACTGTACTATCCTCTCATGGCGGAGGGTTTTGAGCAGCTGAATCTCACATTCTAAGGCATTCACTTCCTGCAGTGAGACAGAAACAGATAAAAAAGGAAAAAGGAAGGGCTATGGGTATAGCTTGTTGCTACCAGGTTGGGGGGGGGGGGCAGACATATCCAGCGCAAACACCGACATGTTATTCTCAAAGTCCTGATAAACAAAACCCAGCTTTCTTGCAACGCTGGCAAGCGACGTTGTGATCTTTCTTTCTTGGTATCGCAGCGTTGCACAATTTAAAATTGTGGACACACATGAAATATAGATAAAATTAAAAACAAATTTAAATGTTAGCGTATTTTTGATCAGAAGTGGGCTATTTCTATAGCGTTATGTCGGCCATTTGCTAGATCTTCTTTTGTACACGCGGCGGGGCATAAATTACATGCACATAAGTGTAAAGAAGAGAAGTAGCCAACTTGGCCTTGATTATCGTCCTTATTTTCCAATGTCCTTTATGCTCAGCAACAACCAAACTTTGAAGACTTGTTATTACTTTATTCTCTGGGCAAAAACAAAACAAAAACCCAACCACCAGGAGCCACAGACATGAACTGCTCTGAAAAATGTCTGGGGGGAAAAAAGCCACATTCCCTCATGCTCCTTCTTCACTACAACATGAATTATGAGGCTGCCATCTCCTGAAAAGTCCCAGTGTGATGTACTTCAAAAACGTCCCAGTGTATAGAGAACGCCAACCACAGTCTGTCCAGCCGCTGAGAGGGTCAACTGAACCTCTTCTCTGTGAGTCCCCACCATCTGCCATGGAGAGACCTTTTCAAGCCTCGGCACCCACATCTGGAATGCTTTCCCCAAGGTGGTTTGCTATGCTGTCAACAACCTCTTTTCTTCTCTCAGTCATTTCTGAAATTTCTAGGCCTTTTAAAGCGACTCTGCGTGGTCTAATCTGATGCATGTTATTATTTTCTTTAGAAGAAATTGTGTAAGTCTGCTTCAATAAAAACAACACAGAGTGTTGTGGTACCTCTAAACTAACAATTTTTATTTGACATAAAACTGCATCCCACTTCCTTCAGACACACGATGCCC
Source organism: Intellagama lesueurii (assembly GCA_037013535.1). Classification (NCBI taxonomy): domain Eukaryota; kingdom Metazoa; phylum Chordata; class Lepidosauria; order Squamata; family Agamidae; genus Intellagama; species Intellagama lesueurii. Next base: position 121,731,254 of record JBAJHW010000006.1, on the reverse strand, counting down.
ATGCAATTTTAGTGTTATTGCCTGTTCTTTCATTCGGCCGTTTTACTGATTTTTATGAAGTTTAATTGTACTACGTTTTACTGTTTTGTACCACTTTAAATTGGAACTAGGCATGGGAAAGAATAAAAAAACGAATCGCAATATTCGTGAGAAATCACTGATTCGTGGAATATTCGTCCCTTCATATTCGTCAATTCCGGAGACCTCAACGAATACGAAGGGATTAATATTTACCCATTTTTATTCATCTCCCCATAGCCAGAGAGGGAAGACTAGGCTGCCAGGCAACGTAGCCTTCTCCCTCTGCCTATGAACAACCCTTTTGGAGGTTCGTCCCCATCTCTAATCAGAACCTACTCAGGAAGCATTTGCTGCTAAAGATGTGGCCTATAAATCTGTAATAAAATACATTAGTAAAATACTTCAGGGAAAACACATATGCTCCCTTTCATCATGGACAAATATATGGGAATAGATTCAACAGACATGGTTTTAGCAGGGTTTTATACTGATCCAGGGGTTTTATACTCACTTTGCTTGTCTCTTGGCTGTCGGGGTCAAAAGGCACCTGTTTGACAGAGAGCTCCCGCCCAGTGTCAACGTCATAGCAAAGATAGACTTCTCCGAAGGCACCTCGGCCTAGTAGCTTTCCAAGCCTCCAGTTGACTGGGGCCTGCAGGGCTAAAGGGGAGACGGAAAACATTGTCAGGAAGATCAGCTAGGCAAGCTGTCTCTCAAAATTCACATCGACCGACGGTCTCGAAATTTTTGCAGCCCCTGTGCAGAGTGTGGTGAAATCCTTTTTCTTCTGCGAAATGTACATGCTCCAGAAGTTGGAGAACAAGGCTTTTTCTTTTTCAAAAGATTTGTAAGAGATGGGTGCAAATCTGTGTTTTTGGATGACGGCTCCCAGAATGCCCCGGGCAACGCCGTTGAATGCTTTCAGCCTTGATTTTTACACATTAGGACTGCAAAACTGGTGGCTTAGCACTCTCGAAGTAGCTAGGACCCACCATATGCCTTACTATTATTAAAGCCAAATCCTTGTCGTTATGGAACTCTTTGGTGGCTCATTACGCATCAGCCTTCTGCAACTTGGTGTCCTCCAAACCCCAAGTCCTATAATCCTCCCTTAGTCCCCCAGTCTGTCTTTATTATCTTGTGACAGAAGGCTAGCCCTGAGGCCCAATATCACCCATCGCAGACCTCCAGCTCACGAAAGGATCAAACCTCACAAGGTCAACTCTCTGTGTCGAATATGAATATGACAAATAATTCAGTCATTGGCCAAGTGTAGTCCTCTTATATACGCTAAGTCTGTGTGGAAACATAACGCTGCGTGGAACGGAGAAACACAACACTAGTCCTCCTCAGATCAGTTGGGGGTCTGGTTATGCATTTCAACAGTGAAGAAACACCCCCACAAGCCAAGTCTGAACAGCTCTTTAAGAGTTCATTCGAAGTCTAAATTAGCAAATTCACTGTCACCCAGGGCTCGATCTCTGGATGAAGCTTAAGCTATCCTGGTCAGAGTTCAGTACGACCAACAAGGCACAGATCAAGAAGAGGCCTGTCAAGATTCACCACCAAAGAGAAAACTCACTAGGAGGTAACTTACTGTTCCTCGTCTTGGCAGGAGAAGAGCCAAAACCTTGGAATATTTTGTCACAGTTGGTCCACCACTTGTTCCCCCCACGTTCCTCGTACCGCAAGGTGACAAGCTTGTTGTCCCCATTGAAGCTCTTTGTTCGGCTGGATGGCAGAAGCTGGAACAAGTTCTCCGGAGGAACATAACTCCTGGGGAAGGTTCTTCGGCCTTTGAGAGAAGAAGGGAGAGGGGGAAAGGGACCAAAATCACATACAGATGAAATGCAGAGTATGTTGCCGAACCCTACTTGAGGCCTGTATTCACGTGCAGTATTTCTCAAAACTGAATGCCGGTTTCGAACTAAAGAGGGAACAAATCTCGTCCTCAAATCTGGAATGCTTAACATTTTGCTTTCTTCAATGTATGGCATGAGACACCTCTGTTTGTTTCACTGCATTACATTTTTAGCCATTATTTCTAGCAAATTCATGATGCGAACATGTTAAAGTTGCAAATGCATGGAAAAGGCCCCTGACTAATCAGCCAATTCATCCCTAGGATTAGCCGTTAAACCAGCATTTTTACAAAATCTTTGCACACAGAATACTGTTTTAAATCCGCTTAGGTCCTCTTCTAAACCAGGAGCAATCACCTGTTTCTTGACAGCAATCACCTGTTTCTTGATACACAGGACCTTGCATGGTGCATGTAATCTGCTGCATGCGAATTATTGACGCAGCAGGGATAAAGATTCTGTACCAGATTTAAAGCACTCACGGGAACAGATCAGCACAAGGCAGAAGCAACGCCTGACTTTCTCCATATCGCACTGGGATAAAAGAACAGCGAGGCGGTAGTGATCCCTAGCAATCCAATGTCGATTCCTGAGAGTCCACCATCAGCAGACACCCAGTCTATTTAATCATAGCTAATGGATGGGGATTCCCAGTGTGGTGTAGTGCAGCGGCCCCCAACCTTTTTCGGACTGCGGACCGGTTGGGGGGGTGCGGGCTCCGTGTGCGGGGTGGGTGGGCGCACCTGCGCGCTCGCAGGTGGGTGTGTCGCACTCGCGGGTGGGCATGCCGCGCTTTGCGGAGGGGCGTGTCATGCTCACGCGCATGCGCACGAGCACGACACGCCCACCATGCGTGCGTGCGGGGTGCCGGAGATCCGTGTCCGCGGCCCAGTTCAAGGAAGCCCACGGACCGGCACCGGGCCGCGGACCGGGGGTTGGGGACCCCTGGTGTAGTGGATAGAGCGACGGACTAGGATCCTGGAGAATAGGGTTCAAATCCCCACTTTATCTGTGTGTTTTATTTGAATTGGATTGTTTGCTTTTACCTGCTGTAAACCACTCAGAATAGTGCGTCACACTAGTGGGTCGGTAATTAATTTAATTAATTTGGCAATTAATTTAAGAAATAAATCATAAATAAGCTGATAAAACCACTCCTTAACTATCTCACCGACCTTGAAAGCCCTATTAGGGTCACTTTAAGTCGGTTCTGACTCGACAGCACAGAACGCAATGGATGGGGTGATGGTGGTGGTTATAGAGATAATATCGGCTTCAGGATTTTATCCCTCTCAAACTCTACGTAACATCCTCAAGAGGCCCCATGGTTTGATACATCACAAATCTCCAATTCATCACCAAAAGGCTGTACACTCTTCCCGAAGAAACCACCTTACCATCGTTGTAGTCTTTACGGCTCTGGGAGAGATGATATTGTCTTGGGAACGTCCCTCCTTTCCCAAATCTCTCACAAAACGGGATGTCGAAATCTTGAAAAAAGGCAGAGACAAAGTTTTTAGAAAGAAAACCAAGACCTTTTTCATGCTCTACCCACGACACATCTGCCTCGCCAAAATCCAAGACAGCAGGCCGCCCCTATTTCAAAATGGTACACGCCAGAAACGAAGGTCGGCCAGGTTCACGCCAGATCCTGAGCCATATTTTGGACTGAGCTAAAGATAGCAGTACGCATTGCACACTCTTTTTGATTTTTTTCAGTCCCCAGGGCGAGAGGGAAAAGCATGACGAAATGTTGCCACCTTTACGTTGGGCTCTTCTTTAGCAGTGGGATTCCAATTTTTTTTTTAAACTGTAAAAAATTTTTTTGGGGGGGTGGTGGTGGAATGGGTAGCTTCTCCTTAAACTCAAATCCCACTTTCAAAGGCTGTATGTGAGGTTACAACCGTTGGCTGTCTCTCAGAGAGATGAGGGAGGGTTCAAATGAAAGCAGGAAATATGCACAATTGCCAATTTAAAAAAAAACCCCACACATTCCCCAAAAAGAACATGCGGGAGATCACACACACCAAGCAAAAGGATCTGCTGGCGTTGGACCAACGGAAAAGGAAAAACAGCAGACATATTTGGCTAGTTGCAAATATGAAGCAAAGAGGTCTATCATGATCTTCCACTGTTTCATTCACTCAGAGCCACATTTGAGTTCATCCATAAAGCCCCCTTATTCATCCCCTCTCTCATTCAGCAGGGCCAGCCCTGACATTAGGTAGAGTGGTGTTGTTTAGGATGTCCTAAAAAGAGAGCCAGGTGCTCATTATTTCCTTTCTCATTATCCGGTTTTACTGCCACAGGGGAAAAGAAGGACTCCTGAGAAGTTGGGGGGGAAGGGTCGTCATTTAAGCTACTGTGCCTCAGTCGGCAAAATGCTGTGGGTCATCCCTGCCATGCAAATAAACCTTCCCAATGAACTGTACCGGTCAGCAGCCTAGTGTCGTTTCTGGTTATGTTCTTCTCCCCCACTGGGGCAAAAAAAGGACCTCAATTTTCACACACGAGCTGCTTGGGGTGTGCATTTCAACACCTCCCTCCTAGAAACCCTGCATGTGATGATGGTTGTATAAAGAGTTTGAGCCGTGTACAATGAGAGCCACATCCTTGTGGCCCCAGCAAAGGGCTTTTTTTTTTTCCTCCAAGGGAAAGCTGAGCGTTGCAACCCAGGCGGCATATTAAAACTTTACTCATCCGCCAGGCCTTATTTGAAACTCGGATTCCATGGCTTAAAGCCAGCACCACTGCAACAGGCCAAATGTTGCCTTTTCATCCTCTGGGCCCCCTGCCATCTATTCATTTTTTAATAGCAGAGGTCACTACAATATAACAATGATGAAATTTTCCATTATTTCATCCACTGCACATGTATGCTCAAGCAAAGACTTTGGCCAGAGAGAGAGAGAGAGAGAGAGACCTCTCTAAGTTTGCATGTAGAGTTTTGAAGTCTGGGATTCGCAAATGTCCGTTCTCTAAGCTTAGGCGCCCTCTTTTGCCATGACCATGTTGCTCCGGCGCTAGAAGGCTCTAGTCCTCAGCTAAATTCTGCCATCGTGCCTTGCATGCACAAACCTATGAAAGAAATATCTTCAGGCTTTCCCTTAGAAACTGGTAGGGTTAGGCGCGAACCGGAAAACGGGTGGTTCGTGGCGAACCACATACTACCACGAACCCTGGGAAAAATGAACCGGTTGATGGTTCGTTTTTTCCAGCCTGGAGTGTGAGTGCCTTCTCCTACCGCCTCTGCCACTGGCTATCTGAGAGGGGTTTTTTTTAATGGATTCGTGTGCTGTGTTGCTTTTAAATGTGCTTTTAGTCTTGATTTTATTTACCATGTTCATGTAATATTTGTTTAGTTCTTTTTTTAATATTTGTATACTTACTGCTTTTAGCTTTTAAACACTGTCTTTTTAATGATGTAAGCCGCTTTGGGTCCTTTTTAAGGAGGAAGGCGGGATAACGATATTTTAAAGAAACAAATAAATAAATAAAATAAACATTCTTGTGTGGGGAAACTTCTCACTTAACGTCACGCATCCCAAGCCCTTTGGGTAATCACCCCTGGCTCCAGAATTACCGAGGCAATCAAGACTGTCTTTGGCTTCTCTCTTCCGTCTTGAAACAGGCGTTTGGCTAAAGGGTGGGCTGTCGGGAAAGAGGAAAAACTACATGAGATCCAAGCTCATAAGCCTAGCCATAGGCAGTGCTTATCCTGAGATGACAGGGGCTGACAAAATAATAAGACCGCAGATCTATATGACACTTCTGAGACCACTCAGAGTAATTCATGTACTGTACAAAGCCATTAATGCCCATGCTGCATATAGCTGATATGATAACCAGGCATGACAGATAACTTTACCATCAGTGTCAATTTTCAGTAATTAAAGACCTCCTCCTCGCGTCCTGCAGCTCCCCAGGTTCCCAACAAAGAAAAGGGGTTACTCTGGACCCAGAGCGGCTTCACGACAGGAAGAAGAAATGTTTAATTTCCAAAAATTGTCCCCGCTGATAACATCCTTAGTTTTATACCAGAGAACTTACACAAACAGGATTTCAGCCATTCTCTTTCAAGTTAACCAAGCTGGGTCTCCAATCGTAAGGATAGAAAGGAGACAACTCTAGATTAGAGTTTGCATCCCTTAGACAAAAGGTGGGAGGAAATTAAATAGACTAAAATAAATACAGAATCCCAGAGTAAGTATCAAATTTATTACCTGTCAAGAGGTGGGAGATTTAGTAGAAAACACTGAGTTCTTCGGAGAGAATACAAATTTTATTAATAGTTAATTAACTGTAAACTTGGGAGGATAAAGAAGCCCTTGACTGTCACATAACGCGTGGCAAGGTTTTCTCTCCAAGGGTTGCCTGTGGCTTCTGCAGCCTGACTCTGATCAGGAACCGAGAAGGCAGATCAGCGACCTTCAGCACCACGATCTCAAACTCTCAAAAGCTAAATACGCTTATGATCTGTCTTACCTGTCTACAGATCTGTCCAAGGACTGGCAGCTTCCTGAGAGAGAGTCATCTGGACTGATAAAAGGTTCCAATAACTTTTGAGAGAGAAAAAGGGGATTGTGTGAGGAAGAGATGAAAAACACATGGAAGCAAACCCCGTTTTTGGCAGGTAGAAGCACAGTGCGGATCTGTGCCGGGGTTTTGTTAAATCTCCCTATAGTGGCATTGGATTTAAGCATGCTAGTAATTGTAAAAATGTTGTATGAATGCAGGCGTAGCATGGAAATTAATGCTGACGTTCCCCAACTCAACAAAAACAGCAGTAAGGGAATGCAATTCAGCAATATTGCTCAGACACTTCTTTCTAAAAACACTTCCTAGCTTTTGATAAATATAAACATCCCATATCCTCTTTCAAACTTGCCTTGTTGCCATTATTTTAGTAGAATTTGAAATACAGTGACCAAAAAAATGTCAAGACATTTCTAAATTTTGGAAGCAAGTCAGTCTTCAAATGTCTTTATATCAATTAAAGCGTGCCATAGCGCATCATAAGATAATGCGATAACTAGCACTCTGAGAAAGCAATGTATTTTCCCCTTGTTTACAAATAAAAGATGGTCATGTTGAATATACTTTTTCAAACTACATGCGCCTCCCCTGCAATTCTGGTATACCCCCTTGAAGGAAAATCAATGTTATAGACAAATGTGGTGTTTCCAGTCTTTGCCCTGCTCCATCCCATAACTCTTTGGCTCCAGGCACGGCCTCCTTTGCCAAAAACACTGCCAGACAATTGCTATTCGTTAATAGGAATAACACTGCTCCTCCATGCATGTGGAAAGACTAACATGATTTGGAGAAAGTGGTTCAAAAATGCTCTTGCCTGCAAGGCTTAATGTTCACATGCAAAATAGATTCATTCCAATGGTGATGTTGGAGGAGAGCTTACCATAGATCATCAGCAAGATGGGTTCTAGATCAAATCAAACCTGAACTCTTTCTAGAAGCTAATAGGGCTTGAACTGAGACGATCATGTTTTGAAAAGAAAACAAGACAATAAGGCGAGGAAAAGTGGAAAGCAGTAGGAAAAGAGGGAAAACCCTAACATGACATGGATTGATGCAGAAAAGGAAGCCACAGTCTTCATTTGGAAAGATCTGAGCAGAGCTGTGAATGACAGAACCTTCGGGAGGTCATGCATTTGTAAAGTTGAAAGCGATTTGACGGTACATGACAACACCACAATCCAGAACAAGCATCCGAACTGGTTTGATGGGGTCCATGTGTGCATGTGCTGGAGAATGACAGATCCTCCAGTCACTAAGAATGCCAGGAAAATACTTGGTTAGAGAAAAGCCAAAAGTGTTTCATTTCTACGGTGAGGGAAACCCAACCTCTATCTCCTTGCGGCCCATTGCTTAGCAACAAGCCTGTACATTTCTGAAGCTAAGAAAGGCAGAGCCTTCAACTTACATTTTGGTCCATCATTTCAGGTATAAACTCCCCTTCGCTGTTGATACTGGTATAAGAACCCTGCCGGGCAATCTGCTGCTGTTCTTCAGGAACACTCCCAGGGGGTGGAGAACTTCGGCCCGTGTGCAGAGAGCCTGCAAAGGGAGGGAAAAGCGTTGAGAAAACAGGACCAAGCATCTGCCCAGGTACGGTCTGCAAACGGTCTTCATAAAGCAGACACCCAAATCAGGGGACTGTGAGGAAAGACAGAAAGAACTGGGCACATTTAAGCCTTAAGAAAAGAAGACTTGAAGGGAGACAGGATAGCACTTTTTCAATATTTGAAAGGTAGTCCTACAGAGGAGGGACAGGATCTGTTCTCCATCATCCCCGAGTGCAGGGCACATAAAAATGAGATCAAGCTACAGGAAGCCAGATTTAGGCTCAATATCAGGAAAAACCTCTTAACTGTTAGAGCAGTACGACAATGGAACCCATGACCTCGGGAAGTGGTGAGCACTCCAACGCTGGAGACCTTCAAGAGAAAATTGGACCACCCTCGGTCAGATCTGCTTTGATTTGGATTCCTGCCTTGAGCAAGGGGTTTGGACTCAATGGCCTTAGAGGCCCCTTCCAACTCCATGATTCTACGATTCTAAGTTTTTCTTTTAAAAAACCATGGAAGAAGGTAAAAGCCAAAACACGTCTGGTATTTTCAATTAATGATCATATCTTATTACATACATCCTTCGGTGTAACTCCACCAGCACAGCTCTTGAGTGGCAAACTGACACCAGTCAAGAAGTCGGCACTGGCTTTTCTAGCCATGTGCCAAGTCATGTGGCTCCTTTGTGAGAAGGAAACAAACACACCCTGTGCTAATTTCTTAACTGGCAGCAATTCGCAGCTGAAAGGTGCACCAGTGGAATTACACCACTGCATGGAACTACCAGGATTCTGGCCGATATTTTCAATGTGACTACAAAAAGTTCATGGTTCAACTCCTGTTTCACTGTGCATATTTAACATGGTATTTTAATTTGTGTAAATATTTCCGTGGAGGTTATTTTTCCTCTGCATTTCAGGTTTATATGTGTTATTATATCCCAATTCATGCAGAGTTTGCTAGCAGTTATTTCCTGGGTGTTGCTTGTTTATGCACCATCCCACCAGTGGCCCCATCCAGCCAAGTTTGTCAATGCCAGCTGGCACTCGTTCTTTCCTATTCCAGAGAGCTTTCCTCCAGTCTGGTACTGGAACTATTTTAACAGGAAGAATCGGAATCTTCTGCAGGGATGCAAAGTAAATGATATAGCTGACCTAAAGGTAAAGGTTCCCCTTGACATTTAGTCCAGTCGTGTCCGACTCTAGGGCGCGGTGCTCATCCCCATTTCCAAGCCGTAGAGCCAGCGTTTGTCCGAAGACAGTTTCCGTGGTCACGTGGCCAGCGCGACTAGACATGGAACGCCGTTACCTTCCCACCGTGGTGGTACCTATTTATCTACTTGCATTTGCATGCTTTCGAACGGCTAGGTTGGCAGGAGCTGGGACAAGCGACGGGAGCTCACTCCGTCGCGTGGATTCGATCTTACGACGGTGGGTCTTCTGACCTTGCAGCACAGAGGCTTCTGCGTTTTTAACCCGCAACGCCACCACGTCCCTATTATAGCTGACCTATAGCTTCCCTATATAGACAGATAGGGTAAATACAGCCAACAAACAATACTAAGACCAAAAAGGCCTCTCCCCCCCCCCCCGGGGGGGATGATCAGAACCATCCTGGTTCAAATCACCAGTCAGCTCACATGGTGACCAGGGGTCAATTATTACCATCTTAGAACTGCAGATCTGGAAGGGACCCAGTGGATCATCGAGCCCAGCCCCTGCCAAGGAGGCACAGCGGGGAATCGAACTCCCAACCCTTGGCTCTGAAGCCAGGTGCCTAAACCACCAAGCCATCTAGCAGTTCATCTCCCAGATTAACCAACCTCATGGGATTCTCGTGCAGATAAAATGAAAAACGAGAAAAGGTGGCCTTTGAGTTCCTTAGAAAAAGGACAAGAGATAAATCATTATATGTATAACCATATAATAAGATATATAAGCATTTAATCAAAAAGGTAAACGCAACAAACCATAGCCTTTTGTGTGCCAGTGTACCATCCTCATCACTTCAATAATATTTAATAATGATTAATTACAGATTATGTATGACTAATAAACAAAAAGAAAAACCATCATTAATCTTCAGGACATGTAGTAAATTTGTTGCCATGCTTAAAAAAAAATAGGACAAAATAAGAGGTCTTTGTGAGCAGAAAAATGTTTCAGGTTTTTATTATAAGTACGTTATGTCCTTTTCCTGCTGGGACCTTTCTGGTTCCTTTCCACTATGCTATTTTAAAGGAATCTGCATATACTGTGGGTGCAGAGAGAGTGAAACATACAACCAGAGCCAGCGTGACCTTGCTTAACTTTACTCTCCCCCTGCATGGCCATCAAAGAACCTTTGCCAACTTTGGTCTGGCTTCATTTCCCCCAGTTTCCTCTCCTATTTCACTGCGTCCAAAAGCTGATCATTGGGAAAATGGCACAATTTTTGGCATCGGTACTACCCATATCCAACAACGTGGGCAATGGAGGGAAGTACCGTTCCACTGGCTAGCAGGATTGTGCAGCCCCCCATCAGGAGACCCCATCGGATTCCAAAAGATCTCCTGTATGGAGAATTAGTGGAGGGAAAGCGCTCCAGAGGGAGACCACAGCTGCGATACAAGGACATCTGCAAGCGGGATCTGAAGGCCTTAGGAATGGACCTCAACAGATGGGAAACCTTGACCTCTGAGCATTCAGCCTGGAGGCAGGCGGTGCAGCATGGCCTCTCCCAATTTGAAGAGACCCTTGTCCAGCAGGCCGAGGCCAAGAGGCAGTCCCGAAAGCAGCAAAATCAGGGAGCTGGACAGGGGACAGGTTGTATTTGTCTTCAGTGTTGAAGGGATGGTCCCTCTCGAATTGGCCTTCTCAGCCACACTAGACGCTGTTCCAAGACCTCTATTCAGAGCACTTTACCAAAGTCTCTTGAGACTGAAGGATGCCTACATCAGGAGACCTCAACCACTGGACAGCAGACCCAGCTGCACAGACCTGACCTGTCCCCAGACTGAAGAGATGCGAAGGGTGTGCCCAGCTAGCATCACCGCGCACCATGTGGAGCACCAGGGCTGTGGTACTCAAGCTAGGATCTCTGTGGCTCAACTCCCGGCATTGCCAAGACATCTGCCACAAGGGGGAGACTGACGGCAACTCCTCGGGACTATTAGCTCTTGCTCTTCTTGAGAATCGGCAATGCTGCCGGCAGGAAAGGAAGTCGTTCTCTGGAGGCAGAGACTGGGGGACAGAGGAGCCAGAATCCTTATGGCTCAACTACACCTATAAAGGCTTCTGCACGCCCAAACAGGGAAGCTGATGTTTAAAAGACAACGGAGGATAATCCCATTATACTTATATATGCTTCACCACCACCATCACAGGATTCTTCTTTCTTGCTTTCGGCTTTGAAGCTTATTATGCTTCAGCACTGGAATAAGCAGAGCATCCGATACTTTATGGTAAAACAATCAAATTCTATGCCATTGCTTTTCGTGTTCAAGGTCCGTCTTTGCACAAGGACGCCTGGCTTGGTAGCAAGAACTAGGGGTTGTGTTTTTCCTTCTCTTACACTCATAAAGAGTAGGAATAAGTTTTGTTCAAAGAAATTGAAAGTCTTCATCTGAAGTATTTTACAGAAGCTTCAAACTCAGCGTGAGAGGGGAACTTCCCACTGCCTGCATCATAAAAGTTTCCAAACTCCTTAAGAATGTCTCTCTACATATATTAACGTGATTGTATTTTGGGATTTTGAATCAACTCAGCCCAAGCTTCCACATTAAATTCCAGCAGTTCCAACCACCCTGTGCTGAGCGCACTGCCTCCCTTACAGAAGAATAAGAAACATACGCATTCTGCCAACAAGAGGTTCACATGCATTCCGAATTCCATAGGTCTGCTTCGGGCGAAAGGAGAAGAAGGGTTGGCAGGCCAGAGAAAAACAGCAGCAGCATTAACTTGGTTCAAGTACAAGATGCCTCTGCAGAGACTCAACGTAACAGCAGACCGGCACATTTTGTCTCAGGAACAACCACACAAATGCCTCCCCCCCCCCCCGCTCCCCAAATTTCCGGGCAAACTCTCAACAGTAACACAAGGGAGAAGAGTCTCCGTAATTAAATCTATGTGATGTATAAAGTCTACAAGCCATGTCAAAAACGGGGTGGTCATTTGGCCATCTTCCCCGGCTCCGGCAAAGGACTCAGAAAATGAGTAACTTGGAAAATGAGAAATGTCTATCAGGCATATAGCTGCACAGTCCCCTAGAAAAAGGGAATGATCAACCACTTCTGAGTGCTCTCTACCTAGAAAACTCTGGAAAGGGTCACCGTAAGTTAGAATGGACTTGACGGCACACAATTATCATTTATTATATATCTTAATAACATTGCCCAAATCTGAATCAGCATCTAGGTGTTCATTGCCAGAGGCAATGGCCTGCCAACCCTTCTTCTCTCTCTCCCTTAGTTGTACCAGACTTGGAACTTCTCTGTCTGAAGCCATGAATGAAGTACAGCAGGAAGACACTTCTAGGACACTTCTAGGTTGACCAAGCTTGCTAGTGGTGGCAGAAGACCCGGCACTGACTCTTAAAATCACATCATGCTTAATCAGTTGAAAGGCGTCATAGCACCTATCAGTCATGGTGGTCAAAGCTGTTCATCCCTTAAGGTATAATGTTCACAGACCCAGACAGATCACGGCTTCATTCATTTATGATATTAATAACCCAATTTTGGAAGGCAACCTCTCACAGAGCTACACACAAAATAACAAGTGTGGAATCATAGAATAACTGAGTTGGAAGGGGCCTATAAGGCCATCAAGTCCAACCGCCTGTTCACAGCAGGAATCCAAATCCAAGCAGTTCTGACAGATAGTGGTCCAATTTTCTCTTGAATGCCTCCAGCGTTGGAGCGCTCACCTCCTCCCCCTGAGGTCATTGGTTCCATTGTTGTACTACTCTAACAGTTAAGAAGTTTTTCCTGATATTCAGCTGAAATCTGGCTTCCTGTAGTTTGAGCCCATTCTTACGTGTTCTGCACTCTGCAATGATCAAGAACAGATCCTGCCCCTCCTCTCTATGACTACCTTTCAAATATTGGAAAAGTGCTCTCCTATCTCCCCTCATTCTCCTTTTCTCAAGGCTAAACATGCAAGTGTATAATAAACACAGAAAACAGATGGATGAGGAGTTATAGCTTTGCAGCCTCCAGCCATCCAGTTTCCAGTGCCAGCCAAAGAGCCCATATTGGTTCTGTTGGACCCTTCTTCCCAAATGGTAAGGAGGATTTTTAACCTCAGCATGTGGGCTAAAGTGGTCATCTGTACAGCCTCAGTGTGCCGTGTGCACCCAGCTCTTTCGTGATATGCCCCAGTTCCTTCTGCCACTGGTTCAGCTTAGTTGGTAGACAGGATCCTTCTTCCCCCCCCCCCCCCAGGCTCCCATGTTCATCAGCCGACTTCAGGAACCCATCCCTCATCATCACACTAGTTCAAGAACAAGAACGAGAGGCACTTCAGCCTTGCCAGAGGGTGGATCCTTTCCCTGGGAGCTCATCTCCTGCGAAAAGGAAGAGCCCAAAGCAAATATTCCTTGCTGGAGACGTATTTCACCTTTCAGCGAGCTTCAGCCTAGCCCTGGCACACAACGCCAAGGTTGCCATCTGGCCACACCCAGGCCGTAAATGCTCCACAACCTTTCTGTGACATTCGGCACCACTCCTCAGTGCGTTTTTTGCCACCAACGGAAGAGTGGCAGAACGTGATCACAACCAAAGCCTCTCTCCCCCTTTAAGCCCTGGGCACAGAATAAACTTCTATTATTATTCATTTGCTGAATTTAGATCCATGGAGCTCGACACAGACCAGCCAGGTGGATTCCCATGGTTGGATTCTCACCTCCAGGGAAGGAGCAGATCTGAGATCTGCTTAGTGTCCATGCAGCTCTGGCGACATGGGCTTTAAGGCCACAACCTTGGAGAGAGGCCCACAGGCAGCTACGGGTCATTAACCGCCAGCACGGCAACCTCCATGTTCAGATGGGAAGTTGTGAGAGTTACCACTTGAGGCGGGCCCTTACCATGGTTTGGCAAATCGGGCCCACAGGTGTTGGGCAGGTGCCCCAGATTCTGTCCCTTTGCCCAATCAAGAGGAGGAGGCGGGGCATGGAAGCCGGACCACCCATACAACACCTGGGGGGCCTTGATCCACCAGACTGCACCGAAGCACCCATCTCTAGTTACAGCACGGACAGGAAGAACAGAAGGAGTCTCACCGCTCTTGATTTCACCCACCTGTTGAATGCTTCCGCGTTCTCTCCACATCTTTGTACAAAGATCCCATAATATCTCCCATGGATTTGGAGATCCTCATCTCATGCTGCTTGCTGTTGTTGGGCTGCAGAGGCTGGAGACGACAGACGAGAAGTTAGCCCTGAAGGATGATTCAAATACCACTCGGAGTGTCTCCCCTCAATGTCATCTACCTGACCCACCAGATCCTCCCAGGGTATGATCCTCCGGGTAACCTCTCTGCAGGAGGCCCGTAAGTCATCCACAAGGGGTCGGGCCTTCTTCGCGGTGGCACCAACTCTGTGGCACCAGCTCCCGGTGGAGCGACGCCTGGCCCCCTCCCTGTTAACCTTTAGAAGGCAACTTAAAATGCTAGTCTTCTGGGAGGCCTTCCACACTGACTCGGCTTGATTTTTCGCCTACGGCCCCGCTGTTGCATTGTGAACCTGCCACTGGTGCCGTGTGTTCTATCTGTTAAGTCTTTTTAACGGATTGGTTGTGTATTTGTAGTTTAACAGTATTTGTTTCATTCATGACTGCTGTAAACTGCCTGGAAGAGTGTGTTGCACTAACGCGGTGGTAAAGAAATAAATAATCCCAGACATCTGGGTGTTGAACTAGGAAGAGGGGCAGCCGTTAAAGTAATGCCGGGGGCACTATGTGCAGGGCGAAACATCCCTGAGCGCAGGAAGAGGTAGCTCAAGATTTTCGCCTCTTTGCCTCTTAGAGAGTCACAAAAAGATGTGAGCAGGTTTTATTCTCCCGCCAGAAACAATGTCCCCCAGTTTAAGAGTAAGAACAGGATAAGGACATGAACGAGGAAAGAGAGGCAGTGATGGATGGAGGAACACATTTCAGTTGCTGACCGCTCGGGGCCCATGTAATAGGGGTTCTTCACCATGCATGGCATAATGGAATTCACTGCAATATGTGGTGGTGCCAACAAGAAATGTGCGTAACTGCTTCATACACAATTAAAATGCATAGTTTATAAAAATGGCATAGCTGCAGGGGGCTGCGAGCAGGTTTAGGTCAGTGGCCTATGAAGAGCGGCTTTAACTTTTCCCGCGGCAGTCCCAAGGAAAATCTGGCGCTTCAATCTGCTGCTGGAATGGAGAGAGGAACCCCCACGCTGACACCCGTGGGAGTTTCCCTCCCTTAGTTGAAGCGTGTGAGGACCTCATCCTGACCGGAGACAGGAGAGGTTCAACCATCTCTCTAAATGCCCTTTACCAGATCATGCTATTCTCCACAGCGAGCTGCAACTTGTACAACGAAAACCATGCACACTGATTAAGGTACGCACAATTAATAATGTCTAGCGAGGCCCTTAGAAGGTTTAAAAAGAGATTAGAATTGGGTACGGAGTCTGGCAGATGTTTTAGGATACGACTCCCATAAACTCTGATCACGGCCATGCTGGCTGGAGCTTTGTAGAAAATACAGTAGGACTCCCATATCTGCCATATCAGTATCTGCTGATTCACTTATCCACAGTCTGAAAATGTTAAAAATATTAAAAGAAAAATCCTAGAAATAGATTTCTAAAGGTGAAGTTACCAGAACTGGCCACTAGAGGAAGCCAGAGACCATGCTAGGCATGTTGTTGTTTAGTCGTTAAGTCGTGTCCGACTCTTCGTGACCCCATGGACCAGAGCACACCAGGCCCTCCTGTCTTCCACTGCCTCCCGGAGTTGGGTCAAATTCATGTTGGTAGCTTCGATGACCCTGTCCAGCCCTCTCGTCCTCTGTCGTCCCCTTCTCCTCTTGCCTTCACACTTTCCCAACATCAGGGTCTTTTCCAGGGAGTCTTCTCTTCTCATGGGATGGCCAAAGGATTGGAGCCTCAGCTTCAGGATCTGTCCTTCCAGTGAGCACTCAGGGTTGATTTCCTTTAGAATGGATAGGTTTGTTCTCCTTGCAGTCCAGGGGACTCTCAAGAGCCTCCTCCAGCACCACAAGGCATAGCGTTCGCTATAATCCATTTTTTCAGCATCCGCAGGGAAGGAACCTAGAACCAATTTCCCATGGATACAGGGGGTCCTACTGTATGTTAGTCCTTTTGGCCAGATTTCCCTTGAGGGCCGCCAGCTGGTAACCAGGAGATGACTTGGGAGTAAGCCGCCTCATCCAAAGGTGGCTCAAAACAGCAACGAGAGGAAATAAGAAATGGATTCAAAAGTAGAGTGAACCGAATGAAAATCACATCAAATGACGAGATGCTAATTTTTAAGAGGGCGCCCTTAGGACAAACCTGCCATCTGATACGTTTTTAAAACATACAAGCGCTTTGCCTCTTTCAGAGAATTAACAGCGCAATTTTTCTTTGTACACCAATGAAGAAAGAAAGAGAGAGAGAGAGAGAAAACAGCCGCTCACGTTAGTTTTCTTTGGAGTTTTCACAAACACTCTCAGGCTCTTGAGAGAAGGGCTGAGATCCAAGTGTTCCACCGCTCGGTCCAAGTCTTCCTGGGATTTCAAGGGAATCAGGAGCTGGAAAAAAGATTGAACAAACACCATGCCTGCAGCTGACTTACAAACAAGAGCAAACAGAGGAAACCGAAGAGCAGGCAGGGGCTTGGGAACAGCGGGGAGGCGGACGGTCGAGCCCGGGACAGCGTAAGCGAAAGGGGAGGCTTCTGGCGGAAAACGGAACCAAACATCTGGGAGCTTTAACCTTTTCTTCCCAGATCGCCTCCCCCTGAGGAATTGAAGAAAAGTTATCAAAACAACGGCTCACAAAGGGAGAGGGGCGAAGTGTCACTGGCTCGGCCGGAGAGTTGAGACCGGCGAGGCAAAGGTAAACAAAGCACCGGGGAACTGAATCCAAACTTTGGGACCTGTGCGGATCTGCAGAAGGTCCGAGACCGTTCATCCTGAAGACGGCTTTAGTTCGCCGGCTTTGTTACCAGCAGGCACCCGTCTCTTCAGACAACCGCTTCCAAACGGGTGCTGGAAAAGTGTGCTTGGGCGGCAATGATCAGCATGGCCTGAGAACCTGATTCAGTTGGATCAGGTACTGGAGGCATTAAAACTAAGGCAAAAAAACCTTTTCTCCTTTGACTGGAGAAAGTGATGGGTTTTGGATTGCCTCCTACTCATTGGGAGATACACGCAAAAGGATGACTGAGGCAGAAAACGTATGACAAGGTCTTCTCTGTGACTATGCCCAGATTCTGGAATACTTCAACAGCTTCGTGGTGCAGTGGTTAAACTGCAGTACTGCAGTCAAAAACTCTACTCATGACCCAGGTTCAATCCCAGGTAGCTGGCTCAAGGTTCACTCAGCCTTCCATCCTTCCGAGGTCAGTAAATGGAGTACCCATCTTGCTGGGCGAGGGCAATGTGTAGCCTGCATAATTAAATGCTAAACCATCCAGAGAGGGTGCTTTAAGCACTATGGGGCGGTATATAAGCAGCACACTTTTGCTTTACACAAAATATGCATCAAGGATCATCTCTCACTGCTTTTGGCCACCCAGCGAAGACTTCATTATTTATGCCAACAGACTTTTGACCTGCTTAGTTGAGGCTTCCAGCTGTGGAGAACCCTCGCTTCAGAAATCACCCCCCCCCCCCCTCTGCGGCACTCATCTCTGTTGTGTTCATTTTAAATTGTTGCAGTTGTTCGTCACTGGTTTATTTGATTGGGTTCTACTTGTTGCAAGGCAGGCAGAGCCATGCAAATACTCTGGAAGGGTGGAATGGCCCTTCTAATAAGTGATGAACAGGGATCCTCCACTCCAATTTCCTAACTCAAACCACTCTGAGATGCAGGTAGAAGACACCACGTAATGTCACGCTAGCCAATGCCCACAATTCCTTGCCTCTAGAACGCTAGCCTAGGAAGCAATGTCCCTACCACGAAGTGCTAGCTGTCCTTTGTACGGGGAGTTGAGGAGACAACTTTCACAGACAGAGGCCAGAATACTGGCACTTCCAAATAGACGGAGATGCCGAAGTATTTTCAAGAACACTTTGGAGCACATACTCCAAGTCAACGCTAGACTTTTTGAGCAACAGCTAAGACAGTGATACAAGGTGTACCCTGGTGGATTCCCTTCATATTTTCTCAATTTCAGCCTCTAACCCATCTCCTAGCCTTCCATCTCTCTGATTCTGTGCTCAGGTAGGGGTTGATAATACTGAAGAATCTTCCAAGACGGTTGCAGGGATTCCTGCCATAATGTATACACAGCACTTTGGGCACTGCTAGCTACACTATTTATTATTATTATTATTATTATTATTATTATTATTATTATTATTATTATTATTATTATTATTATTATTATTATTATTATTATTATTATTATTCAAAAACACCAGGCACAGTCAAAATTACAAAAAACTTTGACTGGTATTATATAACCGATACAAGTTTTAACCAAAAACCTAAGTCTCTGTTCAATATCGGCGCAGGATGCATGCTGTTCCTAAAATGGACGTTTTTTGTAGCTCTGATGGTGGTGTTATTTTCGAGAGCCGCACCTGCTTATTATCTACTCCCCATTTCAGATCAGATCACTCGACCTCCTTTGTGCATCGAAGAAACCTTTTGCAAGCATGGAGAGACTTCTTGCTTCTTCAGGCCGTTCTCTCTGGGCAACCCGTTGAGCGGCACCAGACAGTGAAGCTTCACCGACAGGAGTTTCCAGGTACAAAGCACAGTTGTCCTGCAATCCATCGCAGATACCAGGCTGATGGGTTTTCTTTCCTCTTTTGCAGGACGGTACAATTCTTGGTTCACGATGCCGAGACCCCAGTTGACCTTCCACAGAATTCACACACCCTGCCTCTGCCTCAAAGCATAGAACCACACCCTATAGTTGCTCTTCGAGGGCTTTTCATCAACCTCCTGGTCGCCTGGAATTTGGATCTCAGCCCATTGTGGCAGCGATATGGCTCTGTCTACTGCCACTCTACCCCACAAATCCCCAAAGTTTTCCAAGATCTGCCTCTGCTGGGAACAGAGTGTCCTGCATCCATCTCAAAGTTTCTATTCCAGTGTCGCAATGTTCCACGTGCTCCCATGGCCTGGCTCTCAAGGCACCAAAAGACAGACAGCCCTTGGTGCTCTGTTTAAACTGGCCTTCGGATTTTGTTTCAATTTGGCGAGAAAGTTTGGGTTCCATCTGCCAGCAAAGTTACTGTGTCCACGGACGTTCCCTACCAGACATTAACCTCTAAATATAGACACACGCAAACCAGAAAGCTAGTTGGCAGGTTGGAAGCTCAGGAAACAGAGCAAAGCTTTCCTGCAGCCGGTCAACCAAGTAGCTGTTCATGAGCCAGAATTACCCGTGGTGGGGAAAGAAAAGAAAAATCTGTGTGCTGATTCATCGGTTTGCTAGTCCCGCTGCTTTTAGGCTCAACAGCAGCATGTTGCCTTCCAAACATGTGTGTGGTGTGTGTGTGTGTTTCTACCAAAACATTTGACACATTTGTGATTTTTTTGTTTTGTTCTGTTAAGGTGATGCATCAACATATGAAAATCTAACAACATATATTCCTATATTCTATTACGTCAATTTTTTGGTCTGTTTAATTCAGTGTTAACAACAAGCCATGGTTTGTGTTAACCATGGTTTGCTGTTGAAGCCAAAAACTGCATTGCAGAGAACCAGCCAAATGATGGCTTGTTTTCTCCACTGATGGTTTGTTTTTCCTTGTCTCTTTTGTGCACTCCTGTTTCAGTGTTGGGAACTGTCAAAATTCCCCAGGAATAAGCCATTGTCATAGGTCTGAATGTCACAACAAGCCACAGTTCACTCTATTTCAAAGTTCATAAAGCAAAAACAAATGATGGATTTAGACTGTGATGTGTGACTGATTATCTAATCACTGGTTTATTTAATCATGACTGACTAGCAGAGGTGAATTTCCATATCACAAAAAGCCACTTCTTAAAAAATATCATGGTGGCTTTCCAGTGTCTCGGGATATTCTGTAGTTTTCCACCTGCATTTTTTCAAACTGGAAGAGTAAGAGACTGAAACTAAAACCTTCTACATGCATGGCATATACTGCAATTATTAAAAAGAACTCTTTCCCAGAAAGTACTGACTTTTTAAGGGAAACATGAAAAATGTACCTCTTTAAGGACATGGCCAGCTGTCTGAGCCTACCGAAAGAACGACATTTTTTGGCCATGAATGCATCAATTTTCCTATTACATTCTGCACAATGTTTCGGGAGCCTTTTTGGGTTATCGATGCAAGTTGCCCTATATGGAGAAGGAAATCTCAAGTACAGGCATGAGCTGGCAAGCAAGGAAACAAGGTACCTCATTGTTGGCATAGTGTAAGTCCATCATCTGTCCAAAAGCATCCATGACTTTCTGTAGAACTTCCTTGAACTTAACGGGTCTCTGGAACTGCATGATCCTACAGGGGTATATATTTACATTGTGATATACTACTCTGCTCTTTTGATATAAATACATTTACCGAGGACAGCCACAGATACTGAGGGACATCTAGAATCCACTTTGAGGCCTGCCCAACTTGTGACCCCCAGCAAAATGGAAATTTCCAGCCATATTACTGAAGCCTTATCAGGAGCTCAGAAATCTCCATTCCCATTTTAATAGGCAGGAGAACGTGCCTAATCCTCAGGAGGCTGATGACTAAGGATGTCTGGTGGGCTTCCACAGGTGGCCTGTAGGCTGCATGGGAAACACGTTGTGCAGCCTTATGTAGGGCTTCGCCCGAGGAGAACATGCATCAAAGGAGAGTTTGGCTCTAGTACTACTTCTCCTAGAAGCAGGAGAAAATAATTTATTACGTCTCAGGCAAAAATGCAATTTGGGTAGGTTTGTTTTTCACAGGGAGTGGGGGAGTGGCACACATTTAAAATAGCTTTATGAAACCAATCAAGGTAACATGTAAAAAATTAGGATATTAGCAAACCTAGAGCTTGCTAACTTTTAAAGGGATGTATAGAATAGACCATTTCTTTTAAAAGGAAAACAGCTCTCTGACCAAGAGAAGAATATTTGGCTTTTAACAAAGCACAAGGACACATCCCTCTCTATGGAACCGTGTACATACCTTTTCTCTCCATCATGTTCAAACTTGATTCTGGCATTCCGCAACTGGGGAAGAAAAAGAAGCAGAAAACGATTAACAACAGAACTGATGTGGTACATGGCTGAGACCAGTGGTTCAAATCTACCCTCTGCCATGAATATGCTAGTTGGCCCATTCCCCTTCCGCCTCAGTTTCCCCACCTATAGTACAGGAAGAATCAGAATTTAAAAGTAACTAATTACATCCTTATCTGCAACTAGATACCTTTTTGGGTAATGAGTAATGTAACTAAGATTTACAAATATACAGTATTTAAAAGGCATTTCAGGGGCATTTTGCTGGGATTTTTTTTCCAGGTGTGATGCCATACTCTTTTATCTCTCCTAAGTGGCAAGAGAAATATTCTTTAGTTCTCTCTTGTATGTTTTCGTAAACACTTCCAAGGTGCAATATCAGAATTGACCACTAAAGGGAGCTAGAGAGTATTCCTGAATTCTTCTGGCCTGTAAGTATTCACACAAGGCAATGAATTAATAATGCAACAAATTACTTATAGGATCAGAGCAATTATAACAGTGATGGCAACATGGCCAAGTCATGAGGAATGAGATGAGCTCCTTTCAAAGATTAACATTCCAAGCTTGGGAGAAAGTAGTGACCACGTACCTTATAAGCCTATAACAAAGACAAGGAGACAATGTATAGTAACCATACTTGCAATCACTTCCATTTTCTGGACAGTAATCTCTGATGTCCAGTGAGCTGGATCTTACAGCCATTTTGATATTTGCTGAGTTACTTTGGGCCAGAATTTGGAAAAGTGAGTTCTTGAGACTACGAATTCCAGAATCGGCCAGAGCTAGAGAATTCCAGGAGGTGTAGTTTAAATATATATATTCAGTGTTCCAAGCTGTACTCTGAGCACTACGAGGAATTTAAAGGGCAACTCCTCGATACCGATCTAACCACTGCTCCTGACTGTTGCTGCCAGCAGAAAACTTATATAGAAGGGGCCCCTACCGATGTTAAGCGGGAACTTGAGAGAGGTTACTTTACCCCCCATCAGATCTTGATCCAGATCTCACCTGGCTTATAAGACAAGATGGCAAAATATCTGACAAGCCGTTATGATACGGTTGATGAGCTGTGTTTTGTATAATTATGGTGGGTTGGCTGACCAGCACAGAGCTCTCCCTGACGGACTTCTTAGCTGAAGTGGTGGTCCAGGTTCATTTGTCTTTAGGGACGCAAGGAAGTATAATTCATTCCCCATGCAAACTGGCCCCTTCGACTCGTAATCAGGGGCAATGAAGCTTCTAGGAGAGATTTCTGGGCCACCACAGAGGTGGAAACACATTGAAAATCAATGAGAACCTCCTTCTCGGAAAAAACCCTCAAGCTGCCATTCTGCAATCCGCCAATACGGAGCAGTCCAGAGATTCGGCTGCACCATATGCCGGCAGATACTCTTTGCAAACACATCTTTTTGCTTCACTCCGGAGTATGAAACTGTTCAACAATAGTTGGGAGTACTCTACTATTAATAGTCTTTCCAGCACGCAAAAATACATTACAGCTTTATCTTTCCCTTTTCCCTCCTTTCTTCTCAGAAAAAAAAAAAAAGAGGATCCCCCACCCAGAGTGACTCTAGTCTAGAAAAATGAGACGTATCTCAAAAGGAGAATTCCTCGATGGGCAAGCGAGTGACATCTCTTCCTGAAAACATTTCTTATCTTTCACTGGAACTTCAGCCACAGTGTGATCGGCTATTTCCATGCTCCGTTTTATACCCCCCGAAAAAAGGCTGCCGGGGGGAGAAGATCGGAGTCGCCAGAGTCATCAAAGCTTGAAGGGGGAGGGCAGGGCGGTTGGCATTTTGTTAAAAAAGGATCACTGGATAAAATGGCATGCACTAGTTTATAAATAAGAGGCAAAATGCCTACCAAATATAGGGGATTGGAGTGTATTAGCTGCCCAGCTTGGGGAGAAGGTGTCAAACAAGGTAAATCTTATGGTCTCCTCTTTGTCAGCCTCTCCAAAGCACAGTGGCCCACTCCCAATGCTTAGAGAAGTTACCTTTTGGGACGACAACCCTCAGAATCCCCCCCGTAGGCATATCCAGCCGCTCAGAAGGAGTGCTCAAGGGAAGCAGAAGTTCCTCCCTCTTCTGCCTCTAACCATTGCTTGCAGGTTTTGGAAGTGGACGACCAAACAAGCGCCAATAAGCAAAGCAGAATGGCAGCAGGGCCAGGAAACGCCAGCAAGTGGCAAGGGGCCCCTTCCTGGGATGTGGTCTTCATCAGGTCCGCCAGGATGCTTAGTCCTGATACCAGGCGTGGGTGCAGTTAAGGTCCGCATGGCGGACTTTGCCTTTCTCCTTAGACAATGGCTGACTGCTGCTAGGGGTGGGGATTGGTTCAGATATTAGTGGTTCAGAAAATAATCTTGGAACAGCAGAGTCGGAAGGGACCCTCTTGAAACGAAGCCCTATGAGGAAAGAATGAAAGAAGGGAAGATAGGATAGCACTTTTCAAATATTTGAAAGACAGTCCAACAGAGGAAGGGCAAGATCTGTTCTTGATCATCCCAGAATGCAGGAAACGTCATAATGGGCTCAAGCTCCAGGAAGCCAGATTTAGGCTGAATATCAGGAAAAACTTCTCAACTGTTAGAGCAGTACAACAGTGAAACTCATTCCCTCGGGAGGTGGTGAGCGCTCCAATGCTGGAGGTGTTCAAGAAAAAATTGGACCACCCTCTGTCAGGTCTGCTTTGATTTGGATTCCTGCCTTGAGCAGGGGTTGGACTTGATGGCCTTATAGGCCCCTTGAAATTCCACGAGTCTACGATTCTTTGATCATCGAGTCCAGGTGTTGTCAAGGAGATGCAGCGGGAAACTGAACTGAAGTTCCAACCTCCGTCTCCACAGCATGTGACCCCAGCCACTAAGCTATCCAAGCAGTTCCTGGAAAAGCAGCTGATGAGACTGTGAAGTTGTTAATCCACAAAGAAAGCGCTACTTGCGGTTCCATCAGGAAAGAACATTCAGTGGGTTTCTCTCCTAGACGAAAGACGTCTTCTTCCCATCATATGGATGATGGATCTCCAGCAGACATGGGCACTTCGTCTTCGTATGTAAGGGATACGAATACCAAGCGTGGCACCACAGATGCCACAGCGGTCCATTCCCTCCCCCCCCCCAGAACTAGCCTGGTCCACTCAATGGGCTCTTGTCCATCATCGCAGTTGTGTCAATGTCGGAAGTCCAGAGATTGCCAGCTGGCACTTCCCCGCCTCTCCCCACAGCCAACCACTCCAGCAAGAGGGCGGGAGGACAAGTCTCCCCACTCAGCCCCCGGATACGAACACAGAGCACCCTTGTCTAATCTCCAGCTAAGTGGCTCAGGAGGAGAAAGGAAGGTAGACCTAAGATCTAACTTCTGTACCTTTCATACCAAGCCATGATCTAGCATATTCCCGGACTACACGCCATAAGATTGCAGCTGGAGACTAAAGACATGAGAGTTCCCCCCATGTAAACAAACCCCATTGCATGGGAAGCAAATAGGCCAAGATCAAAGGATTTAATCCAGATGTTGATATCCTCAAGGAGCCAGCTTTCCATAGGCAGAAAATCCATGGATTTATTTTTAATGGCAAATAGGGTGGGCATTCGGACATTATAAAGTTTTCCTATTCTTACGCCATTGATTTCCCCCAGCTTGGTATTGCTATGGCTTGAGCTAACTTGGAAGCAACTCTGCAGGGTTTCAGACTAGCCGTTCCTACCTGGCGATTCAACCAGAAACCTTTCGACTGCACAGTGCGTGCTCTGCCACAGAGCTGTGAAAAGTTAGTGTTTTAGACTACAGCTCCCAGAATCCCCCCGTCGGTATGGCTTCCGACGACAGCCTTCCCCCTTCTTCTAGCCCAGTGGTTTTCAACTTTGGGTCACGGAAGGGTTCTCGGACTGCAACTCCCAGAGGCCTTCACCACCAGCTCTGCTGGCCGGGGTTTCTGGGAGTTGCAGTCCGAGAACATCTGGGTTCCTCAAGGTTGGGAACCACTGTTCCAATCCATTGAATCCTAGGGCCTTCCTGATTCTGGCTGCAAACAATAAAGTGTACAAATTAAACCAATTCCAGAGATGCAAGCTCAATTTTAAACACCTGAAGTTTATAAGTAAGACATGATTTCTGTTGCTGAGCAAGAGAGAGCTTGATATCCACAGCCCGATCTGATGCGTTTTTGTTTTTTTGGTGGAGCCGAGCAACTCTGTTTAGGAACAACTTGTTGCTGGAAATGAACAAAACACTTGTTTAAAGCAGCCCCAGAAGAGAGGAAAATAATGACTGCATCCTTTTTCTGCTGAATGCAACAATAACAACAGCAGTGACCTCCTCCGGCGGGGAGCCAAGGAAAACAGACCAGCCGCCTCGCATAACAGGACTTGGCTGGCGAGGAGAGAAATACCAGCCGCGCCAGATGCTTCAGAGAAACTCCATTGGGCTGGAGCTTCTCCGGCACTCAAGTATTACTTGCTAGAAAAACAACCATTTCAGAAAGCCCCCCCCCCCCCAAAGATCAGCTCTGGGAAAGGCAGATGGAAAAAAACAAAATAAAAAACCCCTGACCAGACTGTGTACAGCTTGAACCATCCGTCCTTGATTTCACTGGAAAGGAAAAGATGCTCCACAGTGAAAGCACTTTCTGGAGGTCCCATCGCACGCTGGTGTGACGAGACCGAACCTAAAATAGGCTACGCGCATGGAACAGCCGGGCTACGACCGAGTTTGGAGTTAATTAGTTCCAAGTCCTGGATAGCGTTCAAAACTATTGACCTAGTTACTTTCAGTGTTTTGAATATAATGCAAACTAACTACTTTGGACAATGCAAACTAATTACCATGGCAAGCAATTCATTCCTTTGGTGGTTTTAGGTTTTTCGGGCTGTTTGGCCGTGCTCTGAAGGATCCTGTTCCGAAACAGCCCGAAAAAACTACAACAACCATCAGATCCCTGCCGTGCAAGCCTTCGAGAATACAATTCATTCAAAGGTTCTCCTTTTGTCCAGCCATGGCGATCTCCATGTTGGCCTTCAGCATATATACGTGGACACGGAGAAGCCTGCTCGGTATTCCAGCGTAAATTTCATCTTCTTTAATGAGCGGATTATTTTAGAACAATAAACTTATGTTCTATTTTCTTTTAACCCATGAGCCTCTTATCCCACTAGATGCTAAAATGTCTCAACGGAGGCGATCGTATTCTGGACCTATCACGGGAAGACAAGACTCACTGGAAAAGACAATAATGCTAAGAAAAGTTGAAAGAAGTTAAAAAAAAGAGCGAGAGAGAGATCCAGAAATGAGATAGGTTGACTCAATAAAAGAAGCCACTGCCCTTTAGTCTGCAAGGTTTTTAATAATGGGGCATTTTGGAGGTCATTAATTCAGAGAGTTACCACAAAACAAACAACAAAAGAGCATCCAGAATAATTCCTTTTACTTTACAGTACAAGCTCACCTTGTCAGGCACTTGAACCTTCTGTGTGTAACCCCTATGAAATATTGGTTCAGTCCAAAGAGGTGGGATTAAGTAAGAGCAGGGCAGCGAGTAAGAGATTTGAATCAGAAAGAGCAGGAGAGCTGAAGAGGCCGCAGCTGCTGTTTCCAGACTGCTAAGTCCCTTGCCAACTTGGTCTAGCTATAGCTCCTATATTTTTACGTTGGAGGGCTGAATCCACGTAGTGAATTCATGCATATGCAATTGAATTGATATTTTATTCTATGGTTTTGAAGACTCTGCATGTAGAGCTGAGTCTTCTATGCACTGACACCCAACCCAGTTGAGGAAGATATCCTGAATTTTTGTCTGAATGGGAATTCAAAGGGACACACTTGACCTCTGCAATTCTACAAGCTATGTGTATTGGTGCTGTTGCCAAGGAACCGGGTGCACAAATTGTAGAGTTTTGTTGTTGTATAATTTTTCATGCTGTCTGTTATATAACTGCAAACCAGAAAAGGCTCATTTTGTGAAATTGTGTTTGCAAGGTTCATCAATAGATATCTAAGCAAACAAGTAGCCCCATAGACATTAAAATTGTTACACACGCTCTACTGTAGGGTTGGGCTCCCTTTCCTTATAGGAAGCTGCAATTGCTCTGTGCAGAAAGTGGAACCAGATCCAGCCCCCCAATCATGTCACTGGACTGGATCGCTTCCACAGCCAGCAGCTCTTGGCCAATTCCCTCCTTCCTCTTAGTAGCATCATGGAAGTATAAACAGGATCTGTAGCAAGACTGTGGAAGCCTTGCCAAAGAATGGCTTTCGGTGGGCGTATGGTCAAGTCCAGCTGCTGGTACAGAGGGCAATGAGAAATGTATGCGGACAGGCTGTCCGCACTAGAATATCTTGTCAAAATGTGATGAAATCCCATCACCAGGCAAGGATGAATGTTTCCCGGACCAACCCTGGGAGACGCAGGCGTGGGGCTGTACTTCTCAGAACTGTGTGGTCCCTGTTTGTGTGGATGACAGGAAGATCATTCCCCCCCCCCCCAGCCCTTAGGATGGCATGTATGTCAAGGCAAATGTCATAAATTCATGGCTTCAGAAGGAGAACACTGTGGAAAACCTGGACTAGGCTTCTGCTAATTTTAGTAGGGTACCCATGGGTTGAGAAAGGTTCCGTTGCCATCCTGCACACAGTTCTCTGGGTCTTATTTCTCACTAGTCATGGACCAAGCTGCACTGTGAGTCTCACATCTTTCTTTCCCCCAAACCCTACTCGGATATAAGACTGACACATTCTGGTTGCTTGCAAATTGGTTTTTAATACATTTAATAGTTAAAAATCAAAGCATACACTGAAATTCAGAAGTTAATACAAGACTCTCTAGGTCTTAAGACTCTCACGAGAGGCCTTTTCTTCCTGCTCCACCACCCGAAATGTGTGCGCCTTTACTATTGGAATTATGTGCAAATATAATAGATCAATCAACCGGTCAACTAAAACCCTACAAGTAACTGAACAGCAAGCACTTCTCTGACTGTGTGACCACCATAATTTTACACAATTATTAAAGCCTAGGCCCCCTGGTGGCACAGTTGTTAAACTGCAGTACTGCAGTCAAAACTCTGCTCACGACCCAGGGTTCAATCCCAAGTAGCCGACTCAAGGTTGACTCAGCCTTCTATCCTTCTGAGGTCGGTAAAATGAAGACCCAGCTTGCTGGGGGGGGGGGGAGCAATGTAGTAGTAGTAGTAGTAGTAGTAGTAGTAGTAGTAGTAGTAGCAATGTGGGGGAGCAATGTGTAGTCTGCATAATTAACTTGTAAACCACCCAGAGAGTGCTTGAATCGCTATGGGGCAGTATCTAAGCAGCACGCTTTGCTGAAAGAAACAGAAAACCGTTTTGAGAAAACCCAGCAATTCCAATAAAAAGAGTTCGCACGAATTCCTCAGCTTGGGGTATGAGCTATTTCCAGCCCAGAGCGCCAGTCCTTAGCCCAGGGGTTGCTGGTGACTCCCAGGTTCATGTGGGGTAGTATGAAAAAAACGCTCTGGGTTTTAATGGAGTTCAAGCTCATCCAAAACCGGGAGAAGAAACAAGACCCAAGGCCGATTCCTCCTCAGAATCCCTGTTAAGTACTTCTGTCTTCTGCAAAAGGAAAGTAGGAAGGAGATGAATTTGCCCGGTTGGAGATAAAACCATGGCAACTGCTGTTTTGATGTATGTTTATGCATGCTCGTGTGGGTGTTCATGCACGTGCATGAGTGCATGCACGCACGCACATGCGCGCACACACAAACACACACGGAAAATCCAGCAAATCTCTGCTTAACTTGCCTCAAATGCTGGCTGGTTTCGATTAGGAAAAATGTTGGGAAATCAGGAAAAAAAACCAACAACCAACAAAGCGCCTCAGAATGAGGTGAATCATGATCTCATGCAGCATTCCCTAAAGAATTGGCTGCTGTTTATAATAAAACACAGAGCAGGCAGTTAAAATCGAAGTGGACTGGACAAAACGTCCCAGAGAGGAAGCAAACATGTTCTGCTCGCCGCAGTTAGAAAGAAGGAAAGCTGAACAGACCAAAGCGTTTGAGGTATTATGGGTACCAAGAAGCCCAAGTCTTGACCTGAGATTTGGGCCTTCGTTGTAACTTCATTTCCTAGCGCTTGGAAAAGTTTACTCTTTTGGAACACAGTTCATGGAATCCACTATCTACTATGGCTACTGGCAATAATGATAGAATCCTCGAATCATGGAGTTGGAAGGGGGTCTTTAAGGCCATCAAGTCCAACCCCCCTGCTCAAGGCAGGATTCCAGGTCAAAGGAGATCTGACAGATGGTGGTCCAATTTTCTCTTGAATGCTTCCAGCACTGCAGCGCTCACTCCATCCCAAAGTCATCATCATCATCATAATGTGTTGTCAAGTCAATTGTGACTTATGGCAATCCTTTTTTCAAGGTTTTCCAGGTACAGAATACTCAGAAAGCTGTAATTTACTGTTCCCTTCTTCTAGGGGTGCCTTGAGACTGTGCAGCTGTGCCCAAGGCCACCCAGGCTGGCTCTTCTCCCAGGAGGCACAAATGGGGAATCAATCTCCCAACCTCTGGCTCCGCAGCCAGAGACCTAAACCACTGAGCTGCTACCGGCTAAGTCATGTTGCATTATGATTAAAATGAGACAAATTTCCAAGTTCTGGAATATCAGGCAGTTTCACAATGCAGGCAGAGTGCAAGGTTGCACCGAAGACTGGTCTAGGTCACATGCAAACACAGTTCCTGGATGCTCTTATTTAAAAAAAAAAAAAAGAGCAAAATGATCTTTGGGAGGAGTGGAAATTTCTAGGGATGGAAGGGGGAGAGGGGGAAGGAAGAGTGCTTCAGCCTTTCACCTCACCTCCCATTATTCTGTCCTAAATGGCTCTCAACTCTATCTCTCCCTATGGAGGTTTCCTTCTTACCCCATACCAGTAGGTCCATGTTTAGTAGGAGTAGAGGGACAAACCCAATAATTGAGAAGCATTTTTGTATGCTGAAAACCCTAAGGCTTAAAAAACCGAAAGCAGGACCTTTGTCACCTTTGGGAAACAAGGACGCATTTCTTCAACGAATCCTAAAGCCAAGCCATTCTCCAGCAGCTCCTGGTTGGTCCCCCGTCATGCTCTGCCTCCACCCCTCCTCGTTTTATCAACCATTAATCCCCTCTCAAGCCTACCAAAGACTTGTTAGGGCCATTGGATGCTGCTCCACCTGTTGGGGACCTAGGAAATTTGCTAAACATCTGGGTTTGTTTTTGGCACAAGCTTGAAGAGCCTGCTAAAAAATAAAGCCCGGAAGATGTGCTTTGGTTTTCATTAAGAGGCAAGCCACCCTTCTGTGTCGCCAAGAGAAGGACTCGGTTTACTTGATAGAGAACTTCGGGTCAAAGGGCCGTATCTTTTGTTTGCTGCTTGAAAATGGATTCTTTTGACTACAATTCTATAAATGTAAAGCTGCCTTCAATCTAGTCAAGGCATAAGTCCTTCTAACCAGTGGTTGCCAACCTTGGGTCCCCAGATGTTCTTGGACTGTAGCTCCCGGAAGCCTTCACCACTAATTGTGCTGGCCAAGATTTTCTGGGAATTGCAGTTCACAAACATCTGGGATCCCAAGGTCGGGAAACACTGTGCTAGCCCTTTCGGTTCACTCTGACGGACAAGAGCTCTCTGTGGTTTCAGGGAATGGTCCTCTCGTTGCCTGACACCTCACTAGAATCATCGAATCATGGAAGGGGCCTGTAAGGCCATCAAGTCCAACCCCCTGCTCAAGGCAGGAATCCAAAGCAGATGGTTGTCCAGTTTCCTCTTGAGGGCCTCCAGCGTTGGAGCGCTCACCACCTCCTGAGGGAATGGGTTCCACTGTTGTACAGCTCTAACAGTTAAAAAGTTTCCCCTGATATTAAGCCTAAATCTGGCTTTCTGGAGCTTGAGTTACTACTTTAACTGTATAGATACCACAAAGTGAGCCTAATATCTTTTGCAGGTGAATTAGATGTTCCATGTATGACTTGGAGTTTCTCCCTCTTCACTC
Organism: Intellagama lesueurii; assembly: GCA_037013535.1. Taxonomy (NCBI): domain Eukaryota; kingdom Metazoa; phylum Chordata; class Lepidosauria; order Squamata; family Agamidae; genus Intellagama; species Intellagama lesueurii. The sequence goes on along the minus strand of JBAJHW010000006.1, from coordinate 121,699,895 downwards.
CAATGTGAAGTTTACATTATTAATATAAGTGACATGGTACAATCCCCCCGCCCCCAGACCTAGGATATGATATGAAAGGCAAATAGTCACAGGAGAATATCCCCTAATAACACACTGCCAGCAGTCCTGACGTGGTCTTATGCCTTCCAATAGAATTCACAGTAGGGCTCCCATAAATGTGGGGGATCAGTTCTTAGCCCCCCTGCTGATGCTGAAAAGTGCAGATAATAGCAAACACTATTATAATACAGTGGTGCCTCGCTAGACGATTGCCTCGCAGGACGAGGAATTCGCTAGACGATGGCTTTTTGCGATCGCTAATGCGCTTTGCAAAACGATGTTTCCCTATGGGCGATTTTCGCTAGACGACGAGTTTTCCCCATTGGAATGCATTGACTAGCGGTCAATAGCTGTCAGTGCATTCCAACGGGGACCCGCGCTCGCTAGACGATATTTCCCTATGGACGATCTTCGCAAGACGACGACTTTTCCGTTGGAACGCATTGAAGAGATTTCAATGCATTCCAATGGGGAAACGTGCTTCGCTAGACGATGTTTTCGCAAGACAGCGATTTTCGCGGAACGGATTAACATCGTCTAGCGAGGCACCACTGTACTGTAGTCAACGCTAGACATAGCATGGTCTCTGGCTCCCTCTACTGGCCAGTTCTGCTAATGATATCGTAGAAATATATTTCTCTAACTAACACTATGGTGCTGGAGGAGACTCTTGAGAGTCCCCTGGACTGCAAGGAGATCAAACCTATCCATTTTGAAGGAAATCAACCCTGAGTGCTCACTGGAAGGAAAGATCCTGAAGCTGAGGCTCCAAGACTTTGGCCCTCTCATGAGAAGAGAAAACTCCCTGGAAAAGACCCTGATGTTGGGAAAGTGGAAGGGCAAGAGGAGAAGGGGACGACAGAGGACGAGATGGATGGACAGTGTCACCGAAGCGACCAACATGAATTTGACCAAACTCCGGGAGGCAGTGGAAGACAGGAGGGCCTGGCATGCTCTGGTCCATGGGGTCACGAAGAGTCGGACACGACTAAACGACTAAACAACAACAAACGAACACTATACATAGCATGGTCTCAGGCTCCCTCTAGTGGCCAGTTGCAGTAACTTCATCAATAAAAATATTTTTGGGGATTTTTCTTTTCATATTTTCAGGCTGTGGATGTGGATTGGCAGAGACCGATACCATGGATAAGGGGAGCATACTGTACTTTAAATCGTTTTTATGAGCTACCTTATGTATTATAGGGATGTGGATGGCGTTGCAGGTTAAACCGCTGAGTCACTGGGCTTTCGATCAAAAAGTTAGCAGTTTGAATCTGCACGACAGGGTGAGCTTCCATTGCTTGGTCCCACCTCCTGCCAACCTAGCAGTTCGAAAGCATGTAAATGCAAGTAGATGAATAGATACACCTCGGCAGGAAGGTAACGGCGTTCCGTGTCTAGTCATGCTGACCACAGAAAGTGTCTACGGACAAACGCCGGCTCTTCAAGCTTACAATCGGGGATGAGCACCGGCCCCTAGAGTCGGACACAACTGGACTTAATTGTCAAGGGGAAGCTTTACCCTTACCTTTATGTATTATAAATTCTGCACCTGATCTGTCAAAAATGCCTTTTCCACTCACACAACATGAGATGACCAAAGCAAACAAGCGAAACCACAGGGAAGCGATATCTTAGTGCCCCACGTTATGAACCAGTGGTCAATCCCAAAGTAACTGCCAGCAAGCAAGAAATAACATTTCAGCAGTTTTTGTGTTGCAGGCTGGAGAAGGAGATCTTTAGAGGCATAAACTCACTTGTTTGTTGGAATGGACATGGTTTTTGTTCCTGTGGCTGTCCAGGAGGCCCCCGCATTTGCCCAAAGCAGCAAGATCCTTCATAATAGAGTTGATAGCTGCCTCTTCGTCTGCGGAAAAGGAAAGGAAAGGATGAAAACCTGAAGATTATTCTCTATGGGACTCCTCCAAGATATTGCATTTCACAGCACTTTTAAAAGATGCAGTCTCTTCTCAGTACTGGCAACTAGCGTCAGAAGATCATTAAAAGTGAGAGATACCCTGTTCACAAAGCAAGCTACGGTAAGAATCCAAATTACGAGGAGAGGGGAAGAAAATGTACCCAGTCTACAACTACCACCAAGTGTGTAATCAGAATGCTTCACACGGCTTACACTGTTGTGTGACACGGCTGCTTAATACACAGTGTTGTCCATGCCTGTTGTACCTATCAGGATGGCAGCTGGATCATCTAAAGAAGTAGGTTTCCCAGCAAATCCGGGGAAGCAAAAAAGCAAAAACAGGAAATGGGCATTTCCACGACCTTGATGGTTGAGAAAAAGGAGGAAAATTCCAGTCAATGCAGGAATTCCTCACCACTTAGCGGACAGAACGGAGTAGCAGAGTCCTCTAACTGTTGGACTTTGCTGCCCTATAAGGAGCTGTCATTATGCCATTGTTGCTGAAGAACCAAGGGAAGGAGGGCTTTCCCCCACAGCACTCTAGAACAGAAAAAAAAAATAGAGAATCCACTCTGGATGCAAACATATTTCTTTGGTACTTGGCAACACCGTCTCTTCCTATACTTGATCCGTTGCTTTATCAATGTTACGTTGGTCATCAATATGTCTGATAAAGTGGACTTGTCCACAAAAGCTCACATTAAAAAAAAAGTTAGTCTTTAAGGTGCCACCACATTTTTTTTTAACTTTTAACTTTTTATTTTGTTCTCACCTATCATGCTTGCCCAGACTAACACAGTAACTCTTAAATACAGTACTTGTCTTTAATGATGTGTAGAGAAATATATGACACGGTTTTATATCCCTTCCTTGTCTCAGCAGTTCTGTCGGGTGAGCTAGCAAGAGATATTGCCGAGAGGCATCAAGGGTCATTTCGCCTCTCCGCCTGAATTCCCAAACTCTCTCCAAACCAAAATAGCAGGTGACTCCCTTCAGACAGTCCCCAGGTATGTTTTCAAATGACACAAAAACATGCTTCTTAAAGACAGATAGATGAATGGAGTCTCCGTGCCCACTCTCTCTAAATAAAAAAACAAAAAAAACACAATCACACACACACACACACACACACACAAAATGTGTTGGGAGAAAGCAGCTGCAGTCTGGAACAAAAAGAGTTGACATCACTGCTTGCAAAACCATCGCTCACACCGCTCTGTTTGCCAAATGTCTTGCGCAGGAGCTGATGTTTGTGACTCTGGGGATCCCCACGAAAAGGCTTCCCTTGAAGGGTGGGGCGCGCTCCTTGAGCAGCCAGCCAAGCCAGTTCAATCAAGGCCTGGATCCGGGGCTTGTCATTACAGGGTGACAACCAGGTTTGAATGGAACATCTTCCGAGAGTCTCTCGTTCTTTGCATCTCTGCCTCAGCAGCTCTTTCTGGGGCAAGAGAAAACGGCGTAGGTGGCCCTTTAGTAACAAGCCACTTCCCAGGAACACAAATTGACTCAGAGAAAACAGCAGCATCCCACCGGCAGCCCCGGAAATACTTCGGAAGAGCAACACAGCAGTCCTTTGGTCTGTGCAAAGCAAGCAAGATGACTGGGTAGCCCTGATGCAATGATCAGAAGACAGTTTTCCACTATTACAGGCAACGTATTCTGCAACAAGCTTCCTGGAACAGGGGCTGTATATAGTTCCTAACTAGTTTCAAAGTAGGTGAAAACACAAAAACACAAGACAAAACAATAACGCTGTGTCTTAGGCCAGATGGAAAAAGCGACAGGAGAATCTGGGTAAGAAAGCAAAACACCATAAAGCCAGAAATACAGCACAACTCAAACTCTGGCACAAGTCAGGTCTGTATGCCGCCCATGTTGTTGTTGTTGTTGCTGTTATATGCCATCAAGTTGCCTCCAACGAATGATCTCCAAGACATCCTGACCTCAACAGCCCTGCTCAGTTCTTCTAAACTCAAGCTTGTGGCTTCCTTTAGGGAGTCAATCCATAAAACAAAGAAATAAATCCATCTCCTATCCTGCCCATACACAGGGAATATCAGGATTCAGTTGCTTCACACAAACTCACACACACACAAAGAAGCTCCCGGGCCTTCCAATTGCAAAGCTAAGATTAACAGTGTGCAAGGTGCTGCAGATGAAGTCTCACCACCATGACGGCTCTGCCCCTCTCTTGTAAGAGAACACGTCCCTCACGTGCCCGCACAGATAACTTCCCACGGAAAAGTGTTCACTTGAGTAAGCCCCCCGCCGGCCTTGCAAAGTGGAAGAGCTCGGATGCAAGGCGTACCACCTCTGTGAGAACCAGAGTCTACCCACTTTTTGGAAGTTGGCACATGAGGGTCAGGAACATTGTCGGAAGAAATATGTAGGTGGAATCCATTTGCAGGTAACTCCTCTTCCTATCAGTTATCTGTCTGGGGATACAGTAGCACCCCATTCCATTGCCGAACGGTAATTGTAGGGAACCTCAAACAACTTTTGCACTCTCCTTTTCCTGCACACATCCTGCTTGGGTGACCAGTCAAGCCCTAACGAGTGTCGGAGAGGGATTCGTTTGTAAAGGAAGACCCTGCTTTTTCCTGGCACAGAATACCAAGAGCAGGTCTTCTACCTTTCAACAACAGCACTGTCTCTACTGCAGTCTTGCGCATAAAATGCAGAATGACATTCTTCACGGAAAAGTTGCAGGCGGATGCAGAAAGAGGACACAACCGTGAATTTAAGACAGAACCATGAGAAACCGAGAGGAACTCAAACAGCTAGATTCATTTATCTTTATTCCCCCGGCGGGGGTGAAAGTCGAGCCGAGGTGGGCGATCTCAGCATGGTTGAGGGTCATTTTTTAGACAAGAAGACACCTTTAGGGCTATACACCCAAAGTGGCAGGACTAAAATGTAGGGTTCTGGACAAAGAAGCCAATTCCCATGTTTACTGTGTCTCTATATTATTATTCCACAGGCTGTACGTTGACCACTTGTAAACTACTGTATAGAAATTATACGTTATCTTGGAAATGTGTGGTTCCATGAATGTGTTTATTCAGCTAAAGGAAACACAGATGTGGGATCAACCGGATAGCTGGGATCAAGTGTGGATCAACAAGATAGCTGGGAACTGAATCCCTATACAGTATATATATTTTTTTTTTCAGGGAGAACCGGTGCATAGGAAAAATGGCAGAACTCTCTCTTGTCTGCCACTCCCCAGTAACTGTGTCTCTGTCTTAGCATTTCTGGGAAGCAGCAAATATAAGAAAAGTGCTGTTGAACTCACAAGAGTGCACACAGAACTTCAAAACGAAACCCACTCCCATGTCATGGAGGTTCCTCCCCCCCCCCCCCCCCCCCAGCACTGAGAAGCTGGTAGCTTTCCCTTCCTGAATGTCACACCACAACTTCTTCTTTTTACACCACTCTTGAGAACTCATTTGGGTTCTGTCACTCAAAACTATACAGGCCTCCTTAGTTTGAACTATTTTTTGCCCTAGATCTGAAAGAGGAAATATGAAAAATTACAGCGCGCAAGATTAAATCTTTAAAATGGCCCTGCTGCAAACACAGAGCCTTGTGTTGTTTTTGTCCCACTTCTACAAAACCCAAACACTTTTCGTACCCCGCTGCTATGAAAAAGAAGAACAGCAGACAGAAGAAGGGGACCTTCGCTAAAAGAGGTGTGCATCTTTCTGTTTTTTGGAGAACACCACCCAGAGGTCCCCAGGAACATGGGCAATCTCCATACTGTCTGGTCAATTCCGGGAGCTGTAGTTTTAAAAAACTACAAACATGTACACCTTTCTACTGACCCTTGCTTGCACATCATCTTCATAAACTACCGTCTAGTGGAAGTGTCTCTCAGAAAACGCAAGGTATGCAGAAGCTAAAAACAAAACTTCAATCACTTTTTACCCAAATCTATCACTTTTCTTCCAAAAGGAGCAAAAACCATCAAAACAACAACAGGCATGAGAAACAGGAACATGGAGGGACTATCCCTTGATTTGGATTCCTGCCTTGAGCAGGGGGTTGGACTTGATGGCCTTAAAGGCCCCTTCCAACTTCACTGTTCTATGATTCCAAAAACACATGCAAGTGAACATTACCAGTTAACAGAGTTACGGCTACAACTATTCTCCCCAAGAGCCAAAAACGGACGGTCCCTCTCAAACTATTTCAGTGGTTTGTTTTGTTCTGTTTTGTCTTGTTTCCTGCCTTTCTGCCAGTACCGGCACCCACCACAGCTTACAACCTGATTAAAAAGATACACCGCTGAAAACAGAGTGGTTGAAATTCTGCAATAAGTCACAGCTAAAGTAGGCCAACTGAATCAGTGGAGTCTACGGAAGAGTTGACTCACCAAATCCTCACTGATTCAATGGGCCTGCCCCAGTTGCAACTTACCACTGGACTTCAGCCAGCAAGTTATAATATTAAAAACTATTAATATTATCATATTAAAACAAGCACCACGTTGAAAACAATTCTAAAACACATAGGAAAAAAGCATAACAGTCTGCACTAAACGCCTCTTGAGATCTTCGTCTCACCTCCCTTGGAAAGGAGTGCCACAACCTAGGGGCAGCCACCGAGAAGGCCCCCCTCTTATGTCCTCACCAAGGTACCTCTGTTGGTGGCAGGACCAAGAAGAGGTTCTCCTTTGAAGATCTTAAAAATTGGGCAGGCTTCACATGGAGAAATGCGACTCTTTAGCAGCTCTTGCAAAGTTTACATACCTTCAGTTCACCTCTGAGCTGGAGCAGCAAAGAACCTAATAAAAGGAAAACCAGTGGGAGGAACGAATCTACAGAACACGCATAGTAAATCGCTGGGGTGTCCATGAACCAGAATTCTCTTGTTCATTCATACAACATGGAGTTGGCTATAAGCCCCTTCCATCAACTAAAACTGTACATTGTTTTCAGGTTGAAATCCATGTGCCTCAACAGCTTGCTGTCTCGTCCCATGAGCCCCATGGTTCTTCACTTAGTTCAAACTTTCAAGCCACAAGTGACAAAACCCACAGCCACAAGTCTCTGTCCGATCCATGCCAATGTCTGAGTCCAAGCTCCTACCACTGGCTCAGTTCTGCCAACACGTCAGCAGCTCTAATCCTGCTTACAACTGTTGATGTTCCACCCTGGAAGAAAACAAAATCCAGAGAGAAGTTTGCGTTGCTAGTTCAACGACACAGTTTGGAAGCCAGATGAGAAAATAACTACAAGAAACAGGGTCAACATCAGACCACCCAAACAGCATAGCTGTCAAATGTGGGAGAATTACGGAGAGACCGAGGGATAACTTAACAACGTTCAGATGGTCTAGACAGCTCTGTTATTGTTGGCTTGGTCAGGAGACCGTTAGATAGAAGAAATTTGCAGAAGGTTCCAAGGATCTGCTTCCATCAACAATGAGAAAGGAGAAGGAGGGGGAAATGTCACATTTAGGGATGAGGGGAAATGGGAGAACAGAGAGAAAAGAAAAGGGCTGCAGAGCCAGTATAGTATATGGTATTTTTTTTATAATATATAGTTTAAAGATTATACAGAAGGACCACCTGGAAGTTGTGGTCTGCACACAGACGCATGTATGCGCACACATGTGTGTACATACATACCACCCACTGAGGGAGAGAGAGGGGGGGGGACCACCTGTGCAGTTGATAAAACTTTGCAAATAAAACAGGCTCTGTCAAGGAGAGATTCTGAAGAGGAATGCCAAATCATTACTAAATCAGTGTCTCAGCAAAAAATAGTGAGAGGGTCACTCTGTGGTCAAACTCACAGTCTTGGCTATTTATGGTTCTGAAAAGTAAACAATGACTTCTCAGGTGTTGGATTTACACCGGATTTTCTCCTCGCTTGCTCCTGCAACAGCAAACAGATGTCTGCACGGCTCAAATTGTGCTGATTTTGGTTCTTATTTCCTCTTCTGCCACTGATAATGTTCCAGCCACAGTGGCAAACATGGGAGATCCAAGTTCAAAGGCCTATTCTTGGAAATGCTCAAAATTTTTAAATGTGCATTTTAAGGCCACAGGCATGTGGCTTTTTCCTTTCATGCCTCCAAACAGGTGGAGGCATCTGAGGAATAATCCTGTGGAAATTGGAGAGAAACCATTGTCCGTCTCTTACATGGGCCCTCTTGTGCCCTGTAAAAAGGACATCCAAAAAATTTAAATATAATAGAGTTGGAAGGGGCTCATAAGGCCATCAAGTCCAACCTCTGCTCAGTGCAGGAATCCAAATCAAAGTCAATCTGACAGAGGGTTGTCCAATTGTCTCGCGAATGCTTCCAGGACTCAGGAACCATTTGGTAGCCAACGCTAGGGGGTCAAAAATGTTTTCCCACCTCTGACACAAAGCAGTGTCATTCCATATAAAGATATTCAGGAACGAAGGGGCTGCCACGGTGTCTGGGTTGAGGCGGCACATTGTTCCCTTTGAACGCAGTACCCTGAGGTGCACCAGCATCCTCTCCCAGTGGCCCAGACAATGTGTGAACTTAATAATACAGAATAATAATAATAATCTTCGAACTCCAGAGCTGGAAGGCACCCTCTGGATCATCGAGTCCAGCCCCTGCCAAGGAGGCCCAGCGGGGAATCGAACTCCCAACTTCGGGGTCCTCAGCCAGGGACCTAAACCGCTGAGCTATCCAGCAGGTTTCACTAGTTATAAGGATAAATAAAAAAAGTGGAAAATGGCAGGAGTGGGCCCTTTAAGGAAGAATATCTTTAACTAGGACCACACACCACAAATTGCAAGGGTCAACCAACACTTCCTGCTCTCTAATGAGAGGCGGGATAATCTGAACATCTGTTTTTGCTGGACACACAATCCTCTCTCTCTCTCTTGTTGCACTGAAGAAAGATTTGAGTTCTCAAAATAGGGATTTCCCTCCCTCGTTCCCAGACGAGATTCCCCCACCGTTACAGCAAAACCGCAATAATAAGGGTTTGTAATCCATAACTACGGCAACAGCCACACGATCCTAAATACAGCACAGACTTGAGGGAAAGCCAACATGAGTTATGTTTCCTCACATGGTATTCACTCCTGAGCAAACTCTGGCTGGCTTCACACACACAGGAGGCGGGTAGCAAGAAGCCACAGCCTCATCCTAGTTTTGCACCTCTGATCTTCTGTGTGAAGCGGAAAACTGACGTATCTCCTGAGGCTGACCCACCTTACATCTTGCTTTAGACGACAACAGACCCGGGTGGCTTTGGACACTTAACAATCTACTCCTAGAATCATACAATGATGGAGTTGGAAGGGGCCTACAAGGCCATCCAGTTCAACTCTCTGCTCAAGGCAGGCATCCAGATCTGACAGAGGGTGGTCCAGTATTACTGATCTCTTGTGTTAGAGAAGCATAACTTCCTTCGGACTGCTCCACCATGTTTCACCTTGCTTCTAGTGATGGTGCTCCTAATATTGGATTGACTTCCCATGTTTGATCTTGGCTCCTCCATGAGATCCTTCATTTCTAGATGAGACTGATACTCAACCACTAGGGTCATTGTGAAGTGCCTTCACTTTAACCCTTATCAGTGGCGTTGTTCATCCTTTGCCTCTTGGTCAGGAGGACCAAGGAGGACCATCCTTTGCCTCTTGGTCAGGAGGACCAAGACAACGAAAGATATCTCTGTTTTTAGAGGCAGAATGCTACCAACGTGCCCAAGGGATTCCAGGAGGTTGTGGTCCAAAACAGCATGTTTTCAAAAAACTCTGTATTCTGTCTGACCCATCAAGGTTCTGGAGGCCAAACCAACAGAACTGCCACATCTTATCTTAGTTTACAAGCTTGGTTCTGGGAAGCCCAGCAAAATAAACTCCTCTCTTGTTTGCCCATTTATGATCTAGAGTATAATAACAGAGTCTGTTAACGTGGCTAATTAGGAATGGTGTTACTATTTTTACTTCAAAGAACCACCCACGTGGCCATCAAAAACCAGCCCACTCGTGGCTAAAAATAAACACTGGAATTCTTCACAAAAGCATCTTTAAACTGCCACTCAGTTATCATCTGGCCCGGCCAGGCAATCTCTTACGAGCATTCAAAGGGGACTGTGGGAGTAAAATCAATTCAACCTTAATTAATATTTACAACTTGTTACCAAGGAGAGCATGCTGGCTGTTATGGATGAAGTATGCCTCACACACCCTGACGCTCGGTTGCTGAAGGCTGAGATCCCAAATTGCACGTGTTAATTCAAGCACGCCTATACACTCCCACGCTGAGAGGCAAATGTGATTGGGGACATATGAAAAGGATGTAGCTCTCTCTCTGCTTGGTCCTGTAAATCCAGATCAAGGTCACAGAGAGAAACAGGTAGCATGTTATGTCAGGGCAAACAAAGCTATATATGTTCAGCTTCTAACAGGGACCACTTTCGTGAAGCTCCTCCTACACATCTAACTCCAGGAAGGTGACCCGAGCAGAGATGCTAATGAATCTTGACTACAGAGGGTCATGTCCAAAACAGGTAATTCTGAGTTGCTTATCCAAGCAGAGCAGTATTCAGGTCAACGAGATCGCAGCAATATAAATTGCCCTTTTGCATTTTTGACAAAAATGGGTTTTTCATAGTACCACCGAGTTGGAACAGCTAAGCAATACAGTTGGACCCTGGTATCTGCGGCGATCAGTTCCAAGTTGCCCCATGGATGCTGAAAACGAGGATGTATTGAACGCTATACATTTCATGGTCCCTGGTTCCTTCTAGTGGCCAGTTCTGGTAAATACACCCTGGAAATGCATATAAATAGGTATTTCTGGGGGTTTTTATGTAGTATTTTCAGCCAGTGGATAAGTGAATCAGTGGATACCGATCCTGCAGATAGGGGGGTTCCTACTGTACTTACTTCTCACTAACAAGGTCTACCTATCTCCTTTCTCACTGAAATAACTATCTCCCAACCTAGGGGCGGGGCGGGGGAAGCTAATAACTCTGCCAACAGGTGTTCTCTGGTTATTTGCTTTAAGTTTTACATAAACGATAATAATTTATAATAAAATTATAAGATTGCTTTAAAGCCAGAATCTCCAGTTACAATGGTCTTGCTCGGCATTTAGATTGTTAAACTCACTTCAAAGGCCTATTTGGGGGGGGGGGGGAAAGCGCACTATTATGTTGACATAACACATAATACCGTCCTTGTTGGAAGGCCAATGGAACAACATGGAGAAAATGGAAAATATTTAACACACACACCCCCCAGGTGCTTCGTTGCATTAATTGCATCCTTGGTCCTCCGTATGAGAATTTCCAACCAACAAATCTGGGGCCCGAAGGCAGAGTCCAGTGGCAAACGACGATGCTACCTCTTGGTTCTCTTGATCGAATCAACACAACTTGCCTGGTGCATGCCCAGGAAATTAAATATTGCCCTATTGCACGCCTCTGCCAAATAAAGCCGAGTCAGGAAAAGCAAAAAGAGACTTACTTACCCATGGTCGTATCTTCATCAGGTCTGTATTCCACTGAACGGAGGGTGCTTGTGCCGTATCAGCCTTCGGCTGCGAGGGCTGCCTCTACAAGCAGAAAAAGGGACAGTATTGGATAATGGTCATCACTGCATAGTGGCAGAATACACATTTTGCACATATGAGGTCAAAGCAAGTCACGTTTCCAATGTCAAAAAAGCTTCTTACACCATCCTTCATATCGGCCAAAAAACATAACCTATGTCCATCCATCCTTTCCAGATACTTTCCCCTCTGGAGGTTGAACAACATACCCCAGTCCCCCTGTATCTGCGGAGTTTGCAGCGCTTATGTGTACTTCTTTCCTCCGCTCATCTTTTCCCCTCTCCTCTCACTCTTGTTCTCTTTAATAGGTTCCCTCCTATCTGAGGTTTCAGGTATCCACGGTTGATTCTGGAATGGATCACTTGCAGTTATGGGGGAACTACTGTATATCATATAAGAACTGTTAATTCAGATGTCACATCAAAGCAGCATTACTCCAAGCTCACTATAAAACCATGTTTTCTGGTTGTGGTTTGCTGGCTAATTGCAAAGTTACATCTGTTGAAATATCATGCTAGATTAAAGTTATGCTTCCTTGATCACGGTTTGGTGTGGTGTCTGAAGGGAATCTGTGTTGTTTCACTGAGCTGTCGTGGCGTGTCTGATAATTATTGAAACATGGAGGGGGAAAAGGTTTCCACCAAATGACCTAATGTGCTTACCAGGTGATGATGAAATGTTCTTCCTACATGCTGAACCCCGTGCTAAAACAAACAGCACTTTACTGACCACTAGTGACAGAACACAAGAACTACGACACCAACGAAAGCCAAGAAAAGCACTGATACATTTCTGATCAGACAGGAAACCTAAACAATCACAAAAGGAAAAGTACACTTATTGACCACAGTTGTGCAGTTCTACCTTGGCTTAATAAGCTCAGGTGTAAATGTGCTTCTTTTCCATGTACACAACCTCTCCACGTCTCTCTTGATCCAAGTGAATAAGAGAAGCTCAGCTGCTCATTTTGCAGAAAACAAGCCACAATAGAAGAAGCCACGGTTTGAAGTTGCTGTTATATCCCAGTTATGTTGTTAACCTTAGCATCCCAATCTGGACAGTATGAGAATCTGTAATATATGGAAATTCTCCTGTTCTTCCCCACTCCTACTACAAAGGTTATGTGGGGAAGAAAAAGGTTTATTCATACACCAACTTATTAAGCCAAGATATAAGCGTTCAGAGCAATCCACTGGTGGATTAAAATCACCCTAACCAAAAGAGAATGTGGGAGTCTCTGAACTTGCTGAATTTTCTTCTTAACTTTAGCAATGAGAACTGCCAATTGTTCACGAATGCGCATAACAATCATAGCCAATGCAGAAATCATTCTCAGGCACCAGTTAAAAATAACATTGTAAACATCCAAGCCATTTCTGGTAGCCGGGACAAAGATATTTATTCAAACTTATTTTCAGAAATTTGGGCAGAAAGAAGAGAAAGATACACCAAGCCAATAGTCTAAAATGGACATTGGAAGCTAAACATGTTTTTCCTTTTGTCTTCTGTTATTTCCTATCAAAAACCTCTTCCAGAGAACAGAAAGTTAGCTGAATCACTACATGTCCCTTAATTTTAAGTCACAGGCAAAAGGAGTTTTTTTTTCCTGTTTTCCAAACACACCATGACCAAGAAAGCAGGAGAACAAGCTTAAATTGGCAATAATGACCTAAGATATAGTCTAATCTCAACATCATACGAAAAAAATCCTGAAATGCCAAGGGAGGAAAAATTTAAGACATGCTACCAGCTGAGCCATGAAGTCATTTTCAACTTATGATGACTCTGAACATTAGTGACCTCCAAAAAGTTCTGTCATTAATAGTCCTTCTCAGATCTAGTGAACTCAAGACCATGGCTTCCTTTATTAAGTTAATCTATCTCACATTTGATCTTCCTCTTCTCCTACTGCCTTCAACTTTTCCCAGCATTTTTGTTTTTCCCAGTGAGTCTTGTCTTCTCAAGGTGTGCCCAAAGTCTGATACCATCAGTTTAGTAAATTTTGGTTCTAGAAAGACTGTATAGATATAAATGGCATGACTGCTCCACACAGGTGGAATTTCTACTAGCATGGAAGCTTTTTTGCCAGATGAACAATCACATGAATTGTTGGGTCTTTATTAGAGATGCACACAAATTAAAAAAATGAATCACCAAATTCATTCAAAAATTGCTAATTCATTGATTCGTATGAATACGAATCAATGAACTTTTAGTGATTTTTCATTCATTGATTCGCTGGGCTATAAAACAGCCCCCCAGGCACCTAGAGACACCACACTTGGAGGGATGCTTTCTCCGACTGTCCTCTACAATTCCTCCAAGTTTGATGAAGACTGGATTCTGGATGTCTGAGTTATACATCCATGAAGAGGCCTCCCCAGGAATGTGCCCCCCCCAGGCACCTAGAGACACTAAAATTACAGAGAAGCTTCCCATGACTCTCCTCTACAATCCCTCCATGTTTGGTGAAGATTGGACTTCCCCAAGCCAGCTGCTAAAGGGCACTTTCCTGGGGGGGGGGGAGACACAATTTGTGGCTCTATAACTCGGACGTCAAAAACCCAATCTTCATGAAACTTGCAGGGCTTGTAGAGGACAGTCAGGGGAAGCGTCTCCATGACTCTGGTGTCTCGTGCTTGGGGGCTGTTTTATAGGGCTTTAAATTAAAAAATGAACCCATGAATCAATTCATTGATTCATCAGAAAAACATTCATAAATTTGTAATTCGTAATTCGTTGCCCTTGACAAATCACAAATCAATATGAATCACCATTTTTTTCCTGATTCGTGCCCATCTCTAGCCTTTATCCACAAACTGGTTAACATTTCTCAACATTGGTACAAGTATATGTTTACTTCTCAGCAAGTCCTGTGTTTATACCTCTAACTGAAATTGCTTTTGTAATATACGTATCTCTAAACCCACCAATTTAATCAAAAAGGAAAGACAGCTGATTTGGCTAAAGAAAAATCCCAACATCCACATTAACATCATACCTTTGGGGTCCCAACCAAATGGGTGCACACATGCATTTGGTGCCCTATGGTTGCCTTACTAATGCACTAATATAGATTTGCCAATTTAATCCAGTCTCACAGTCAGTTTTTAAATTGCAGCTAATACAAGACTGATGCTAAAAACAGGACTTTCCTTTGTTTTCCAAGTGGCACTGAGACAAATGCAGAGGCTGGAGAGTTTGACAAGCAAACTTTTTAGAAAGTGTGGTGGTGGTGAGTCTTATCTTTGGAAAGATCCCATAGCACCCACTTGCTGTTCATTTCCGGGATGCTTGCCATCCAAAGTATAGGAAGGAGTGTGTGTGTGTGTTGTTGCCTTGATGCACTACAGAACTGCTCAAAAACATTATTGCCCGTGTTATTTTCTAGAGATCTTAGGATCCAGAAACAGAGCAGCACTAGCACAAGCCGTACCCGAGTAATGAGGAATAGTTTTAATTAATGCTCTGAAGAAAGAAACAAAAGCAGAACTGGTCAAGTACCATATTGGACCAGGACTAGATTGGGAAATGAGAAGAGAAGACTCCCTGGAAAAGACCCTGATGTTGGGAAAGTGTGAGGGCAAGAGGAGAAGGGGACGACAGAGGACGAGATGGTTGGACAGTGTCACCGAAGCGACCAACATGACTTTGACCCAACTCCGGGAGGCAGGGGAAGACAGGAGGGCCTGGCGTGCTCTGGTCCATGGGGTCACGAAGAGTCGGACACGACTTAACGACTAAACAACAACAACAAGATTGGGAAAAGAGATGGAAAACTGAACACCTGTCCTCCTTATGCCATTATACAAATCTCCAGTATATCACATTCAAAATACTATGTACAATTCTGGTTTCCTTACTTCAAAATGAAGACTACCTATCCGAAACAAACACAAAGAAGAAGAATAAAGAGGATCACAAAGGACAAGCAGTGAAAGCTGTTTCATTGTGTTCTTATTGACCACAGCATCCACGGCCATAGGACAGCATGGGAAATGTTAGGTTCCCATGCTGCCTGCCATCGGTTGACACTCACTACACCTTGCCTATTAAGTAATGACAAACAGATCCGTGGATTCCTTGATAGAGTTACGCCTGCCCCCCTCCCTCCCTAGTTTTAAGAGGCTGATGAAGATGCCACTTTTACAAGAGGCCTTTGAAGGCAGCCTCTCTTGAATTTATTTGCCCCTGTACTGCTGCTCTGATATGCTGCACCATCGGAGCTTTCTGTCGGTTTATTTTAGTTGCTGTTCTTTGGTTTTTATATTTTATATGGCTTTGTTGGTGTTATCTTGTTTTTGTATGTACACTGCCCAGAACAGGGCTGTGCACTAATGAGGCAGTATATAAATAACAGTAATAAATACATATAAATAATAGCGAATACATTTCAGTTTAGAGGAAACGTATTAGCCATTAAGGGATACAGTGCATCAGCGATGCACGGAAAGCCCTTTCAAACTATCACCAATGCATTAACAAACCATCACAAAGAAATGGAAAACTTCTTCTCCCTTTCTCTCTGCAGGTGAGAAGGAAACTTTCCATTTCTCGATACTGTTAAGTGGATTAAGCAAAGGGACAGTTTCAACCAGACACTTTGGCTCAATCCCAGTGATAACATAGGCTGGAACAGAACCAAAACAGAGTGATCCTACCTGAACCAAAAAAACCCGGAGCCCCTGACAGGGACCCCAAAAAAGGTGTAGATAGAGAGGGACTAGTTCACAATGATACACACACTGTGTCGCTGCAAGTGAAATGAGCAAATCAGCCCATCCTCAGCCCAGACCAAGAGGACAAGTATATCATGATCACACTTTCATGATATACTTGTCCTCAAAACCATCTCCTACACCTGGCATCGATACCCATCAATACCCAGTGGTGGGTAGATGAGATGTTGGAGATCCCATCATGGCTGACTTTTCCTGCATCTTCTCTCCGTGGTTGGTATCGTCAAGTTCCTTTTATTTGCAGAAGGTTGGGTTTTTTTGGTCATTGCTTGACAGTGAAAGGTGAAGCTAGATCGCCACTGCCCACCCTGTCTTTATCACCGATGCTTCTCTGCCCTCCTCCTCGTGTGCATAATTTGGACAAATTAGCTTTCTGTGACGCAGCTCCTGGACTTCCCCAGCCTCGCTCCAGCCTTGAAGGCAGGGCGCTTTTCAACAGCAGGGCACATAGGCAGGAAAAGTGCTGTTGCACTCATATCCTGCTTCTGCATTTCCCCAGAGCACCCGATCAGCCTTTGTGGAAAGAGAATGGTAGATTAGATAGGTCTCTTTGCTGTGATCGAGCATAGCTTTTCTCAGTCTTCCCTTCCCTTCTGCAGTCTCTTGCTACCATTCCAATTACGAGATTGTTAACTTGGGAGAGGCACTGCAGGAGATACCCGAGGGCACCACCCAGGGTCAGAGGCAAGAAGAATATGCTTTTTTTCGCACAGCAACTGCTAGCCATGGTGGCTGGGGGTATTTTGCAAACTGCCATCCAAAAATGTTAGTCTTCCAACCTCTGGTAAGATCCTGGTCGAACCTCAAAGTGGCCCTACGAATTTCTCCAGGAAAAATAGGCCAGTCCATATTAAACAGAGATGTGTGAGAACCTTGCGTTAAGAGGTATAGGATGTTGGAGCTGAGAAACCCAACATGGTGACTTAATTTTGCAAGGAACACCCTCCATTCATCTGGCATGGTCACCTCTTACCACGAAGTGGAAGGGGTGCCCACAGAGTGGTGAGGAAGCAAAGGGAAACCTGCCTCGCCAGTCCACTCACCTGAATCAACCCTGGGACGTGGTGACCAACGTTGCAGCTGCCCTGTCATGCTACTGATTTCCAGATGGTTTCAGGCAATCTGCTTGGCTTAACAGGTGCCCCCTTTCCCATTCTCAACTCTGTACATATCGCACCCGAACCAGTGCAAGGAGATAACCCTCCCATAGAGGAATGTACTATTCTTTGGTCAAAAGTAGACATCAGCTGTGCCCACCTGATAGAATCCTCAAAGAAGCTCAAGGTTAATTTTGCAAAGTGCAATTCAGCTTCTTCAATACGAGCAACCGCAGGTCCTGGCAATGAGGCTGAGAAATCACAAGATCAGAGGCACTCACGGATCCTGTCCAATGTATACCCCATCAATCAACTAATACACTTACAGAAGGAATAGCCAATACATCAACTGTGGCAGCTTAAAAAGAGACTGAGCTCTCCACTTTAGAGCCCAGAGTGAAAGAGGCATGTACTGGGTTTTTATGTGGTACATATTTAGTAGCAGAATGTACACGTTTGACACCCTGTCTCCCAAATCTGACTCATCCCACTGATGTCACTGCCCTCTAGGGAATGAGCAAAGGGCAGGATGGCTCACAACGTTGTGAGACTTCCAGAATGAAGAAGGCAAGAATTTGCCCACAAAGCACATATTCTTAAGTCATTTGCTTTTCCTGCCTTCATATCCCAGAAACATGGCTTGTCATTTACACTCCTACATGCAATCAAGTATCTGAAAAAATCCTAGATTTCATTAAAACAGTAAACGGACATGCTTCTAGCTTTCATTGCTGAATATGTGCGGACAGAATCTGCCAGAGCTTCTATTGAAGATGGACCGACGCCTCTTTACTCTCCCCATCTCCTTCTTTATTTATGCCTTATTTCTTCCCAAATGGCTGTGATCTTGACATCCTTTAAATTAATGTGTTCACATCGGAGGCACATGTGTATTTCATACACAGCTTGCATTCAGGGCCACCAGCACATAAGCAACTCTCTAAGAATATATTCCAGCACCTAATCCAATTTGGAGGGGTTTATTTCCAATGAGACATTCCCAGGGTTATGACTACATTCTTGCCTAGTAGTATGCCACACTGACTTGAGCAGGGCTCACATCAAAGTGTGTAAGTGTAAGACTGGAAACTATAATAAATCTTTGCTATTAAAAGTGGCAGACCTGTGGGGGGGGGGGGGAAACGTCCTCAATTCTCTGTTTGCACGGAGTTGGTTTGGTGTGTGTTTTAGTTTCCATTTTAGAGTATTCACAAGAATCAGCAATAAGTAATGCACACACTACTTGTGCTTCTTCTTGCCCAAAGCTCAGAAATATTATTTTAGACTGTTGTTGTTATGCGCCTTCAACTTGCTTCCAACTTATGGCAACCCAAGGAATGAACTATATCCAAAATGTCTTGTCTTCAACAGCCCTGCTCAGCTCTTGCAAACTTAACTTGTGGTTCCTTTAGGGAGTCAGCCCATCCCATATTTGGCCTTCCTCTTTTCCTGCTGCCTTCCATCTTTCCCAGCATTATTATCTTCTCTAGAGAATCCTGCCTTCTCATGATGTGCCCAAAATAGGACACAGCCTCAGCTTCAACATTTTCGCCTCCACAGATAGTTTAGGCTTGATTTCATCTAGGACCTATGGGACGTGGGTGGTGCTACGGGTTAAACCACTGAGCCACTGGGCTTGTTGATCGGAAAGGCAGTTTGAATCCATGTGGCGAGGTGAGCTCCCGTCGCTCGTCCCAGCTCCTGCCAACATAGCAGTTTGAAAGCATACAAAGGTGAGTCGATGAATAGGTGCCACGTCGGTGGGAAGGGCATGGCATTCCATGTCTAGTCATGCCAGCCACGTGACCACGGAAAGTGTCTATGGACAAACGTTGGCCCTTCGGCTTACAAACGGGGATAAGCACCGGCCCCCAAGAGTGGGACATGACTGGACTTAATTCTCAAGGGGAACCTCTACCTTTACCTTATCTAAGACTCACTTGCTTGTTTTTCTGACAGTTCAAGGTACTTTACAAAGTTCTCCTCCAGCACCACATTTCACTAGCCACCTCTAAATATCAGCCGATCTACTCAGGCATGTTCTTGTCAGCTGTTTGTGACACTAAGCACTGGTTTTACCGTTTCTCCAAAAATAAGAAAGGGTCTTATATTAATTTTTGCTCCAAAAAATGCATTAGGGCTTATTTTCAGGGGATGTTTTATTTTTTTTCATGTACAACAATCTAAGTTTATTCAAATACAGTCATATCATCTTCTTCTGGTTGCTGCACAAGGGTTGAGGGCAGGGTTTCACTTAACTGGGGCTTATTCTTGGGGGTAGGGCTTATATTACGAGCATCCTGAAAAATCCTACTAGGGCTTATTATCAGGTTAGGTCTTATTTTCGGGGAAACAGGGTATTTCAAGTGGTTCTTACTACTCTCCTAATAGGAAGGCACACAGGGCAGAATGCTTTGTTTGTCCCCCTTTATTCTCCCCTCTTCCTGTTCAAGGGCAGAGGGAATTTGACTTAGATCAAGGAGACATGTGTTCGAATTCCCACTCAGGCAGAATTGTCTTCCTGGAACTCATAAATGCTCACTGCGAACAAACCACTGCCACTGCTCTTTATCCTTGCCAAGGGCCTGACTCTTGCTACCACAGAACAAACGCAGGGGACCTCCATTTGCACTCCCTGTGTCTGAAGAAGTGGATCGAGAGCAACGAAAACTCATACTGAAATAAATCTGTTAAAGTGCTATCATATTTTGCTTTTTATTTCGCCGCCACCCTCACCTACCCCTTACTTTTTCCAAAGTGGTGAAACACACTAACGTGGCTGCTTCCTCGGAAACTGACCTAAACCCCGGAGCTCTTAGAATCCTTGCCACCACTTTTCTGAGGAAAAACGATTAAAATCTATTTCTGCCGTCTGTTTCGGGTTCGTGGGGATATCTTTTTCTCAACGAAAAGGCAGAGCGCAGAGATTCTGCAGTTCGGGAGCAACCCTGGTCTGACATCTCATGAGAAAAAGAGCAAAAAAACCAAGGCACAGAATGTGCTTCCAGAAATTTCGCCGCCTCCCTGCTTGTCCCACGATAACAACCAGACAAGAGTCACTTCCTTCCACTCCCCGATCAATACTTGTTCCTGAAAGCCGTGTTCCAATTTGTGTGATACAGCACAGCCTTTTCTAACAAGCGGGGAGCAATTTCGTGACCTAACAAGCCAGCTAAAATGGCAACCTCTAATTGGCTCGTCAGGCCAAACGTGCCAGACGCCTATTGACTGTGGCTAATTCAGTCCCCATTTCAGAACACATCTAATTCCTGTAGCGATGTCTGCTTGTGCGTGGTCTTCCAAATGTGATGTCGCTTATGTGCTAGAAAACAACAACCTGGTCTTGAACATGTGGACTGTCGTCACAGGAACCAGAAATGGACTTTTATTCCAGATTAATCAATGTTCATGAACGACAGCTCTCTAAGCAAAGCATGAGACCAAACACACTCGTGCATGCAGGGAGCCTGTGGCACAAATCATTCATTGGACTGGTTTTTCATCCCTGAACTTGGGAAAGTTACTTCTTCTTTTTTTACTACAACTCCAAGAATCATGAACCCATTGCAACAGTAGAGCAACAACATCAGTTTTCCAAGCTTGGGGAACAGAATGCTGCCCAACAACTACAACAACATGGGGCATGGTACGTGTGTGTGCAGAGAAATCTAGGGATGCTATTGAATGCTGTCCAGGGCAACAGAAGCCATTATGGCCATCTTTTGCTAGCGGATGGGGAAAGATCCTGACACTTGTAGGGATGGGATGTGAGGTCAGATGCCTGAGGCCAAGGGCTGAGAAGGACCTGGAGGAGTTTAACTGTACACAGACAGCCTGGTGGGCTCCCATAAAGACCAAACTCCCACGAAGGAGGAGAATAGGGCTAATTACGAGGTTTTCTAGCACACAGTGTCATGCGATTGGCTAGTTAAGGTCACCTGACTGCCAAACCCAATGACAACCTAAGCAAGCTTTGTCTTGCCAAGCAATCACAGAATGCCGAATGAGGCAATCAACCGGATAAGCATATGACTACCAAAAAGGAAATCACATGGCCCTCTTGCTAGCAAGGCTGAGCCCAGCTGGAGGCTCTGTGTGCTGCTGCATTAGCTCCTCTTTAGGATTGTGGGAAGCGGAAGGACACCTGCTCAGCTCTGTTGCTGACACCTGCTAATAAATCTTTTCGCCCCCGACTTCCCCGCTGCTATTGTGCCATGCCTCGCCTCTTTGCCAGTGTCTTTTTCCTTTAAAAAGCACATCAGCAGCAAAACTCCACCGGATCCACTTAATCGAGCCCTGCTCAGTGCAGTGCCCATGAACGGCAGCATACAAGGCAGAACCGGGGTGTGATCTTCTTTGCTGAGATAGGAGAAAACCGGTTCCAACAACACGCCAGCCACTACAGCCACCAGCCACGTGAAGAAGCATGGTAGTCTGGGAACTGTAGTCTTTTTAAAAAAAGTAACTTTCCCCATCTCTGCTTCTTTGAATGGTGTCAGCTGGCATTTCAGATTAAAGAAACGCAAGCGTCAGTGCCAGCAACATTCTCTGCATTAAATATGACAGGTTTTTAGGTGTGTGTTGTTTAAGGGGCACAACTTCTGTTCAAAGCATCGCACACCTTAAATTGATGGGCAGGGCATCTGAAAATGATGACCGGACCTGCTGATCTTTCACCTAATTTAGAATCATCCCTCTCCGACATCTAAGGTGACTCACTCCAAACACATTCAAAGCCACCAGGAACCCTGTCCACTACAGCAGTGTCCTTATTAATGTTCTTATCCCATGTCTATCTCACCTTTCAGCTAGTAAGCTATGCACCTGAATCTTCTCCTCTCTACTTTATCCTCACCACAACTTTGGGAGGCAGGCCAGCCTGAATGAGCATGACTGGCCCAAGGTCACCAGTGAATTGTTACGGCTCAATGGGAATTTGAAATTGGATTTCCTAAATCCCAGCCTTCTACCCAGGGCACCACATAAGCTCTCAAATGACTCTACAAGCTGGCGGGCGGGAATTGCCCATCATGAATTCAACCACCTTTCCCTTTGATATGGAGGATTTCAAATGGCCTCTGTATATGCTTTGGGGAAAAATCTGTAAGGAACATGGGAAGCAGCCCTGGACTGAGTCACACCATGCCAGCTTATTATGGGCTGCTGTTTCTTGATGGCAAGCATTCCTACTTATTTGGAACAGGGTCCCGAATCCCAGCTGGAGGGATCCTCCTGAAGAAACATATTCCCTCACCCAGAGAAAATTTACTATGCAACTTCTAGATTACAATTCAAGTGCAAAATGGTCAACAGCCATCTCAGAGGATCGCTCTGCGTTAGATGAACTGTCAGCTCTGCCTCTCTGCTTCCTGAGATGGGAGGCTACCCCGATCTCAGAAGATGGGATGGATCCATGTGGCAGCTGCACAACCCTCTCCCCCTCAATTCTAGCTTGGTCCAAAGAGGGCGTGAAAAAGTATTGCATGAATCAACTTTCTTCGCATGCAAACCACAGACCACCAGCAGACTGGGAAATTCTGTTTACATCACAGTCAACTCCTGCTATGTCTTCAGGTCTTGACAGCTGCTTATGTATTTGTATGATTTCATTATGCAGGACTAGATCCAGGTGCGGAGGGGCCTTGGCCAGCCATGAGGGGTAGCAAAGATTCTCCTGAGATTACTGAAAATTCCACAGGAACAAGAGAAAGAGAGAGAGAGAGAGAGAGATGTTTGGGGCCAGTTCACTTTGCATTGAGGGACTGCCAGGATGAATCTGCTTACAGGTGGTTCACCTGCATAATGTAGCCCTGTGAAAATGTTAAAACATTTCCACGAGCTAGAAGAAAGCACAACAGGCACAGAAGTGGGTGAGAACTGTCATGCATGCATAAAGCTGGCGACAGGATAAGGAAGGAGACACTGAAGTTTTGTCACACAAAAATGTCCCCCCTAGACCAATGGTGCCCAACCTAGGGTAACCCAGGTGTTTTTGGACTGCAATTCCAAGAAGCCCTCACCACCAGCTGTGCTGGTCAGGGTTTCTGGGAGTTGCAGTCCAAGAACATCTGGGTTACCCAAGGTTGGGAGCCACTGCCCTAGACCACAGAGAACTCCTGCTATACCAGTTTAACTCTTGCTGCAAGTTTGGTTTTTGACAGCCACCACCAGATTACTAGGACACCCTTATGCAGGAAATGTTGCCATATGGGGAAGTCCCACACGAACTGGTTTCCTTAACCATTGAGTACGGCAACAATACAACCACTGGATGACGCCAACGAGGAAGGCAGGTGAACATCTATGTTCCTGTTTGCACTGTAAATTAGAGACTCTGGTCTCATGGCATATAACCACACTGCCTCAACCAGGCGCCCACCTCAAGAAACAGCTCAGACTGCAGCCCTGGTTCTCAGTCAATGGAGATGCTACCACAGCTCACACCTGGCACGTGCCTGATCGGCCTACTCTGGCTATCAGGCCAGATCCTCCTGTTCTCTTTCCCATTCAACCCTTTCCTCAAAGCTTTAGAAAAGTTCTTGCTTAAGGTGTGCACAATCCAAATTAAAACATTACCAGATTAAAACCTGCTTCTAGCGCCATTTCAGCTGACTTTGCTTTATCCTTTGAAAAGCCTCTAAGAGGCTTTGTGGTCTCCAAGATGAAAATGTTTTTGCTTGACTGTTGGTTGGTTTTATGTTTGAGTATGTATGAATATGGTGAAGTGTTGTCTTAATTGATTTTTCTTGTTGTAAATATTATTTTTGTGAGATTTGGGGCCCACTGTAACACCCCACTCCAGCCACCCTTTGGGTTAGCCTGTGGGGGATTTAAATGCAGAAAATACGAACAGTTACATCGCACAACCGGGTTTATCCTGTTTATAGCTTTTCCAAATCTTCCTGTTTGGTTTGATTATAACATGGAACAGCAAGAGAGTTGTGTCAGAAGAGTAAACAGAAGGGATTTATTTTGCAGGTCAATTCATCTTATAAGTCCTTAAACTATCTAATCTTGGCTGATAGGTTTTCTGCCCTTTTGCAGTGTACCTTTGCTATGTCTGCGCACACTGAATGTGAGCAAACAAAAGATCATATAACCGGATCACCTGTAAAACCTGAAGGCATATGACTCACCATTCTCAAGAGTGTAGAAAAGTTACTTATCAAACTTCCCCTGGAATTCTAGGGAGTTGTACTCTGAATTAAGAAAACTTTCTCCAGATTCTACCCTTCTAATCCTAGAAAGTTTTCTATATCCTGTTAGCACTGCACAAAACACTGTGCAACCATGGTGGATCTTTTTCTTTTTTTAATGAAAGAGTTTGGAAATCCCCTGTCATTTTTCAACTCACTTTAGCCATTCACTAAAGAGAAGCCAGATGCTTCAGCTCAGCCCAAAGAATGATCTCACCCCATTTTTAGCTGTTTCTGCCTGGCGTTTCATGAGTCATGGAAAACAAGAGTTGCGTTGCTCAGGGTAACTGCAAAGCAAGCACCTTGCTCTTCTTGCACAAGTTGATGTCCAACGGCCATTGAAAATAAAGAAAAGGGTGCACCCCACAGGGACGTTCTCCCACACAGCCTCCACTGAAATAAATGGAAGCTCTTGAGTACACAGCGCCTGCATACAGAAGAACAACCATCTGGTCCAACTGGAACGTAGGCTAAGCCTCTGCTACGAATGGAGGTAATTTTCGAACGTGCCTCATGTTTATTCGGGCTCAAATTCACCTCATGATGGTGCAGTCAAGCTTTAGGTCCGAGTTCAAGAGGCCAGTAGCACGTCACGTGGCGCCAGGCAGGAAGGCCAACGGTGTTCAAACAGGCAGCTCGGAAGGGGTAAATCTTTAGGACCGAGGGAGGCCACTTGTAGCCTTCCAGTGTTGTGGGATGTCAACTCCCATCAGCCTGGACATGCACAGCCCATGATGATATAGTGCCAGCCATCATAGAGATCTCGCCCGTCCCTCTTTAAAGAGCAGCAATGTCTGCAGAAAAGTTACTCGAGATGAGAAAGTAAATTTGAAGCATCAGATCTGGAGGCTCATCAAGGCTCTTATTAGCTTCCTAGATGACCTCAACTGGCTAGATGGACAAGCTACATTACCATCTTCTAGCCATTTTCAAAATAGTGTGGAGCAGCACAGAATGGGGCCAGTGGTGTCTCCCACTTACAGTGGGGCCAAACAGATTGTAGCCCTCCAGATTCTGGTGAACTACCACTGCCATACCCCTTCAATTACTGGCCATGCAGTCTGGGGCTGATGGGAGCTGGAGTTCAACATATGGGCGGCCACAGGTTCCTCATCCCTGGTCTGTAAGATGCATACAAACGAGTAAGGCACCTGGGAGATGCCACCATTTTGATACTGCTAGTGTCTTACAACTGACACAAGAAAATGGGGGCCTTCTGTGATTCCTTTTTCCTCTACTGTGCTCGGTCACCATTTGCACTTCAACTCCCCAAAAAGCACAGAAGATCTTGGACACTAGGTTATGTACTGTTAAGTCACTTCCCATTTATGATGGTCCTCATAGGGTTTCTGAGGCATGTGAGATGAGGACGGAGTGGTTTACAATTGCCCGTGATTTTCCATGGCTGAGTGTGGATTTGAACCCAGCTCTCATCTCACTCAGAGAACGGTGTGCATGCTGAGGCTGTTGCACCGGTGCTCACTGTGGACTGGGTATCCCTGGAAAGAGAAGATGCTTTCAAAAAGAGGACTGTTTCCTATTAAATAGGGCATGGGGCCGAGGCATGCCATTCATGGCCCCATAAGCACCCCAAAAACACCCTCCCCCGGGTTTCACAAAGATGTGAGATGCAAAGTTTCACTCTGCAGGTGTGGTGAAAATGTCGCGGTAGAGGAAACAAGAGCTTCCTGTTTAAATTCTCCAGCGCAAGCCACTGGTAAGAAGCCCGGACTCGATTCAAAGATGGCAACCCTCAGAGAACACCTGTACGTCTCCATGGCAACCAGGACGCAGGAGAACGGGCCTTTAAAAGAGGTCAAAACGACACGCGCCAATTGTGAAAATGAGTGCAGAACGCAGGTGCAAAAAGGACTCTGCGTGAGGCCAGGGTCTCCGCGGAGGTGCAAATGCCTGCGAGGCAGACGTGAGCAATTTTGGAAGTATCCTGCTTGGCACGGATCGGCACGTTCGGCCAAGTCACATGGCAGAAGCCTCCTTGGACTGAGGGAGATAGGTCACCAGTACACTCCCCCTAAATATATATTATATAATGCCGTTATACAATAAATATATTTATATATTCACCATTTCGGAAGGGGGAAAAGTTATTTTCTGAATGATTTCTCGGAGAATCTTCCAGCTAGCATTGGCTGGAAGTCGTCTGAAGCCCCCCCCCCCCCCAAGTCACTTTTGCAACTTCGGCCAGCAACGTGCATGAAACCAACGAGAGAACACGGAGGACACGTGCGAGTCCCTTCCGTGGAAGTTGCTTAGAAAACAACATGTTTCACGAATCGTCTTCTCCAGAGTCCGACTGGGACCACATGAAAAATTCACTTCTCTGGCTGCTGTTTGCAATAAGGAGCACCTCTGGTAGCAATAAAGCAGAACAAAATGGGGGAGATTTTCAATGGCAAACAGACGAGGGCCCCAATCCCAAATACAACCCTATTTTGGACTGAAGGCTAAAGGCTGCTTCCCCCACTCCCCAAAAATAAAATTAGACCATTTAAGCATATTATTTTTAAAAGGAGTGATCAAAATAACATGTCGTTTGTTCCTCTCCAAAAATCACACTGTTGAAAATACAGAGAGAGGTAGAATATGGTCAAATGCTATTGGGTGTGCTTAAAACGGGGGGACATAATTTTAATGTGGACAGTGAAGACATAGGAATTGTTCAAGATTTTCTGTATCTCTCTATTCAATCAATGGAACTGAATATTTAATTTTATGTATCTCTATTCAACCAAAAAGAAATTGCAGCCAAGTAATCTGAGTAAGACTGAGATTTGGAAGGGCAGCTATTATTTTATTTATGTTGTTTATTTATGTTATTTATTTATATGCTGTCTTTCTCCCCATAGGAGACCCAAAGTGGCTCACAAAAATTAAAATCATGCAGTATGAAGTCACTGTAGAAATCATACAACTATGAAGAAGAAGAAAAGATGTTTAAGTGTAAGAATGTGTTGCTAGACATGAAGACCAAAATCATTGTACTGTGGTATTCCTGATTACTAGGTTTAGGTATGGGGCTGGACAATGAAGAAAGCCAACAGGGGAAAATTAAGTCATTCTAAACATGGTGGCTGAGGAGAAATTTATGGAGATCAAAGCAATCAAGCCTGGACTCTCAATAGAAGCTTAAATGATGAAACTGAGGCTATCACATTTTAGACATACAGTATTATGAGAAGATGAGATTCTGTGAAAAAGACAATAATGCGGGAAAAAGCTGAAGACAGTAGGAAAAGATAAAGACTGAACACAGGATAGATTGACTCAATAAAGGAAGCCATGGCCTTGAGTTCGCCCAACGACAAGGCATTGATTTTTGGGGTCTCCAAAAGTCAGAAGCAACTTGGTGGTAGATAAAATCATTGGGAATGAGGATTAATCAGAAAAATGCAAGGCGACCTGGTATACGTTATTTCTGAGGAAGAGTCTTAAGGAAAAGAGAGAAGTAAAATGATATAAATGTCCAGGGAGTGAATTCCACATGTAGGAGATTATTGTTGCATTTCTCATCCTTCCACTTAAAAAAACCCCAAATTTAAGTAGAAAGACAGAAAATCAGGAATGAATCTCTCTAATTGAGGTGATCGTTTTGTACACACAGAGCGTTTTGTAGGGGGAAAACGCATATATGTTTCAAAAAAGAAGCATTCAAAAACGCAGGTCCAACCCTGTTGTCTTTAAGGACTCCGATGGTGGATTTTGTCAGAGATGTCCTCTTAGGTACTTTGGACACTGACTGCTTGAGAGGAAGCAAAACCCGTTGCATCTAAGACATGAGATATCACTTCACACTTGCCTTTGGACTAAGAAAAACCCAGGACAAGGCAGCAGTCACAATTCCCTGCCTTCTGCTCTCAGGTTTTCCTCTACGTCGCGGCACAAATACATTCCTTGTGTCAAGGAGCTGCCAAGAGAACAGGTGTGGGGCAAACCTCTTGTAAAAGGAAACTTGAGTTGTCACTTGTACAATCCAGCAAACTTTGTCCTACACACCTTGTTCTGGCCCTGTGCCCAGTTTCTAACATCCTCCGCCCTTCTGCTGGTCTTGCTCTGGCTTTCGCTCCTCCTCAGCTCCTCCTTAATGTTTTTCCATCACCATTTTTGTGATACAAGAACATGCCCTATATAATTAAGGAGTAATGAAACCTCTCCTGTGTGGAAGCCCCGACCTACAAACGCAGCCCAGCCTTTTGAATTCTTTGGGAAGCTAAAATCCTATTACATTTTCAAGAGAGTTGTAGTATGTCCCATCAAGTCCCTTCCAACCAACGGTGGCCCTAACAGGGTTGTCAAGGTATGTGAGATGTTCAAGGAGTGATGTACCCTTGCTACCACCTCTCGATGCGAGCTTCCTCAACTCAGCAGGGATTCAAACCCAGGTCGCCTTGAGTCCTAATCTGACACTGTCTACAACACCACACTGGCTCTTTGTTGGACTCAAACAATCAGTCAGAAAATTGCAGAACCTGGAGGAGTGGCTGAACAAGGAAGCCCACATGGTACAGTGGTTCTGCCATCAGACCCGCAGTAAGGAGAGCCAAGGGAACGGGCTTTCCCTCTCTGCTAGAAACTTTCCACATTGCCCTGGCAAAGCTTCACCCTTAGAGACTGTTAAGGCTAGATGTAGTGTGGTATATCAATCAATTTATTTGTTACGGTTGGGTGACCAGCTCATAAAACATATTATATGGCTAAAATATACAAAATGGAATTTAAGAAGTGTACAACAGATAATTAATTGTGTACTAGTTATAATATATGGGGAGGATCAGTTACAGCATTTTTATAGCTATCCCTTGAACTATTGGATCGTCTAGGGCACACTGGTTTGGACAGAGTCTTTGGGTTATAGGGAATCCTTCATACCTATTTGTAAACATTTGTAAACATTTCGTCCCTTCGGTTGGGAGCACGAAATTTCTCTACGCTCGACAATAAACCACCCTCATGCTAAAACCAGTCAACCTGTAACCTCAGGAGACTATAAGGGAGCGCTGTGCCATGGCTGATGCACAAAATTTTGCTGCAGAGCGTGTAATAAGGGAGTCTCGATCGGAAAGAAGTAGCTTGATGTAAAATTCATCAGGTCTCCCTGGATATCTGAGAATAATTGGGCTCAAGAGGTTGGTGCGTAGATCTCTGTAAAAAAGACAGTACAGTAAAGCATGGCCTACAGTTTCCACTTGGCCGTTGTAACATGGATACAGGCAATCTGAGATAGGTATACGTTGAAATCTTCCCTCCATGAGCTTAGAGGGTAAGACATTAAGTCTCGCTAATGTAAAGGCTCTTCTGGTCTTTGTTGACATTGTGCTCGTCAGATATGAAGATATTGTAAAGGCATTATTAGTAACAACACTGTATTTGCCCGACTGGCTCATATGCTCTTGAATTTCTATGTCCCAGGTTCTTTGTTTGAGTGCTGCTTTAGCACCGACATGCCCCATCGCCAAGAGAGTGTTGGTGGAAAAACCCATGTGCCTTATTTCTTTTGTGAGTTGGAGTTTCCAGCCTGATTGAAAGGAGTCAAAAAGTGACATCTGTGCCAAGCCTTCAGAAGAGAAGATAAGCTTTAGCCAGTAATTAAACATAAGGACTTGGGCGCGTGCTTTTATGGCGATTAGGCCAGCCTCCAAACGAAGGGCTACGTTAGGTGTACAGAGAGGTACAGTGAGAAGAGATCTCAAAAATTTGGTTTGAACTACCTCAAGAGGACTATAGTGTGGTAAGTATTGGACTAGGATTCAGGAGATCTGAGTTCAAATCCCCACTCAACAACGGAAACACACTGCAGTATGGAGTGGCGCTGGTAAAACCACCCCTCACGTATGCCACGAATGTCAGAAACCTTGCTAGCATCATCGTAAGTAGAATCAACTTGACGGCATGTAACATAAGACAAAATCCACATTTATTACATAATTCAGCTCTTTGAAGTTTCCCTTTTTAAAACTGGATTTTACTGCCCTCACTATTCTCACGCTTCATATTATTGTCATCATTTGCTTAAAAGCCTTCTACATTATCAATTCTGCTGCAAAAACCAGGATATAAATTCATTAACAAACAAAAAGCAATGCTATACGCACGAAACAGGAAGCAAAACTGTGGAACACAGCAGGGCTAATATTTGACTAACCACGCATAAGACTGCAATGTATGGAGGCAGATGAACTGCACATTAACAATTTTGCAGTGAACTAAGTTTTCAAGGCATCTACTGCTGGACCCAGGGTACAGTGCCCTTATACACCTGCCTCTGATGATTTAAACCTACAACATGCATTCATCTGATTGCTGCATGTGTAGAATTGCTGGCTACTGTATGCGCAAACAGACAGGACTGGGGTGAAGCAAGCCACTATCTATCATCACAAATGGACTGTACTTCTTAATACTGTATGCAAAAGCCCCCGAGAAGCAATATTGAAACAGCATGAACACAGATGTAATATGAAGCATGAAAGACCATCACAGCATGTCCATTGTCTATGCTAGTCTTCCATATGGGAGGGCATCAGGTGCAGAAAGGCTATATATATAGCGCACATGCGCACACACAGACACATACATATAATGTACAGCATTAAATTGCAAACGCTGTTTTATATATGGGATGTGATGAACTGCAAAAGCTGTTTTATATAGGTCCTTGAGGTGGGCATTTGTAAATCATTTTTTTAAACGATGCATGCAAATCCGATTGCTGTTGTTTTTAAACAGCCACAAACACTTCAAAAAGAGTTGCAAAAAATGGAGAACGCATGTTGGTGACCTCACAGGCAAACTTTGGAAATCACAGCTTTACATAGGTCAGGCTAGGAGGAAGAGATGCACGGTGCCAAACATAACGCGGGTGCTTCCAAGCCAGCCCCAGTGCTCTAAAATTGTTAGGTATCTTCATCATAACATGGAGAGTTGCAGGAAAAGCAATAAGGTCATGCAACTGGGAACAAGAGAAGAAAGATACCTTTACTCTAGCAACAGGTGTGAAATCAAACAGCCAACATTGAGCCTTCGGCCACAGAAGCCAAATTGTTCCTTGCTGCTTGAAAACACACTGCAATCCTTTGATTTTCCATGAAGCAGCTCTGAACCCAGGGTGATTCATTATTTTGGCTTATACTTCTTTAGAACACAACAGGGGCTAGTGAGAAATCCACAACCAGGCCCCGATTGGGGGGACCGACAGCCCACGTATCACTTTCTGGAAAAAGCAAACACCACATCTGGGGTCCCTCTGCAAAGAAAATAACCGAGATGAATCCCATATTTCCTCCGCAGGATCCTATAATCTATTTTCCACACGCATGGTACACAGAAAAGACATTCAGTCGGATTCTTGTCGGAAAATTTGTAATTTAAGAGAGCAGAAGAACGGTGTAGCTACAAAAACGTGAGGAATAGAAGCGGTATTGTAAAACTCTGCAGTAAGGTCCTCAAAGTTTTGCCCCACAAGTCACAGCCTAGACCGTGATGGGCCACTTGGTGCCCTCGTTGGAAACTACACATCCCATAATCCCTCATCAGCAGCCATTCATTCTGACGCCTCTGGGAGCTATAGTCCAAAACATGGCCAGGTGCCCACCACTGGTCAAAGAACGAGGAAAACTCTTTCAGTCTTTGTGGAAAAAAATAGCATCCAGCCTTTCCACTCCTCCTGCGAGTTGCAGGGTGCCTTTGTATAAAGGGTCGGGAACGGCTGGGCCTCCAGATTTTTTGGATTTCCGCTCCCAGAAACCCCAGGCAGCAAAACCAACAATTAACAAAAGAGAGGAGTTCTGGTCAGAAACACTGGGATGGCTATAGTTTTCCTCAATGTGATGGGAAGGCAGTGTTGATCCCTAAAACGTTTCTCTCTCTCTCTCTCTCTCTCTCTCTCTCTCTCAAAAAAAAAATCACTTCTTACCTATATGGTTGTGCATGTCTGTGCTGATGTGACCTCCCAAAATTTAGGAGGGAGAGATTACAGAATGCCTAGGCAACGCCTTTTGCGCATGAGACCCCATGTTCCTATATTTTCATGCTAGATCTGATGCACAGAAATGTGGATGTCCAGAAGGGAGAGACGTTTTGGCCATGTCTCCACTGCATATGCATAATTTAAGGTGAATATAAACAGGGCCAGAGACTTATCGCTCCATCATAACCATGTTTACTCCCAGTAAGTGTTGGAGTTTTATCTGCAATCTTGCATGCTGCCTGCGGTTTGAGTGATTAGGAGGGACTTTTCTTGGCTGTGGTGACTGTCAATCTGTCTAGCACTAACCAATCATTCCCTCCTGACTCTGAACTCATAAAGAACCCCGCCTCTCTGCCGAGTAATTTTTTCCTTTCTCTTCCATCTGTTGGAAGCAATTTTGTCAAGTTTGCTGTTGATCTGTTCACAACTGTAAGTAATGAAATGTTTTTAATTTATATCCTACAAATGTCGCAGAGTGAGTTATTGAGATCTTAACTGCCAGTTAATGAGAACGGAGTGGATTATCTGGGGAAATGGTAGCTATTCTACCCTGTCCATCTCTGTACTGCTACGGGGTAGCAAAAGGAATTTTACCAGAAATTCAAAAATCTGCAACAGCACATGCCGCTGATTTAAAAGGCACTTGCTGCCAAGTAAAGACGACACAATTTCCCAGACAGTTTGTCTGATTCTGAATGAAAACTGGAACCATGCTTCATTATATGCAGTTAACGACACAGATGTCCTTCCTTGTTCAGCCTAGGCAGACCAAGAGAGAAGGCCCTATTATGCCACCTTCCCAACCAGCAGGACAACACACACCAAGGCCCACAGATGGGAAAAGTGACTTTAAAAAAACAACAACAGGAAGCCATGCCGTTGACAGCATGGGCTTGCTGGCTGTGAGATTCACAGAATTGTGGCCCACAACTCTGTCCATGCTCTGCTAAGGCTTCATCAGACAGCTTTGCAGACAAGCTCATAAGGGAAGAGATGGTTATTTCGACACCCTGGTCCTAAACAATGTAGGGCTTAAGCAGATCATGACCTAAAAACGACCGGTCACAAGTGGGTTTCCTTTTCAGCTACAAAATCCGCGTCAATTTTTTCCCCTTCACTCCAAAGTCCTGGATAAATTTCCAGACAGGTTTGTTACAACCCAACATGTGATGCTATCATTCCCGGGAATGGGGGTGGATGCGTGGACGTGCAAGAAGGAAAAAAAATCCAGACCTAACTGCAAAACGTACGAAAACAGCCCAGTTAGGCTGATTCTTGCCCTAAAAAAACATTCACCTCTGCTTGACAGACCACAGAAGGACCCGCATTCCATAGTAGAGCGCTTCAACCTAATCCAGCGGTTATTAGGAAAGCATTTCCCTCTTTGTGAGTTTCAAGTTCCGTCCGCTTTCCGCCCCCATCTCCTGTCTGCTTGGATGCCTGTCCCTTCCTTGCAAGCGTCTCCTCCTGCCTTAGACATAAAGCTTCTTTTTCCAGCATTTACGAACACAGCACAGTTGTGGGTTTCCAAGCGCTGAAAATCAAGACACGAAAGCAGGGCTGGGGGGGGGGGGGGGGGGGGAGACAAGGAAGCAAAGACATCGCTACGGCTTTGACCCAGGCATGTATAAAGGGGCCTTTCAGTTCTATGGCAGAACAGCCGCGCTTTCAACAACACCCCTCCCCAAAGTCACAGAATTACCCCCCCTCCCCAATCTCTGTAACTTCTTCCACAAAAGAGGCTATTTTTATTGAGATCATGCCACACAGCTCAAGGCAATTCTTGATTTGGCATTATCTTCAACCCTTTTAGGCTGACTGGATAGCACAGGGGTTTAGGTCTCTGGCTGCAGGAGCCAGAGGTTTGGAGTTCGATTCCCCCCCCCCCGGCCCTCCAGGGAGAAGAGCCAGCCTGTGTAGCCTTGGGCCAGCTGCACAGTCCCAGGATGCCCGCAGAAGCAAAGCAAAGCAAAAGCATGCTGCTTATATACAGCCCCATAACACTCGGAGCACTCTTTGGGTGGTTTACAATTTAATTATGCAGTCTACACGTGCTCCACCCTGCAACCTGGGTACTCCATTTACTGACTTTGGAAGGGTGGAAGACTGAGTGAACCTTGAGCCAGCGACCTGGGACCGAATCTGGGTCATGAGCAGAGTTTTGGCTGCAGTACTGCAGTTTAATCACAGCACCTCATAAATAACCTCTAGAAAAAGGGAACAGTAAACCACTTCTGTATATTCTCTACCAGGAAAACCCTGAAAAGGGTCACTGTAAATCAGCACTAACACTTCTTGGGGCCTATATCATTGGAAGTGCATGGTTACATTTCTTGGAAAGGGAACAAACAAGGGAACAAACCCCATGTTGGGGGGAAAAACAAAAGCAAATCCTAGCATGTGAAGAAGGCAAACTTGACTCCTCTACCTGACACGAAGGTTATTTTGCAAATACAATGTTTATCTCTGTTTCAGTACATTCAGATGTACAGACTCCCAGCTTTTGCTAACACGGATTTAGGGGACCTACAAGAGATTTGCACTTCTTCCAAAAATAAATAAAAATGCTTAGAGGCTTCAAGGGGACTAGCCAGAACTTTATTTATTTATTAGATTTATATACCACCCATCTAGAACGTGTCTACTGGGGCATTTGCTGGGAAGTTTGCTGCTTTGCCCTCATCAGACTGCTCAAATTCAGCAACGAAACAGCCTGCTTCGTCCCTCTGTTCTTGTATCTTCACCGCTGTGAAAATCAGGAGGGGCTCGACGCAGCAGATGCAATAGAGATCTAGAACGTCTGTGGAATCCGAATGCACGGAGAGGTTAGGGTAAAGACAGCAGCCTGTCTCGTGGGAATCAGGAGAAGAGAATGAGGCTTCCTTCTGAGAGCAGCCACCGTGCGGGGGCAAGTTGGCAGACAGCAGATGTCTCCATCTTCTACGACAGGAGCTCAGGTGGAAAGTAGCTCCTCTTATAAGGCTGCTACCAAGATTTCAGCAGAATTCATCTTATCCTTCCTTGCAAGAATGATCTTTTTCCTGAAACAACCTCGGACGCAGGACTAGAATTTGGCAGCATCTCAGACAAATATTTCTAAATATTTTTCCAGTTATGGTACGTATCTGCAGGGGAGTGGTGCAGGAGGAGACTCTTGAGAGTCCCCTGGACTGCAAGGAGAACAAACCTATCCGTTCTGAAGGAAATAAACCCTGAGTGCTCACTGGAAGGACAGATCCTGAAGCTGAGGCTCCAATACTTTGGCCATCTCATGGGAAGAGAAGACTCCCTGGAAAAGACCCTGATGTTGGGAAAGTGTGAGGGCAAGAGGAGAAGGGGACGTCAGAGGACGAGATGGTTGGACAGTGTAATTGAAGCTACCAACATGACTTTGACCCAACTCCGGGAGGCAGTGGAAGACAGGAGGGCCTGGCGTGCTCTGGTCCATGGGGTCACGAAGAGTCAGACACGACTTAACGACTAAACAACAACAATCTGCAGGGGAAGCGTGACTTAGCTGCCTGTTTATCGATATTTGCTAGGTTAGCCCCAACCTGGAAGCTAAGAGCCTACCCCAGGAAATGGTCTTAAGGCACCTGATGTGGAACCTCGCTGAAGATAAGTAAGTCTGGTTCTTGCTGGTGCCTGGACGGGGGATTACTTGGGAATCTGAGACCCTCTGCTTTCAGTTCCACGACGGAAGGCAAGGTATAAATTTAACACGCAGTAAACAACAGTGCTTGTAAACTAAACAACAGCTGCCTCTCTCTGTGTAAGATCCTTGATCTGAGCGGCTGTGCTGTCACGGAATGTCCATCAGCAGTCTAACTTCCCAGAATAAAATGTGCTGCTATGTGCTTGTAGTACTGCATTTTCTTCTGAGCTCCCCTGAAGAAAGCCAGATACACACTCACAGCCTCTACAAGGAAGTATTTCCTCTGATGGTGTTGCAGAAGGCTTCATATTCTCACGAGTAGCCCGCATATTTTGTTGTGAGTGGATTAAAAGTCTTGCAACATCAATTTACAGGCTTCTAGTCCCCTTTAAAGAGACTTGGTTTCTTCCTGATCTTTTGCTTTGCACTCAGAACAGGTTTGGACAGAAAGCTCTGCTCCACGCTGGTGCATCGGCCGAATAATCCTAATATTAGTTGCACAAGGCATGCAAACAACAGTGTCAGGATCTGCATCAATGGGCTGAAATGCACTGGTAGCAATGTGTTGTGTTTTTTTTTTACATTTTAGGACTATGGCCACATGTGACAGTCCAAAAAGAACCTTCACAATAGACACACATAGGAAACGCAGGAGATGAGCTACAGAATAAACAAAACAAAATAACAGAAAAGCAACATGAATTCTCAATGCTCCAGCTCCTTAGCAACGTTATGTTCCTTTACATCTTTAAAAGACGTCTGCTGGGCAGACCGAGTTGAGTCAGAATATGTGGGTGAGTTCTGTCTGGATGTCTACAGTGAGAAGGCTGCAAAAAGTCACCCACAAGCCAAGGAAACAGGAAAACCGTCGTTCAGATTTGCCAATATGCAAAATTGTTCTCTACGTGCCTATTGAGAGGTAGGCCCCATTGAGTTCAATGCGACTTCCATGGAAATGTATACAGGACTGTCAGATACGACAGTGTCCTCTACATGGGTGTGCAACTGAAATTCCCTTTAACTCCATCACTGACTGGGGAAAGACGATGAGGAAAGACGGAAAGAGCTGGGCATGTTTAGCCTTGAGAAAAGAAGACGGAGGGGAGAGAGGAGAGCCCTTTTCAGATACTTGAAAGGGAGTCATCCAGAGGAGAAGCAGGATCTGTTCTCGATCATCCCAGAGTGCAGGACATGCAACCATGGGCTCAAGTTACAGGAAGCCAGATTTCAACTGAACGTCAGGAAAAACTTCTTAACTGTTAGAATAGTATGATGATGGAACCCATTACCTCAGGGGGAGGTGGTGAGCGCTCCAACACTGGAGGTATTCAAGAGGCAATTGGACAATCTTCTGTCAGATCTGCTGTGATTTGGATTCCTGCACTGAGCCGGGGGTTGGACTCGATGGCCTTGTAGGTTCCTTCCAACCCAATTATTCTCTGATTTTCTGATGGAGGCTCTGATCCAATACATTCAGAGAGCGCCAAGTGACTGCAGTGGGTAAGATGGCCCAAGAGTCTCAATACTGCTCAGCATCAGAACGGCTGGAGAGCAGTTTAGACATATGGTTGCAGAGAAAGTGGTTGGGAGTTCAATACCCCACTGGGCCTCCTTGGCAGGGGCTGGACTTGATGATCCATAGGGTCCCTTCCAGCCCTGCAATTCTAAGAGGGCGATGATTTATATTTGCGTCTCATAGATCAGCCCATAGGCTGAGATTAGGACCACTTTGCAGGCTGCCACCATTAGCAATGACACCGGCAATGGCACAGGGTGAGGCCTTTCCATAGTGGTCACAATAGAACTCCCTCCCCAAAGCTCCATAGAGAACCTACACAATGGCCGTTCCAATTGTCCTGCCTTGAAAATAATTTCATTGTGTCCATTATTTGGCTTAGAGAGTGCCTTGTAACCTAAGGGAGCTCAAGCCGAAATGAATCCATTAGTCTTAAAAGGGTCAAAGGCCTTTTGTTCTGCTTTCGTTATACATTTAAAAAGTAAACAGATCTGTAATATGCAATGTTGAAGTGCTGCTGCATCCACTATTTTTTGCTTCTTTGGCTGTTTCAGCTTTATCCATTTATGTATTCACTTACTTAATAAGGAAGTTGTTCTATGCATTTAAAAAATATTTTTAATGGTGATGTTGGTTTTATTGTATCCATAACCCTAAAGACTGCCTTAGGAAGCAAAGCGGGTTAGGAGCAACCATGTAAATAAATTAAATATTTACTATACAGACTCCCGGACCCCACTGTTTTATGCCACATACACTCCTTACTGTCTACACTGGGAAATGGCGCTTCCTATTTCTCAGTTCCTCTTCGCTGTGCTTTGTTGCAAATTCCAGCTGTATTGATACGTGTGTATATTCTTTGGGTTTCTCAACAGTTGGCAGCTTTTGCTCATTCTAGTAGGGCTGGAGAGCCTAGTAGGGGAGCCCGTTATTGAGGCCTGAGGTGGGACACTCAAGCAGAGTGCGAATCAAGAAACCCTTCATTCAACTCTCATCTCAGCTTCACAAAGACTCTTGAGGAGAAGAACCATTTTTACACCAGTAGAGCCAATCTGAAGGAATACACTTGCAACAGTCACTACAAGCACACTTTCATTTTTAGGACTGGGTCCTCAAATAAGCACTTCTGCTAAACCAGCAGCTAAAACGGCTTGTGCCCAGCACTGATTGGCTAGTGCCTGTGCTTTCACCCGTACGACTCCTCCCTTCCCAATCCCCAGAACTGTTTGGCACTTCAAAAAAGAGAGGAATTTTCAGGTGCCACATTTAGGGATTTCCAACCCCATGGTTGTTGTTTTTTTACATTATTTTAGAAATTTACTACTGGAAAATTTTTATACAATCTTGATGTTCTTCTATTCCTCACTCATTGATCCAATTGTCAACAAGACTGGTTCTTTTCTTTTTCCCCTCACAAAACATAGATCAGAGCCTCTGTCATACACTAGAAAGGAAGGATAGAGGCAGGATTTTATTCTTCACACTTTTAAAAACCATCTCCAGTAATGTTGTGTTCAGAAGGGTGAGATTCTGTGCCCCCCCAAAAAAGGGAGGGACTTCCAGGTGTAGATTCTAGGCATTTTTCAGTTCCATTCTGCAGTCAATTGGTTGTTTCTGTATTATTTTAGAAATTTCCTACTGTAAAAATTCCAACTAAATGTACATAAGGCAGCTCCATAGATGGATATTATATTATCTAGGAAACGGCAATCCCTCGGACACAGCTGGATGATGATGGTGTTTACTTAGGCATCCTTTCTGTGTTCGGATTAGCAGAGAGTTTTGACTTCTTTCTTAAGTGATATCAAGTCTTGAGGGGAAAAAGGAAGAAACATCCCATACAAATCCTTGAAGCAAGTGTGTGGGTGTGATCTCAGCTGTGTTTTCCATTTTTCAGATGAAAAAGTTGGAATCCATCAAAGTTTACGCCAAACAAAACGTCAGTCTTTAAGTTGCCACAAGCCTCTCTCATCTCAGCTTCTGGGGCTAATTTTCTCAGAAACAAAAGTCTTCAGCCAATGTCTTGAAATGCACGGGCAGTCTTGGGAAGGATCGTCACCGAGGACCCCCGTCCGTCCCTCCCTCCCTCCATAAGTCAACACTTTAATGCTGCTTGAACAGTGGGATCCCATGCCATATCCCATGACTGTCAGAGATTAATGCGCACTCTAACCTGGCGGGTTTATTTTGCACCACAACACATGCGCAGATCCGCACGCACACATGCATAAATGCACAAATGTGGCCGAGGCTTCTGCAAGTTGCAGTCCCAACAAATACCTTTTCCAGGCTCGGGCTGAGAAATGGCCAGAGCCCCACAATTTACCAGAGTCGTAAATTTAGTCCCCAAACGAAAGTGCTAAACTCTTGTCTCTGATCCTGCAGGAAACGGCTGAACCCACAATCCACCCAAGTGTGAACAAACAAAAAAAGTGTGCATGCATGATCTCATTTCATAATAAGGTACAATTAAAAAATGACTTGGAATGCAGTCACTCTGATTTCCTGGAAAGGAAGCACTCCTAAAGTTTGCCAGCCCTTTCACACATCTGCTGCGTATGCAGACTGATAAAACCAACCTCCTTTCTTCCTGCTTTCCCCGAACAAGCAAGTCAATAAAAGACAAATCACTTGCCAATGGATGCCGTTTTGCAACAAAAACACCCTACAGCATAAGCCAGACTGTGAAACTCTTCCTTATGTCAGCACACCACGATTGTGCGGACTCTGGGCTGGGGGGGGGGGGGAGAATAACACTCTGTACATGCACAAGATCACACGTGTTACTTAATTCTTCAAAAGATCCACTCATGAATCTGGAACGTCTGAACTGAAAAGAGGCAGATCATGGTGATGCAAAACATTAAAATAATTTTAGGCATCTGGCTTAAATGAAAGCAGTTTTACTTTTAGGCGGTCAACCATCCAGCAGACTACAAGGTCAACCATCCAGCAGACTACAAGGTTACACAGAACTCTATGGCTGGTACTGAAAAGCAGGCTGATTAGCGCCGAGGGCCCTCTCCAAAAGCTTCTTTCAAGCTCAGATCTGATTTTCCGCCACCTCGTCAGCATTTCAATCCTTCAGGACAATGACTTCTTGAAAAACCGAGGCAGGGAGCAAAAAGTCCAGGAATAGATGTAGAGAGAGGAATTTGCAAGCTGTTGGAAAGAGGGGTGCTGGAGGCAGAGAGGCGCAGCTGAGAGGAAAAGAGTCAAAAAAAAAAACACGAAACAGGAAACCGAACATGTAGGCGCACGGGGGGGGGGGGGGAATAAAAGTTTTTGCACGAAGAATTATGTTGTGCCAAGAAGTGGGCTTAATCAGACAGGCATGTAAAGCCATAAGAAAGAAAGAAAGAAAGAAAGAAAGAAAGAAAGAAAGAAAGAAAGAAAGAAAGAAAGAAAGACGGGAATCTTTTAATCCAAATCGAAAAGTGACACATCAAAACCCTTATCAAATGAAATCCCTCGGCGCGAAAGCAAGCAATCAATCAATCAATCAATCAATCAATCAATCAATCAATCAATCAATCGAGATGGATACACCGATCGTACCTTCCGCCCGCTTGCCTTCTTTCTGCAGGGAGCCACGCAGAACTCTTTAAGCCGTTCTTTGCTCCGCCGACTCCATGTCTGGCGGCTTCTTCCGCAGTCAAAGCGGAGTAAAAGGGAGGAGGAGGAGGAGGAGGAGGAGGGGGGGGAAGCCACCACCAGAAACCCCCCTCCCCTCCACGCAGATCACAGCCCCCCAAAAAATAAGGGGGTGGGAGAGGTCGAGAGAGCCTGCGCTGGCGAAAGCGGGAGGCACTTGCCTTGATGTCCAAGGGATTCCCTCCCCAAAAAAAGGAAAGGAAAGAAAAAAAAGAGGGGGGGGGAGAAAGGACTTTTTTTTGTTCCCCCCCCAGCTGTCAGCTTGCAAAGGGCGAGGTTTGCACGCAGGTCAGGAGGCGAGGGAGAAGGGCGAGTAATGCGCGATCGGGCGAAGGGCGGCCGGGCGGGCAAGTTCCTCGCGCCGCGCGCGGTCTGCCGGGCGGGCTGGATCGCGGGCGGGCCGCCGGACAAAAGCGCCCGGAAGAGGTGACGGCAAAGGCGGCGGCGGCCAATGGCAGGCCGGCCAGGACGAGGGCCGGGGCCCGGGCCGGGAGGAGGAGGAGGAGGAGGAGGAGGACGCCGCCTTGCCCGGGACTTGCGCCGCATCCCGGCGCCTCTCGCGGCGCGCTGGGGCAAGCCCGAGGGCGGGCGGACGGGGGGGGGGGGAGAGAGAGAGAGGCTCCGGCGAGGGACGGGATCCCCCCCCCGCCGGCGGGGTGGGGGGCGCGCAAGGCACACCCACACCCCCGTGGAAAGGAGCGCACAGCGGCCACGAACGAACGACAGCAAAAGTCTTTTGATTTTATTCACTAACTAACTAACTTCCAAAAGTAAAATGGCTTTAATGACATTAAGTAACTAACTAACTTCCAAAAGTAAAATGGCTTTAATGACATTAAGTAACTAACTAACTAACTTCCAAAAGTAAAATGGCTTTAATGACATTAAGTAACTAACTAACTAACTTCCAAAAGTAAAACGGCTTTACTTTGATTGATTCACTAACGTCCAAAAGGAAAACGGCTTTACTTTGATTGATTGATTAATTAACTAACTTCCAAAAGTAAAACCACTTTAATTGCATTAATCAACTAACTTCCAAAAGGAAAACTGCTTTAATTTATTTATTAATTAATTAACTAACTTCCAAAAGGAAAACGGCTTTACTTTGATTAATTAACTAACTTCCAAAAGTAAAACTACTTTAATTTAATTAATTAATTAATTAATTAATTAACTAACTTCCAAAAGTAAAACTGCTTTAATTACATTAACTAACTACCATTAACTACCATTTAATTACATTAACTAACTCATTTCTCATGAGAGGCCATCTGATGAGAAGAGAAGACTCCCTGGAAAAGACCCTGATGTTGGGAAAGTGTGAAGGCGAGAGGAGAAGGGGACAACAGAGGACGAGATGGTTGGACAGGGTCATCGAAGCTACCAACATGAATGTGACCCAACTCTGGGAGGCCGTGGAAGACAGGAGGGCCTGGCGTGCTCTGGTCCATGGGGTCACGAAGAGTCGGACACGACTTAACGACTAAACAACAACAAACTACCAAAAGTGAAGCTGCTTTAATTACATTAACTAACTTCCAAAAGTAAAACTGCTTTAATTACATGAATCAACTAACTTCCAAAAGTAAAACTACTTTAATTTAATTAATTAATTAACTAACTAACTAACTTCCAAAAGTAAAACTGCTTTAATTACATTAATTAACTAACTTCCAAAAGTAAAACTGAGCCAGCTTGGTTAATATTTTCTCCTCATCCAGCAAGGTATTAAAAATAGGGACCTGGAAAATGGGCCAAGGGCTGGTTTGAAGCCCTGCCTGGGTTTGTTTGGGGATGTAATGGGGGAGAGATGCTTTAAACAATGGGTCTCCTCAGGTTATCAGTTTATTAAGGGATGAAGCGGTGTTCAGTTTTCCCAAGGATGGCCCTGGCTACTAGCCAGAGGGAGGCATTGGCCTCAGGCAGCAGAGTGCATAGGACGAAGAAAAAATTGCCATCAACTTGTCTTTTGGGTATGTGGGTTGGGATGTTTAATTTTGGTTTTTGTATAATTGCTATGTTTGTGTTTCTTAAAGTGTTGTTTGTTTTATCATATTGTGAACTGCCCAGAGCGGCCTTGGTAGCCAGATGGGCGGTATAGAATTAATTAAATAAATAAACAAACAAATAAGCATAAGCCACTTGGCACTGCCTGGTCCCTCAGCACACACACATACCCCTGCTGCTCTTTATGAACAACCCCTAAAGGCTGGAGGGAGAGTGAAGCTCAGTCTTATTTTTGCAGGGAGAACAGAGCTTCTCCATCTTCTACTTCCATTTATATGGCCTATTTGATTTTTATATTGCCCATCTAATGGCATTAATGTGTACGATTATATCTTCAGTTGTCTGAAGCACTATTCTGCAACAAACCATTATTGATTTTGCCAAATTCTCTACGTCTCTCCCTTGCTTCTCTGTTAGTGTCGCGTTCTGCTACCACGACTGCCCTTCAAGAATTTCTCCACCACATCACCATTTCAACTCTGTTTTCTTCTGCTGAGATAACTGTTAATTCCTGAAGATATTGGTGTATCTTAATCTGATGTCTCGCATCTTCCTTGACATGATCAACCCCCTGCAGCAGTCTATAAATTCCCCCCATTTTCTCCTTTTGGATGCCTAAGTTACTTCTCCAAAGTTCTAAATTTTCCAGATTTTTTTTAAAAGGGTGGCAGTAATGCTTAGAGTTGCCAACATTTCTACCTACAGCTGTAGCTATGCTTTTAGGAGGGGGCTGGTTTGCTACAATGGGCCGACATAGCATCGGTGTAAGCCTTGAGCATCACCAATGAATCTTCTGCTAAAGCCAGTTGCATGACATAATAGTTTATTGTTGTCGTCATTTCTGGTCAGTTGGCAACTCCAGATACTTTCTCCTGTGTTTTTAGCAGAAAAAGGCTCCCCCCCCCCAAAGTAGGAAATCTCTTGCTTCTCCCCACCAGCAAACAGAGTTCCTTGCGCCTTCTCTATTTCACACAGTCAAATAGAACACACTCCATGGCTGGAGTGGGTGCGTTATTTTGGAGAGAGATTGTTAAAAAAACAAAAAAAGTAGATTAAGGGTGAATGTTCAGAAAACAGCAGTGGAAGATCTCTGCTCCTAGAACTCTTTATGTTCCTCGCAGCTCTAACTACAGAGGAAGTACAACTCTGGTTTCCTTTCCTGCTGCTTCTTTAGAATGGCTTTTCCGGTATTCGTTGGGATTTCTCTGCATGGCAAGAATCCAACCGGTCTGCAGACACAACACGTCTGT
Source organism: Intellagama lesueurii (assembly GCA_037013535.1). Classification (NCBI taxonomy): domain Eukaryota; kingdom Metazoa; phylum Chordata; class Lepidosauria; order Squamata; family Agamidae; genus Intellagama; species Intellagama lesueurii. The sequence goes on along the minus strand of JBAJHW010000006.1, from coordinate 121,655,261 downwards.
GCTCCAGTGGTTGTCTTAACCTTCTCATTTTCTGCACCAGCTCACCGGTCTGGATTTGGGGGGGGGGGGGGGATCATCATGAACCACACAACTGAGTTATTGTCAAGTCTTGGCTTGTGGGCCGCACTAGTATCAACAGTGTGTGTAGAGCAACACCAGACAACGTTACAGAAGGCTGGGTTCAGATTTAGGATCATGCAAGTGGGCTGGTGCAACTCATGTGCCCCCCCCCTGAAAATGCAACAGAGGAGATGAGGAGTCCCTCATCCATGGGGTAGGCAGGGACATGGAGGCTAAGAGGGAAGGAGGATCCAGATTCTGGAAAAAGTTACTTTCTTTTGGATGTGCAGAAGTACAGGACACAAGTTCCTAGGAGGAAATGTGGATGAGACTCTGAATGTTTTGCCTTGGAAAAAAAGCAAACTGAAAACAATGAGGAAATATGCTGGCACTCCATAAATATCTGAAGGGCTTTCTTCCCACAGAAGAAAGCAAAGACTTGATTTAAGGGGTCCCCTGCGGTCCGGAGCCCCAAGGTCCAGTAACAGCATAAATCAAGGTATGTTTGCCAATGTTGTGGAAATTATGAGTTACCAGCGGTCTTGTGAGCTGTAACGAGTTACTTTGGGGTAGCTTGTTACCAGTTCTTATGTGCACGTATCACTGTCGACCCTTTTACCAAGAGATTGTTGTTATGTGCCTTCAAATCAGAACCGACTTACGGTGACCCTAACAGAGTTTTTCAGTGTAAGTGAGATATTTAAGGAGTGATTTTACCAGTTCCACTCCACCAGTGAGTTTCTAGGGCTGAGCGGGGATCCGAACCCAGACCTCCTGAGTCCTAGTCCGTTACTCTATCCACTATACCACACAGGCTATCCAAGAGAGAGCCAAGGATTATAGAATGACAAATTGATCTCATCTGCATCCAAAGAAGTGTCTGTCGTTTTACACATTCCTTGAGTTGGCCTTTGGAGTTCATAACCGTTTTCAAAGCTTTCTGTATACATATAGCATTCTTTGGTGTTTCAAGTAGGCAGGTGGAAAAATACCATGGGAGCTCATTCTGACTACCGTGCAATAGCGGGTGGTGTCATGGTCAGTCTAGAAGTGCAGACATCCATCATGATCATCCTCCAAACCATGGGTTGAGTGCTGCCACCCCGTAGACATTCATCAGGAAAAATATTTGTAAACACCTTGTTTTCAAGAAACCTCCCGAGTGCATAATCCTCTTTTTAAACAAGGCTTGTGCTCCTCGTGCGCCTTCTTTTAAGCAAAATGTAGAGGACAAAAGTGCTCACTCCATTAAATTCCAGCATGGAGTGGTGGATTCCATGGAGGTGAATTCCCCCCACCCTCCGGACATGCCGGGTGCGCATCCTGGTCTACCCAAATCCTCAAGATTTTCCAATACACTTCTCCCTTCAACCACGCTGTGGTTAGGGGTGCTGAACCCCCATGTAGTTCAAAATCTGTGTATAACTCTTAGGGCCGGGCTCTTGCCATCAGACAAGGGGGGCAACCGCACCGCAAACAACAGATAGCAGCACAGTATTTACTGAAAGTTTATTTATTTTGTTGTTGTTGTTTAGTCGTTAAGTCGTGTCCGACTCTTCGTGACCCCATGGACCAGAGCACACCAGGCCCTCCTGTCTTCCACTGCCTTCCCTTTTTATTTATTTATTGGGGAGCAAATCCATATATACCACCATACCGTAGACAACCAAACTAGAATTGCAACAGCTCAGGCCTGTGCAATTGAAGGGAGAAGTGTGATTTATTTTCCCAGCTGCTGTGAAAGTATTGCTCTATTCAGAAGGAATAGGGAAGTGTGTACGGGGTTGAGTGGAGTGGGAGAGCGGATGATGTAATAACGGTCATGGCCGATCCTGGCGCCAGGGACCCAAGCTGATGCAACACAAACTTTTGCTCACTTTGGTTTTAGCCAGAGGTGGAACAGCTGGCTGCAAAGAGGCCGTGATGGCCCATGCTCCTTTTTCCGCTGACCCAACAACTTCCCTCCTTCAAATGCTCCAAGGAACAGCTGCTTCAGGCACATCTGTCTCTTGAGGTGTAGGGAGCCATATTGAACCAGGGCAGGGCTAGATTTTCCCCACCCCACAGCCCATCTGACACCATCGGGGTCTGTGCTAAAACATCGGGAACAGGTCTTTCCGACCAGTGTTTTGGGGGAGAAAGAGCGACTTCTATTCCATGCAAGGAGGGTGGGAGGGGTAAACTGAGATTCAGCCCTACTGTCTGCCAACTCACATCATCCCGAGCCGTTTGTTAGGCTTGCTGGGGCTGATGGGAGTTGTAGTCCAAATGGCACCTGTTCCCCAGCTATAAGCTGGCAGAATCTTCAAGTGCTGCCTCCTCTTCTAGAAATCTGTGCTGACATTGGTGGATTCTGCCTAGCTAAGCTGTACCGCGCCCCCCCCCCCCCACACCTATTCGCTCAAATCTGTAGATCTGTAAATGCCGCTCACTGCCAGGAAGCCTTCGGGGACTTCCTTCCTAAGGAAACCAAACCTGGGTGAATACCAGTGCTTGCAAAAGTTACCTTTATGGACTACATCGCCTGGAATTCCCAGGACTATCGTCGATAGAAGTAACTTTTCCAGGATGCACCCCTGGAAATTCTCACCACTCAGAAAACCAGGAAAAGTGGGGCAGCATTATTATTTCTGCAATGTTTTGTATCGTGAGTGCATGCACCCTGGTTTTTAAATGGTACTTTTTAGTTGTTTTGCAACTTTGGCTTTTTGCTGGTTGCGTTTATTTTTCCCTCTCCCGCCTCTTGCTTTCTGTTGCACGCAAGTAAGCTCTGGCCTTCGACCCGCTTTAGTCTCAAATAAAATCAGTTTTCCTAGCCATATCTGCTGGCCTTTTATTTTGATTCCCTCCCCCAGCTTCCAAAACACAGTGGATCTTATTTTACCTCTGATGAGGAAGTGAGAGCATATGGCTTTTGAGATAAGAGATTTATGCTCGCTGTCCACAGAGCGGCCCGGCCGCTTTCCACAGGAGCCCGTTTATAAATGAAATTGTGCGTAAGCAGCCCATCAGTTTGTGATTGTTTCTGTAATTTTTCCGTCCCGCAACTGGGTCTCTTCCCCATTCCCCCACCCCCTCTTTCCTTCTCACTATCCTATGTGCAAAGCGAAAACTACAATTTTCCTGCATCGATATACTTTTATAAAGCAGGCGAATGTGAGGTCCTTTACTAGAGCTCGGTTTGACCTTACGATAAGCTTGGGAGGCTCAGCCCCACTGTGTTGCAGAATTGGGTGGAAGCAGAAGGCCAGCCATTTTCATCTTTAACCCCAATGGCATGTTGCAGTTTTGAATGTTTGGTTAAATTTCTCTAGCTGTGCAGCAAAAGTGGAGGGATTCCTAGAGCAGAATAGCTTCAAGCTCTCCTGAGTAGACCACCTGTTTTCTCATTAAGCTGGCTTGTACAGTCTCAATAACTCACTCAGAGACATTTGTAAGAGAAAGAATAAAGGTTTAATTTCTTACAAATGAAGGGATCAAACAGCAAACTGACAAACATGACTGCTTTCAGCAACAGACTTCAACAGACTCGCTGTGAGACAGAAGGCGAGAGGGATATACCCCACTCACCGGAGAGCCGTCCCTCCTCAACAGCAAGGATAAGGAAGCGAGACCCAAGCCCGCACCAGAGCCTACAGCGAGACCTCAGCAAGAGCCAGAAATAGAGGAACTGACAGAAGAGGTGCAGAAAGTGACGATGGGGGAGGTTCAGGAGGAAAAGACGGGAAAGGAGAGGAAAAAGAGGGTTGAGTTTGAGGCAGGAACGGGGGAGGTAGAGCCCGGTGGGGAATGGGTGTGGATGGAGGATCCCTGGACAGGATTACGGGAGAGGCTAAGAGTGCCTAAGGAAGAGGCAGATTATAGGAGAGCGGAGATTCCACCCAGACCCTCTTATTGGGGAGAAGCCGAGGCGAGAGAGTGGAGGAGGAGACTGAGAGAAGAGAAAAAACAAGTTGAGAGAGAAAGGAGAGAAAGATTGGAATGGAGAGTAAGGGAGATGAGGAGAAGGAGTTACAGGGACGATCCTGGGATAGCCGAGACTCCCGAGAGATGGATCCTGTGGGATGATGACCGGGATGTTGGAAGGCTCGACGAGGCAGACTGTAAGAGACCGGGTCCCCTCAGATCTACCGGGACCATGGAACCATAGTTATGGAAACCCCTTCCTGTTTGAAGATTGGAAACCCCTTCCGGACCCGTCGGCAGAAGGAGAAAAGACCCACAATCATGTTGCAGACCCCTGTTGATTGTTCAATGCACCCATAAATCTTTCACCTGTTTTGAAGCAACAAAAATCTACTGATTTCTTTGAACCGAACAGGGAGCCAAAAGTCGAACCCTCACACTCACTGCTTTCAACAGACTACAGAGGGGGAAAAAGACACAGAGCAGAGAGGCGGGGCTCTCTTCACATTCAGAAGCATTAGGGGATGATTGGTTACTGCTAGAAGGATTGACAGTCACCCCACTCCAGAAAGATCGTTCCCAGCCACGTGTTCTCCAGGCAGCATGCGAAGCTGTAAAAAAACAAAACCCTACATGTCTATCTGTTGTATGGCAAAGCTACTGTAGTGTAAAACTGCTGGATCTTTTAACCTGAATGTTACTCTCTAGAAACTTCCAGCCAGCATGCAATACAAAATCTAATTTTTCTAAAGTCTGGCCGAGAATGGAGTGCTCTGACATATATGGTGTGTTCAACTTTCCCTGCCGGGGCCGGTCCTACTATCAGACAGAGAAAAGGCGTAACAACAATTCACATAGTTTATTTTTTATTTATTTATTTATTACATTTATAGCCCGCCCATCTAGTCATATAGACTACTCTGGGCGGGTAACAACATATGATGTAACAATTTAACAATTTAAAATCATAACGATATATTACTAAATAAACAATGATCCAAGATGGAATTTATTTATTTGTGTAGCAAACCCTGGGTGTCATGAAGAGGCAGCAAATTCCTAGTTATTTAATGTTTTCTTCTTGTACTTTTATTGCCAGGGTACTTTCAGCCCTTGCAGGATTTTCTGCCTCGCATACCAAAATAACTCACTTTCACACAGATGGGGCAACCCACAATTAAAGAAGTGAATCTATCACTTTACTATGTTCGGTCAAGCCTTTCAATTCTGTTCCCCCCCCCCCCCAATATATTTTTTTCCTTCACAGGCAGGCTGTATTCTGGGGGGGGGGGGGGGAATGGAGAACTTATAATAATAATTCCCCGTTGCTGGTGATGCTGCTGGTTGAGAGGTTCTGGGAGCTGCAGATCATAGAATAGTGAAGTTGGAAGGGCCCTATAAGGTCATCAAGTCCAACCCCCTGCTTGATACAGGAATACGAATCAAAGGATATCGGCCAGGTGGTTGTCTTATGTTTCTCTTGAATGCCTCCAGTGTGTGAGCACTCACCACCTCTTGAGGTCATTGGTTCCGTTGTCGTACTGCTCTAACAGTTAGGAAGTTTTTCCTGATATTCAGCCTAAATCTGGCTTCCTTTAGCTTGAGCCGCTTATTACGTGTCCTGCACGCTGGGATGATCAAGAATATATCCTGCCTCTTCTCTGTATGACTACCTTTCAAGTATTTGAAAAGTACCATCCTATCTTCCCGCAGTCTTATTTTCTCAAGGATAAACTTGCCCAGCTCTTTCAGTCTTTCCTCCTAGGGCTTGGCATCCAGTCCCCTGATCATCCTCGTTGGCCTCCTCTGAACTTGCTCCAGTTTGTCAGCATCCTTCTTGAAGTGTGGTGTCCAGAAAAAAGTAGCATTGTTAAGCCTTGGCAGGTGGTGAGAGAAATCCTACCCATCAGGTACGTACATACCTCTGTGACCAAATTAAAAGGACCTGAAGCCATGCTGAGAGAAAAGAGACATGCTTTTTAAAATCTACACGATATTTGCATCAGATCCCAGTCAGGCCTTACTTAGCCCTCTTCATCCACCCGCCAGCCTGTTTGCTTAAAAATATGTTCATACGTTTGCATCCAATAAAACCTTGGAACAATCGGCCATCAAATTGAACTTAATACAGAAAGTAGGTAAAAAAAAAGAAAAGAATAAAAGATTAAAAATAGTAAAACCCATTAAAAACAGGGTTGCTTCAGGGCAGAGAGAACCACATAGGCCGCTATAAGCTCACTGGCAGGACGATGGAATGTAAATTCTGGCAAACTGTATATATAAAAGATAAAGGATTTTGCGCTGTGGAGGTATTATGCAAATCGAAAAACAAGTGTGGGTAATAATGGACCACTGAAATTGTAGGTTTTCGAATCCAGCATGATCTTTCTGCAGGCACTAAACATTTCATAACAGGGGAAGGAGATAAAAGTACCCCAACTTGTCCTGACCTAATTAATTTTGTATGTATTTATTTCACTTTTGTGGTGCTTTTCTCTCGACTCTGGGACTCAAATGTAGCAGCATTAGAATCAGAGTTAAAGCAATGTTTCAGGGTAGATCCTCCAAACTCGTTGTGTCAGGTGTCGCCTCAGGGAATGAGGGCCCAGTTTCCCAGTCTCTGCACAAAAAGGGTTGCCAAGCATCTTGTACATTCTTGTGGCTACGCCTTCAATCCGGAGCAGAGGAACACACAACCATGGCAGTCTCCGTGTTTCAGGATGCGCTGCAGACTGACTTCTGTCGGGCCAAATATGTCAATGGGAACCAAATTAAGAGTTCTGCCTAGCGGTTGGAGGAAGAGGTAGTCTTCTGGCAAAACAATTCTTCTCAAGTGATGGCAAAAGGAAACATTTTTCATGCAGGGAGTGTCTTGATGCCATAGGTTGCACAGGGAAATGGCCCCAAACCCAGAAATTACAGTACAGTATATATATCCATCAGCGCCATCTACTGGCTGTTATCGTTGGACAAAACTCTTTTGCAGGTTGACTAACAAAGATGTTGGAGTTTTCCTGGTCTAATAAAAGTGTCAGCTGGCTGGATAGATCAGTGGTTTAGGTAGGTTGGGAGTTCGATTCCCCATTTGTGCCTCCTGGGAAAAGAGCCAGCCTGGGTGGCCTTGGGCCAGCTGCACAATCCCAGGGCACTTCCCAGAAGAAGGGAAGGGTCAACCATTTCATTCTGTACCTGGAAAACCTTGAAAAGAGTCGCCATAAGTCAGAATGGACTTGACGTCACATTATTATTATTATTAATAAAGGCGTCACATTCTTCTAAATTTGTATTGTGAAATGACCACATGGCTTCCTTTGTGTTTTGGTTTTTTTTAAAAAACTTTGGAGACACCATGAAAAGCCACTCCTAAGGACTGCTGGAGATTCTATACATTTATCAAGCTGAATTGCATGAACTCGTTCACCAGCTGAGCAGGAGAACTTAGAACACCATCTGCTGACACACTAGGTAAATATAAGATTTTAATTGGGTGTAACTGGACTGGAGGGGCTTATGGAGAGTGATGGGCTGCCTCTGTCTGAACACTGAGTGGAAATTTCCAACCACAGAGTACTGGGGTGAAGCACTAAATCACAGCCTATCTGTAACCAGCTTTAAACTCAGCCAAAACAGAGGGTGCCTGATAACTTTTGCCGTGGTTTTTTGGGACATTTCTTTATCATTTTAGGCAAACAAGGGAGTCCTAGATCAAATCAAGCCTGAACTGTTTCTGGAGGCAAAGATGAAGAAACTGAAGCTGTCCTACTTTGGGCACATCCTGAGAAGGCAGGATTCTCTGGAGAAGACCATCATGCTGGGAAACATGGAAGGCAGCAGGAAAAGAGGAAGACCCAACACGAGATGGACTGAATCCCTCAAGGAAGCCACAGGCTTGATGTTTACAAGACCTGAGCAGGGCAGTTGAGGGCAGGACATTTTGGAGCGGGTTCATTTATAGGGTTGCTATATGTTGGAAGTGACTTGACGGCACATAACAACAATACAAGTTACTGATGTGTGCCTGAAGATGTGTATTTTTATTCCATGAAACCTTGCATTAATTGTTTGATTTTTAGTGGTCTAATAAAGGTGTCAGATTCTTCTACATTTGTATTGATTAAAGATCTGCAGCTCAGACCCTTACTGGGAGTGCTACCAGTTTTGCAGAGCTCACTAGAGTCTTGTCTACTCTGCTGGCAGGGTAGGATCCTGATAGCTCGATCACTGCATTGTCTCTGCCCAGATTCCAGATGTTCAGACTCCCAAGTCCCTGCCTTTGGGCCCAGTTAAATAACTGAGCCGTGGAAATCAGAGCCAGAAGCTATCAGGCTGACAGCCGTATGGACAGCTTTAAAAGAGGACTCAATAAATTCACGGAGGTTAGTGTCATCAGTGGAATGTGAGAAGGCTTTTAATTGAAATAATATCAACTGTGGGTCCTGATGGCAATTTTCAGAGTATCTATTTAATTGTATTTTAATTGTTTTATCTTTTTATTGTATTTTAATTGTATTTTAATTGTTGTAAGCCGCCCAGAGACCTTTGGGTAGAGTGGGCGGCATATAAATTAAATAAATAAATAAATAAATAAATAAATAAGTAAGTATGATTCAGCATAAGCTCTTTCCGAACAAGATACGGAACATGGAAATTGTTAAAATTTGGGATGAACAAACTAAAATGGACTGAGATAGGATTTTCAACCAGATGCTTATAAAGTGTTTTACTTTGGAGATGACGTGGACAGAGGAAATAGATTTATTCAAATAGTGAGGTGAAACATAGCACAAGCAGTTGGGGCTATAACGTAAGATCTGGCCAGATAAAACTGATCAGATTTTTAGGAGAACTCATCAACCATCATTCAAATCTATACTCCAACTAGAGAGGCTAGGAAAAATTAAAAGAAAGCTTTTCTGCAAGGAGTTGGAGAAGAGGAAACGGATCACACTCCAACACAGGATGTGCTCATCACTATGGGTAACTGGAACGCAAAAGTAGGAAATAAAGTAAACCAAACATCTTTGGGTAATTTGGCTCAGAAATCAGAAATGATGCAGGATGGTGACTCAGAATTCCAGGAAGCTAATAATTTTCTTATTGCAAATACATACTTCAGGCAACCTAAGGGAGGATTGTACATATGGATCCATGAGATAGCCAATATAGAGATCAAATACAATATATAATTGGAAGCAGAAAATGGAACGCACCTATTCTTTCTGCAAAAATAAGATGAGAGGTGTACTGTGGGATATATTGCTAATATAAAAAAACAGAATTAAGCTGAAGAAGAACAATAAAACATGCTGATAAAATATAATTTAAATAAAATTTGTGAAGAATTAAAATCTATGTAAAGAGCAGATTTGCATTATGAAACATAGTTGGCTGCACACAATAATTGTTGATTGATGTTCAGTACTATCACACACACAAAAAAAAGATCCTCCTGTAGTCAAAATAAAAGAAAAGCCTTGATAGATTGATTTATCAGACCCTTAAAACATTTAACAACAGTTAAGAAGGAAAAGTAAAAGATGATAGAAATAGGATAGGAATACTAAAACTTTTCAGTCACTCACATGTGGAAACAAGGAGAACTCTTATAATAACCATTGCAAAGAATGATAGAATAAAGAATAGTAAACATTAATGTTGGAAAATAAAAATGTGAGATAGTTCTGCCTCTGGTTAGCAATCAAAATGGAAACTGCAGGCAAAAGGTCAGAAGAACTGAGACTTGGAAGAAGAGCTGTGAAGAAACTAGAGCAGATCCTCAAGTCAAGTGCAAGGATGTGCTGTTGGGGGTCAAAGGTCAAGATCATCCATGCTCTTGTATTCCCTAATATTATGTTTGGATATGAAAACTGAACGGTGAAGAAAGCCAACAAGAAAAAAAAACAATTGATGTCGTTGAATGTGGTGTTGGTTATGGATTCAATCAAGCCTGAACTCTCGCTAAAATGAAAAGGATGCTATTGTACTTTGGACAGATTATAAGAAAGACCATAACGCTGGGAAAAGTTGAAGGCATTAGGAAAAAGGGAAGATTTCACAGGAGGTGAATGGACCTTCATTCAATTGACCTTGACCTTCAGTTTGCAAGACTTTTTGGAGGTCATTAACTCATTGGGATGTCAAAAGTCAGTAGTGACTTAACAGCGCATAACTGCGAAAAGGACCTTCAATGGCTACTAATCAGGATGACGGCGCATCACCTCCCTTGTCAGAGGCCACACGCCTTTCTCTGTCGACTGCGGGTGAATGGGAGATGGCGGGTGCCGATTAAATAGGACTTTGGTCTGCCCCAGCAGTGCTGTTTTACTTGCACGAAGTCTGGCCGATCCCGAGACCATCTGTGAAATACGGCCCACGGCCCTCACACCCTCATACGCTCAATGCAGGCCTGATTTTGCCCCTTTCAGGGTGCTGTATGTCACGTCTTTGTTTGAATCACTTTGGGACCACATCAGGAGCAGAGAGGGAGCGCACAAGTCAGCCTGGCGAGATCAGATGGTTATCACCGTCATGAACAATAGGAAAATGGTAGAAAATTTAAAAATAGCTCCTTCACGCATGGGAAGCCTAATAAATCAATAGGGAGAGAGAGGAAACGTGAGTAATTTTGTAATAAAGATGATTATATAAAGTCACTCAGGGGATCCAACGCCAGCTCGGGGTATAATGAGAGAACTGTGTATATGTAACCCCAATGGACTCTCTGGTTCAGCCCAGTAGATCGGGAACAACTGGGAAGGGACTGTGATTCAGGATTTGAGCTGAAAAAGACCAGGAGAGCTGGAGAAGGGAGAAGCTGCTGTTCCCATGGAAGAGGCGAAGCCGCTTGCCACTTTGGTTCAGGGTTCTATATTTGGAGTCTATTCCCTTACGTTGTGGATGTCAACCTCGAGTCGGCTACCTAATCCGATGGGATCAAACGTAGTCCATGAGCAGAGGCCTGACTGCAGTACTGCAGTTTATAGCTGGGGCTTTGTTCTCATTGGTCTTGAAAGAGACATTTGGATTCTTCAAATGGCACTTTCCAGATTTCGTTGGGCATTAAGTTGTCTTCTGTAGGAGATGCCGTCTCCTGATAAGCTTGTTGCTGTTGTTGCTAGGCTGCCAATGCTGCAGGAGAAAGTGCCCGCAACAAGACGTCGTTGGGCGCACGACTAAATATAAAACTCCATTGCGCCACCTTCATCAGCCGAAGCAGACGCCAGTGAATCAAAGCTGAATGTGACTAACCGGTGAGTCACCGGTTGTATGGCAGATTTTAATTATAGACACAATGGCATGGAAGTTGAGCAGTAAACTTGGAAAGGCTCTTTAAGCTGCCCTGGAATACAGTTAAAATGCCACGTTCCCATCCTTCTGAGTGCTCAAGTACAGCTTTATTTTGAACGTCAGTGCAGAAGAACAAGCTATGTGTCTTGAGAGGAACAGATCCTTTTCATCTGGGTGTTTCTCAAAATGCTAAATTACAGCGGAAATCTTCCCCTCTAGACGCTTCCTTTAGAAAGACCTCCCCCATTTTCAAAAATGTTTTTCTAGCGGCATGTAATTTTACATGAACTCAGAGCTTGGAACAGTTTTGAGGCATCCTGGAAGCAGTCTCCAAAATGTAAAATTTCCAAGTTCCAGAATAGCTTGGTGGTTTCGGTCTCTGGCTGCGGAGCCAGAGGTTGGGAGTTCGATTCCCCGCTGGGCCTCCTGGGACTGGACTCCGTGATCCACAGGGTCCCTTCCAGCCCTGCAGCTCAAAGGTGATTATGATTTAAAAATGCTCTTTCACCACCATGTAGGTAAGCAGTTGCCTTCGACAAGAGCGGGTTCAGTGGCACAGTAGAGGGTGTGCATCTCTTGTGTGTCCTGGCATTTTGACTGCACAAGCATAAATACTGGAATCCTTAATCCGTGCCGCAGGTGCAGTGGAATATAATGCAGTCAAGCAAGCTATAGTGGTGGTGACACAGAAAGTGAGAAGAGAGATAGGTTTCACAGAGGAAATGCACACTTCTGTGTTCCGATGGCCACCGTCTTTTCTGCTAAGGCACTAAAATGTGCTGCATCGTTGTCAAACCGTCCGTGCACGTGTGCAGTACAGAAGTGGCCGGTCCAGTTGCAAAACGTCAAACCACACCCAACGCAGCTTGTTTTTCAGGTCCCGTTTCGGCAGCTGGTGTGGCCCCCCGCACAACTCCATCGAACCATTAAGTCTTGCAGGAACAATCCCTTGCCTTCCGCCTGGGTGCTCACTCCATCTCCACTGGTCCTTTTCCAACAGGAAGTCCTGATGACGTGGCATTTCTTGCCCTCAAATGAAACGGTCGTCGTTACGTGTCCTAATAGAGCTTCAAAGGTCAGATATTTGAGAGAAAAAACCCCAATAAACCGGGTGGTCTCCATAGAAAACAATACAAATGGTGAAGCCGACGATACGTTTATTAGACCGTTGGGAAAATCAGATTGCGAGCTTTTGATGGTAGAATATTCATGATCATCATCCTAGAACTGCAGAACTGGAAGGGACCTTTATGGATCATGGAGTCCAGCCCTGATCAAGGAGACCCAGTGGGGGAATCGAACTCCCAACCTCTGGCTCCGCAGGCAAAGACCTAAACCACTCAGCTCTCCAGCAGCTTCTACTCCATCTTCTTCAGGTGGTTTCAAAAGTTTCATGGCACGGTTGTTATAGAATATGCCAGGTAAGCATTCTTAAGCAGCAAGAACGTGGTGGGTGGGTGGGCAGAAACCCCCCTCGAGGAGCATCAAACAGCCTCATGGATTTTTGTACCCCTCTCTTCAGAGTCACCAAGCATATCGAGGAGGAGTGTCACGCCATGTCAAACCCATTGGGTGAGCTGGGATTTGAACCCAGCCCTCCTAAGTCTCAGCCCATCACTCCATCCACCACACCGAGTTATCTGTGAAACAAAACTGGGCCGAACGAAATGTCAAACACAAAAGAGTGAGCAAAGTTTTTTAGTTCACTGGAACGGTTTTATCAGGTTGGAGAGAAATTTGCATCTCATACCCGACTCCACAAATGGAAAATTATTTCACTGTAAACCACCTTTATTCCTCACCAGCAGGGCTTGGAACACTTCTAGCTTTCTTTTATGTATTTTTTCTTTGCAAACTGACACTCCATCAGTACTCAGTAGGAGGGAGATCAGGGTTTTTTTTTTACTACAGGACCCATAATTCCCAAGGCAGTACTATCGTCCAAACCTACCCCTACCCCAGGCGATATATTGGCCATGGGGCAGGGTGGAGGAAGAGAAGATAAATTAACGACACCTTAGACTGGTTGCATATATTTCATTAAGAATGTGGAGAAGTTTCTTTTAGGGATCAAAAGTCCCAGAATCCCCAAGGCTAATAGGTTCCGGGAGTCATGGTCCAAAAAAGTTAACTACAGTAGGACCCCTGCATCCGTGGGGTAAGCATCTGCCGATTCACTTATCCACGGTCTGAAAATATTAAATATATACTGTAAAAAGAAACATTCCCAGAAATCTATACAATCTATACAAGTATACAATTACATTGTATATTTTATTTATTTATTTATTTATATTTGACTTTTACCCCGCCCCTCTAGACAAAGTCTACTCGGGGCGGCTTACAATCAGTTATAAAAACATCATAAAATGTAACAATATAAAACAGATATATCATAAAAAACAATCACATACTTAAAACAACAAAATATAAAATTCAAGATGGAAGAAAAGGAAACTAAAAAAAATATATTAGAAATACATATTTCTAACAATGTAATTATCAGGACTAACTACTGAGGGAGGCCGAGACCATGCTAGGTATAGCGTTAGCAAGAAGCCGCGTTTTTCAGCATCCGCAGGGAGAATTGGAACGCAGCTCCCGTGCATAGGGGGGGGGGGGGTCCTACTGGATTCTAATTCCTGACTCTTTCCACACACGCCAGCTCGCCCTCATCCACGTGGAGGCTGGCTCACACGACACCCTTGCAGTGTAGCGTAGCGCGCCGAAAAGGCGGCGGGCGACTACCCTGAAACTGTGTGTACGTGTGAAAGCGAGGTTCCGCGAGCCCCGCCAGGCCACCTTAGACACGTGAAAACGACGGGACGAGGGAGGGAACGGAACGAGATGGGACGGGGCGGGCGGGCGAACGCGCGCGCCTGGCTTTGACCCGCGGGTCGGCCGCTCGTGGGAACCGGCGAGGCCGTCCATGCTGCAGGCGGAAGCGCGGAGACGCCCGCTCGGCCGAGGGGAGGCGGGCGGAGCGGGGCCGGCCGGCGCGGCTCCTCCCCGTCGAGCCGGCTTCGGCGCTTCGGTCCCGGCCATGGCGCGCCCGGCGGGGACGGCGCTCTGCCTCCTGCGCCTGGACCTCCGCGCCCGCGACCACCCGGTACGGACGTCGTCCTCCACCACGGGGCGGGCGGGAGAGGGAAAGCCCAGCCTCCCCAGGCAAGACGGGCTAGGGGGGGTGGGGGTTCTGGGAGTTGTAGTCCCCCCCTCCCTCCAAAAAAAAAAAAGGGCCGCCTGCCAAACCTTTCCGAAAACTTTTGGCTCTTCCCAAGTTCTCCACCACCGACCCTCTTAAAACGCTTGGGCCAGGGTGGCTGGGGATAATGGGGGTTGTAGTCCAAGAAACAGCCTGCCCCCGGGGGGGGGCGGGGGAGTCTGCTTTCCTGGGCCAGAGGAGGGCTGCAGGTTGGAAAGGGGGGGGAAATAGACACCCCCGGGAAGTGGCGGCGGCGGAGGGGGGGGGGGAAGAGAAGATCTCCCTCTCCCCCCCTTGCAGGGCAGCCTCCATCGTGATTTTGCTTTATGTAACTTTGCAGGCGGGGTTGGAAACCACCTCTTTCCCCCGCCCCGCCCGCCGGCCGGCCATCCCCACGTGCAGCTTCGGGCGCGTTATCCAACAGGAGGGAGGGGCGGAGCCTGCAGGGAGAAGGCGCCGCCAATCAGGGAGCGCCCGCCCCTTTCGCTTATGGAACTTTTTCCCTCTCCGGCCCCGCTGCGTGCCGGATCCATCCATCCATCCAAACTTTGGATGTTTCCATTAAAACTTTGCCCCTTTCATACCCGAGAGTCTGTTTCACAGGGACTGGGAGTACTTTTTTTTTTTTAAAGCTGGTAATTCAGACAACCAGCATATGTTTCTGCCTATTTATTTTAGATATGCATCTGTGTATGGTAAGGACAGTAGGTTGAGTCCCAGAATCCCCCGACGCCAGGCATTCTGAGAGCTGTAATCCAAAGCAACAGGTTTTCTCAGAGCAACATAGATCTGATTTATGTATTTGTTACATCTCTGGCCCACCTTTTTCTCAATGAGCTCAAGGGGCACAAATAAGCCCCCCCCCCACCTTCCCATATCCCCTTTGAGGGGCAGTGAGCTGAGGGGGGGGGGGAAACCTGCCCAGTGTCACACACTGAGAGTCGCACAGATCAGCGAAGATTTGACATGCATCTCCCAGGTAGGAATCCAACTCTTAAAGACTGAAACAAACCCATCTATAGAGACAGTAGGACCCACTTATCTGCGGGAATCAGTATCCACGGATTTATCTGCAGTCTGAAAATATTAAAAATATGAAAAGTCCTAGAAAACTACAGTATATGTAGATTTCTAAAGTTGAAGTTACAGGAACTGGCCACAAGATGGAGCCAGAGACATTGCTATATGTATTGTGTTTGCTATTATCCACGTTTTTCAGAATCTGCTGGGGAGTTTGGAACCAATTCCCTGCAGATCTGGGGTGTCCTACTGTACATGGTTTTTTTTTTTAGGAGTTGGAACAATTTCCTGTGCAGTAGCTCCTTCTGTCTTGAGTCGGGCTGAGGGTGTGTCCACCAGGAAAGTACAATGGGATTGCCATGCCTACTCACCTCCCTTGGTCATCGCTCCTGTGATGCTACCAGCCCTGTGCCAGGAAGGGGGGGGAAAAAACCAAAAATGGGGAAAGGCGTCACCCATTTCTGCCCCTGGGAAGAAAAGAAATAATTCTGTGTAGTTTTGCATTGTAAAACTTTTGGGAAAGAAAAATGAAAACCCTGATGTGCTATGTCCAGAAAGGCAAATAGTGACCATTTCTGGATCATGCCCAATGCTGCCTAGCAAGAGCTCCTCGAAGTGGATTTCCCCCACTCCGAGCAAACAGCCATTAACGAGCTACGACGAAAGTGATTGGTTCCAAGCCCAGCTGCGGATGCTGAAAACCGTGGATAATAGTGAATACCGTGTTTCCCCGAAAATAAGACAGGGTCTTATATTAATTTTTGCTGCAAAAAAAGCAGTAGGGCTTATTTTCAGGGGATGTTTTATTTTTTTTTCATGTACAACCATCTACGTTGATTCAAAGACAGTCATGTCATCATCTTCTGGTTGCTGCACAAGGGTGGAGGGCGTGGGTTCACTTAACCGGGGCTTATTTTGGGGGTAGGGCTTATATTACGAGCATCCTGAAAAATCCTACTAGGGTTTATTTTCAGGTTAGGTCTTATTTTTAGGGAAACAGGGTACGTATTATATACAGCATAGTAAAAAAAATTCAGAAAAAAGTATTTTCGCATGTATTACCAGAACCAGCCACTAGAGGGAGCAAGACACCATTCTATGTGTTCTTGTTGAAAACTACATATTTCTAGTTTTTTTTTCTTTTAAAGTTTTTAATATTTTCAGATTGTGGATACTGATCTCATAGGTATGGGAGTCTTACTTATTTTCTGATGCAGTGGTTGTTTGACCCCACAGGTGCTTCACTGGGCCCAGAACAATGCCGACTGGGTTGTCCCGCTCTACTGCTTTGATCCCCGGCATTATGCAGGGACGCATCACTATAATTTCCCGAAAACCGGACCGCATCGCCTCAAATTTCTTCTGGAAAGCGTGAGAGATCTCAGGGAGACCCTCAAGGAGAAAGGCAGGTCGGTAGAAATGGGGAGATGCTTTTTTTTTTTTTGCAAGGTGTCAGGAAGAAAGAGAGAAGTGTTTTTGAGAACTATATTGGTGCAGCTGGTTTTTCTTTGACATTGGTTCCAGCTTCGAGATGCTTCAAGATGAATCCTTTGGGTGCCATGAGAGAGTGTGCATCCACTCGGTACAGTTATAGGACAGTTCGATGACACTTTGATGGGCCAGGTTTCAGCCTGTTGAATTTTGGGGTTTAAAAGAGATGGATGCTTAGATGCCTTTGCTCCCCTCCGTTGAATGACAGAGAAGTCTTAAGTATCTTTGCCAGACTACAAATGCCATCGTTCTTTGGGTTGCATTTGTGACGGTGGTATCAAAGAGAAACAACTGGCCGGAGTAGATGCATTCAGAAGACAGAGTCTGGTTCACTAGGGAATTTCATAGTTCTGGAGAAGCTCGTACTCCCATCTCGTCAATCCCTGTCTAATGCTCTTAAACACAGTCCCATCCTTGTGTCTAATTATATTCAATCGTATCCCCCCCCCCCCCCCCCCCCAGTAATTTGGTGGTTCGAAAAGGGAAGCCGGAAGATGTGGTCCGTGATCTCATTGACCAGCTGGGCTCCGTGGCTGCAGTAGCTTTTCACGAAGAGGTATGAGAATCGTTTTTACTTGTTTCAGAAGGTAAAGGAAAAACCAGAAGAACAGAAGTATTAATTGTTGGTCGTGCTCTGCAGGATACGGTGGGACCACCGTGTCCACGGAATCAGTATCGGCGTGTGAGTTGTCTCTGCGGAGTGGCTCGAGGTTACTGGTGGCAGATTCTTGGAAAAGTTATATTTGGGACCAAATGGAGAAAAAAAAAAGCTTTTCCAAGCTCTGACGGGCAGTGCACCAGCTCTGTGTGCAGTAAGTCCCACGTTCATGGGTTAAAAATGACCGTAGGTAGCAAGACCGGGAAGGATGTATCTGAGATAACTAAAGGAGAGTTTAGCAGCCCTTGGCTTAATTCCAGAAGGCGTCTGCATGCGCTCATTTCGAGAATGATTAGGGGTGGGGAACTGATGGTGACTTTCTAGATTTGGCTGGGTTCCAGTTCCCCTCTGAGGTCTAACTGGGATAGACATTCATCAACAAACTCTGAAGGGCTGAAGGCTCCCCACCCTGCGGCAAGAGGAATCTCTCTCTGGCCTGCAGCCAGAGCTTGGAAAAGTTCCTTGTTTGGACTACGAATCCCCCAATCCCCCAGCAAGCCCGGTCACTGGGAGTTGTAGTCCAAAGCTTACATTTTCTAAGGTCTGCCTGCCGTTGTTTACTAGGTACTGAAAGAGAAAGCGGGGGGTGGATTCTGGCTCACATCTGGTTTCAGCTTGACCTGCTTTATTTTATTTTTTATTTAAAATATTTTACCCCAACTTTCTCCTAAAAAAAGGACCCAAGGCAGCTGACATTATTAGAAGACAATATAAAAGCTAGCAACAGTGGGTAGACAAATACTAAAAAAGATCAGAGAAATACCATACACAAAACATGCTCCCATGCGCTACCTTTACGGGCATGTGGCTTTGGGCAGAAAAACAACCAATCCTGTTGGTTTTTGAAGCACACCCGACGTACCAAGCAGGTGGTCCCACAAACGTTGTTGGACTGCAACTCTTCTTAGCCCTTCGCCAGCCTCTTGGACAGGGCGAGGTTCGGGGGGGGGGGGGTTGCAGTCGGACCACCTTGGCTGGTCAGGCCCCCCCCCCCCCATGGTCCCCCCTTCGTGGAACAGCCCTCCGTGGCGTCTCATCTTCTCGTGCCTGGTCCTTGCGTGCTCTAGGTGACGAAAGAAGAGCTGGAAGTTGAGAAGGCGCTGCTCCAGGTGTGCTCCGAGAAGGGGGTCGCGGTCCAGACGTTTTGGGGCTCCACTCTCTATCACCGGGATGACCTGCCATTCAAGCACATTTCCAGGTGAATCGCTTTGGGGTGGCCGGCCAGGTGGGACACCCCCCTCCGCCAGCCCACGCTTGCTGTACCCCTGGGTCCACCTCCCGTCTGACCTGTTTTCCTTCCCTTTCTATACGCAGGTTGCCAGACGTTTACACTCAGTTCCGCAGAGCGGTGGAATCGCAAGCGACGGTCCGGCCCCTCCTGAACCTGGCCCCTCCGCTGAAGCCCCTGCCACCGGATCTGGAAGACGGAACCATTCCTGACCTGGAGGATTTTGGAATGACAAGTAAGACCCACTCTGTGCAAGCATCTCTTCATGTTGCCCCTGATATAAACATTCACTCCGGTGCAGTATTTTTAAAAGGGCACGATTTCTCCCACGGAGAAGGCTTGAGTGTCTTGAGTGTTCTGCTGTCTTTGAATCCATAAAATGGGAGGGTTCGTTTTCTGAATTCTAGGCTGTAGCTTGATTTCGTTAACCTTTCAAACAGACCAACTGAAATGAATGGCCTTTAGGGCAATCACTAACCTCAATCCCGCTGATTTCAGTGGGTTTACTCCGAACGAGATTGATTTTGGCCTCCTCCATGTCACCTTCTTCCTTAACAAATACTTTTCATTAAATTTGAAACATACGCTCAGATTAATTTGGGATGGGGGGGTGGATTTCTGGCCCAGTTTGCACAAACTTTGCGATGTTCTTTTTCATTTCTTTGTTAAGAGACGAAGTTCAAATTTCTAATCCCCGTTTGTTATTCTACATAGATTTAAGGGATCGTTTGATGCCCTGTTCCTTTAACAAGGGGGTGGAAGAGATATTGGCTTGAAGCCTTTATGATTTAAGACTTTAAATTAGCAAACCGTTTCCCATGCGTTATCTCTGTATTCCGTGCAACACACCCCTGTAGGGCAGATAAATATAATACTGCAAATGAGGGGTGAAACAGGCGTGGGGCAATTTTTATTGCAGAATTTGGAGCATGTTTGCCGGGACGAAAAACATATCATGTCTTTACTTACGGCTGACATTGATTCTGACCTTACCTATCGCAGATCCACCGAGCGACCCTCGCTCTGCTTTTCCTTGCAGTGGAGGTGAGACTGAGGCTTTAAGGAGGCTGCAGCATTATTTCTGGGACACGGTAATTAGAGTTGCACTGCTTTGTTTTTGCGAGGGCAGAAAATAGAGGACATTGTGTTTTCCATGTAGGAGATTCCCAGCTCTGATTCACTAATCATAATCATAACAGCAACAGTTTAGACTTCAACCCACTCGGTTTCTCGTAGGTATAAAGTTCTTCAGAAGCGGTTCGCTTCTTCTGGTGGTGCTGTGGGGTCACTGTGCCGCTGGCCGAAGGCTGTCCAAGGTAGCAGGATACCTAACCCTACTCTGAGTGACTTCAACTGGCCCCTCTCCTGGGAGGCAGGTCGTGATTTGAACTCGTGACCCCGGGTGTCCCAGCTGGATGCTCCAACTCATTGAGCCGTGCCAGCTCTTCCCGATTCCCCCCCAGCTAAAAAGGCTGGAGAAGAGTCCCCACCCAAAATCCTGGAAAACTATTGCCAGGAGCAGGAAAAAAAGAGACATTTCCAAAGTTAATACTCATGTGCCGTCAAGTCAATTTGGACTTATGCTGATTTTTTCCAGGGTTTTCTAGGTAGACAATACCATTACTGTTCTTTTCTTCTGAGGTTACCCTGGGATTGTGCAGCTTGCCCAGGGCCATACAAGATGGCTCTTCCCCTAGGAAGCACAGGGAGGAATCGAACTCCCAACCTCTGGTTAGCCAGCGAGATACCTAAAACCACTGAACTACGTATTCCAGACTTAAGGCTTTGTTCAAAAGCAGGTTGTTCCCACTTCTGGCCACTAGAGGGCTCTCTATGCCATTAAAACCTGCCCTATTGTTCAACAACCCTTAACCTGCACTCTATTTTAACACTTTTTTGGGGGGGGGTGGTTTGAGGTCCTTTAATTCCCCCCCCCCTGAAAAGCACATCTTTATTTGCACAGAACTGCGTTTCTTCCTACAAGGAGACCCGAAATGGATTGATAGGAGTGGATTACTCAACCAAGTTTGCTCCCTGGTATGTCTCGTGGATGGGGAGGGGGGCCACGTGTGATTGAGGGCAGCGTAGCCCCACACACCCCGAGGGTGGTGGCGGCCACTTGGTGTGTGTTCCCAAGTGGCTTCTACAAAGAGCAGACCATCCTTGGGCAGGTCCTGTGGTGGGCACGGCCCCATTGATGAGCATCAGGGGTGGTACCCAAGCCAGCAAGAAGGATTATATTCCTGAGCTGTCAGTGCTATGATTCAGTAATATATTAAGACAGGGGTGAAAATAATGTGGAAGTGGGCCCTCGAGCTATTTTTAAACCCTTAAACAGTGAGGCTTATGACTACAGCGTCAGTGGAGCAGTGAATCTGCTCTGGGTTTTATTATTATTTATTTATTTCAACAAATTTTACCTCGCCTTTCTCCTTAAAAGAAAGTTTGATCTTGACAAGACCTATCCCAGGCACCAGCGTTTCAGCATCTTGTAACACTTCCTTTAAAGTTTGGACTAAAACCCAGAGTGAATCCATCATCCCACTGACATGGGAACGACCAGCTTCTACTGCCTCCAGAGCCCTAACACACACACACACACACACACGACCAACAAAAGTGAATTGCTGCTTAGCTTGGCGGGTCCTAGCCTTAGGACTTGATTTCTATTAAGGTGGGATTTGGGACTGGATGAGGTGGGATTTCCCACTCCAACATGTGGAATGGGAAAGGTTGTAATTCGAGATGGGGACGAACCATCTCAGCTGATCGGCGGGCCCATAGGCAGAGTGAGAAGGCCATATCTCTTTGTATGGGGGAACGAATAAAAATGGATAAATATTCGTCCCTTCGTATTCATAAATATTCGTCCCTTCGTATTCATGAGTTCTCTGGAACTCACGAATACAAAGGGACAAATATTTAACGAATCAGCGACTTTTAACGAATTTTGCGATTCGGCTTTTTATTCGTCCCCAATACATACTGTATTTCCGCCCACCCTGAGTCCACAGGATAAGGTGGGATGTGTGATTTTTAAAGTAAACAGACGATGGTCCTTCTAAGCTCAGATTCAGAATGTACAGGATAGTATCACACCCCAGGGAATGAATGTGGAGGGGCTCACATTCCCTGATGATATCCTGGATTATCTGTTCTTGTTGTCTTTCTAGGCTGTCTCTGGGCTGCATCTCGCCAAGGTATATTTACCATGAGATTCGGAAATACGAAAAAGAGCGGACGGCAAATCAGAGTACTTACTGGTAGGATATGATTTATGGGCTGGGTTACTTCAGAAACTATACTTAAGATCCTACCGGTTGTTTACATGAGTTTAAGAGGAAACATGGACATCACGGCGCCTAATTATGGTTTACCAGTGAGGTGTTGCCTGTGTGCCAGACGCAGAACCAGGGGGCGCAAACAACATGTGACCAAGAACTCATCAGTAAATCACGGGGACTTCCGTGTTTCAGAAAACACAGAAGTCCCCATGACATTTACATCAGATTTCGGCTGAATATCAGGAAAAACTTCTTAACTGTTAGAGCAGTACAACAATGGAACCAGTTACCTCAGGGGAAGGTGGCGAGTGATCCAACGCTACAGTCATTCAAGGGAAAACTGGACCACCACCTATCAGATCTGCTTTGATTTGGATTCCTGCCTTGAGCAGGGGGTTGGACTTGATGGCCTTATAGGGCCCCTTCCAATTCCATTATTCAGTGATTTTATGCACGAATACCCAGTAGGATTCTGGCTATTGTTTGCATTAACCATATCACATTTTGAAATGTTACAGGCCTTGTAAATTGGGCCTGTTCACAAAGCTGGGCAAGATCAGATGTGTTTTCTTTCTATACCTGGAGTGTTACCTGTTGCCTGTGTGTCTGTTTTTTGTAGGGTGCTCTTTGAACTGATGTGGAGGGATTACTTCCGGTTCATAGCCCTGAAATATGGCAACAAGATTTTCTTGGTGAGAGGTGAGTTGGGGGGGTGAGGTGCCTCATGAAGCACAGCCATCCTTTGCGGGAGAAACCAGAGTGAGGGCAAGAACTGGCTACCTTTGCTCTGAATTAGCTTCCTCATGACACCACACGGCCAATCAGATTTGGTTACCCAAGTGGCAAAGTCCCAAAGCCAAAACAGAGGGAGGCCAGTTCTTTCCACCCTCGTTCTGGTGCAGCTTAGGGCTGAGAGAACCACATTCAGCAACATCACGGCGGTATATTTACCTCCCTTTCCCAGACCGATGATGAAAAAAATCAAGAAGCCGAGGGTATGTGTAGGTGAGGTGGCTGGGGAAGGCTTGACTTCTTTTTTTAAAAGACCAAAATGTTGGTTTTATGTCAGCCCTGTTTATGTCACCCTGAGGAGTTGTGGAAATTGTAACGTTACCAGCTGCCTTGGGTCCTTTTAAGGAGAAAGGCAGGGTAAAAATCACTTATAAATGAAATATATCAGTGAAACAGAGCTGAGTTGTGCAGCCCAGGAAGCTATGACACTGGGACTTCTTCCTGAGTAAGGCATGCACGGAATTGAAATGTTTTCAGTACATTTAGTCGCCCTGATGTCCAAACTGGCCTCGCTGGCAGTTCTCTCTTCTCTCTCTCTCTCCCCCCTCCCACAACTGGCCTTAGCCCTGCTTACTGGTGGATCCGTCCCAAACTGGGAATTTGGTCCCTAGACTGAAGAATTTGGGCCCTGGCGCTTAACGCTGCAGAGTTAAAGTAGTACACAGGCCGCCGGTTGTGGCTGATCATAGATTTGAACCTGGAAAAATGGAGGGACTTGCCAGACAGAAGACACCCTCGTAGCTGAAATACCAACTAGGATTTGCAAGGTAGAAGGGAACTCATACATTCTGGTGCTGCGTAGATAGCTCAGTGGTTTAAGGCATCTGTTTGTGGAGCCAGAGGTTGGGAGTTCAATTCCCCCACTGGGCCTCCTTGACAGGGCTGGGCGTGATGATCCAGAAGGTGCCTTCCAGCCCTGCAGTTCTAAGATGGTAACTCTTGGTTTGCTCTCTCCCTGCCCTTGATCCTCACACAGGGCTTCAAGAGAAGGAGGTTCCCTGGAAGAAAGACCCAAAGTTATTTGATTCTTGGAAAGGTCAGTAAAACAAAGGCTGCCTGTGAAATTCCAGAATCCGAATCCAGAATCCATTCCAGAATCTGAATGCTTTTCCGTCTCCTCTCTCTCAAGCGGCCGTCATGAACTTCCCCGGAACAGCCTTTCCAGTCTTGGGGCTGTCCAGAGGTCCTGGACTACGTACACTCTCCATCTTCCCCAGCCAAGTGGCCTCTTGCCCATGCTGTGTGGGGACGATGGGTGTTGTGGTCTGGCCCCCTCTGAAGGGCCCCGGCATGAGGAAGGCTGCTGTAAAATAAAGGAGCCAGTCTGTCTGTCAGAGCTGTCACGAGCCGTTTTGGCAGGTGCAGTGAGTGGTACCCTCTCCCTGCCCTCTGCCCTAAAACATTGGTTTGTGTCTCCCCGTGAGAAAGGACTGAACGCTCTCAGGAGGCACAAGTGATAAAACTGCCCCCTTTCTACTTTGGGCACAGCATGAAAAAGTAGGGTTCTGTGGAAACGGCCGTCATGCTGGGAAAGGTGGGAGGCAGCAGGGAAAGAGGAAGACCAAGTACGAGATGGACTGACTCCCTAAAAGAAGCCACAGGCTTGAATTTGCAAGAGCTGAGCAGGGCAGCTGAGGACAGGACAGTTTGGAAATCACTCATTCATAGGACTGCCCTAAGTCAGAAGTGACTTGACAATTCTCTCTCTCTGCACACACACACATGTATATACACACAGACACACATCTATCTATCTATCTATCTGGCTGGTTTCTATGCCGCCCATCTGGCTACCAAGGCCATTCTGGATAGTTCACAAGAGAAAATAGGACAATAATTGACATTGGTAAACTAAACTAAAACTGTGTCAAATAATATAGAGGAATAGACATGCACAAATCAATTCTGAGCATTACGGACTGAAAAATAATGCACAGAAACAACAATGAACCACGACATGAGAAAAGAGAAGGCAGTGGCGTTTGAAAGTGCATGCTTTTGAAAACAACCCACCAAAGCCAACAGGAGTGGGAGATGTTGCTGTTGATTTTCCTAGCACTGCCCAGTTGATTCCTTGCTAGATTTTGCCACCTGGGTGCCAGGCCCCAGTGGTCCTGCCTTAGTCAGAGCCCTGCTATTTCTTTCTTTGCTCTGGTAGAAGGAAGAACGGGAGTGCCCTTCGTGGATGCCAACATGCGGGAGCTGGCAGCAACGGGCTTCATGTCCAACAGGGGGCGCCAGAACGTGGCCAGTTTCTTGACCAAAGACCTGGGCTTGGACTGGAGGCTGGGAGCCGAGTGGTTTGAATCCTTGCTGGTAAGGATCAAGCAGATTCCCCTCTTCTGTGTGTCTACTTTTATTAGGAACATCCAGGATTTAGGGTCAAGGGTTTAAAGGAGGGACTCGACCGGAGCTAGAGATGGGCACGAACCACTGGTTCGGTGGTTCGTATGCCGGTTCGTTTATCAGCCGAACAAATGTTCAGCGCTTTGAAGTCTAGCCTCCTCTGGCAGGCGCCCACTCGGAGGCAGTGGCCTGGCTTCCCTGCCCCACCTCTTCTAGGCACTGCCTCTGAGTGGGTGCCTGCCAGAGGAAGTGGGGCTTTGAAGCGCGAAACACCTGTTTGGCCAATAAACGAACTCGCATGAACCAGCGAATTTAAAAAAAAAAACCTCCAAAAGAAGGTGCCAAGAAAGATTTGGAAATGAAACTCTCCTAAGGGAGGTGCAAAGAGTTTAAAAACAGTCTCCCCGTGAAGGTGGAGAATAGAAAACGGATTGGACCAAACACCCAAAACTACATTTTTAAACAATCGGTTGTGTCCTTCCGTATCTGTTTCTCACATCCAAGGTGGATTACGATGTCTGCAGCAACTACGGGAACTGGCTCTACAGCGCTGGCATTGGCAACGACCCAAGAGAAAACCGGAAATTTAACATGATCAAGCAAGCTTTAGATTATGACGGCAATGTAAGTTTCCACTGCAGTGTTAGCATGCGGTGCTACAACTTGGAGGGTTTTTTTTTCTTCCCGTTGGGTTGAACTAAAGCCCAATTCCACCTCTTCCCAGTCTTGCTGATCTGTTTTAATTGTTTTTTTGAGTTATCTTACGTGTCAGTTAATCTGTTTCTGTGTATTTAACTATCCTTAGTTTGGTTAGGCTTCATTTAGTGTCCTGTGTCCAGTTCCGGACACCAGACTTTTAAGAAGGATGCCAACAAAGTGGAGCAAGTTCAGAGGAGAGCAAGAAGGATGATCGGGGGACTGGAAGCCGAGTTTGATTCCCCCAGTGGGCCTCCTTGACCGGGGCTGGAGTCGATGATCTGTAGGGTCCCTTCCAACTCTGCAGTTCTAAGATGATGATGAACTGAGGCAGAGATGGGAAGCATCGTTTTGAAACCGCAGCTTCAAGAATATTACAAAGATTTTTTTACCTCTAGCCATGTTAGCTGTGGGAGTTAAGTAGATTTTCCTGTCTCTGACTGGCATTGAAACTTTGAATTCTTTTTTCTTTTTAAACAAGGCACGTCATGGGAGTGCCGTGGCAAAAGGAATCGTTTTTTTCCTTTTGGGAAGCAGGGCAGACGATCAAACTTTTGCCTTACTGGTGGGATCAGCTTGGAAAACGTCCTGCGTGGACTCCGGTTCCTTTGCTAACGGGGGGATTCTGGGAGTTGTAATATGGAAAAGGAACTTTTATTGCGCTCCAAAGAGAGCCTGAGAGAATTCTTTACCTTCCCAGGGCGATTATGCCAGGCTCTGGGTTCCAGAATTACAGCGCATCAAGGGAGGCGACGTCCACACCCCCTGGGCCCTGAGCCAGGGTGCGCTCTCGCAGGCTGGCATTGATCTCGGCACGACATATCCTCTGCCGGTGGTTACCGCCCCGGAGTGGAGCAGGCACCTCAACCAGAAGCCGGCAGTAAGTAGCCCTGTGGGAAGTCATCCGGCCATGCTGGGCGACCAACGGGCACTTGAAAGATCTTGATTTGAGACTCCGCGGTGCCGTGGAGGAAGCATCACCCTGGGAGAGGAGGCGGCACGGCTTTTTCCCGCTGGGCTCAGTTCCCCTTGCCCCTTCAAAGGGGCACATGCTGGATACAGACATGAGACGGAGCGGTGCCTTGAGTTGCGAACTTAATGGGTTCTGGATGATGGTTGTAACTCAAGTTGGCTGTAACTCAAAGCACCATTTCCCATAGGAATACATTGAAACGCGATTAATCCGTTCAAAGCATTCATTCCCATAGGAATGAATGCAAAAGCGGTTAATCTGTCCACTCGGGGAGACTTTTTTTTTTAACCTAAGATGATTTAGGTTAAAAAAAAAGGGCAGGAAAGGAGGGAGGGAGGGAACAATGGAGAAAAGAGGAAAGAAAGAAAGAAGGTCATCACTGGGGCACACAGACCCCGCAGACAAAGGTTTGTGCTTTTAAGCACAAAAGAAAGGAGAGAGAGAGAGAGAAGACATTGGGGGGGGGGGAGAGTTTTGGAGTCTAAAACACCCTTTTAAACAAAACATCTTTTAAAACAAAAGAGAGATCACAGTACACAAACCCTAGGAGCCACAGAATTAAAAAAAAAACCACCCATTCCAGCAGGGACTAAAATGCTACAGCTACACCCTGCAAGACCTATCAGAGCACAGAAACATAACCCCACCCACGCACCCAGCCCAAACCTACGCTGCAAAAACCTGTACAGGACTCACCCAGAGCAGGCAAAAAAGGGCAAAAAGCAAAAATCCAAAAAGCAAAATTTTAAAAAACAAAAATGCCAAAAAAATAATAATACAGTACAGTACCAGGCAGTCCGAAGTCTCTCTCCAAACTCACACTCTCTAACCGCTGGGGCGAAGGAGGTACAGAGAAGCAGCCTCTTCGCTGAACCAGTTAACTGAAAGCAGTTCAAATTCCCTGCCTTTTTTTTTCCAGTCGTAACTCAAAGCGCCGGTCGCAAGTCAAAGCAAAATTTTGCGACCGGAGCTGGTCGTAACTCGAATGGGTCGCAAGTCAAGACGTTCGTAAGTCGAGGCACCACGGTATATCCCTTTGAAGGCTCCTGACTAAGAGGGAGATTACTTTTTAATTGGAGGAGCAGCCGTGGTTGGGCTGCGGAGAAGCCCGATACATCATCTGCTGGGTGTGCGGTTATTGCCAGCGCTGGACAAAGCCGTTTTTCTGCACGGTGCCTGCTTTGGAATCCTCCAGCTAGCTGAGATGCAACCCATGCTGGCTGGAGAGATTTCTGGGGAACCTGATCCAAAAAAACCACAACTTTTCACAGCTCAGATGACTATCCCTTCTTGATATTAGGCTCATCTCTGCTTTATTTTTATTTTATCAGCATTTTTGTTCTTGTTTATTATCCTCTGTTGCTTATTAGCTCTGCCTTATGTCTCACCACTGGGAGCACCATCAAAGACCTTATGGTGTACATTCAATGTGTAGTCTATGTTGTGCATTGAATGGAGCGAATTCTTGGCGTCCACAGGACGTGTGTGTCTCTCGGGGCCAATAGGGGACACTGCGGCAGCACTGCCATTATCAGCAAACTCATTATCCAATCCCCCCCATTAAAAAAACACTCAAGAAGTCATCTTATGCACTTTAAAAAGGGAGAATTTTTGCTATGCTTCGAGCAAACACGAACCCCAGAATCCTGTGCCACTGAAAAAAGATTGTACCCTGTTTCCCCGAAAATAAGACCTAGCCTGAAAATAAGCCCTAGTATGATTTTTCAGGATGCTCGTCATATAAGCCCCTACCCCAAAATAAGCCCCAGTTAAGTGAAACCCCGCCCTCCACCATTGTGCAGCAACCAGAAGAAGATGACATGAGTGTAAAATAAAACATCTCCTGAAAATAAGCCCTAATGTGTTTTTGGAGCAAAAATTAATATAAGACCCTGTCTTATTTTTGGGGAAACACGGTATTCGTTTCTTAATCAGCAAAATCCAGTTACATAACTTTATGCCAGCATAACTTAAAAAAAATAATTCAAATTAATTACGTAAAAGTTTTCTATCTCCCTCTTGGAACTGGGGAAACCTTTTGAAGTTTAGATAGATAGATAGATACAGTGGTGCCTCGCTAGACGATTGCCTCGCAGGACGAGGAAATCGCTAGACGATGCCTTTTTGCGATCGCTACTGCGCTTCGCAAAACGATGTTTCCCTATGGCGATTTTCGCTAGACGATGAGGTTTCCCCATAGGAGTGCGCCGACTAGTGGTGAAAAGCTGTCAGTGCAGCTGTCAGTGCATTCCTATGGGGACCCGCACTCGCTAGACGATGTTTCCCTATGGGAGATTTTCGCTAGACGACTGCGTTTTCCCTTGGAACGCATTGAAGCGATTTCAATGCATTCCCAATGGGAAAACGTGCTTCGCTAGCGATCCTCGTGGAACGGATTAACATCGTCTAGCGAGGCACCACTGTAGATTGATAACATTATAGGATAGATAGACAGATAGATAGATAACATTATACGATGGATAGATAGATAGCCAGCCACCACCATGATTGAGAGTGTTGGTGCCAATTTTTTAGTATTAAAGGCTCACCCCTCCCCAACGTCTCAAGGTTACCAATATTTCTGGCCACTAGAGGCCAGAAGGGGGTTCCCGTCTAAAAAAACCATTTTTATAAGAGAAATGTTTGTTTGGGGGTGGGGTGGAGCACATGCCACCCTCCAAAAGTGAAGAATGAAAAAAATACGGGCATTTCCTCAGATTTTTCTGTTTTCAAGCCAAAGGGCCCTGTCTCATCTGTTTGACTTCTACACAAATAATTCCTAATTCCCTCCCTCCCTCTTTTTGCAGAACCACCGAGGTCCTGCGGCAAGGCGTGGAAAAGGACCTTCCTACACTCCAAAGCAACACAAAAACAGAGGCGTGGATTTTTATTTTTCGCACAAGAAAGATCTGGCATGACTTGATGGTCGCTCACTGTGGTTGTGTAGGGAAATGACAGGTTGACATTGGGGTTCCGGAGGATGAATTCCATCTTCTTCCTGGGCCCAATGATCTTGACCTTGATAACAGCCAGATTGAGGTGGCCACTTGGATCCATCTTGGTGGCCACTCAGACCACCTCAAAGGCCTCCCCCATCTCCCAAAAGTAAAATGGGAAGTTAGTATTTTAGGTTGTTAATGGGCACATGGGTTCCCTGTGTGACCTCTTTAAAAATTGAATTATATACAGTACTCTTGAGGACTTCTTTTTTTTTTTGCTTGGTTTGCTTGGAATTGGGGTTACAGGGACTAGACAAATAGATTTCTATTGAATCTGGAGATTATTTTAGAATTAATTTTCCAAGAGACTTCTGTTGTTTTTTTAAACTTTTGCAGAGAAGCATTAATCATCAATTATGCCAAAATTTAATTAAATTCTTTTCTCTGTCTTTGTTCAACCTTTTCAACTAAATGCAAAACTCCCCCCTCAAAAACATAGGAATCAAAATAATGTTAGCATTTTGGAGAAAAGAACCATGTTGATCTATGATCTGGCTTATACCTCATGCCCTCTTGTCTGCAGTGGTTGTTTTGAACTCAGTTTGCTACCTCAGAGGTGGTTGCTTTTAGGGGAGCATCAGTGAATTTTGAATTTAAACCGTCTGGATAACAAAACAGCTGTGCCTATGATTAATAACCTCAGAGGACAAAATTAATCCAAATAAATATATAATCTTTCACTGTCTCATAGTTTCTTATACGGTGTATGGCAACAGATTTCTACAACACTTAGGAGCTATAACTTGATTAGAAATTATAAATATTTGTGTTGTGATATCTTTCATTTCTAGCATTTTTAAAATCAAGCTAGCTATTTTGCATTTGGGAATAGCTCGGAGTCAACCTGATATTTTAGATTTTCTTGCGGGGCTTGGCCTTTGTACACAAAAAGGATTTGGGGGTATAAATTCTTTGTCTGCTAGCGTTAACTTCTTCCAGATCAGAGTTTCTACAAAAAGTCCTGAAGGTTGATTTTCATTTGCTGTGAAACCAAGGGGTTCTGGAGTTTAATTTTTTTTTTAAAAAAGTTACTTTTTAAAAAAATTACGGATTTTGCAAACCTTTGCAGTGAAGTTCCCTGATTCATAATCCCAAAGTCACCACCTTTCAGACTAATTCATTTCACAGAATTGTTGGGACAGTAACACGAATTATG
This sequence comes from Intellagama lesueurii, assembly GCA_037013535.1. Lineage (NCBI taxonomy): Eukaryota > Metazoa > Chordata > Lepidosauria > Squamata > Agamidae > Intellagama > Intellagama lesueurii. The sequence goes on along the minus strand of JBAJHW010000006.1, from coordinate 121,624,160 downwards.
GGGTGGGAGAGGTTACCTCTCCTGAGCTTTTTGGAGAAGAAACAGGCCACCAAACCAATAAATAAATAAATGGATTGTCCCTTCCGGAGTTGCCTTACAAAATGCGGAGGTAGAGATTTTGACCGGAGCTGGGCACCAGCTGTATCTGATCCCTGCATGCCAATGGTCAACCTTGGGAGTCAGGGAGGGTCCTTAACACAGAGAGAGTATCCTTGCACGCGTACAGAGTGCCTTTTCCAATTTGCCCACCACAACCTTCCTCTACATAGAATTCTATACACAGCAGGCATCGTAACAATGAAAATGCAGGACAGAAAAAAAATGCAACAGGACGAGGCTTCTCTGATCACTTCTCCAGACTAGGAGAAAACGGTTGAGGGGCATCAAGCCGGATTCCCACCACGCATCATCCTTCGTAAAACGCACAAATATCCCAAGGCGAGCATCAGCGACACCTTGACTGACCAAAAGAATCATACCGTATGCGAGCTTTCGTGGACCAAGACCACTTCGTCAGGCTTGCGCCAGTGTGAAGAACTTGGAAGTCCAACCGTTCATAGAAAGATGGATTTGGCCCAGAAAGTGACTCTTGGAGGCAAAGTCCAAAAGCTGGTGGCCAGATGGATTTGGCCCGGAAAGTTACTGGGAGAGGTAAAGTCCGCACATTCTTGATCCCCGAAAGCGTTGATCATCGTAGGATGATTTTTTTTCAGCCGGTACCGACGACTCCTACCTTCGCAGTTCGTAGGGACCCCCCAAAGGCAGGGTTTCTTTTCCTGAGCGATGCCCCCCCCCGAAGCGGGCACCCCCCTCGCCAAGTCCCTCCAATTAGTTCTTGGCGGGGGCTAACGCGCGACGGGGCCCCGCTTCCTCCCGGGTGCCCCAAAGGCGAGGGAAAGGTCGAGGGGGCCCCGATCCTCACTCCGCACCCCAGGCCGGCCGGTCGGTCGGCGCGGCGCCCGCGAAAGCGAAAGCGCTCGGGCGCCCCTTCTCCTCCGGCTCCTCCTCTCGCGCCCGCCCCGTCGGGGGAAGTTGCGCCAGCCGCGCCGGGGAGAGGCAAGAAGGCAGGCAGGCGAGGCCGAGCCGGTGTGGCTGCCATGGCCAGCCCGACCCCCCAGCCCCAGCCCCGCTGCCGCCGCCTCGCCCGGGGCGCCGTCGGAGGAGGGGGCGTCGGAGGCGGCCGTGCCGCTGGCGGCGCTGAACTACGCGGTGCGCCGGCGGCTGGCGCTCTTCCTCAACCCGCGCGCGGCGGTGGCGGCCGACTGGACGGCGCTGGGCCGAGGAGCTGGGCTACGACTACCTGGAGATCAAGCACTTCGAGGGCCACGGCGACCCCACCGGGCGCCTCCTCGAGGACTGGCAGGCCCGCTGCCCGGAGGGGGCCACCGTCGGCCGCCTGGTGGGCCTCCTGCGCGCCCTGGAGCGCCACGACGTCCTGGCCGACCTGGGGCCCCCCGCATCGGTGAGCCCCCCTTGCCGGCCCGAGCCCTCTCGCCTCTCCTCTCCCCGATGGATCACAGGCCTGGATCCCACCTCTTCCCGTCGAGGGGGGATCGCCCAAGGGCGCTTGGCCCGTCTCCCAGCAGGCTAGGGCTTGACCGGTTGGATTCCGGCCGGAGACGCCCATGGAGCGTCCCTGGGCCCCGGGGGAGACGGCCGGAGGTCCCCTGTGGCTCGGCATCCTCCTCCTTCCAGTGTTGATGCCCTCCTTCAAAGGTCTCTCCCTCGCTTCTCTTCCGGCCGTGCCCTCCCGACGCCGGCGGATCCGACGGGCTCCCCGCCTCCTGGTTTTGCCCAGGATCTGGCAGGAACAGGCGGCCGGCCGGCCAGGGACTTATGGCTACTTGCAAAGGGCCTGGGGGGTGCATGTCTAAATTTGGGGTGGTCTGTGTTCAAATCTCTTATCAAGCTACCATGCTTGTTTGGGGGGGAGGTAGGAAAGGAGAGGAATCCTTGAGCTGAGCCACCCTGGCTCCTTTCCTGCCTTTTCCCAGTAATTAAAAATTTGATTTGTGGCAGCGTTCTTTGTTAGATCTTTCGCTTCCCTTCCATACTATTATCGAATATTTTGTGTAATAGCATGTGCCCTATATAGTGGATAGAGGACTCTGGAGACCTGGGTTCGAATCCCCACTTTGCCCTGGAAACTGACCGGGGGTGTGTGTGTGTGTGTGTGGTACCACTGGTAAACCACTCCATATACATTTACATACCTCAAAATCCCTCTTAGGTTTGTCCTAAATCTGAAACGCCTTGGTGCCCCATAACACATACACACTAGCTCGGTAGCTTAGGCATTTAGCTGCAGAGCCCGAAGTTGGGAGTTCCGATTCCCCCACTGGGCCTCCTTAACAAGGGCTGGACTCGATGATCCAGAGGGTCCCTTCCAGCTTTGGAGTTCAAAGATTGTTACTACTTAGTAAATGTACTACTCTGTTTCCCTGAAAATAAGACAGGGTCTTATATTAATTTTTGCTCCAAAAAACGCATTAGGGCTTATTTTCAGGGGATGTTTTATTTTTTTCATGTACAACAATTTAAATTTATTCAAATACAGTCCTGTCGTCTTCTTCTGGTTGCTGTACAGTGGTGGAGGGCAGGGTTTCACTTCACTGGGGCTTATTTTTGGGGTAGGACTTATATTACGAGCATCCTGAAAAATCCTACTAGGGCTTATTTTCAGGTTAGGTCTTATTTTCAGGGAAACAGGGTAGTAGTATTTATTAATTGTGTTTCAGCACACTAGGACTCTCCTATATACGTTCATAAGACGGATATTTGGGAACTTTGGTATACATCTCGTCTGTTATTATACAAGGCAGATGCACAAGGAAGTTAACAAACACCTCGGATGAAACTCTGTTTGCTAACACCTGCCAGTGTAGCATTCATTAATGAATTGCTGCAAGTTGAGAAGTTGGTGCAGGCATTTCCTACCTCACCCCAGTCACATAACTCAGCATGTGACAGGAAGTGCCCACATTGACTTCTTCATTTGCAACAGCTTGCTGTTGAAAATTAGCCTGATGAGTGAGGGCAACAAACAGGATTCTGGCCGTTATTTAGAGACAGATTAAAAACGGCTTTAAAAAAAATAGTTGCAAAAAAGTATTCCGCTTTTAAAAGCCAAATTTTGGACGCAATGCTACAGTTCAGTGTGAAGATCGGCAAAGATGAAGTTAGTTATGTCCGTACCCCACCTTTCCTCTGAGTAACACAAAGGCTGAGGGAGATTGAGACATGGAGAAATGTTATGGTTTCATCACGGCATGTGAACCATGTGGAAGTCATAAGGAGGGGTGTCCATACCTCTGGTGGCCACCAGTGTGAGTCGCCACCACCATCTCAAATGATTAAAACCTTTTTTGGGTAAGAATATTACAAATGTTAAGTTCTCTCAAGTGGAGCATAACCATATATAGATGTATTTTTCAGTGATCTCCATGTGTGGAGACCACTGGTCTTCAAAAGTTGCTTTTTTGAACAACATTCCCTACCTAGAACCTCACTGTCAGCACGGTTGCAGGCCATGCCTCACAGTTATGGCAGGCAGAGATTCTCCCCTCCCTTCCCCTTCATCTGGTTATTTTTCTTGCAAAATTGAGATAGACTGCTGTTGAATGTGGAGGCGCTACGTGCACCTACTTGGTCTTCGTAGTTGGACTGCATGAAGCTCAAACTCATGCTGGGGTTTGTTTGTTTGATGCCTCTGAAACATGGGAGCCATCGCAGCATTAGGAGTTTGAGTAAATGAGTCCCCATCGTTAATTTCAGGATATCTTCACAGAGGCGTTGGGAGCAGAGAGAGATGGGTGCTTCTCCACCGTCTGTGGGATGTTTCCTGTACCTCTCGTTTTGCACTAAAGCGCATGATAAAGATGGCAAGAGGCAGCCCTGTGAACATGCCCTAAGCGGCAGCATTAGCAACCCCTGAGCTGTCTCTCTCTGTGACTCTCTTTGTAGAAGAGAATTGCAAAAAGTATCTGCAGAAGAAACAGCAAGAGCAAGCGGAGCGGCCTTTGCAGGTCCCTGCTGTGGACAGCAGCATTCCCAGGAGCCATGAAATGCAGGGCATCACCACGAGGGATGATCCATTGGGTAAGTCGCTGGGAAGTCTGTGTGGCTTACAGAGAGCTGGGAGGGTCTTGGCCCCTGCACACGAGCAAGAATGAGCTCTGGCCACCTTTCTTCCACGGCTCGAGTGGATCCTTTCTTTCTCCGCACATCTTTGTTTAACAGGCCCAAACCCAGCCGAAATTCAGCAGGTGAAGCCCTACTCCGGCCTATCACGCGTGGTCTCTCCAGGCAATGCATGTGTGGAACTGGACTTCTGTGCCTCTGTTTAAAGGCATGGAGGCCTTCCTGGGAATGAGAAATTGTTTTTGGACTACAGCTCCCATTATTTAACCACACAGCCTAGCAGCCTGCTACCTGGGAAATTGTGGTACCGGTGATCCGAAAGCACAAATCAGCATAACCGCTTTTGTGCTGCATGCAGTTGGCAAATACCTGATAGTGCAGATGATGCCTCAGTTCAGATTGGTCAAGTCTGATCGCCTAGGGCGACTAAATATCTTTTTAGGGAGAATCCTCAGGGAACCATTTTCTTTAAAGTTGTTCGTCTTGCGAACGAGTAATAACAGGGCAAACTTTTGTGGATTTATTAGCAGGTGTGGTTTAAAGGGATACCCTCTTACCCATCCTTTCTTCAAATGTTTTTTTTTTTTTTTTTTCAGGGCAAACCCCTGAGATGTTTGATGCTTTCATCTGCTACTGCCAGAATGACATCCACTTTGTGCAAGAGATGATCCAGGAGCTGGAGCAAACCGAACACAAACTGAAACTGTGTGTGTTTGACCGGGACGTTCTGCCGGGAACATGCTTGTGGTCCATCACCAGTGAACTTATAGAGAAGAGGTGAGTTGACCTTTGAAGAGCATTTGATAGTAATCGTGTACCACCAGGTCAATTCATTTCCTGTTCAACAAAAATCATCCCAGGGTGCTTTGTTTAAAAAGGAGGAGGAGGAAAGGAAAGCTCCTAATAAATCAGAGTACATTACTGAGTACAATTACAGTAATTATTTCGAGGGCAGATTAAAAAAAATAGCATTAAATAACACAGATCAAAGTGACAATTAAAAGTTATTCTGTTCTATCCTGTGCTGTTTTTCTCTCAAAAAAAACCCATCGAGATGCGACTCTTATCGATTTTATCATTTTTATATGCCGTTATAAGAGATTTGATTTAAATCTAGCAACTTTGGGCCAAAAAATGCCCCAAATTAAATTCAGACATGGCTGGAAGTTTAGTTACCAGTTTTGAAAAACTAGTGTTCTGGGGGATTTAAAAGCTTGGAGGTCCCTTGTGACCATTAAAAAAAGGTGAATCGCTATTCTTGGGAGTCTTCTGGGAGCTGCAATTCACCTTTTTTGCCACAAAAACGGCTTTTTTGGGGGTGGGCCCTTCCATCCCTGAAGCTGGACGTTGTCCACTCTTGATTTTAAATAAATAAACAGTTTGTTCTGCATCTCCTGACTTTGACTGGCCATCATCCCAGATATCTTCTCTCCTACAACTTTAAAAATGCAGAAGCTGCACTTCCTTTTGTATCCGGTTGCCTGAAAGAGAGGAGGATAGATTAAGATCACAAGGACTGGACAGCTAGCATGGTGCAGAAAAAAAAAGCCAGCGTGGCCTATCGGTTAGAGCGTTGAACTAAGATATAGAAAATCCAGGTTCTTGTCCCCATTGGGTTTGACCCGTCACGCCCTGTCAACTTGATCTATCTAATAGGGACTGCTGTGAGAATAAAGTGGGGTGGAGCAGGGCCCTGTACAGAATGGTTTGATAAAAGATGGGCCGTAGATACAGCTGGGTTGGATAGCTCAGTGGTTTAGGGAACGGGCTGAAGAGCCAGAGGCTGGGAGTTCGATTCCCCCACTGGGCTTCCCAGGAGAAGAGCCAGCCTGGGTGGCCTTGGGCCAGCTGCGCACAGTGCCAGGGGGCCGGCAGAAGGAGGGAAGGGGAAACCACTTCTAAGTATTCTCTGCTTGGAAAACCCTGTAAAAGGGTTGCCATAAGTCAGATTTGAGTTGACAGCACAAGATGATTATTATAAATACAGCTAAGAAATAATATATGCACAGTCCCTGCAGTGTGGACTGGAGTTAAAGACAATTTTCAGATCTGAAAGTGTGGCTGTTTTTGCAGGATCGTTTTTGCTGTAAACGGTTGGTGTATAGGCAGAGGTTGCTCAGATAGGTGGGGCACCCCATACGTTTTTGGGTCCTCTAAGGCCAGGTCCTTGAGGGCCAAGGGATGTTCTTCACTGGACTGTTCATAAAAGCTCTGAGCTGACTGAAACTTTTGACTCGTCCTCATTTACCTCTTCCACTCCCTGTAAACGCTCCTGCACCAGGACCGGGTTCTCTCAGAGTCATGGGTTTGCGTTCGAACGCAGAATCCATACCCGACAGATGACGACTGACGTCATCACCTGAAGAGTTGCAAGCCGTACCCCCACATTCTACCTCTTCCCATCTATAGTATATTTTTATTTCAACCGACCAAAAATAGCTGGTACAAACATTATCCCAACAAATCCTTTTGTCTTTTGGATTTTTTGACATCCCACCTGGTCCCCAATTGTTGTTTAGTTGTTAAGTCGTGTCCGACTCCTCGTGACCCCATGGACCAGAGCACGCCAGGCCCTCTTGTCTTTCACTGCCTCCCAGAGTTTGGTCAAATTCATGCTGGTCACTTCGGTGACCCTGTCCAACCATCTCGTCCTCTGTCGTCCCCTTCTCCTCTTGCCTTCACACTTTCCCAACATCAGGGCCTTTTCCAGGGAGTCTTCTCTTCTCATGAGATGGCCAAAGTATTGGAGCCTCAGCTTCAGGATCTGTCCTTCCAGTGAGCACTCAGGGTTGATTTCCTTCAAAATGGATAGGTTTGTTCTCCTTGCAGTCCAGGGGACTCTCAAGAGTCTCCTCCAGCACCACAATTCAAAAGCATCCATTCTTCGGCGGTCAGCCTTCTTTATGGTCCATCTCTCACTTCCATACATCGCTACTGGAAAAACCATAGCTTTGACTATGCGGACCTTTGTCGGCAATACATAGCCATTTTTGGCAACCCCTAAGCCTTTTGTTGTTAGGCCAATCCCAACTTGGGTTCCACCCCCACAATTCAGGAATGCCAGCCAGTAATCCTTGCATTTCTCCTATTCTGTTTTTAACGGCAGGTGTCGGAAGATGGTGGTTGTCATCTCTGATGATTACCTCAATAGCGAAGAGTGTGATTTCCAAACAAAGTTTGCCCTGAGCCTCTCCCCAGGTAAGACACCCCCCCCCTTGTAGCAGACAGCTGCTTTATTCAGGTGAGCGTGGGAAGACGAGAGGTGAGATGAAGCCGCAAGCCGACTTAGAACAGAGACCCTTGGGGTTGGTGGCTGGTGGTCAACGTTCCAGTTCTTCCCACTGTGCTGTCACATCATTAAGGATGTTACGCCGTATTCCAGTGAAAATGGACAGCGCTTTGATCCCAATTCAAAACAGCAAAATGCAGCAAAAAGAGGAAGATCCAAACCCTAAAAGCCTTTATTTAAAAAAGTCCTAAGTGCTCCTGTCATCTGTTCCCTTACTCATCCTGCCGTGATAGGTCAAGGTTGAAAGGAACAGAAGATATGGGGAGCAACAGAGTCCCCCAGGGAAGGTCATAATTTGTTTATTTATGTAAAGATAGGTTTAGTTAGTTATGGTAGTTTTATTGATTTTATGATATTTGTATATTGTATTCTTCTAATGCGACTGAGTATGACTGTGTTGTTAACGGCTTGCATTAGAGGGCAGTATGCACATTGAAATAATAAATATATAAATAAATTTAGTGGTACATTTTGAAGGGCACGCATTCCTGGGTCCAGTCCCCTAGCTGGGCTCTCAAGGAGAATCCAAGAATACCATACACTCTCTTGATCACTATCAGTAAACCAGTTCTACCAGAGTTACCCTCTCCTCTAGAAGCCGGTGTTTTGTAAAGCCAATGGATCTTACTTGCCCATTCAAGACCATGTCACCCCAAAACACTTGGCCGTACAACATTATGGTCTTGCTGGGAGAATCGCTCCCTCCCCATGAGCCATTCTGAGCCCAGAGGTTGTGTGGTCCTCTCTGCTAATCGCAAAATTTAAATGTTTTGCCCCTACAAGCTTTGCTTCCGCTAGGCCACTGGTCCAGAGAAGTGATTACTGCCTTATCTCCTGGCCTGTCAGGAGATCTTAAAACGATGAACCAGCACTTGGAAGGGGCAAAGTTTTGCAACAACCATGTCCAGCATTTTTGAGGCAGTATGGCTATGGAACCCCCCCCCCCCCCCCCCAAAAAACCAGACTTTTTCCAATGCTGGTATTATCTCTGGTTTGAAGTCTGCAGTAACATAGAGATGTGCAGATTTATGAGGTTGTGTTGTTGTTTTCTGGACGACAATTCCCAGAATGGTAGTCCAAAAAACAAACAACCCCCCCCCCACAACCTCATAAACTACAATTCCCAGAATTGTTGTCCCAAACCATTCTGGGAGCTGTAGTAAAAAAACAAACAAATGAAAAAAAAACCACAAATTGGCACACCTCTAGTTTCTACCCATTTGTAATGGATTTTTAACAACTGGTCCAGGAAACACAGAGACCCTTGGTTCAGCCGTGGCTTTCTGACTCTCCACCGAAAGGGTTGGGCAGGCGTTCTTCACATGTTCCACACGTGGGTCTCACTCCTGCATTGCCACTTCCTTCTAGGAGCTCGCCTGAAGCGCCTCATCCCCGTGAAGTGCAAAAGCATGAAAAAGGAGTTCCCCAGCATCTTGCGCTTCATCACGGTTTGTGACTACACCAATCCCACCACCAAAAAATGGTTCTGGACGCGATTGGCCAGGTCCCTCTTGCTCCCGTGATGCCAGGCACACCCCGGCTGCTGATGGGGGGGGGGCCCTCGTGGCTCGACCGGACGGTGCCTTCAAGAAGCCGAGGGCTTAAGCCTCTCCTCTCCTTCGCTGGGAAGGCGAGCGGCCCATGATAAAGGCGGCGTGGCAAAGCCTGTGAAAAAAATCCCCTTCTCAAAACGTGGACAAGTTTTTTTAAAAAAAAAGATCAAGAAGGTAGTGGTAGGTGCAGGTTTTCATGACGGTTCCCTTATTTGTTGGGAAAGGAGACTGTGTTTAACAGCGTTGATATGTGAAACGTGGGTCAACCTTGGGTACGTGTTGAAAGCCTTCTGTTTTGCAGGATGTGGGACCACTCTTTTTCCTGATGCAGACAGACAGTGGACTAACCCCAGGATCCTTTTTCTGATGAAGGGAAGGTCCAGCTGTTTAAAAGCAAACTTATGGGCTCATCAGTCTAGCAGAGTCTGTGTTTTATGACCGCCAATTCAGAGGTACAGTGTCTGGACAGTCCTTGATATGTCCAGAAACTGGTTTGTTCATCTCTCATTCTTAACCTGTGTGAGGCAAGACTGCATAAGCTTTGCTTCTTAGAAAGGGTACCAAGGGCCAGTACTTGGACGAAGACGTAAGAATAGCAGCCTCTATTTTCCTTGCTGCATTCTGCAGCCCAAAACAGCTGAGCTTTTAAAGTAGGCTGAGATTTCGCGCCCTCTCTGCTTGGGTTTTATCTCTATTTTTCCTGCCTCAAGGGTTTGGCTGGGGGGTGGGGTGGGTGGGTAAACCGCTGCAAGACAAGCAAGGTCTGTTTACTAGAGTGGTGTCATGGGGATTCTTGGCATAGCTGGCCTTAAGGTGCAAAACCTCTGCCTTACAAGAAGCCTACCATAAACAGCAGAGAAACCAGACCTTTGAGAAGTTCCTTAATTTTTTTAAAGACCGGCTTTTTAAGACTTGGATCAAAGGTAGCTTCTTTAGCACTCTCTGAAGGACAGCTCAAAATCCTGGCAGTTGCAGTCCGATGCTAACACGGTGTCAGCAGTCCATAAGACACTTCAAGAAATGTGTTACGTTGGATACCAACACGGCGGTCGTGCCTCTGGGTATGGCAGCTCTCAACAATTATTTTGTCTTGCTTCTGAATCAGTCTCTCAGGATCTTCAGCCTAGATGTTCTTCTCTCTCTCTCTTTTTTTTTAACTCTTCCTGTTTACCCTACTCTGAATTAACAGCTGTAACCATCTGCATTTTTGTTGCTCCTTACATGACCAAAGTATTCTAGCATTCCACATTTTATGTTTCACGATTTCTTGGTCTTTATTAGGAATGGGTGTTCTGGATTTTTAAAAAACTATAATTCACCTTCCTGGGATTCGCACCTCCCAGACTTTGTAGACACCTAAATTATGCTCACCTGGTGAAAAGGCCTAGCTGGCTGACTTTGTGACTTGTATAGGCCTAGCTTCCTGTTTGAAAAGGAAGCTTCCCAGTAACTGCAGGAGTGGCTTCTTTTGCAAATAGGAAGCTAGGACTCTCCAAAGCAAGAAATCTTCCAGCAGGGCCTTTTCTTCAAGTGAGCATAACTGAGGTGCCTGTAAGGCCTGGGTCCTGCAGATGGGACTCCCAGAAAGGAGAATTATGGGACTTGTAGTAAAAAACACACACATCTGAACTGCACATCTCCAGTCTGTTTACTGATCTCCAAAGGAGTACTTTGTGGGTCACCGTCTTGATTGAAGAAATTCTTAACAGAGCTGTGTTTGAAATACTTCTGTCTTACTCACAGTCGCCAGTGTTAAAGTCCACAGTGCCATGCCATGCAGTAGAAATGAGTGTACTTAGCACCGCACAAAGAGGAATTTTCAAAGCCAATTTAAAGTGTAGTTTTGAGTGTACACTGTATTGTGGTTTTGCGGTTTCCCCCCCCCCCCTTTAAGGTTTTTTTTTTCCCCAGAAGAAATTGTTGGTCTTTTGCAGAACTCAGAGTTTTCTCCTGCCTGTGATATCTCTCTCTTGTCCTTGGGTGGTGTCATTTTGGATAAATATCTGCATTTAGAGTCCCCCAGACACCAGAAATAGGAGGCGGGATTATTTGTAAATCTGAAGAGACACATCTGGTTTCCTTTGAGCAGCTAAAGTTAGGAAAGACACTGGTGTTGTCTTGCACCTGATATACCTCAAGGTTGCTTCTGACACCTTCACATCAGGGAAATAAATTTATAGCACTTGACATAACCTAAGTTTCTTCGTTAATTATCTAGATGAGCTCTGTGTCTCTTTGTGCTTGTTTACGTAGACTGGTTTTTGTGCAGGGTGTTTTAAGTAGAAGGGTGCAGTTGTGCTCTTGGGCTATGACTCCCATTATCCCCCATAGGTGCTGTGGGGATTCTGGGGCTTGTAGTCCAAAATCAAAAGATCTACACAAGTAGACCTCCAGAAATTATTAATTAGAAACGGGGGGGGGGGGGGGAGAAATCTTTTGGTTACTAGGGTGACTTTTTCATCTACTCTTTTGAAGGTTTAAATGAATCTGGTTCATGGCCACCTTTCAAAAATAAATCCAAGGATAAGAAATTGTGGGGTGTTGTTAGCTAGACTGTTAGAGGGGAAATCCAGGTTCAGGTCTCCACCAAGTTATGAAACTTACTGAGTGACCTTAATCCAGTCACTTTCTATCAGCCTGACGCACCTCACAGTCTTGTGGCGACGGTAGAGTTGCGAAGGTGGAGAGCCATGTATTGTATACCACTTGCGCTTATGGGAGAAGCAGAATATAAATGTAGCTAATAATTAAATACAGTAGGACTCTCATATGTGCAGGGGATAAATTCCAAGCCCACTTGCGGATGCTAAAAAACACAGATAATAGCAAACATCTATTTTAAAATTTTAATTTATTAATTCCTCCCTTGTATGGTGAGAGGAACTTTTTTCCTATCAGAATTCTCCCCCACTTGACCAAGCTAGTTTGAATCCTTCCGTGGATTTTCTGTGTTCCTTTATTCGAAGCATCTTGAAAACTTGGCTTAGATTCAAGGACTGGATCTGCTAGCTTTTAAATTGTTTTGGGTGATCTAGTTTCATTAACCACAGGTGACCGTGGTTCAGTGAATCAGTGGATACAGATCCCCGTGGATGGAAGGGTCTTACTGTAGAACCTTCACATGCATAGGTGCAAACTACAAGAGGCAGCCAATCCTGAAGTCACTTCTGATCATTCAAACTCCATGCTGGTTCACAGCTGTGGGCTCCCCCCCCCCCCCCCCCCCCCCGCCCTGTTTTCGGTTAAACCAAAGGTACTACAACTTAGGAAAGTCCAGGCAGGAATAAAACATGCACCTTTTCTCCATGCTGAGTAACCCGGCTGTAAAAAAAAATGATCCTGGATGTAGTGCCTTAACATTAAAGGTGTGTATTTTTGTTGCTCCTGTGTTAGTGGCATTAATGCAAATGGTTGCAAGATCTTAAGACCCAATGCAGTTTGAGAGGGAAAACAAGGAAGTATGTTTTTAAAGAAAGCAATAACAGCAAATAAAAATTTTCCTTACCACTCCATTTTTCCTTATTCTATGACTGCAGATTGTTACACCCCTGCAAATTGTTTATGGAGTTTTCCTCTAGAATTGCTGTAGGATTTGTGCATTATAGCATCACTGCCTTCTTTCTTTGGACTTGTATTAATTTTCTACTATGCCTTTATAATCAGCCAGAGACAGGGTGACCTAGTGGCCGCAGCACCATGTCTGAGAAATGTGAGTTCAGATGTAGGTCTGTTGTGGCCCTGGGCTAAGTTGTGTCTCTTTCTTTCAGTCTAACCCACGAGATGAGGTGGCGATACCATTCTGAGCTCCGGTCGCAAAAGCAACGGACAGAAATAGATTTTTAAAGTGAGCTTAAAGGAGAAAGCATGTTTTGCCCCGTTCAAAATATCTCAGCACTAAGCACTGGTTCTTTTCTTTTTTATATAAAAAATGTGAAAAATGCATTCTTTGATCAGACCCCAGCTTAGAGAATTTACTTTTTTTTTCCAGGACTAGAGTACCAGCAGCCATGCTGGCTGGCAATTTTAGAGCAAGAATCTGGAAAGTAACTTTTCTGAGCTCTGGATCAGACCAAGGCATTTTACAGTAAGCTTAGAAATGTCCATTAGCCTCTTAGAGGATTCATCCTGTACCGAAAAAGCAAGGCCTTCCCATACAATTTAGTTCCCAAGGCAGGAAAAAAAAATCCTCCTCAAGTAGAGTGGAGCATGTTCCCATGAAAAAGCTGGAAGCCTCTCATCACAACCCAATGCATGGTCTTCAGAGGTAAGACCCACTGAATTTCATGGGACTCATTCCCATTAAGGTTCGTGGGATTAATTCCGGAAGACTTGGTGCGAGCAACCAGTGACCTGTGCGTGTTGCAGACACCATAAAAGTATATTGTTGCACGTGGCATGGTTAGAGGCGTGCAGAGGGAAGCAGAGCAAGGCGGACGCCTTAGCTCACAGTGTACACTTCTGCCAGTCACCGGGAATGTTCCCCCTTGACTTGGCTCTTCTTTTATCTCATCCTTGTGTTCATGTGGGATCCGTGTGGATGAGACCTTTTCCCAGATGCTGAGTGAAGGGAGGTGAGCTTGCTTTGTCCTTTTTCCTGCTCATAGCAGCTAAAATAAACTTTTCTAATGTACGCTACCTAGTTCCGTCCTTGGGACCTTTCTGCCCAAGACAAGGTGCATGCAGGTGTCCAGAACCTTTCCACCCCAAGGAATGTCATCCTGCTGGACTGTGGCTGTCCGTTCAGTCCCCGAAGGGACATTTATAATTTTCATATTGTGTTGAACTTTCCCCTTTCTACTGTTTCCCTTTATCCCCACTGTAAAAAGGAAAAAAAGAAAAGCATGCTGCTTATATACCACCCCATAGCGCTTAAAGCAGTCTCTGGGTGGTTTACAGATTAATTATGCAAGCTAAATATTGGCCCCCACAGAGAGCTGGGTGCTCAATTTACTGACCTTGGAAGGCTGAGTTAACCTGGGTCATGAGCAGAGTTTTGACTGCAGTGCTCCAGTTTAACCACTGCACTACAAGGCTCCTCTATATTGGTGGTTGTAGGTTTTTCAGGCTGTTTGGCCGTGTTCTGGAGGTTTTCCGTCCTAACGTTTCGCCAGTCTCTGTGGCCGGCATCTTCAGAGGACAGAAGTTTAGAACTCTGTCTGTGGTCACAGCCCATCAATATAAAAGAAATATAGGCCGAATCACAATCACAAAAGTCAAATAATGAACCTTATAAGTTGGTGTGTGAAAAATTGTTTCCGGTCTGTAGCCCCCTTCCAATGTGTCAGGTCCCCCATTGAGAATGGCTGCTCTAGACCAACCTCAACGTGCCAACTGCTCCAGTGACATAACTAGGCATAGTGAGTTGCCCATTGTTGAAGAAATCCTTCCCTGCCTAGGGCTGTGGCCTCTTAAGCTGCTTCTGTTCCCCCTTCCTCATTCATTAAACTACAAAGGAAGTATGGTGCTCTGGGCCACTGTGTCCAAGGCTAGCCAAGTAAGCCACCCTTGGGCCAGAATCACTGGGCACGATGCTGCTGCAAATGTTGGCCATACTCTTTTGTTCTGGGACTTCCAAAGACATTGGATGTAATGGTTGGGTGGTGTTCATCCTCCTCCTGGGACCATGCCAGCGTCAGTTGGGTGTTGCCTCCATTAATTCATCCCTGCTCCGACAAAACAGTCAAAGAAGCATACATGAAAGTGATTATAATCCCTGCAAGGTGGATGCCTGAGAAGTTCTTTCAGTCTTTTGTCAGAGGGCTTGGTTCCCAATCCCCTGATCATCCTTGTTGCCCTCCTCTGAACTTGGTCCAGTTTGTTGGCATTCTTCTTGAAGTGGAGTGTCCAGAATGGGACCCAATACTCAAGGTGAGGCCTAACCAGTGCTGAATAGAGGGGAACCCATGGGGCCATCTTGCTGTGCTATGTAAACCACTGACACAGCCCAATACATCCTTGTAGGATGAAAAGTCCATACGCCCATCTCCCGCAGTTGGGTGATGATACATCAAAGCTACTGAGCAGAAAGGAAGCAAACCATGCAATTCTAGATGTGTCTTCTCAGAAGTAAATCCTACTCTTCAGCAGGCCTCTCTCCCATATATGTGGGTGTATAGGATTGTGACCTAAGAATGGATGCTACTGTGTTTCATGAGGTAACGTTTTTGAAGGAAGGACTAAGTTAACCATGTAAAATCATGCTGAGTTGGAACACGGGACACAATTGTATTAAAATTTATTATTATTGTGATATCATTATTATTATACATCATCCCAACAAAGCATTTCATCTCTTGCACCGCCCTCGTCTCTTATCCGGACATGTTCCAAATGTCCATATATGTTATTTCCCAATTCTCTCCTGCAAGCTGGCTTTTCTTGGCCTCACAGAGTATGGTGTATTCGATGCTCTAATCCTTCCTTGATGTTTTCTCCCCCCTCACCCTATACGCAGAAATTTTCCTATTTTTAGAAACTGCCAGCCAGTGCAATGGCAGTGTCCTTGGCCTTTAAGCCACAACTACATAGCAAGTTGGAGGAAGAGTGTGCTCGGCAGCATGCAGGTTCGCTGAGTAGACAAACCGATGGAGATCGCCCTCCAACCCTTGAGTTTGATGCGATGGAAGCAGTTTGCCTGTTGCTGGTGGGAAGGTTAAAGAGCGACTTAGAGTGAAGAAGAAATTCAGTGCCTTAATAAAATTTCTCAAGGATATTATCCACTCATCTCCGGGGTAAATCTATCCGTTATTTAGATGCACAAAAGGCCCTAGCTTTGGTGGATTCCCAATCTGTGGTTCAGATGTCTTAACTCTCTGTCTGGTTTGTGACGGAGCTGGCTGTGGGCAGCGTCAGGAGGGAGTCCTGGTGGAGACCCAACAGATTACAGCAGCACTGGGCAAAATGTGGCCCTCCAGATGTTGGTAGGTTGCAATTCCCAGCATTCTTCACCCTTGGCTATGCCAGCTGGGCTGATGGGAGTTGTGGTCCAACGATATCTGGAGGGCTTTTTTTTTTTTTTTGCACACTGCTGAATTAGAGTTCGGGATTAAAGAAACAGGCATAGGTTTACATTCTGAGCTCAAAGTATACGATTTATAAGGCAATAGATTAAGAAACTGGATGAGTCTCTCTCTCTTTTAAACTAACTTCTACAACCTCCCACTATAATTGTAGTACTGAGGCATTCTGGGAATTGTGGCTGAAAATGTAACTGGTCCAAATGCTGCAATATAACTGATATTGGCCACAATCCTATTGCTTAGCATAGTAAATTGCACTAGACTGGGCCTATTGAATCAATGGGATTTTGTGAGTCAATCCTCCACAAGTTTTATTGATTCAAATGGGCTAACTCTTAACTAGGACGTACTATGCTAAAGTAAGTAGAAGCCAGAGTAGGCCCATTTGAATCAATGGAACATACAGATGAGTTGACTCACCAAATTCCCATTGATTCAATAGCCCTAGGTAAAGGTAAAGGTTCCCCTTGACATTTAGTCCAGTCGTGTCCGAGTCTAGGGCGTGGTGCTCATCCCCGTTTCAAAGCCGTAGAGCCAGTGTTTGTCCGTAGACCGTTTCCGTGGTCACGTCGCCAGCGCGACTAGACACGGAACGCCGTTACCTTCCCACCGAGGTGGTACCTACAGTGGTGCCTCGACTTACGAATGCCCCTACATACGAACAATTCGACTTACGAACAGCTCCGTTCACAAAATTTTGCTTCGACTTGCGAACGGAGCTTCGACTTACAAACAAAAAAAAACGTGGAAAAAGCGGGAAATGGACTTTGGACTGCCTGGTACTGTAATTTTAAAATGTAAAAATTGGTTTAAAAGGTGCTTGGTTTGGTTTAAAGCTGCTTGGTTTTAAAGGTGTTTTGTTTAAAAGGTGTTCGTTCCCTCCCCCCCTCCTTTCCTGCCCTTTTTTTAACCTTAGGTCATCTTAGGTTAAAAAAAATAATTCTCCCCCTAGTGGTAGAGGACGGATTAACCGCTTTTGCATTAGTTCCTATGGGAACGAATGCTTCGACTTACAAATGGCGCCTCTACATAAGAAGAAAAAACAGCCAGAACGGATTAATCGGTTTTCAGTGCATTCCTATGGGAAATGCTGATTCGACTTATGAACATTTCGACTTACGAACACCATTCCGTTACGGATTAAGTTCGTAAGTCGAGGCACCACTGTATTTATCTACTCGCATTTTTACATGCTTTCGAACGGCTAGGTGGGCAGGAGCTGGGACAAGCGACGGGAGCTCACTCCGTCGCGTGGATTCGATCTTACGATGGCTGGTCTTCTGTCCTTGCAGCCCAGAGGCTTCTGAGGTTTAACCCGCAGTGCCACCACATCCCACTTCAATAGCCCTAGTCTAGTGCAATTTACTATGCTAAGCAACAGGATTTTGACCACTGAATTCTAGACTCAAACATTCAGTAAGCAGCTTGAATACCTGATATAGAGTGGCCGTATGTCCTCTTTGGTGGGGACAATCCGCCCTTTGAAGTTGTCCTCCATATGTTTACTTCATGTTTGATAATAATAAAAGTAAAGGACCGAAAGAAGGGAGATCAGGGACCTGAAAGTTGCCCATCTACCATGAACAGCCACACAGCTCACCTGTTCACTGCCTTTCCCTATTTGAATGAGATGTGTTGCTCTGTTTAAATTATAAACATCATTTCTAATTTTGCCTTTGTCTCTATTAATCAGCACATGCAATTGAACGATAGCCGGAGGCCTCTCTTTTATCGTCCTTTTTGGTGATGCATGTCCTGTGTTTTGGTGTTGTGTAAACGTCCACCATGACCTGATGACAGAACGATTTCCTTATTGCTCTGGCAGCTACCTCTGTGATTTTCCTGTTCCTCATAAACGTTTCATGTGCGAGAGGTGAGCATGGGGACGGCAGTGTTTTAAAAAATCCTTATCTCGTCATATATTTACTTTTCACTTTGTACTGTATGCCAAGACTGGGCCTACTGTTAGGCAGGAGAACAAAGCGCCAGAAGTGGCAAATAGTGGAGAGCAAACTGTTAATTATTCAGTTATTTCTATTTTTTTTCCACCTCAGGAAGGCATAATTTTTATTGTATTTTAAATGTTGTAAGCCGCCCAGAGACCTCTGGGTAGTGTGGGCGGCATATAAGTTAAATAAATAAATAAATAAATAATCTGGATCTTCAGGCTTGGTCATGTCTTGGGCCATTTCATATCATCTGTCATATATTCCTTGTAACTGAACCATAAAGGCAAAAAATTTAAAGCAAAATGTACTGCTTATATACCACCTCACAGAGCTTAAATCCCTCTCGTGTGGTTTACAATTTAATTATACAGGCTACACATTGCCCCCCAGCGAGCTGATTACTCGGTTACTGACCTCAGAAAGAGGTTGGGATCAAACTCAGATTGTGAACAGAGTCTTGACTGCAGTACTGTAGTTTAACCACTGTACCACTAGGCTCCATCATAGAAAGTAATGTGAATGAAACATTATAGTGAGAGAGAAAATAAAATGAGGCATGTAAGTCTCTCTGCTGGCTGTCATGGCATGTATTACACTTAAAGAGAAGAAGTACACATAAGAGAGAAAGACCTTTGATTTCCGTCTTTGGAATGATTTCTGATGAAGTGGAAGCTAATGTGATCACCCTAATACTAATGTGGTAAGGCAGATACATCAGGGTCTTCCCCCTTGAGCAAACCTTCGTGGGGCTAATTATCCCCAGTCTTCAGCCAGAATTGCCAGCACTCTCAGAATCCCTCAACCAGAATATCCCAGGCTGGTTGATGATTGTGACAAGACGCTGGGATTTAGCCACAACATTGACTCTGACATCCATGCCACGGTAACCTATGAGGTCTCCTTATAAATTGAACACTGTTTCTGCCACTCTTCTTTCCGTTAGTAAAATTAATAATAAAATCCTGAGTTCAAGTACTCAGAATGAAGCAGGCAAATTGGTGCTACATCTGTGCATAATCTTTATGCAAAGCTGCTGAGAGGCATAGTTTATTAAAGGGTGTTGCCGGGGGGGGGGGGGGGGAGAGGCCTGTTGAAATTGAATGGAAAAATGAATTGGCATGCTAAGGGAGAATGTCTCTGGCGTGGACAGCCCCTGTCTGAAGGGCCGAGCATTACCGAGAATAATTGGTGCAGGAAACCTCTTTGGCACAGATGATGTTCCGGGTTGGCTCCTGTTTTGGAAACCTTGCCCTGTGAGCTGAGGGCTGAAACTACATCGAGTGCGTGGGGAGCTGCTCTAAAGCAAAGTGCTTGGCAACTCTGAACAATAGGAGAGGGCTGGAGGGGAGATCAGCAAGAGCATTTTGTGGTTTTGTTCACTACGGGAGGGGAGGGGAAGAGGGGGGTCCAGCAGCTCCCGACAGGCTTTGTATGGGTTGCAAAAAGAGATCACGGTTTCCACTTAACAAGCCTGAAAATATTTTCTCCATGGGAGGCTGGGAGGCAACTTTCATACAGTGACAAGGTCAGGCCTTTGGCTTGCCAAGGCCCACTTAAGGCGCTTTTGTGAGCAGAATAGGACGGGCATTGTTAGTTTTGGCAAAGCATGATCGCAGCCAAGGGTTTCAGCTCACCGATGAGGGCTGCCAAGGCCAGAGACCACAGTTTGTGTTTCTGTGCCCTCAGGGATAATCGGCAGAAGGAAAATTCCACCTCGTGCAGCTTCTTCACCTATCAAATTCTGCAGGTGGACAATTGATTCCTTGGGATCAATTCCACTTTCAGAACAGTGTGAAAGCTTTCGAAATCTTTAGAATTCTTCATCAGCCTAGTTCTAATATAATGCCTGCACGCCTACTAGTAACTCATCAAGTCCAGATTCTCCATTTTGTCAGTTTCACTGCAAAACCGCCTAGCAGAAATATCTAGCCAAATTTTGGGACTTTCATACGTATTTGTTCCCCATCTTTTTTTTTTAACACCTAACTTGATGAAGATTTCTCGGAAACCTGAAAACAGGCACACAGCTGTTGAATTGTAGCTGTCCTTACAAAGGTATTATTCCCATGCTCCCCAAAATTGTGGATTATTAGTTTTGTTTTGTTCTGACACAGCTATCTTTGTTTCTGTATTTTCCTACCAAATCAGGAATCCTAGGAATATCAGTGAGAGAGGAGGTGGTATGAGATGAGAGAGAGCAGGGACTCACTCCGCTGAGAAGAGTGTTCAGGTTGGCATGCCTACATAAAGCAAGATGGAGCCAATGTTTACCCAAAATATACACGCCCAGAATGAAGAATGGTACCAATCCTCAGCAATTCCCATTTGAGGTCCTTTATGGCACAAAAGTGTGTGTTTAAGGGTGCTACGTTACAGAGGCAGCCCTTGCTCACTTGGTAAGCTGGAACATGTTCGTAGGAGAGCAACCAAGGCAGGAAAGGACTTGAAGCCAAGCTCTGTAAGGAGTGGTTGAAGGATCTGGATAGGTTTAGCCTGGAGAAAAGATTGAGAGACAAGATGATAGCCATCTTCAAATATCCAAAGGACGGTCACATGGAAAATGAAGGACCTTTCTGGAGCTCCAGGAGGGCAAGACCGAAGCCAAGACCTTGAAGTTACAAGAGAGGATATACCATTAAACCGTGGAAAGGATTTTTCGGACAGTGGAGCTGTTTATTAGTAGTACGTATGACTTCAGAAGGTGGTGGCTTCTCCTTTGTTGTTTTTTTAAACAGAAGTTGGCTTGCCATCAGAGACACTTTAGCGGTAGACCCAAGTGTTGGCAGAGTTTGGGCTAAATAATCCCTGTTTTTTTTCCCAACTCTACAGTTCTATGATTCTGTGTGACACCATCATGCTCATGTGATTTGAATCTATGACAGACAGCTCACACAGGTGCACTCTGCACTCACAGGGTTGCCAGACGTCAGGCAAAAGGAAGACATGTCCTCCGTTTTAGCCTAATGTCCTCTGTCCGGCAGGCAAAGATAAAAACCTTTAAAATGTCAGGCTTTGTATATTTTATGCTATAATTTTGGATGGGAGGGGGAGAGGTGGAAGGACCCCCCTCCCCCTGTCTTTCCCCGCCCGCCCACCCCCCATTACCTGGCGCTGGAGCGGGGGACTCCAACTCCCACACTCCCCAGCCTTCAACTTATGAACCTCGGGGGAGGGGAGGCTGCCTCATTCGGTTTTTGCCTGGCGCCACTTTCCCCGTTTGCGCCGGAGCCTTGTTTGGGCATCCAGATTAGCAAGGTTGCCTCTGAACCTGTGCAGAGTGCGAGCGGCCGGGGATCCCGCAGCTGGGCCAGGGTGGGTTCGGGTACAATTGGCTGTTTAAATAATGTTTGTTGGTATTTTGAAAAAAAAGCCTCAATTTAATTTATTTTTATTTTTTAACATGACTTGTTTCTTGGTCGGTTCACTAAGAGACATTTATTGGCAGCTATTGTAATAAAATTGTATTGATGGGCGGGTTTAATCCGGAACGATTCAAATGAAATGTTCAATACATCCTCCTCTGTCCTCTTTTTTGTCTTTCTGTGTCCTCCTTTTGGTACCCATGTATCTGGCAACCCTATGCACTCATAGCAAGAACGACTCCGTCAAATTGATGTTCCTTCAGCTTTTGGCTATCTCATAACTGGCCAAATTAATAAAACTGCACACAATCTAATACATTTTTGGTTGGCAGTTTGATCAGATCATACCCGCCTCTCGTTCCTGGAGCTTGCCTATGGCTTCATGACTGAATCTAGCCCTCCATAGCCCACTATACACCAAGACACTGGTGTCGCATTAGCCTTTTTTCAGTCTGTAGGACAGAGTTCTGAATTTATGCAGCCACTGAATTGGTTTTCAGACTCTATCCACCTGATGGTTGCTTCAACCCCTTCTATATCTACTAGCTCACAAAAATGAGTGGAGGAGCAGATTCCACAAGGCAGCAATGATTCCTTCTGGCCAGTGATATCCCATAGCAGCTACTAATGCCAGATTAGCTGGTATTTCCAGCTATGCTAGTGTGACATAAACCAATGCTGGTCAAAAAACAAAAGCAGATAAAGTAGATTGGGTTGCCTATATGTGACTCTTGAGCCCAGCAATAGGTACGATGTCCTTCTGCAGGGGCTATTCTCATATCTGTTGTGTTTGCACTAGGTGTGATTCCCCCCCCCATGCCCATCATTACTCCCTTCACCATAGCTAAGATCATTCTGTTTAATTCAGACATGTAAAAATTCAGCTGTATAGCAAGGACTGACAATAGTATTCTGGGAAGAAGGAAGCCCTGATGGATTTCAAGTTTAAATTTAAGACAGAGAAGGTTCCCTTCACGCTTGCAGGATTTGTTCCCCTTTTAAATGGATTTCTGAGACTCACTAACTGGAGCGACACGCAGAATCAGATTGGCATTATTTGAAGTTACAAGCATATGCACAAGTAGAAATCTATATCGGGGTTACCAAAGAGTGGAACTTTGAGAAGTTACTTTTTGAACTACAACTCCCAGAATCTCCCAGACTGGCTAAAAAAGTAAGTTTATTCTAGGTCTGCTTCAGACGATAGACTCTAAAACAACATTCTTACACTGTTTAGCAGAGCTGCACAACTGCTCTCCCCATTGTTACTTTTAATATCTGGATTACCCACATGGCACATGATTGCGCTGCCAATGCATTGTTTCCTCATTTTGCCACGAAAAACTGAGTTTTTCAGACTACTTTTATGACTCTCTTAAATTTATCACCATTTTTGTGTGTTATTGGATTAGGCTGACGCTAACCGTGCAATGCTATAACATAGCTGTACTGATGGGATGTGTAATTTAAAAGCAACAATACATGAAGTGTTTTGTTGACATTGAGCCGAGAAGATTTAAGTACAAGCTTCCATGGATTCCAACCCATGCAATTCCCTCCCTTTTGTTGGGTTTCATTCCTATGTGCAGAAACAGGCTAACTCAGCCACCTGTTCAGAAATAATCCTGGCGGAAGTGACTTCAGCAAGGTTATTGTTCTATTTTTATATCTAAAACATGAACAAAGTGCCAGCCAGCCGTTATTCATGCTTATAAAAGACTTAGAAGACTGTTAAACAACCCCACAAAATGATGTGCTGGTAGCTGGTATTTTTGCAATTTCCCTTCTTTCCATAAATTCGAAGAACATTTGTATTTACAGATGGGGGGAATTCCACAATAATAAAAAAATATCCTTATACTGATTATTATTGTTGAATTGATTTATGTTAAGCTGAAAACCTATTATGGAATTGCTCAGAAGCATTGTACTCTTGGGCTATTTTTTTTGTTTTAAAGAGCGGTGCTCAAGGAAAACCACTTTGCACATGCTCAGGAGCACTTTGTCTTTTCATCCTTTTCCAGAACTTTGTCATGTTTTCCCGGGCATACTCAGAGATACTCCTCCCAAGTTGCCACAATTTGAAAAACTGAGCAATAATAGGTAAATTATGGGAGTGTAATATCTATTTTAGGAGATGCTTGTGATTCCTCTTTCACTCAACCGTAGACAAGCCCTAAAAAAGACAATAGTATCCTGAGGTAAAACCCGCCTTATTTACACAGCCCAACCCAAAAACCAAAGGGGGAGGGGAATATCGTGTGATTGACATTAGCCAACCAATGATTGCAAGATTTCCCTTCCCACCCCACATATTCGCCAATCAACTTCGGTTCAGGGCTCTTTTCCCCGCCCTCTCTTTTCTCCCTTCGCGGGCTGAGCGAGGATGTCGTCCCGCCATCTTGTGTGCGGCCCCCACCGCCTCATTCCCGTTTCGTATTCGTTGCGAGGCGGCCAACGGGTCAAAACGGAGCGGGACGCTTCTTGAGGGACGGGATGACTATATATATATATATGTGTGTGTGTGCTTCCCTTCAAAAAGATAGTGCACTCTCTGAATCAAAGAGATGAGTCAGAGAAGGGGTTTAAAAGAACATGGGAGTTTCTGGGGGGGAGGGGGAGGGGTGGAAGCAAAGACACGCTCAAGATGGCGCCTGCGTCCGCTTCCCCCCGCCGAGAGCGACGCAGGCCGTGCGGGTGACGTCACCGCGCTTCTGGGCATGAGCAGGTGGGAAGGGCAGGCTAAGTTCGGAGGAGAGACAGAAGAGAGTGGGAGGTGGAGGTTGGCGTGCCTGGTGCTGCTGCTGCTTCGGCGGGGGGAGGAGGAGGAGGCTGAGCCGCCCTCCTTCCTGGCATCTCCCTTCCCTCCTTGGCGAGCTGGGCCCGCTTCGCTTTCGTTCGCAGCGGAGCTGGAGGAGCAGAGAGCAGCAGCAGCAGCAGCCTCTGCTGCTCCTGCTCGGGCTCCCGCCGCCATGGCTGCCGAAGACGCCTCCAGCGCCTCTTTGCCCTGGTCCATCGACAAGGATGACTATGAGCTGCAGGAGGTGATCGGTACGTGGGGCTGAGGCTGCCGGGGGGGGGGTGGAGTGGGGTGGGGGGAAGAAGGTGCCCTCTCTGCTCCTCAGCCCCCGCCAGCTAGGCCGGGGGGAGGCGCCTCTCCTCCGGGGGGGTGGGGTTGCCGAGGGCTGCGCGTGCCGTTGCACGCGTGTGCACGGGGAGGGCTTCCCCTCGTGCAACTCTCCCGGGCACGCCTTTGTGCCAGTGGGGGTGGGGGTGCCCTCCCTAAGTCCGGTGGGGTGCCCTAGAGGTCTACGGACGAGAGAAGGGCGACCTGGCCTTGTCTCTGTGTGTGTCATTACAGCCATTCATCATCTGCATATGGGAGGCAGGAGGGTCTCAGGGTTAGTGTGTGTGTATATATACACGCATGTGCATGCCCGGTCTGGATGGTGCCAGGGTGACTGCCATCTTTAGCCCCATGTCTTTCTCTCTCTCTTCCCCCCCCCCCCCGGTGTGGTTAGTTGTTCCCCCTCTTTGGGACTAGCATGCGTGAAAAGGGGTTCTTCGGAGTGCAGGTGGGTGTGTTCCCATAGCTCGCCTTGGCAGCCTCCTGTGAAAGACCCTTCTTTGGGGTGCAAATCCCAGGGCAGCTGGCTCGAAAGAGGTGAGTTTTGTACACGTTGGTCTTAATCCAGGGAATTAATTGTGCCTGGGTGTCGCATTCGTCCAGGGAAAAGGGGGGGCGTTGCATGCCTGGGTGTGCATCTGTGCGCTTGTGCTTCGGTGGCCGTCTGCTCTTGGTACTGACTGGCAAGCCTCTGGTAGCTGAGGGTGGTGCTGGCGCTTCAGAGAGGATTGTAGTCTAGGATATATGCCAGCGTTACACTTTTTGGGGGGTTCGGTGGGGGACGTGGTGTGGCTTCCTAACTCGGAAATCCTTTCTTATGCGTTTGCTGCATGTCATTCATTTGATATTCTTCCTAATTTCAGCCACGTCCAAGGCACGTACCTGTTCTTGAAAAGTAATGCTTGGGTGTGTTCCTTCGGCAGCTGGCATTTGGTGCATATGTATTTCTATAAACTGCTGGTTATCAGAGCCAGAGGCTGAGTGTTCAATTCCCCACTGTGCTTCGTTGAAAGGGGCTGGACTTGATGATCCATAGGGTCCCTTCCAGCTCTGCAGTTCTACGATTATTATTATTACCTTGCAGACAGGTCTTCTTAAAATGGAAGTAAGACAGCTTGCACATGCTTCTTTTTTTAATACACAATTACAGTCGGTTGGAACCTCGATCTTATTCCACAGGCAAACATCCATTGATATGGTGCAGCTTCTGTATTCCTGACTATGTATGTATGCACATAGAGCCCTATAGGTGATCTGGGTTAGTGTGAGTGCTGTAAGGCTTTCTGGGATTTCTGGACAATTGTGTTGTGACTTTGAGGAAAAATCGTAAATGTGAATTTCTTCTGTCTTAATGCTTGAGGAATGTGGAAGCTTAAATACTTGTGGTTTCAAGGCTTTGAGGCTTGGGGGTGTGGTTATGCTATAATTAAAGGTTTTTGTTTTGGTTTGGGTTTTTTCTTTTTTTGCAAATCATTTTCCTGTGCTCTCAGACTTTTCCCAGTGGAGATTTGGAAACAGCATGTGTGCACAAAAGGATTTTAATTCTCTTTTGTTGCCTTTCCCCCACTCATAAATGCCATCACTTATGCTCCAAGTTCATCTTTTCCCCCCTCTCTTAAAGGTATGCCAGTAAGCTCATGGAGAAGTCAAAGCCCTTGACCTCTTAATTGCTGGGAAATCTAGGGTTTGTTATATGAGGGCTATTATAGCATTTATTGTGGTCTGGAGAAGATGCCTTTGGTGTTGATGCAACTCTGCAAATTGCAGTCTGTTGCTGAAACAGCAGCTTATTGTACTTCATCCCAGCAGTTCTTCTGGTGCAGTGACCTTTGAGGACCGGTGCCTTTGGGAGACACAGGCAAAACTGACCTTGACAGGACTCCTTGTGCAAAGTAAGATAAGAAAAAAGTTAAGATCCCACCCAAGGCTGTATATTTGCCTGTTGAAGTGGACTTTGGAGGCGGGGAGATGGAGAAAGGCTGGCATTACCAAAGAGGAAACTGGCAGTGGTTGGGAAGAAGATGTTGAGAAGGCAAACCAGGGTAGGTGTGAAATAAAGGAACTAGTGAACTCAGACACAACAAATAACAAGGTTTTGGAATACAGCGAACCCTTGTAGGGCAGCTGCCATTTATTTTGAAGGAGTAATATGGGGATGTGTTTGTCTCTGCTGCTTGAGGAAGCCAGCATCATCCCAGAAGGTATGGGTCCAGTAATAGAATCACCATGGACTTTTTTTTAAAAGCCCGAGATGGTTTTAAGAGGATACTCTACAGTCCATTCATGGGTGTGGAATGGGAAAAATTCCTGTAGCCGATTGCCAGAGTGAACAGATCGTCATACAATGAGTTTGAAGTGAAGTGCCAGACTTGTTAACTAATGGCAATGCTTTGCTTCAGTTTACGCTGTTGCACACACACTGGCTAACCAGTAGGATTCTGGGTGCTATTGCAGTTCTGTTTCCCTGCGTTGGTATTGTTCCGCTCATAAATGAGTGAGTCACTTGTGGGTCGACTCCAAGCACCTCTTGTCTGTCCCATCTGATTCTTATGCTGTTTGTTTATATGGGTACCCTTTGCTCATAATCTTTAAGGGTTCTAAACAGAGAGATGCAAGAGAGCAGATGATGGTGAAAAAACCCGAAGACTAAAATATTTGGAAAGAAAATGCAGCTGACCACACTTTTTAGGGAGCAGCTTTTGATCCCACTGTGCCCTGGCCTGGAGATGCTGTCCATTCTAAAGACACAACTTCTGTGAGTTGCAAAGGTTGACTTATTTTTGAAGGGAGTGGGGGCATAGGATCATAGAATCATGAGGGGACCTATAAGGCCCTGCTCAATGCAGGAATACAGATCAAAGGATATCTTCCAGGTGTTGTCTCAATTTCTCTTGAATGCCATACTACTGGAAATCCTATCTGATGGTATCCTGTCAATACTGTAAGGAAGGGGTTGGATCCACTCTGAATGACTGAATTAAATCCCATTGATTCTGTTGGTTCTGCTCTGAGCGTAATTACATCTCGATCCAAGCCAGGGAGTATGAACTCAAGCCCAGTAAGAGGGGTCCTTTTGATTAAAGGTGGCCCATTTGTGGGATGAATGTGCAGACTTTAGATTTGAACAAAACGAGTACCGTTGGGAATTAAACTCCCAACTCTTACACCACAACGAGGCGGTCCAGCTTGCTGAGCTGTTCAGCCAATTCTAACAACATATTAGTGTACAGTAGGACCCCATTATCCACGGGATCAGTATCCTATCCACTGATTAACTTATTCACAGTCTGAAAACATTAAAAATATTAAAAGAAAAAAATCCAGGAAAAACTATTTTCATATGTATTACTAGAACCAACCACTAGAGGGAACTAGAGACCACACAATGAATACTTGTTAGTGAAGAATACACTAACAGTGGCCAGCTCTAGTAATGCATGTGAAAATATTTTTTTCTGTTTTTTTCCTTTCATCATGCGTGCTCTCTCTCCCCCCCCTCCATATATATAGAGGGAGGGAGGGAGATAGAGAGTTTGCTATTATCCATGGTTTTCAGTATCCGTGGGGGGCTTGGAACCAATCCCCTGCAGATATGGGGGTCCTACTGTATGTATAACTCTGCCTTGTTTCCTTGTACACCCCCCCCCCCCCGCTCTGTTGTTCATTACCCAGAGCATGTGTATCCTTAGATCTCCCTATGAAACCATGTGGCTTAACTGCTTATATCCAGACTAAATGCAGGAGACTTTTTAAAGTGCACTTGTGGCTTTTTTTAAAAAAAATCAACCCTGGATTGGAATGACAGTGCTAGGGGTAGGATGAGTTAACTCTGGTTTCCCAAAGAAAATTGCTAGCTCTCTCAGTCCTCTCCAGCGGCTGATGCCTACTCTGTGGAACCAAATATCCAAATGGAAACTGTATTGATTAAATCTGAATGACAGGGATGTCTGAATCAGGCCTCCCCCCCCCCCCCTTTGTGGTTTGCTCTTTAGAAAACAGCGGGCAGTCTTTTTCTCCTGCAGTGCATCTACTTTGGGCTCTTAGCTGTTCATGCTTAAATGAAAGTCTATTTTTGTATGCATGGTTTATTCATCTGCTTATATTCATCCTTTCCTTTCCCCACCTAAACTCAGACTGTAAGATCCTTGCGGCAGAGGCCTTTCCCTTTCCACATCTGTTGACGAGAACTCTGCAAAAATCCCTCCACATCTCAGCTTAATGGAGAAAGGAAAATGCAAAATATAACTTGTACGTAATGCTAAACGTCTGTTACAGCATTGTAAATTGGTTCTTCTTAATGGGAAGTAATTCAGCCCTTGAATCCTGAGAGAGATTTGGAAATGGTGAGTGGAGCAGTGGGAAATACTGAATGCTTGCTTTCTGTCCACTCATTCCTTAAATTTTTTTTTGGCTATATTTTCAAATAGATCTCTGCAACATGGTGCGGTAGTTAAACTCTAGTACTTCAGCAAGACTGCTCGTGACCTGAGTTCGATCCTGCTTATTGTCGAGCAGCCGACTCAAGGTTGACTGAGCTTTCCATCCTTCTGAAGTTAGTAAATAGACTGCCCAGGGAGGGGGAATGTGTAGCCTGTATGATTGGATTTTGAACTGTTTGGGGAGTGCTTTAAGCACTGGGGCGGTATATAAGCAGCATGCTTCACTTTTTGCTTTATTTTTGCTTTTTGCTTACATTTTTTTTTAACCTTTGTGTTCTGTTTTTCCTTGATTGAGCTTGAGGCATTTTCCTCATCCCTGCTTGATCCCCACATTGACCCCGTGATGTAGGTCAGGCGCAGAACTTTGGCTAGCCAGGGTCATCCCCTGAGCTTCATGACCAAGTGGGGATTTGATCCAGAATCTCCTGAGCCCCAGTTGGGCAGTCTAACCTCTGTGGTCAGTTGTCTTTTGTGCAGTCTCTTGTAATGGAGTTAAAGTGTTAGAATTAGTTTTAATCATATACGTAGCCTGTTGCAGAGGGAGTCTCAAACCAGTCGCCTCCATGGTTTTCCAGTGGTATCTTTCTGTGTGTAAGGACAGCCTGTGTTCTGATTTTCCTCTCTGTGTACAAATTTCTGCCTTACCATTAGGATCTGCAAGCAGTCAAGTCTCTGCTAGAAGTTCTGCAAATGAAGGGCGCTAGATCAGTCAGAGAATCAAACAAGGCAATCATGGGCAATCTCAGCAGGGCTAAGGACCTCTTTTTGAGATTGCTTAGAGCACTTGGGCAGAGCTACAGGTGTGTTCAAAGAGGCATATCCCCCATTTAAAAAAGTAATTCATTATACAGTAGTTGGAAGAAATGAAACTCTTGATTTGGATGTGTAAGTCAGAATGAACAAGCTTCAGGTTTTCCAGATTCTACTGTGTTTATTTACTGGAAGTTGTACAATATTTTTGTTGTTGTTGTTTAGTCGTTTAGTCGTGTCCGACTAAAATTAACTAAATAATGAAATATGTAGTGGGGAATTGGACTGCTCCTTCCATCAGCTTTTGGCGATGTAGCCAACAGTGAGGGGCGATGAAAGTTGTAGTCCGGCTGCGTCTAATCTATGAGATGAGACACAGATTTTGATGAATACAGTTGAGCTAGCAAATGCTGAGTTCCCTGTTGATCGCTCCCCATGGCAGTCCCTCCAGCTGGATTGGGGGACTTGCTGAATGGGATAATCCCTGATGTCTATGGGGCAGCAAAATCCCTAAAATTTGGTAGAAGTGCGTTCTGGGTGTAGAGCCTATCTGTCTGTGGAAGGGAGATACTGGGTCCAACCTATGAATGTCATGGGTTGAAAAAGCAGGGATTATTTTTGCAATCCTACCAGCAAGAATGTTATGGGAAGATTTTTCTCCCCCCTTTATCTTGTTGTGCATTTGATCTTCTGTGTAATAAAGTTCAATGAAATAATTAGTAGTGTCGGAGGGGAAACAGCTCTTCTCATGTAGACAGTTTCCCAGCAACCGGATGCTGATTTTCAAAGATTGCGTCAAGATTTGGATTGCATGTTGACATCTGGCCAGAAAAATGGATGTGCTTTCTTTCTTTTTCCCCTTCCCTTTTTTGCCCCTCTCCCCCATTCTTTCTGGCATTGAAATGTTCAAACAGTCTCTCATGTGATTAAAAATACTTTGGAGAGCATGTGTAAATCATAGGGGGAAAAGGTGGAAGGTCATAAATACTGCTTATAGACTCTTTAGTTCCTTTCCCTCTTAATTGAACGCTACCAAATTATGGAGTAAACGGTTCATTTCCCCTCCCTCTCTCCTGCCTGTCCCTTCACATCTCTGCCACTTCCAATACCTTGTGCACCCTCCTGATAACATGCTTCAGTGAAGTCTGCAAAGTCTTTTGCTGTTTGTTAGACTTTTAAGGTGCTGAGGGACTCTGTTGTTTTTGCACAATCGGAGATCTGAGGCTTCTTCTGTTGGAAATCTTATCAAAGAGGAAAGAAATGTGGAACTTTGTACCAGCATTTGGAGGTACGCGAAACTGGTTTTGGATTGGAGACCTTGCCAGTTGCGGGGTTGCTATGAAAGGAAACAACCAAGTTGTGTGTTTTTAAAGAGACTTCCTTGTGCTGGTTCCTTGCCTGAAAAGCACCCACGCAAGGCTCTTGTGTTACTCTAGTGGGCACCATGCCATCCTGTCACCGTTGTTTGCTGGAAGCTTCAGAAAAAGAGGAAATCCCCTTGTGAAATGTCCTTGCTTTATCTAGGGCTCAAAAGAGGAGAAAAAAAATCTATTACTCAGCATGGGTCTGATTCATTCCCTTTGCAAGGTATGCATTGTATCTGTGTCATGATCAGGATTAGAGTTGAAGTGGCAAACAGCTGTAGAGTCTCTGTGGATTTAGATCCTCAAAATGAGAAGACAGCAGCTGCTATGGGGTAGACAGTGACCAGAGGTTGGCTTATCTCTCCCCCCCCCCCCCCCAAATGGTGGATATGCCCTGGGCTCATGTACGTATATTCATATGTATACGAGCTCTGATTCTGGTAATGCAGAATTTCACATTAGATAAAATAAACGTTTCAGGGCTGCAGTCCCTTTCTCCAGATGCATGGCAATGCTTTTTATTTGGCTCAAGCCTACATCAAATAAAACTTGTTAGTCTTAAAAGTGCCACAGGACTTAGTTGTGTTTTGCTGCAGCAGATTAACATGGGTACCTCCTTGAAAAAAACAACAACCCAAAACTGGATATTGGTTTCGTGTACATTCCTCTCTTCAAGAAGGAGGGATATATGGTTTTCTGCACCCCATTACATCTTCATAACAAGCTTATGTGGGGTGGCTTAGGCTGAGCAATAATGATGACCGAACAAAGGACATCCAGCAAAATTTCATGGCCACAGGGAGGATTTGAACCTTGGTCTCTTTATTACTCCAATACCTTAAACCTACATTGTATTAGTTCCCAGTGCAGGAAACCTTATAAGTAGTATCATGCTCTGATATCAGTGTTTATGCCTTAGGGAGGTTAATGCTGGTACAAGCAACAATAAAAGGAAAAAATATTTTTCCTTCCTTCCTTTCTTTTTAAATATTCAAACTTCTAGTTGGCATGGTTGTGAAGAGAGCCTTCATGTTGTCATCACTGCCATGTTCAGATCTCAGGTTGGAGGTTGGCTAAAATGAGATTTTCACTTTTCTGCCCAATTGCCAGGTCCCTCTCTGACTCACAGTGCAGAATAAATAGCCAGGGGAAACTTCATAAAGTAGGAAAAACTGTAGCAGAAGTCCTGCAAAATTGATCTGTGCAACTTAGTTAAATTTTCATCCCAGGGTATCGAATTTATTTTTTGCTTTGTGGCAGAATTTTGCCTTGTGATGGTACAGTACTTGAAACATACAGGCACAGCTCTGGATATGGCATAGCATTTTAGTTGAGGACTGCTTTACTTACTGCGCCTCTGGTTGTAGTTAATCATATATTGTAAGGGAGGTAACCTAGATACTTAAGCTTTCTTCAGAGTGTTCCTGAATACATGGACCAGCTGTAGCTTGAGGTGGCACTTCACCCTGAAGAATGAAGAATGGAAGGAACTTTTCAGCTAGCACACCAACCCAACCAAAGTCTCTGGTATTTCAATCTACAGTGTGCACAGTAGCTGCATAATGTGGGGGAAATTACTGTTTTGGACCAGAACTTCGCCATCTCCAGGTGGCGGGAGTATTTTAAGACTTCTAATCTAAAAGAGTAACTTTTCCAGTGTGTGCGTAGGTGAACTGTGAAGGATGGCAGAGACTGAGAGCTAGAAGATTTTCAGGTTCTAATGTGAAGAAGTATTGGTTTCAAGTATTTTAGAAGCTGTCCAACTTCTATTTTCTTTGGAATGACAGAAGTATTAATCAGGCTGATTAAAGTGACACAAAGATGAGTAAGGGTGATTTGCTGAGTAGCAAAGTTCAAGTACCAACAGGAGAGGGTGGCCTTAGATTGCTTAATCTTATTTGTTCAAGACTTAAGTGGGGGAAAGCTTGATTCCTATGGATCTTTAAAAATCCATTTCAGTACTAGCAGGGCTTGCCCTTTGTTGGTGGCAAAGGTATCATTAATCTGGGATGTATGTTCTTTGAGGTGTGCATCAGAACTGGAGGAATGACTCATGAATAGCTTTCAGTGCTCTCTGTGGGAATTTGAATTATTTCTTTGTCCTTTCATAAGGAGATCTGGATCAGTCTAAGGTCACTCTGCTTTCTTCATGGTCACTCAGAGAATTTTATGGTCAGGTGGGACATTGAACTCAGATGTCTTGAGTTGAACTACAGTATTCTTATCATTGGTGCTTTCCAGTTGTTAGCCAAGTGCATTTGGAAGC
This sequence comes from Intellagama lesueurii, assembly GCA_037013535.1. Classification (NCBI taxonomy): domain Eukaryota; kingdom Metazoa; phylum Chordata; class Lepidosauria; order Squamata; family Agamidae; genus Intellagama; species Intellagama lesueurii. Next base: position 121,590,902 of record JBAJHW010000006.1, on the reverse strand, counting down.
CCATAAGTGAGATATGAAGCAGTACCTTTTCTAATTCTTGCTGTTCACCAAGAAGTATGTAGGGGTAAAGTTTTACTGAATACACAGGTTCCATGTTAACAGTTGTGACTAATAACCAATGTAACTGGAATATTCGGAAGCCGTCTGCATTAGCACCTTTTGGGCTAATGCATAGCTTGCACTTCACCACATTATGCCATCATTCAGTTTGTGCCTTAAAGAAATATTAAAATTTGTTTTAAATGGACTAAATCAGTTGTTTGATGGGATTCACATATGATAATCCTAATAAAGATTTGAATGTACATGAGATGTTCGAGGATTAGTTTCCAATTATCACCCTTCAGCAAGTTTTCATGTTCCAGCAGGGGTTCAAGCCCAGGTCTCCTGAGCTTTAGTGTGACACTCCAACCCAAACTGGCTTTTCCAAGTGAGACAGACCTAAAATTCTTGAGCTTTTCTTCAACACATCGGTCATATTGCCAGGGAGGTTGCCGTGTTAGTTTTTTGCATTAAAAACAACAAAGATTACATACTCCATATGTCAGATATTGTACTCCATGCATCGGAAGTGCTGGGTTGGGCCCACAAAAATTCACACCAAATAAATTTTTTTGGTCTTAAAAGTGCCACAAGACTCTTTGGTGTTTTTCCAGCCATATTTGTTATTCTTTCTCTCTGAGTCTTTTGCAGCACTGTGAGGTCCACGAGATAGGACACCCGAGTGTGAAGATATGCCATTTGTACAACATTGCTAATGTAGTGCACATTTTATATTTACTATTAACCCGTAACTTTCAGGTTACCAAACTGGATCGCTGTGCCTAAACCATCCTTGTCCAGAAACGGAGGCATGCTGGTCAAGCCTTCAACGCAGGGAAAATGCATTCTGTGCCATTGGTGATACTCGCTGTCTTCCCTGCCCAAGTATTTCTTCCATGGCGCTGGGAACACTGAATGATTTTACAAAAAACACTGATATTTAGATGGGTCATATGTGTGCTAATCCAAGATATATAGGCTTATTGCTATTCCAGAAAAAAAAACACCAGGAATCACACCTAGGACCTAAACATATTAAATTTTATGTGTGTAGGTCCTATTTAGATATTGCCCACAGAGGCTGTTAAATGTAAAGCATTTTTGCATCACTTTCCTCTTTGTTGGTTCCCCAAAACAATGTACAATAAAAATGCAGCATACGAACAGAAACAGAACATTCTTTGAAACTAGATTAAAGATGGCTTGAACAGCTCTACAAGACTTAACAGAAATGCCTTGTGTTGAGTCCTCACCCATCTAACCTCTTGGGGTGGTTTGGCCTATGAATAAGCATCTAGTGGTATTTGAGGTCAGCATCGTTCGAACCAGGTCTGATGATACAGAGAAATCTTTTTTATGAGAGGTTTGCACATTAAGGAGGAATAACTTTAAAATGGCTACCTAGTAGCATCTGATGGCTAAAAATATCCATGGAATATGCAGATACATTGATGGTAATAGTAGTGATGTGTTATTTTTGGAAAAGGGGAATTTTTAAAATCGACGTGAGATGTAAATGGAAGTGCCTAATGTAACAGAATATGGGTCATAGAATAAATGAAATACCCAAAATATCTAATTGTTCATTGAAATATATTGCTGTGTTAAATAAGTAAATCCAGTTGGATTAGTAACTTGAGCGCTCTTTGGGATTCAGTGGAATGATAGTTAGAGCCACATAGGAAGCTACTTTACAGTCCTTTGGAAGGAATGAATGTATTGAATTATTTGGGATGAAACTTTATCATGTGTAACTTTGCTAGAGCTTGAAAATGTTACCTCTTTGGACCTCAACTTCCAGCCAGTATGGGGAAAAAAACACAGATTTCTAAACTCTGCCTTTATATGTTTTCCCCATAAAATTCAGGCTTCTGATATTTTGAAGTAACCCAAGGGGAATTGAATTGACATTAACCAACACATTTATAGTTGTTTCGTGTTGGTAGAAGGCTCTTATGTCCGAGTGAGACCTTCTAGCAACCTTCATAAAACCAATACCAATAAAATGCACAAACAGAAAAAAACCTAGACCAAACATTAGTTACAGCACTAATGGATCAGTCACTGGGTATTTTAAAAGCACCCCAATGAAGTGCATGTCAAAACACTAATATTATCGCTTTTTGGAAGGTGATAGTTGATCATTCTGGGTTATTCATTCTTTTCAGAGAAAACTATTTACCAGTCCTTTGCAAAGCAAGAGAAAACCTATTAATTATGCTAACATCATTTTTTTCCAGAATGCAAGGCACAGTTTGGTACTCATTACTTCCCCTGAGAGTGGTGTGAGGAAGTTTTAATAATCCCCTCCTTGCTAATATGCACCAGGGAAATTTATGGACTTAAATTTAGCATTAGTGCCATCCCAGGTAGACCAATTGAAGGAACTGAGACTTGATAGTCAAAACAAAGTCCTATTGATTTAAGGTGGGAATAGTACTTTGGTTAGGACTAATGTTTTTACTGTCTGGCTGGATAGCTCAACGGTTTAGGTCTCTGGTTGCGGAGCCAGAGGTTGGGAGTTTGATTCCCCACTGGGCCTCCTGCGAGTAAAGCCAGTCTGGGTGGCCTTGGGCAAGCTGCACAGTCCTTGGGTATCTTCAGGAGAAGGGAATGGTAAACAGGGTGGATTTGATTTAAATCAAGTCAATCTGAATCACTAGTCAGGAAGACTCAATTTAAATCATGATTTTTAAATGTAAAGATTCGTCCTTGCTGGTAGTTATAATCTTTAATATTTGCAACCAGATGAAGATTTCATATTTAGAATAATAACCTGTCAGATTAGTGAAACAGCTATATCAGAACAGATTTTAGTGTAATAGGTTTATCACTCATATTTGGAGGACTACTTAAATTGTTTTATTTCACTAAAACAACATTATATAGCATACATATTCTTGTGCTTGCTTAAACATCGTGTTCATTGTTTGTACATAGATTTGCAGAACAACAATGGGGTTAAGGTCTTTTCCTGAACTCTCTTCATTTTATACCAGTTTTACTGTGAAACAGTGCATGTTATCTCAGCTTGAATAACTTAGATATAATTGAATTAGGTTACCAAAAATTTAAATATTGCATGAATATACAGCTTCATGCTGCATAACTTAGTTTTATTTCATGCTGAATAACCTTTGAACTATAATTGTATCTTAAATAGAAAACTATCTTTAAATGAATGTTTCCTCCAAAAACATTTCATTAAAATAATTTGATTTAAATTAAGAAAATGTGATATAAATAAAAAAATCCAATTTTTTTTTTGGATTTTTTAAAATAAAATCATCGATTTTTTTGGTAAACTAGTTCTGAAGATTCTCTGCCTAGAAAACCTTGAAAAAGGGTTGCTGTAAGTCAGAACAGACTTGACGGCTGTGAAGGAGCAGTAGATCCCAAGGCGAAAGAGCAGAGTGAGCCGTCCCCTCAGCTAGAGACGTCGGAACAGGAGAAAGTTATAGAAGTAGGGAAGACAAAAGAAATTAAGGAGTCGAAAATGATGGAAGGAAAGAAAGAGGGATCAAAGGAGAAGGAGGAGAAGATTGAAATATGTCTAGTGGAAGAGAGAGAGGGAGAAGAAGGGAAAGAGTTAATTCTACCCATGTGGGAGGAGAAGACAGGGGAAAAAGGTGGGAGGAGACAGTTCAATATAAGGGGGAGAGAGGGGAAGAAGGGGGAGGAAGAAAATTATGAGAGAGCGTGCGGGTTCTTAGAGGACTTTCCGAATTTGAAGGTAGGAGCGTTGCTACCTGATCCAGAAAAATCTAAAGAAAAGAAGACGGCGGTCGAAGCCCTAGAATGGACGGTCGTGGTTTTCCCTCGAGGACAGGGTCACTCGAGGAAGGTGATTCGACCAGACCCGTCCTTCAACCATCCACCTCCGGAGGGAGATTGGGCCAGACACCCATGCTGTGGGACACTATATGCGGTCCGGAGTGCTCCTTTGAGGAAGCCCACAGATCGGGAACGTTTTGGACCAGCCCCGCAATGAATCTTGTTAATTTACAGACCGAGTTATCGTCTTCCCAAATTGAACAGTTGCCTGATCTCAGTTGTTTTGAACCGTTAGAAGTTATAGCAGATTCACAGAATGTCCAATTGAATAAATGTGTTAATGTTCAAAAAGAGACTCAGTCGTCATTTCCCGCCAAAAAAGAGGAACTGCTCCCGACTTTTAATGAACCCAATCACAATGGCACACCATTATTAGTAATGTTGTTTTTAGCCTCATGGTTGAAGAGCTTTTGAACCCAGCACTGAGCTTTCCATTCTTTATCCAATACATACTGTACTTCCTTAGTTGAAGGGTGGATAAAAATCAGTTTTTAATAATCAATTTAAATCATGATTTAAATTTTAAAAATGATTTTTTTATTTAAATCTAATCACAATTTAAATCCAGTCCACCTTGCAGTTCTATAAAAAAAATTAAATATGTTTAAACAAAACTTGCTAAGGTATTTTTCCCAGTCACCTATGGCGAGTAGAAGGACTTCCCAGGCAGCCCAGCTCAGCAAAAGTACTGTTGTTCCATTTACCATTAAAATTTGGGGAGGGTGACAGAGGGGTAAAGTGGATGGAGGAATTGTTTCATAAGAAACTTTTGGAGCCCCAGTAATCTGATAAGTAGCGGATATTAAGACATCTCTTTGGGAAGACAGCTGGGAGTGATTATAGTGGCGTACCGTTCTGATCCGATGCTGCTTGTTTGGAAACGGGGCTCCAGAGCCTGACTCTCTCTCCATCCTGGAGAATTAAAGCTGGATACTTTGAGTGCCCTTTAAATTCTCTCGGAAGGGGGCTTGGCTGGAAGGAAAGGAAGGAATATAATTGCCAGTTTCCAAATGGCAAATCTAATTTGAACAAGTTGATAATGTTCCAAGTAAATAAACAAAAGTGGCAAGATGCACAAGACACCTGTCACTCTCCAGTTCTATCTGTCCCCAGCCTGAGGAGCTGAAGGGGGAGCATGAGACTGGGCTGGCAAGAAAAATAGGGTATTTTTTTTGGTACCTAGGTCATCTTCCAGAATCAAGAAAGTGGCCTGTCTTCATTCATGCCTTGTCAGCTCCGGATTCCGTCCTGAGATGCAAGACTGGTTCTTCCCCTGCTGAAAAATCGGCCTTTTAAAATATGCATTTCTCCAGAATGCAGGCCAGGCTCTGTTCTGTATTCAGCAGAAATGTCTGTACAGTAATGTGGTGTGCGTTTCAAAGGGGAGGCTTTGTAAAAGATTAGAAAGGTGGGTTGTAGTGTGTGTCTTTTTTTCTGGGAGAGCCGCTGTAGTAGCAGAGGGTAAAGGAGGAGGAATATTTTCTGACAGGTAGATAAAGTGGCGGTAGGACCATTATTTGGCCACAGGAAGCTTTTTTCAGCTTATGATCCTTGGGCTTCCCTTTGGTTGATGTAAACCCTGAAATAGAGATGCGAAAATCTGTCAGTTCCCTTTTTTGGTGTGTTTCTCAGAATGGCTCCACCAAATTCTTCCCGGGTTCCCTCCTGAGTTGCGAGACTGGTTCTTACCCTGCTAAAAAAAGTGCCTTTTAAAATTATGCATTTCCCCTACAGCCCTTGTCTTGAGCACATCTTGTTTCTTCACCAAAATGCAGCACAAGAGTTGGAAATGTACAGATTTGGGAGGCAAGAGGACCTTTATTCCATTGCTGGAGGTGCAGAATGGAAAAATTTTTAATAGAGAAACACAAATTTCTTCTCTTTCCATGACAAGAAAAAAACTTAACTGAGATTACCATTGGGCCTAGTTCTACACTAGTTTGTATACAGAAAAATGGGCATCATCTCCTGCCTTAGCTTTAAGTTATTTCCTCATTCCTAGATCTGTAAGTTCTGCTTCTGTGCCTCTCCGAAAGAATCTAGGAACATTTTCAGATATGGAATGAAGACTTCTATTTCTATTTAATTTAATTATTTTAATTTAATGTAGTGGGTGTTCCTTCTAATGACCGAGGTGCATGGAGTACACAGATTTGCAAGACTTTTTAATTGTTCTTAGGTTTCATACACATTGCAACTCTCTCTCTGTGTGTGTTTGTATGCCTATTTATGTACAGATGGCACTTACATGCTTTCTTTTCTGTCTATGGAGTGCTGCGCAGCTTGATAGAGTTCCCAGGGGGTCTTCCACCAAGAGAATTCTGTTTACGGATTTAACTTCAGCTGCGCAAGTGATTTACTCTTTCGGCCATGCTATTGCAAAGAATCTCCTTAGCTTTGTAAAGAGAGGGGGATGTGTGGCTTGCTTTCTGAGTCACACGGGCTCCATCGTCTTACCCCAGGCTTTCTCAGCCTGGTGCCCTCCAGATGTGTCAGAGTACTTGCTAGAAATTATGAGATTTATAGTTCAGCCCTTATAGTGGGTGCTGGATTGAGACAATCTTTCCTTCCTCTCAGTGTTCATTTTTTAATGCTGGATTTGTTTTGCTGTATCTATTAGAATACTTAATTTTGCTCTGGTTCTCCCATCTCACCCACCCCCACTGACTCTGCTCCTTCCAAGGAATTTTATGATTTAAATTCCACAGCAACAGTCATTTCAGGAATTGCAGCTATGCCTTTTATTAACATTTTTCTTGGGCAACCTGGAAATCACCTCAGTTCAGCCTGGAGGAATCATAAGCGTCCTGCATTCCTCATCAGAGTGCGGGTGCTGCTGTATGTCTTACTCCACCTTATCATCATTGTCATCATCATCATCTCTTGGTAGAGTTGTTTTCTCATCTATGTTCTCAATAGCCTCAGGTAATCAGAGAACGGTGAATATTGGTGGTATGAAAAACAGATAAATGGACCAGTTGAAGTCCTGAAATATATGTAAACAATAAGAGCTTGACAGTTAACCATCTAGTGAACGTGTAGAATAGGAAGATATTAAGGAACCATCCTACTGCATTTTTTCATTGTTGGCTCACTTACTATCTTCTACTGGTGGTCATTCTGAAACTCTGCCAAAGCTACAAGGGGTACAGCTAGAGTGCCATGAGAAATCAAGTTTTAAAAGTGAAAACCTCTTAAAAGACTGAAGTACCCGTTGAGAAAGGAGACTGTCCTGTGCATCTGTGAATTACGTACTTTACTGCACGTGTCTTCTTCTAGTCCACTTCTTTTGAGGATGGATTGTATCGCAACTTGGTGCAGACATGAAGCTGAAATTGGCTTACTCAACAGATGGTCCTGACCTCTTTGAGTTATGTTGGGCTCATCAGCAAATATTTTCTTGTATATCTGGAGGAGGTCTCTTTTCCGCACCCCACTATTCCCTGAGTGGATGAAAAGGACCTTTTTGTTGATGTTTTTGAACCATGGAGAATTGGGAAGATATGTCTTCTAATCCATTGGAAATGACCCAGAAATCAACTCGTATATCTTAGTCCAACATCTGACTATGCCTGATATCAAATGAGCCCCATCTTGTCCATTATAAACCTACCTATACAGTAGTACCTCGGTTTACGTATGCCTCGGTTTACGTAATTTCCGGTTTATGAATGGAAATCCGTTCGAAATAATGCCTCGGTTTACTTTTTTTTTTGGTTTCTTTCGCTTTGAGAAGGAAGTTTCTCTGCGCTTGGAGGTTTGTAGCACTGCCGCCGTTGCTACGGCAATCCGCGTTCCAGTTTATGAATTTTTCACATGACGTAACGTCCCAGAGGACACATTGATTTAGTAAACTGAGGTACACCTGTACTTTCCTGGAGGTGGTGTGGATGTATTGGGAGGGGGGGGGGAAGGAGAGCAATTAGTCCTTGAACCTTTTCAGCTAAAGGCCAGAGACTTTGCAGCTTTTCCCATAGAAAAGCCCATCTCCTCCTTTCTGCCTTTGAGATGCTGGTTGAAAGTGGTTTTATTTAGGGTCCCTTCCAGCTCTGCAGTTTTAAGATGATGATTATTTGAGAAGGCTTTGGGAAAAGGCTGTTTGAGGTTGAGGGGGATTCTGTCTGATTGATTCGTGCTTTTATAGACTTTGTTGTTGCTGGTCTTATTGTTAGGAGGGTATTGTGTTTAGATGTTTTTCCCTTTGTTTCTCGCTACTTTCATTTCAGACATTTAAACCCCCCCGATGTGACTTATTTACAGAGATTGGAAAAGTTTATTTTTAAGACTGTAGCTCTCCGAATCAGGGCCAAACCACTCAACAGATTCCAAGAGCCACAGTCCAAAACAGAAAAAAAGAGAAACTTTTCCAAGCCCTGATTTGTTGATCAGTGTTTCAGATGACTTTGTTTACTGCCCATAATGCAGAATATAATTAAAGAATTAATAAAGGTCATACTGGACGCCATGCTTAAGTATAAAACATGGTGGCATTTGTTTAACAGGGTTTGTGTATATAAATATACCTTCCACCTGCAAAGTACCGTCAAAAACGGATCAGGCCTCAAGTCACAAGTAGTATGTAGGAAAAAGCTGCAGTGCTTGGAGGCAGTATTGTGTGTCATTTTAATTTTTTCCCCTAGACAGATCAGTTCCAGAAAATAAGAAATGATCTCAACGTTTCATCTGAAGGCCTTAGGACTGGACCTCAATAGATGGGAAACCTTGACCTCTGAGCGCTCAGCCTGGAGGCAGGCGGTGCATCATGGCCTCTCCCATTTTGAAGAGACCCTTGTCCAGCAGGCCGAGGCAAAGAGGCAGTCCCGAAACCAGCCAAATCAGGGAGCTGGACAGGGGACAGATTGTATTTGTCTTCAGTGTGGAAGGGACGGTCACTCTTGAATTGGCCTTCTCAGCCACACTAGACGCTGTTCCAAGTCCTCTATTCAGAGCATGTTACCATAGTCTCTCGAGACTGAAGGATGCCTAACTGTAACTGATCTCAATGTTTCATATCATTCTTTGCAGAGAGAAATTACCCAATATACCAAACACTTCTCCTTAACTTGGTGGCTTTTTCTCTCTCTTTCTTTCTCAGGGAGTGGAGCCACAGCCGTCGTCCAAGCGGCCTATTGTAGTCCGAAGAAAGAGAAGGTGGCAATTAAACGGATCAACCTTGAGAAGTGTCAGACCAGCATGGACGAGCTCTTGGTATAGAAATTCCATCAATGTTGTCCTTTGTGTGTAGAGTCTGTAAGTCACTGTGGCTCTAGGCTGAGTCTTTATCTGTGCAGGCGTTTGTTAGATTCCTAGTAGTTACATTGGATCTTTTTGTTTAAAGACTAAAGTTCCAAGGTATCGTGGAGGTAAACAAAGTTTGAAAAACAGTCCATTTAAAATCTGGTGGGGGTTTTCTTTTCTTTTTTGAAGATTTTCCAGTGGACAGGAGTTCTCCCTTGATTTATATAGGGAAAGAACACTTGATTAGAAATATCAATAGGTATTTTATTTATTTGGTAGTTACATATATCCTACCTTATCTCAGGTGTTATGGTTGTTATGTGCCATCAAGTTGCCTCTGACTTAGGGCAACGTTACGAATTCGCAGTCTACAGAATATCATGTCCTGCTCAGCTCTTGCAAACTCAAGCATGTGACTTCCTTTGAGGGGGGGGTGTGTCTCTCACTTATACCAGTTAAAATGACAAACCAGTGCCCTATTTGTAACAGGAATGCTCTAAATTTAGTTCTTTTGATTCATCCTTGGGGTGTGGAGGGGCAGTGAATATACCACGCCTTTAGGTTTTGTTCATTTTTTATGGTGACACTTCCTTTTAAAATGGTAATCTGATGTTTTCTAAGGGTTTTTCTCAGATTAGATGGAAGCTCTCAAACAGTGATTCAAAATCTGTTCTGGTTCATGAAGAAAACAGATTAGTTTTGAGTTTTGCCAGTTTTGCTTGACTCTCAGCTTGTTGATGGCATAGCCGTGTTTCCTCAGATTTTGGTATCTTCTTTCCTTGGTACATACCATGAATTGAGATTTGGACTACCTCAGAAGTAAATTTCACTGTTGCAATCAAACGTCTTAATGTATTTTCTTGATAAACCCATTGTAAAATGGATCAGGTGTTCTCTTTGAGTCAATTGACCCAGTTAATTCTACCTGCTGGTGTGTTCTCTGCCCTTCTACCAAGATGACGTTGTGTTTTCTGGGCAAAGAAGGTCATTCTAGGATTCTGCTTTTCTTATCAGCTCTTCTCTGGGTGTTTAGAGACACCCCATGCTTGTCTTTATACTTTGACAAAGTGGGTTCACCTTGGAAGAGAGCAATATACCATAAAATCAACAGATACGGCTATTCAGTAGAATGTATCCAACAAATGGGATACGTTAAGGCCAAGAGTAATCTTAGGGAACGTATTATTGAGACAGAAAGGCAGCAGGACCTTGGTATTATCATAAATAGGCTTATACTTGACAACGCACTGCTCCCACCCAAACCGGCTAAATATCTCTACTTACCCTTAACACCTAAACAACGCAAAGCTCTTACTCTGGCCCGCTTCAATGTACTTCCGTCAGCAGTCCAGGAAGGGAAGTACAGTGGTGCCTCGCAAGACGAAGGTAATTCATTCCGCGAGTAGCGCCGTCTTGCAAAATTTTCGTCTTGCGAAAAGCGGTTTCCCATAGGAATGCATTGCAATGCATTCCTATGGGAAACATCGCAAGACGAACGAATTATTTTCGTCTTGCGAAAAAAAAATCGTCTTGCGAAGCACGGCCATAGAAGAAGCCGTCTTGCGAGTCACCAACACGATCGCAAAACGCTTTCGTCTTGCGAGGTTTTCGTCCGGCGAGGCGTTCGTCTTGCGAGGCACCACTGTATAACAACACCTCTTACACTCAGCGTATATGCCCCTGTAACTCTGGTGAGATTGAAACGATCTCCCATGTGTTACTTCATTGTGCTTTTTATTCTGGCATTCGATAAGTCCTTGTTAACCCTTACATAAGGGCATTTCCTGGATGATCGGAGGCACATTACACACTGCTTTTGCTGACAGGGCGATGCCCTGGCAGATATACTGGGCTAAACCAAAATTCAGATATGCTGACAAAAGTAGCTAAATTCTGTGCTGCTGCAATCAAAATCCATGAAGGAAAGGTTCCACCCAAAGTGCAGCTATAGTATCTGTAAATTGGTGTATACCTGTAGAGGCCTTAATGATCACACGGGCTCTATGAGCTTCTAAGTAACAATTCTGTCGTTCTATGCAAGCTACAATAGCCCATAGATAAGGTCTATGATAGGGAGGCACGAGATATCTAATAAGATGTATGAATGTAGTTATATATATATATGTATATAGATGTTTTTAGTGTTTTTAGATTGATTTTATGTTTCCTAAGTTAAATAATGTTCCTTACTTTTGCTGGTCAATGACCGTAATAAAATATTTATTATTATTATTATAAAGTGGGTGGATTATTTCTCTCTAGGACTTTCTCTCTCTAATGGATGTAAATAATGCATGCATGGTAGCTTCAGTTTCTGAAGGCACACTTCCTTTTCTATGTCCTTCATGTTCTTTTTTTGTGCTGACTGCCTTTTGTGACTTCAGCATTTTTATTTTATTTTATTTTATTTATACCTACCTACCTACATACCGCCTATCTGGTCGAGGCCACTCTGGGGGGTTTACAACTCATGTATACAACCTATCAAATACCATTTAACATAAAAAAGATTAGAAATAATAGAATACGAGTAGGCAGTAACCCAAAGCTTAAAAATACATCAAGATAAAACATTCAAAACATTTAAAACATTTACTTCAAGTCACATCAAAATTTCACGGTAGGCTTGCACTGAGATTGGGCAAGAATAAGCACCCTCTGGGCAGTGTTGTCTTGATCCTTTTGCATGATGTTTGCTGGGTTGCAGCTCTTCGGCGTCAAGTTCATGAAATAAATTTGGGGGCAAGTCATAGAAGATTAGGGCTGGAAGAGACCATTGGTCATTGGAAGTCATTGAGTCCAGCCCCCTGCCAAGCAGCTGGACATCCAACTTCTATTTAAACACCTCTAACGCTGGAGAATTCACCATTCTATGAGGCAGTCGATTCCATTGCCAAACAGCTCTCACTTATGAGGTGGTTCTAATTTTGTATTGAAAGCTCCTTTCTTGTAACTTAAATCCGTTACTTCATGTCCTAACCCCAGGAGCTGCAAGAAACCACCTTCTCTGTCTTCCACATCACAGCCGTCAAATCCCAGAATCCCACCAGGGCCCAACCCTGATGCTCTCAGACTCCCAGGGCCATCACAGCAGCTGAGGCAGCTCTGTTGAGTGGTGCCAGCACTAGTAGAACTCTTTAACTCCACACAGCACATCTGTATTGGCTGGCATCTTGGGGTGGGTTGATCAGTACCTTTATTTGTTCAAGTGCAGTTCATTTAGATACACCTTGACTTAAATTTTAGCATTCCATAAAATTTACAGCCAGCATTGGGGCAACCATCTTGTTCTGCTTTTGTCCGCAGCAGTATATTTGAAGAGTGCAGAAAAAGAGAGGGAAAAATGGTCCTAACTTTAAAGGCTATTAAGTTTATTGACAAACTAGGTCAAGCAGAGATGGTTTTAGCGAAGTCTTTGTGGGAACTGATGGGGAGTTAAAAGCAGGTGGAGACAAGCAGGTGTGTGCTTGGCATCACAGCCTATCTGCCATCTGGTAAGTGGGATGGAGTAGACAGGCCAACTTGTTCGAATGCTTTACTTGTATATTCCACCATTATTTCTTCGGCCTCTTCCTTTCTTGCTCAAGTAGTCACACATATTATTGGAATTTGAGTATATGCCAGCGTAGAGCTCAAAGGACCATTCAGAAAGCTCTCTTTGCAGAAAACTAAGATAAAATGCCTTCTAATTCAGTATCTTAATCTCCAGTTGACCTGTTCCTCAAAAATATCTCATGTTTTATTAGCTAATGAATAGGGACATTCTGTTTTTCTTAAAGGTTTCCAGTTAGGTGACCTATGTGTGTTCACTCTTTGTTCACTGGGCTTTTCATTGTGGAAGGGAACTCATACTTCCCTCCCTTCACCACGTGACTTAAACACAATAAACACATTTTGAGTTCTAATATGGCATCTTGGTGTTATCCTTCCAAGGTCAGGAGCAGGGGAATTTTCCATCCGTAATGATTTGTTGGTCTGTTGTCTCCAATCAGGCCTTCATCTGATACAGGTAAAGTTGGTGACACCAGACAAGCTGAGGGTCTTACAACACAGAAGAGCATGAAGCCAAAGGTTGCATCTGGTTCAGTCTATCAGTTATGGGCAGACAGATTCTTTTTGGAAGCTCAGGAGAAGAGGCATGTAAAGCAGTGACACTTTCCCTGTTTGTTCCCCGTGTCCCTGGCTTTCAGAGGCTAGAACTTGGAAAAATTATTCTTTTGGACTACAGGGTGTAGGCCTCATCTAGAGTGCTGTGTCTTCTGGACACCACACTTTACGAAGGATACCAACAAACTGTAGCAAGTTCAGGGGAGAGCAAGAAGGAGGATCAGGGGACTGGAAACCAAGACCTAGGAGGAAAGACTGAAAGATCTGGGCATGTTTAGCCTTGAGAAAAGAATACAGAGGGGAGATTGGAAGGCACTCTTCAAATACTTGAAAGGTAGTCATACAGAGGAGGGGCAGGATCTGTTCTTGATCATCCCAGAGTGCAGGAGATGCAACAATGGGCTCAAGTTAAAGGAAGCCAGATTTCGGTTGAATGTCAGGAAATACTTCCTAACTGTTAGAGCAGTACAACAGTGGAACCAATTACTACGGGAGGTGGTGAGTGTTCCGACACTGGAGGCATTCAAGAGGAAACTGGATAACCCTCTGTCAGATCTGCTTTGAATTGTATTCCTGCGTTGAGCAGAGGTTTGGACTCGATGCCCTCGTAGCCCCCTTCCAACTCAATTATTCTATAATTCTAAATTCCAGATTTTTCTAGCTGACCCGGCCAAGTCTGTGGCTATGTTACCTGCAAGATTTTAGGAATTATAGTCCAAAAAAGTAACATATTACAACCTCTGTCAGAGGTACACAAATATTTCAGCTCTGCTGTAATGGGAAGGCTGGAGATATATAGCGCTGTGTCTGAGAGGTACACATTTCTTGAGTAGACTTGTAGAAAAGCTGTTTGTAAACTGGATTCAGCAGAGGTGAAGATATTCATGTCCATCTTAATTCTGTGGCAGGGTGAGTGGAACCTAAAACCACCCAGAGAAATTTTCTTTTTTCCCCCAGCAGCCCTGTATAAGATTCTATCTTTTATTTTTCCTCATGGAAAGAATGGCTGTCTGCTTTCATATGAGCAATTGCTAAAATGCATTGGCCGTTTTAACTTCTCTTGGCATCTGAAAAGTGGAGAAACTATATTTGTTCACAAGCCCCAGCTTTGTCCTGGACAGAATAATGAAAAGATGTAGAAGAGCAACTAATCTGGATTAAGCAAACTGGAGTGCATGTTTTTTAAAATGCTTCTTTTGCAAGATTGGATTGAAAGGGGACTCAGGCTGGCAGTTTGTTTCAAGCACTGGCCTTGATCCACAGCACACATGATACCAAAAAAGCATGTGCTGAATCTCCGATTGCTGAGTCACCACTGAATATCTGAAATAAAAGAAACAAGTGTTCCAGGTTTCATAGAATCATTGAGGTGGAAGGGGCTCTATAAGGCCATCTGGTCCAACCCCCTGCTAAGTGCAGGAATCCAGATCAAATCAAAAGAAGTTAACTATTCTTCTCTCAGGAGCCCTATCTGGTGCATTGGATAGAGTGATTGACTAGGCCTGAGTTCAAATCCTGATCAGACATGGAAACTCACTGGGGAAGTAGAACTGGTAAAATCACTCCTTATATATAAAACCACTCCTAATATAAACCACTTACCTTGAAAGCCCTAGTAGAGTTAGTCCATTAATTGGTGCAAACATTTAGGATCTTCAGTCATTCATATTCCCATTGTACATACTGGGAAATCAAAGGCTCCCACTCTGCATTGCCTGGTGCACCTTGGTGTGTCAAGTCCAAGGATAAGTAGGAATCTGATCGGAACTCTTTCAGATGCAATTTTCTTAATGGATTGTACCATAGAAGCCACCTTGTGTGGCTAAATAGTTTTCATTACAGTTGCAGCATTTAGCTGATTGGTTACATTGGTTTGCAAGGTTTTACTTGAAAAGTCTCCTGTGATTCATTAGGCAACAAGAGTCGAGCTTTAAAAATCAAGATAACAGGTTCCAGTCATCAAGGAATCATCTTTTGATTAAATACACAAAAAATAAAGGCTCTTTCCAAACAGCTTATATTGCAAAGTGTTTCTGAAAACAGCATGCTTTTCCCTTAACAGTTTTACTTATATGCAAATGTATGCAGATAACACATTCTGTTTAATTACCCAGGATTGGTTTCTTGTGAGGGAGGGGAGACTTTAACAGAACAACCAGGTGAATTTAGGAAAAAGAGATGAATCAAGAGGGATTGAATTGGCACCATTTTAAAAACCACCCTGGCTTTTCATGGGTGCTTCTCTCCATGGTGGGAGCTGCTCTTGGTGCAGCCTGCTGTGTCATGCTGATCTAGGGGCTGATTAACGCTGATCTAGGGGCTGATTAAGGGGGGAATCCATGCAATGCATTCCAGCCTGTCTCTAAGCAACGAAATCCTATTTTTTTGTGCAGCATCAAAGCCCTGGGCCTTCTACCTGGGATTGAGGGTGGTTGGAACAGGAGCAGAGCATAGAATAGAATAGTGAGGTGGTCAAACCAGTCTAAAGAGAGAGAGAAAAAAAGAGCTTTTTTAAAAATGCACTGCATTCAGGGAGTCTTACTGGAGAGGGAGGAAACGACATTTCAGTCTGGTCTCTTCAAGTTCTTCCTTGCTTTCTTAGTAGGGCCACTCAAACTTCTAATGATAGTGGACAAAGATAACAAGACTATCTCTTCTGGAATTAATTGTCCCTATAAGTGGCTGTTGGAGGTATTGATGAAAGACTATTTCACATTCTAAAGCCAAAGTATCTTGTCAGGTTGGTTAGCCCTTGGTTAGCTCTCCGCACTGGTGTAATGCCTTGGGTTTAAAGGCCCACTTTAAATAGAAGTACCTGCTCAAGAAATTGCGGTTTTAGGTGTTTGAGAATCTATGCAATGGTCTTTCCCTGCATTTAGCAGCACTTTCAGTGAGGCTTTCGGCCAATTAATAAGAATAATCATCTGCTCTCTTAAAATGAAAATGGTTTCTATAGGACATGTTTCACATATGGCCAATGCTTGCGTAAGCCTCTGTGACTTTTTGAGGTGTTGTAGGAAGTGAGAGAATGTACACATTTATTAATAAAAAGTACAGTGGCATTAACAGAATTTGCAGTTCAGTTTAACTGAAAGTACCATTCTGTCCTTTAGAAGGAAAAGCTTCAGGATTAATCCTTTTTTTAAAAAATGCCCGTTACCTTAATACCCAGAGTAAAAGTAGCCCAAAAGAGGAACAGGTGCTCCTGTAACTTATATCCCTAACCGTTAATCAACTGGAGCTGTAGTTGATGTGCTGCATATTAAACTTTAATAAGCAGATCAGCTACGGCTTTAGTTGACGCCAGCTGAGAGCATGGTTGACTTCATTCTTCCTTCTGCCCTTGTGGAGTAGAGGGAGGAGGTGTGAAATGTTCTTAGGTTGTACTTGCAAGCAGATGCGGAGTGCTTTCCTGTCAGGAAGGTGGATTATGGTAGAGGGGAGAGATCCTTGTAGATCTGGGAAGGATACCTATAGATCATGTAGTCCAAGCCCCTTCTGATGCAGGAAATCTACTGCTGCAGGATAGAATCATATTTTGTGATTTGGAAGGGAAGGGAGAAAGGATTATGTCGAAGAAATTCATGTAGCTATCCCCAGTTTCTGGTTCAAGAAGGGCTTCCTCTCCCCTTCCCCTTCATACTGTGGAGAGACCAGAATTGAAGAAGAAAGGGGATTAAAAATCTCCTTGGGTCAGATATTAACCTTTCTGACCTCACGTTACACCAATTATCCACAACAGTGACACTGCCCCCATATTGAAGGTTGCAGCCCTATGTATTAGCATTTCTCATGGTGCACTTTTAAAGTTTACTGTTAACCCTGAATTTGCGTGTGAAAATCCTAGGTGGGTCGTTACATTCAATCTATTCAGTTGGCTTTCCTTATGCTCCTGTAGGTCCACCGGCCAGAAGCAGCATGTACCCTGTTTCCCCGAAAATAAGACCTAACCTGAAAATAAGCCCTAGTATGATTTTTTAGGATGCTCGTCATATAAGCCCTACCCCCAAAATAAGCCCCAGTTAAGTGAAACCCTGCCCTCCACCATTGTGTAGCAACCAGAAGAAGATGACATAACTGTCTTCGAATAAACGTAGATGGTTGTACATGAAAAAAAAAATCCTCTGAAAATAAGCCCTAATGCGTTTTTTGGAGCAAAAATTAATATAAGACCCTGTCTTATTTTCGGGGCAACACTGGTAGTACAATACAGAGGTTTAAAAAGAGCAGAGCTTTTGATACAGGGGTTCTCCTTTGATTCCTTTAGAAGGATTTCAGAGAAAAGTTCACCAGGTATCTTGGAAGCACTTGATTCTTCTACAGGCTCAGAATACACTCCATAACTAGCGCAGCCTCCTCTGACTCTCACACTTTGTCATCCTATGGCAGTTTGCACTGGGGATATGTTTATAACTCACAGGCTTGCATTCCTAGATGGATGAATACCATCTTCATACACAGCGGCAATGTTTTAAATTTAGAAGGCTGGGGCTTGCCCATACTGAGGATTAGTGTGGGAGATTTAGGATGGAGACATGCAGGCAGTTAACTCAAGGACACCTTGGTGGTTAGGCAGGGCGAGGGGAAAAGAAAATATTGTCACTGGAAGACATCTCTGCCCTGCCCTCCCGACCCCAAAACACGGATGCTGTGTCAGACATTGCTCCCCGTTTCCCCACAATCCTGTGTGCCAAAATGCTTTTGAAACAGTGGGGTTTCATCCTGCTATGTATATTGTGATGTTTGGGTCCGGCATACAAAGGAAAACAAAACCTCTTACCGAGATATGGCCAAGTCTTTTCAAATGCGTAGTTTCCTCCATGGATCTTAACCCATGGCTTCAGGTTTTTGTTTCTTGCAGTCCTGAATAAATGCTTCCTGCTTTTGTTGGTAACACAGACCATTATTAGGAGGTTGGGTTTTTTTGTTTGTTTGTTTTTTAGTATCAAAGCCTAGGAGAGGATTGCATCCGGGGAAAGTCTTTGATTCAGAAATCGGAAACACATGGCTTAGAGATGGGCACAAACCACTGGTTCGTCCAACAGGTGTTCTGCTGTTCTGAGCTCTGCCTCCTCTGGCAGGGACCCACTTAGAGGCAGTGCACGGAGGAGGCGGGGCAGAGAAGCCAGGGCACTGCTTCTGAGTGGGTGCCTGCTGGAAGAGACGGGGTTTGGAACTACGTACGGAACACCTGTTGGACCGATGAACGAAGTAGCAGTTCATGCCCATTCTAATTGTCATGGCTCTTTGGTTGCTTTTTGATTTCTACTCCCATCATCTTTCACCATGGCTGTGAGGGCTAGGACTGCTGGAGGTGCATCCTAGCAACATCTAGTGGGCCACACGGTCCTCATCTCCCCCACCCTAATTCAAATTTTTACTGCAGCTACAAACTCTTTTGGCAGCTTTAGGCAAGTTTTAATCCCCCCTGCGAATTCTCTTCAATATGGGACAGATCTTGGAAAAGTTAACTTGTGGAGTACAGTCTCCCAAACTCCCCAGCCAGCAGCTACTGGTTTCTGGGAGTTGTCGTCCAGAAAAGTAAGTGTTCCTTAAGCTCTGATTATGGGGACTATACTTGGCATCTAACAAAGTCAGGTTCTGCTCCTGAAAATTAGTGACCTAACAAAACTTTTGCTAGAACAGGCTATGGTAATGCACCTTGAGATTTTGTCTTACTTTGTACAAATTGCTGATGTTTAGTGTATATAAAATGTATTAGTCCAGATGTTCGCGTGTTTTGGGAGCAAAGAAGGGTTGGGAGAGAGGTCCTGATATCCACTATCAACGTTCCCTCTAAGTTTCTGTTCAGCTGCATGGGAGCCTCACTGTGTGTGCGCAAGGGTAGGTGGGGCTTCATTCGAAACAGGAAGTAAACAAACGGCTGCCCATGCGCAATCCTGATGGCCCTCTAGGGGAGCGGGTGCACACGCAGCTTAGTGTGAACATTGTTCACCATATGTTGGCAGAGTGCTTCTTAAACAAGACAGCTAAAATTTCTCGAAAAGGAATCTTGGATTCCTCATTCATGCTACGTGGACATGTGTGCTGTGCCTAATTCTGTGCAAAATTGTGCATCACACGTGACAATGATTTGTGTGCCTAGACTTAAGAAGTGGAATCCTGGAGGTTCCCTGCTGATCTAAATCATGACAGGGAGACCTTTGCGTAGTTGAGTCTTTAGAATGAGAATGTCTGAGCTTAAAATGGAGCAATCTTAATTACTCTGCAGGCTGATGTTAGCTCTTATTATAGCTCAGCCTCAACATCTGGGCTGAGGAAACAGAAAAAAGTCCCAACCACTTCTAGGGAGTGGTGTTCTACTTTTATTATATATTTTTCTGTCTGCACCAAGCGTATGATATAGGAATAGCAGGTACCTAGAAGGTATTTGTTCTTCTTCGTGGCCTCTGTGAATGCACACAATTGGGTTGTTCTGCACCTGCGCAGGACATCTCGGAAGTTTCTAGAGCTTAAAGACATGTGATTAGTAGGACGTTGCCCCATGGAGCGCATGCTCCGCCCTCCAAAGGTCCCCTCAGTTTCTTTTTGCCGCCGCTTCGGTTGGACCTGTTTCGGAATGCTAGAGCGATTATTGAGATCTTTTACTGCCTATTTACTGATTCTTCTGATCATTTCTTTCATTTCCTATTTTAATCATATTTTTGTTGGACGTTCCCCTGTAAGTTACCCCTTTTCAATTTACCTCAGTCCTTTTTCTCTTTACCCGTGTTTTTTCTCTCCCTTTCCCCCGCAACCCCCATCGCCACTTTTCCCTCCCTTTTCCCCCAACCTTTTATGGCCCCCCAGGGCCTTTCAAGCGGTGCGTGCTTTGCACAAACAAGATACCGCTTACCAACGGTCACGACCGTTGCCTTTTTTGCTTAGGGGAACAGCACCAAACACACTCCTGCCCCGAGTGTAAAAAGCTTACAAGACCTGCTCTAAAACTACGCCTACAAAGACTTCGCTCATACCTTTGGGAAATCCAGCCCCCATGGATCCACCAACATCTCCAACTCCGCATCCAGAGTGTCGAGAAACCACTCACCTGATTTCAAGCCCGACGACTCCATCACCTCGTCAAAAAGACCTTTCGAAGTCCGCTTCGAAATCGAGCTCGACGTCCACGTCGAAAGCTCCAATTCATCCTGATGGCTCATCTAGGAAAAAGAAGGATAAGACCAAACCTAAGAAAACTAAGAAACCTATGAAATCGACTCAAATAGATCCACCTCAACCGGGGCCTCCATCACTGATCCTTGAGGAGTCATCTAGAGATGCCCCTGGCTTGACTTCGGATAGAGACGACCCAACTTTAACACCAGCTCAGGCTGCAGCTTCCATCACCAGCCTTTCGCCGAGTACTGGCCTATCTCCGGCTGATGTTCATTCCAGCCCGGCCTCGGCCCATGCAAGCCCTAGATCATCTGGGCGGGCAATACCTATTCAGGTCTCTGGTTCGGAATCGTCTCACCAGTCTCCCCGCAAGCGCCGGATGAAGAGACGACACCTTTCTCCAGTCCAATATGCCCCTCCACGCAGGGAAATTTACTATTATCATGAACTGTCTCGATACCCAACTCGAGATGACTATGGGGATCAGTACCACCACTACGACCCCTACTATCATGAATACTGGACTGAGCATGTCTATTATGACGAACCAAGAAGGGTGAGATATGCCGCTCCACCCTGATACTCGCCTTCCATATCACCTTCACCGCCATGACACCGACATCGTTCATCCACGATGTATCCAACATCCACTCACCATACATCGATCCCTACGAAATCAGGTCTCAAACGCACTCTCCTGGTACCGGATTCTCTACTACAACCCAAACGAGCTAAGCACTCTTCCAGACACTCTCGACATCATACATCTCTCCAGGTCACCACCACCTACAAGGGACCCCCCCTCCTGACATCGAACAGTGCCCGGTATCAAGTGTACCTCCACCTCCACCATCACAACCATCTGCATCGGTAACCAAACCACCATACCGATCACTGTCCTCACAATCCTCTCTTTCTACTCAAGATTCAACATCCGGTATATCCCAAGAATCGCCCACTAATTTACCGACTCCATCTTCTGATGTGGGTGAAAACCATCCACCATCCCCATCAGGATTTCACATCTTATTCTCAGCTAGTCATGTGAATGGCAAAGTCTTTACAACTGGATATCGAAGAACCACCACCTCAAAAGAAAGACCTGGTCTTCGATGACCTCAATCAGGATAAGACACCACCCCTTAGCTTGAGTTTCACCCCGGCTATGCTCGATTTAGTAAAAGAATCATGGGACAAACCTCCCTCCTCACTTCAAATTTCGAGACGCGTTGAAAATCACTACAAAACTCACGGCCCTGACACAACTTTTCTCTCCAAACATCTGACACCAAACTCAATTATCGTGGAATCTAATCAGTCGAGAGCACGTAATAAATCTTCCATAGCTCCCACCAACCGAGAAGGAAGAAAGCTAGACATTCTCAGGAGACGTCTCTATTCTCTCATGTCATTTATCATGAGGGTCGCTAATTATCAAGCCACTATGGGCGTGTACCACCGCCAGCTATGGGATAGAGTTTTAACTATCATTCAAGCAGTCCCAGACACCACCAAGAATGAGGCCTTAAATATCCACACCGAGGCCTCAACTCTGGCTAAACAACAGAGAATTGCTTCCCGCCATACTGCAGACGCGGCCTCCAAAGCTCTGTCCACCTCTATTGCCTTGAGGCGCCACACTTGGCTGAGATCGGCTGGTATCTCAGATGACACTAGGTCAAGGATAGAAGACTTTCCATTTGATGGTGCTGGCCTTTTCAATACTAAAACAGATAAAGTAATGGATAATCTTCATAAGCTCCAGTCATATTCCACACAACAACGTTATCAACTACCTCAGCGCCCTCAATTCCGACGACAGCCTTTCTTTCACCAGCAGTTTCAACATTACCAACAACCATATCGACTGTACAAACCACAAGCTTCTGCTGGATCCTATCCAGGTCCATCTACATCTACAACGCCTCCTTTTCGACCTCAACAGCAACAACCACGCCGACAGCCCTTTCGACGCCCTCAAAAGAAGGGTAAGCAATATCCATAGACCCCTTCTATCTACATTCCAAACTAGACTTCATCCATTCATCAGTGCTTGGCGCCAAATCACTAATGATCAATGGGTTCTTTCCATTATCCAAAATGGTTATTTCATTGAATTCCAACGTACCCCACCCTCTGGCACCATTAAGACTACCCCATACTCACTTGCTCTCCATGAAGAAGTTTCCCTTCTTCTACAAAAACAAGCCATACTCACAGTCCCTTCCTTGACCCTGCATGATGGATTTTACTCCAGATATTTTACAGTCCCCAAAAAGGATGGAGGACTCCGTCCTATTCTCGACCTTAGAAACCTTAATAAATTCATTTGACCTAGATGCTTCATAATGCTTACCCTCGACACTATCATCCCTCTCCTTTCACAGGGAGACTGGTTTGTCGTCATCGACCTCCAGGATGCATAGTTTCACATCTCTGTCCATCCACATCATCACAAATTTCTACGATTCCGATTTGACAACATCTCATACCAATTCTGCTCTCTCCCGTTCGGACTTTCCACAGCACCGAGAACCTTTACCAAATGCATGGCACCAGTTGCTGCATACCTCCGACTTCAAGGTATTACCATATTCCCGTACATAGACGACTGGTTAATAGTCACTACTTCTTATCACGATGCCATCAGAGCTACCCAACTCACACTCGATACTCTCCAAGATCTCGGACTCAAGGTAAACTCTGCCAAGTCCCATCTCGAACCCTCTCAGACTGCCACCTATATCGGGGCGTTTTTTGACTCCCTACAAGCCAGAGCCTTTCTCCCTCGAGAGAGAATCACGAAATTAAAGCGAGCCATTCGACCGTTCCGACCCCTAGCTTCGGTATCGGCTCATCAAGCCCAGCACCTTCTCGGGCTTATGGCTTCTACGACGGCCGTTATCTAGCATGCAAGGCTCAAAATTAGATCCCTACAATCATGGTACCTATCCCTATTCAATCCCATTACAGACCACCCATCCAAACGCTTCACAGTGACATCAGAACTTGCCAGTCAACTCACATGGTGGACGTTTCTTCCTCACTTGCTTGTAGGCAGACCCTTTCAGCCTCTACAACTTTTGATACAGGTCACCACCGACGCCAGCCTGTCGGGATGGGGAGCCCACTGTTGACACCACAGGATACATGGTCTATGGACGAAACAAGAACAATTATTACACATCAACCATCTCGAACTCTTAGCAATTATCAAGGCCTTTCACGCCTTCTTACATCTCATTGCAGGGCGAGCAGTACAGCTAGCCACAGACAATGCCACAGTGCTGTACTATATAAACAAGCAAGGAGGTACCCACTCCCTGTCGTTCCTGTATCTGGCGGTCGAACTCTGGGAATGGTGCTACCTACATCACATTTTCCCAGTAGTGGTCCACGTCGCCACAGAGGACAACCTTCTTGCAGACCATCTCAGTCGCCTTACCACAAGGACACACGAATGGGCATTGAACGACAGAGTTTTCGACCTTCTCTGTCATCAATGGGGTGTCCCGTCCATCAATCTCTTTGCTTCCAAGACCAACACCAAGTGTCAACGGTATTGCTCCCGAGCCGGTATCGACAGGAACTCACTCGGAGACGCCTTTATGATAGACTGGGTCGGAGACCTACTCTACTTACCCTATTTGCCTGAAAATAAGACCTACCCTGAAAATAAGCCCTACTATGATTTTTCAGGATGCTCGTAATATAAGCCCTACCCCAAAAATAAGCCCCAGTTAAGTGAAACTCTGCCCTCCACCATTGTGCTGCATTGTGTAGCAACCAGAAGAAGATGACATGACTGTAAAATAAAACATCCCCTAAAAATAAGCCCTAATGCGTTTTTGGAGCAAAAATTAATATAAGACCCTGTCTTATTTTCGGGGAAACACGGTATTTCCTCCTATTCCACTCATACAACGAACCATCATTCGACTTCGACAGTTCCACTCAAATGCCATCCTCCTCGCTCCATGTTGGCCACGTCAACCGTGGTTCACCCACCTGAGGTTGATATCGTCTGACGTGCTCCATCTCCCGTCGATCCCCGACCTTCTGACCCAGGACAACGGGATCATTTACCACCCCGACATAGACTCTCTGAACCTGAAAGCATGGAGGATATTCCCGATATAAAGAACGTTCTAGATCGAGCCCGAAAGCCATCGACTCAATGATTATACCAAAGCAAATGGAAAGCATTCCTTTCTTTCGCCAATTCTCAGAACTTACCTGCAACACTGGTTTCTCTGAAAACTTTACTTACCTTTATCCTTCATCTCTTTAATCTCGGACTATCTCACTCTACCCTCAAGGTGTATATTTATGCTGTTATAGCCCATCAACCTTCTCAGTCTGATTCGGCTAGGTTTTTCTCTCACCCAACATTGAAGAAATCCTTGAAGGGACTCCATAATATTCGTCCCCCACGTCAACATCCGCTCCCTCAATGGTCTTTGCAGCTTGTCCTCAATGCACTTACCCGACCACCTTTCGAACCAATGGCTACTACTAATTTCAAATTACTTTCCTTGAAAACATCATTCCTTGTAGCAATAACATCTGCTAAACGTGCTAGCGAGCTCACAGCCCTCAGATCGGACCCACCTTTCCTTCAGTTCCACCCTGATAAGGTGACCCTCTATTGTGATGTATCATTTTTACCCAAAATGGTCTCTGAATTCCACCTCAACCAACCGTTGATTCTACCAACTCTGTTTCTGTCTCCTTCTACACCTCTCGAGCGCATGCTCCACATGCTTGACGTAAGACGCTCTTTGGCCTTCTACATTGATAGAACTAAATCATTCAGAAAGTCTCCAAGGCTCTTCTTATGCTTTCATGGCCCTCATAAGGGTGCTCCTGCTTCACCTCAAACTATATCTCGCTGGATTGTCCAAACTATCTCATTGGCATATCAGCTCACGGGCAAAACACCTCCTGAACATTTAACAGCTCATTCCACCAGAGCGCTGTCAACTTCTACTGCCTTCCAGCGTGGAATAGAACTTCCTCACATCTGCCATGCAGCTACAAGGTCTAACCCATTGACCTTTGTGAGACACTACCATCTCGATATCCGGGCGAAGAATGCTGCTGCTTTTGGCAGAGCGATCTTGACATCCTTTCTACCGTGACGTCCCACCATCCGGTAAGTGAGCTTGTCAGTCATCCAATTGTGTGCATTCACAGAGGCCACGAAGAAGAGAGGTTACCTACCTGTAACCATGGTTCTTCTAGTGGTCCTCTGTGAATCCACACATCCCGCCCATCCTCCCCTCTGTCCGTCACGTTGTCCTTGATATAGGCCTTGGACAGCGGCGGACTCTTACAGGAACTGAGGGGACCTTTGGAAGGTGGAGCATGCGCTCCACGGGGGAACGTCCTACTAATCACATGTCTTTAAGCTCTAGAAACCTCCGAGACGTCCTGCGCAGGCGCAGAACAACCCAATTGTGTGGATTCACAGAGGACCACTAGAAGAACCATGGTTACAGGTAGGTAACCTCTCTATCCAGCACCTGAAGATAGATATCTGGGCCAGTTACATTAGTTTACCGAGTAATTGATTTAAATTTATATATGGCCTAAAAACTATGGATGGCTCTGGAGGAAAGAAAATAGCTGTACCTTGGTTTCTGCATGTCTGGTTTAGATGATTCATGTGTGTGGTGTAGGAGCTGTCCTTTTAAGATGCATTGCACAGGAGGGCTTACCTCTATAAAGAACTTTCTTGCCATCTCATGTTTTTATGTCATGGCAATGGGGAGCACCCTGTGGAAGCCACTGTTGAACAGAATAAATGACACCCTACGTGGAATGCTTGCATATGGCAAAGGCCACTGAGACCATGTTTATGTGTAAAGCTCTTTACACATGGTAAGCAGTATTGTTGCGCTCATTGTTTTTTTGCTGAAGTTGCTACTATTGTTTTTATTATTGTCACAACTCTATGGTATCAGCTTTGGTCACTGTGCTTCCGGAAATAAACTTCAAGCTTTCATCATCTTCAGTTCCTTGTTTAATTCTCAAACAGTTTTTGTGTAGAGAATGTTTCAAGAAAACTTGCTGTGCTATTTCCTCTTAAAGAATCTTACCTTCAGTATTTTGCCGATCTAGCTGCGGTGTAAACTCTTGGGTAACAGTAAGAGCCTGTGGCTAAAATCCTATTGGTTTAGCCCTAGTAAGTCACAAGTCGAGTATAGGCAGACTGAATCAGATTTGGAGAGCTAACTCCTCCAGAAGTTCCATTGATTCAATGGGCCTACTCTAGTGGTGACTTACTACTCTAAGCAACAGGATTTTTTGTCAACATATACTCACCTGTGGGTTATATATAGAGTCTTGTTCGATCATTAAAGAATCATCTGTTGCTCACGTATTTTGAGCGGGGTACACTGGCTGTGCCCCTGGCTGCATGGCTGAACATGGAAAATGCAGCTGTCTGAAGGGGGGTGTGTGCTCTCATATTCTTGAAGCCCCTCCACATGAGCCAGAATCCTGATTTTGGCAGGGCCAAGGAAGGACTAGCCTCTTCCCCTCAAGTTATGTGGGCTTTATGCCTTTGGTTAATGACTAGGTAAAGGTAAAGGTTCCCCTTGACATTTAGCCCAGTCATGTCCGATTCTAGGGCGCGGTGCTCATCCCCGTTTCCAAGCCGTAGAGCTAGCGTTTGGCCGAAGACAGTTTCCGTGGTCACATGGCCAGCACGACTAGACATGGAACGCCGTTACCTTCCCACCAAGGTGGTACCTATTTATCTACTCGCATTTTTACATGCTTTCGAACGGCTAGGTGGGCAGAAGCCGGGACAAGCGACGGGAGCTCACTCCGTCGCGTGGATTCGATCTTACGACGGCTGGTCTTCTGACCTTGCAGCACAGAGGCTTCTGCAGTTTAACCCACAGCGCCACCACGTCCCAATGACTAGAGGGCTTACATATTATGATTATACATGCAAAGACCAGAACCTCTCTTCCTGTAGTAGTTTGCAGCCTGACATGGTTATAACAACAAGATACCCTCACACAGACCCACAAGAGCTCATTGCTGTCGACATGGTTTGGAAGGGACAATAGAGCTTTTTATTTTAGCAGCTTATAGATATTTCTGGGTCCTTCTGCAGATGTGGTGTGGTGTGACTAAGAGGGTAGCCTTTATGAGAGAAAACTGCAAACTGAGGTCTAAGGTGCTGTTAAAGCTTTACTGCTTGTGCTTGTCTCTGTTGGTCTTGGAGAAATAATGGAAAGCAGTATTTTCTTCATTAATGATTCATACTCTCACTGCTCTGTTTTACGGAAACATTTCTGTATCTTCCATCTCCATGTATGAGATGAACCTTATTGCAAACAGTAAATTGTCTTTTCTTTCCTAAAAAAATACATCACACCTTTTTTTTCTTTTCCAGCCTAGGTATGAGGCAGCTATAATACTTTTCGTGTGTGTTTTTCCTGCCAATCTAGGCCCAGTCTTGAAAATTGAAGAAATCTTTTGATATTTATTATTCCTTTATTTGTTTCCCACCTTTTTGTCCAAGGCTTTTAAGTCACTATACATCCCCGGAGAGTAGTCTAGACATGTCCTGTGAGTCTCATGGCTGTTAGAGATTTTGACCTCAGTTTCCTAGAAAAGAACAGAATATGGTAAACTCTCAATATAAAACAGTGTTATGCTTTTTTAGAAAAAGCACCATAGACAAATATCCTTCCTTTATTTATAACACATAGGAATAGATTTATATTGTCCAAAAATCCTATTTTGGGAGTTGCTGCAATTTAAGTAGTTAACATGGCTATTTGCTGTTGCACGATTGTACTTCTTGACTTACAGCAATTCACCAGTGAGATTTACACCAGTTGCTTCACATCAGCAGATATAACTCATAGGATTTTGGCCACTATATTATATGTTATATTTATTTTTTTTGTTTATATATATATATTTTTTTATGCATGTATATACACAGTGCCTATACATACACATGCATACTCATTTCATACACACCTCCCCTTCCTCTTGGTTTGCTCACAATGAAAAGGTAGCATGTCCAGGAAGAGAAGTAATCAGAACTTCATGCTGACATTTCTATATGCAGGAAGCCTTTTTCTTTGACCCACTGGGGAGCATTCAGACATGCAGTCGCCAGTCTGCTGCCTAAAGGAATACAGCTCCCGTGGTTTTGAGCTGACCTTTCATATCTCCTTTGATTATCAGTCCTGCTTTTCTTTACCTTCTTACCTTTATTTGGTTCATTTTACACAGGCTATAAGCCCCCCAAATCCGGGACTCGTCCTTCCTGTTTTCTGCAGAATTGTAATCGTAGCCTGTTTTTCTTTTTCCTCCTCTCTAGAAAGAAATACAAGCTATGAGTCAGTGCCATCATCCCAACATCGTCTCCTACTATACTTCCTTTGTAGTGAAAGATGAGCTCTGGTTAGTGATGAAGCTCCTTAGTGGAGGTATGTATAAAATGTTAAGAATATGTGTCTCTTTGTGTGCACGCGCACACATGCTTTTATGAAGTTATACTAGTTGCGGTCTATTTTTGTAAAAGGGAATTAAAAATAAATAAATAGTAACGAGTGGTAATTTGCACATATTGCTGTATGTACGTTATTTGAATTTGTTCACCGTGGACTGAAAAATCCCCAGAATACAATGGCTTGGTTGACACTTAATGATGAAGCCATAGGTTTTCCATTGTGATTGTGTCACCATGCTCATATATGACCTACAATGCATAGAGACTTTCTCACTTCTTGGTTCAGCACACTATAATTAGCAGTAGTCCAAGTTAGACAAAGCATTGCTTGACTAAATAACATTTCCCTCCACCTGAGCCCCCAAAGTGAGGTTCAAGAAAATTGGGGTGGGGTGGGGAACCACCTTTAAAATAGATTTTAAATCGTGTTTTAAAAGCCAGGTGAAAATGGTTTTAAAAATTAAAGACCGTATGGCCTGGTGCAGTTAGAAACCCAGCTGCGTTTCAGACAGACTGTAATTTAACATGTTAAAATGTCATGAATTGTGATTTGCTTTAACGAGGAAGTGAGGTAGGAATGGGTGAACCTGAGGCATTTCTGACAGCTGCACATCAGCTGAGTCGATGGCAGAATGACCCTTTTATGGATGTTTTCTTTCCACCTCTGCATTCCATATGGCAACATCTGTATTGCACATTGTACCCATTCAGGATCCACTCTTGTGCAGGGGTCATTGAATACGGCGTGGCCATAGAGGATTAGAAGTCCCAGTTGGACTCCCAGTTGGATCCAGTCTTAACAATCAGAAAATAAATGTGGCTTCTGTACAAATTTAAAATGTGGCCATTTCTAAGAGTTAGGCTATAGTTTACAAACACTTAATAATAGCTTGGTCAATTGCAGTCACTCAACCCTGACAGATGCATAATCTAAAAATAGTAAATAAATAAATAAATAAATAAATAAATAAATAAAAAAGAGCCATAATGGATCAGACCAAAAGCCTGTATAGTCCAGCTTTCTTTTCATTCATTGGCCATTCAGATACCTTTGGAACGTCTACAAAGAGGCCGTGAGCACAGCAGTACATTTCTTCTTTTCTTCCCCAGCATTGACTACTGAGAGATAATGTGCCTCCAGTACTGGAAGTAAAATATATAGCTATCCTGATAGCCTTACTGTCTGTGAATTTGTCTAAACCTGTGGTTCCCAACCTTGGGGCCTCCAGATGTTCTTGGACTAAAACTCCCAGAAGCCATCACCACTAGCTGTGCTGGCCAGGATTTCTGGGAGTTTCAGTTCAAGAATATCTGAGGACCCAAGGTTGGGAACCACTGGTCCAATCTGTTTTGAAGCAGCACAAGATGGCAGCCATTGTAATACAGTAACGCCATGTATAACACTGCCTTGTGTAGTGCTGATTTGCTACAGCATGAATGACTGGGTGGCAACTTGGTGATGCTCAATCCTGGCCTAGTGGATTTTTTTTTTTTGGAAGTAGACTGGGCCTCCAGGAAAAGGCTACATGCTCTGTGCTAGTACACCTATAAGGCAGAATATTAAAAGGGCCTTGTTCAGTGTCGCTTCAGTTAGCACCCCATTTTCTTGGAATATATCTTGAATGTGAAGAGGGTATTACTGAATTCCTGTGCAGCAAATCCTGCAGTTTAACCCTATGCTATGTGAAGAAGCACCGCCTTTTCTGTATCTACCGCCAATCACTGAGTGATCCTGTGTTCTAGTATTGTGGATGGGTAAGAAATAATTCTTAACCTTCTCTGTATCCCATACAAGGTTCATATTCAGGGAGACAAAGGAGAAAGAATTTCCCATCTCCCCCGAATGGGGTACAGGATCTAATACACACTTATTAAAAATGTCCTTATTTTTGGAGCAACTAAAAAGCAGCAGGCTATCTGTGGGAAGAAATGCTCTCACAATGTGCCAGTTCTTTTGGCGTGGTGGTAAAAATTCACTGGTGAAAAGGAAGGATTGATTGGCAAAGTGCCTTACTTAGTCACTAGTCCTGGTCTCCAGCCGTCTTTGATGGCTTTGTGATGTTCTTGATGTTCAGACCTAGTGTTTAGCATCCTTCATGCAGCTCCATCTTGTCAAGAATCCTCTAATGCTCAACTGGCGACCTTTTTAGCAGGCATCCGCTTCAAATCCTATCTGTCTTTGGAGGAACTTAATTACCTGTCTCTAGAGGGAAGAGCATAATCCTTACTTAACATTCTTAGAAGGCTATTCTAGCATGTGTCATAAATCAACTTTTTATTGACCTTCCCCTACCTCCCTTAATTATCTTGTTCAATCTTCTTTTACCTAGCATTTAAAGATGGAGAGGTAAAGAAGGGAAGTGAAAGGTTGCAAGGCAATGGCTGCTTATTTCACGCCTTCTCTGTTTTTTCAAACCTCAGATACTAGAATAAATGGTAGTACATTTTGTCGATCTCAGATAATGAGCTCCCTGGCTTCCAGGATCATGTTTCTGCATCCTCCTCTGTGCTGAGCAACCGCAGTCTGTTCCAGACTTTTCTGGGCTGCGTTTTAGAAACAACAGTTGGTATCAGCCAAATTTTAGGGGCTAGGGAGTCACTATTTTTAGATAGATAACCCACCTTTTCAGGATACATTGCCTTCGTTACATTGCTTCTTGACTACTGCAGTGTGCTTACAGGGGGCTGTCCTTGAAGAGTGTCCGGAACCTTCCGTTGGTGCAACATGTGATGGCTGAGATACTAACTTATGTAGGGCATTAAGATAATAACAATACTACAGCGGGAAAAGTTAATAATGGCCCCATAGATGTATTTCAGGAAGGCATGGTGCCCGTTATTGAAGTCCTCAAGGGAAAAGTCCTGCTCTTC
Source organism: Intellagama lesueurii (assembly GCA_037013535.1). Classification (NCBI taxonomy): domain Eukaryota; kingdom Metazoa; phylum Chordata; class Lepidosauria; order Squamata; family Agamidae; genus Intellagama; species Intellagama lesueurii. The sequence goes on along the minus strand of JBAJHW010000006.1, from coordinate 121,559,206 downwards.
AGAGGAACACTTTGTTCTAACACAGATTGAACACTGCTCTGCTAAGCAGCTTGTTCTCATGGCTGTTTTTCAGAATGAACGAGAACTGGCTTGCATACTCGGCTCTGCACAGTGTTAGGAATAGCACTCTGTGCTCCATGGAACCTCACAGTGTCATGAAAAATATCCTTAATCATGCCAAATCATCCTAGAGATGGCTAGTACAGGAACTCTCCATGGTGACAGGGAGAAATGGTCCATGTGGTAAGCTGTACTAGCTGTTATGGTGCAACAAGGACGGTTGCCATGTTGAAGCATCTTACTGCAAGGATAAATTAAGATTATGTAAGCTCCTTGGGACTGAGAACTAAGTCTTTGCCTACATTCTGTAAATGTCCCAGACCTTTTCATTTGTGTATACAGTAGGACCCCATATCCGCTGGGGATTGGTTCCAAGCCCCCCCGAGGATACCAAAAACCATGGATAATTATATGTATATGTATCACGTGCGAGAGAGAATGGTAAAAGGGGGGAAAAAACAGAATTTTTTCCCCATATGCATTACCAGAACATTCCAGTAGAAGGTGCCAGACACCAGTATTATTCACTAACAAGTATTCATAGCATGGTCTTTGGAGCCCTCTAGTGTCCGATTATGGTAATACATGTGAAAATAGTTTTTTCTAGGTTTTTTCTTTGAATATTTTTAATATTTTCAAACCGTGGATAAGTGAATCAATAGATATTGATCCCATGGATAAGGGGTCCTACTGTACTTGCTTATTTGTATATGCAAACTTATTTTAAGGTGCAGTTCATCCCATGTTCATTGTGGGATGTTTTCATGTGTAGCTGATTTCAGGAATTTAGTTTGGAAACAACATGTGGGCAGCAAACCCAAGCATAATTTTTTTAAAAAATTCAGATTGCGTAAGCATCACCAAAGCAAACAAAAAAGAAAATGTATGAGGCAGGGAGTGAACTGTCCAGTCAAATATCCTTCCCAGGAGAACAATTCTGTAAGAGCCACAATTCCTAATTGGAAAGTAAGCCCTGTAGGAAATAAGTGTGTTCCCTGTTCGAAGGCTACCATTGTAGCTTTCTACACACAACTTCATTGCTATTTTTCTGTGTCAGAGTGCTTTCTGTGTAGGAGCTCAGTGAAGCATGCCTCAGTGGCAGAATAAAGTTGATTGGGTGAGGGCAAAACAGTGGGAGAAGATTTAAAGTTGAACCTGTCCAGTTCCAAGCCAACTTGTTTTCCTGAAATGGTTTCCACAATAGTTTTTTCTCTCTCAGATGACAAGAAGTTTCACAGGATTCCAGTTTTTTTTAAAAAACAGAAATACAGGAGCTGCAGATCACTGAATGACTTCATTAAGTGAAGGAAGCTGTTGGACGCCAAGACAGATTTTCACCTGCAGACTCTCTAATAGCTTTCTTTAAATTGCATCTTGTCAACTGTGATTAGTTCTTTCCCACAGGGAGTTCGGGGTGTGTCACTTCCTTTTTTCGGAAAAGAATTTTAACCACCCAGTAAAAATTCCTACTCTCTAAGGAAAGAAATGTGGATTCCCTTGGCTAATGTAGAGACAATTAGAACATGCCCCAACTAAATAGGAAGTTAAAAAAAAAAAAAGATTGTAGGTATGTTTGTAGAGTTTGTATCTCAGGCTGTAGTGCATTTCCTATACCAGCTTTTCACCACCCACAAAAATCTCCAGATGGTAGTATTTCACTAGTTGTGTGTGTGTGAAATATTCCTTACATGTATTAGATGCAAGTGAGTAAAGGATGGTCTCTTACACAGCTTTCCTACCAACTTCAGGGAAGATAACCCTTATTCGTTGCAGGAAGTCAGAGTTTGGCCTTTGCCAGATGAGTTGCAATCCCTTGGCCGAAATCCTATTGCGTAATGTAAGCAAAGTCATAAATATTGGTCTATTCCTTACCAGTAAGGAGTGCTTGCTGTGATTCTTGGAGGCGTGTGCACACGCTGGCTTGAGACCTGCATCTGTGCCCCCAAGAATCACAGCAGAGGTATTTACTGGCAAGGAATTGGCCAAAACTTATGACTTTGCTTATGTTACGCAACAGGATTTCATCCATTGATTTGTACAGGGCTACTAATACAATTAAACTAAGATCATGGCCACTGGTCCCATCACCTCCTGGCAAATAGAAGGGGAAGAGATATGGAGGCAGTGACAGATTTTACTTTCTTGGACTCCATGATCACTGCAGATGGGGACAGCAGCCACGAAATTAAAAGACGCCTGCTTCTTGGGAGGAAAGCGATGACAAACCCAGACAGCATCTTAAAAAGCAGAGACATCACCTTGCCGACAAAGGTCCGAATAGTCAAAGCTATGGTTTTTCCAGTAGCGATGTATGGAAGTGAGAGTTGGACCATAAAGAAGGCTGACCGCCGAAGAATTGATGCTTTTGAATTGTGGTGCTGGAGGAGACTCTTGAGAGTCCCCTGGACTGCAAGGAGAACAAACCTATCCATTCTGAAGGAAATCAACCCTGAGTGCTCACTGGACGGACAGATCCTGAAGCTGAGGCTCCAATACTTTGGCCATCTCATGAGAAGAGAAGACTCCCTGGAAAAGACCCTGATGTTGGGAAAGTGTGAAGGCAAGAGGAGAAGGGGACGACAGAGGATGAGATGGTTGGACAGTGTCAGCGAAGCTACTAACATGAATTTGACCCAACTCCGGGAGGCAGTGGAAGACAGGAGGGCCTGGCGTGCTCTGGTCCATGGGGTCACAAAGAGTCGGACACGACTTAACGACTAAACAACAACTAATACAAAGCTTTTGATTGTTCTGTTGATGGGTTCAACAAATTTTCACTCTTTAAGTGGAAATTTAAGGGGTATTAAATTTTTTATTGAATATAAAATATTAAATAGATCAAGTGTGGTTAAACAAAAGACAGGGTCTTTGAAGCCACTTCGTGAGTTGTCTTGCATGGAGTAGTAGTGGTATTGAAGTGAAAATTTTGAAAATGAACAACCCTGTGTGAAGTATTAATAATTGCATTTTATAGGTCAGGTGGAGTTCTATTCTGCATAGCTGATCTGCTGTTGGAAAAGAAAATACATAATGGTCCTAAAGAAACAAAGTGACTTTAAATCTGTAAATGGTTTTTAAAAAGCATTATGGTATTGTTTCCCCATTTACTCACCCCATCTCAATTGGCTGAGGGAGGCTGGGGGAGACCTTTTCCCATGACTTCAAAATTTCAGCTTTACCTTTGTAGATGCACCTTTGCAAAGCTGTTGGCATGTCAGACAAGACATTTTGCTGATTCCACACACAACAGTGTGCTCTGCTGCAGAGTCAGAGTGGTTCACGAATATACATTTAGATTTCTCTCAAGCCAGAAACAGGCGAGAGCTGAACGAATGTTAGTGTGGCAGCATATTGATTGAGGCAGTCTGTCCATCATTGTGGAATGAGACTTCAGGAGAATCTTCTGCTGAATTCTTGAAGGCCAGTCGTTACGCAGATCTGCATAATTCCACCTGTGAGAGGAGACCACGCTGGGACACTCAGATGCTTGCATTCGTTAAGAATTTTCCTCTTAAAGTCATGGGCTATCTCCGAGGTCTATTTCTGGTCTCTGTTGCTGCTTCACCATCTCCTGTTTTTGTTTTCAACATGCGTCTGGAACTGAAGCCCAACCAGCAATTTTCATGGATGCACAAGGCAGAGTAAATAGACCTCTTAAGTTGCTCTTGCAGGTTCTGTAGGCATAAATATTTATCTCTTGGTAGAAGCGGGTGATTCAGGTGGTATTTGTCGCCGTGAAAAGGTGGCTTTTAAATGCCATTCTCTGTTGTCAGCTTCCCCCAAGTCCTGGAGCATATTTTGAAAGCTATTGCGCTACAATCATGTCATCTTTCTTTTTACCCTTTGTGAAGCGCATCCCTGCCAACACTTCCATTACTTTTTCAGCATCTCAGTCTTAAACTAGAGGCTAAAAATACATCTCAGAGGCCAGATTTCGTCATTCTTACAATTACAAAAGTTAAAATTAGATGTGATTTGCCTACAAGAAACACATATAAGGATAAAAGACAATAAACTATTGCAAAACAAAAAAAAATTGGGAGAGATATTTACAGCATCAGATTTGAAAAAAAAAAAGAAGAAAGAGGATTGCCCTCTAAAACATTTCTTATGGTGCTTGCTTTATTTTTATTTCTTCTTTGTGGTCTCTGTGAATCACACACATGGGTATTCAGTGCGCATGCACAGAAGCCTCACAACATTCTAGAGCTTAAGAGACGAAGACTGTTCGTCACTTCCCCCTCCTAGTGTGCATGTATTGCCACGCACCAGCCCCACCTTCTCAGTTCCTTTTAGCCGCCACTGTGGAAGCTTCTAAGGAATGTGTCTAGAGCAAGAACTTAGAAAATCTTTATTTTATTCAAAATACTTTTACCCCACCTTTCTCCTTAAAAAGAACCCAAGGTGGCTTGCATCATTAGAGCTCAATATTTAAAGCTAAAAACGATGGGTATACCTTGAGTATACATGGCTGTGGTCTTCTTCTCGTTCCTCTCTTACCAAGAAGCATACTGGTATGTTTATTGGTATGAGATGGGAAGCTTCCTTGCATTGAGTCAAGTCGTTGGGCTACCTGCCTGAGTATTGTCTCTTTCGATTGCTACTGGTTCTCCAGGGCAGGTTTCTCAGAGCCGAACCTGAAGAGGGTGCAGATTTGAGGTGTGTACCTTTGTGTTTGGCGACTACAAGAATTCCGCAGGCAGTTCCGCGTCATGCTCGTAACTTCCCCGGTGACACATTTTGTTCTGTGAGAAAGCAAGACAGTCCTCTTCCAAGAAGCTGCCTGTTCTCCAAATATCTATTAAGTCTCTAATGCTGAAAAGGTTAAAACTTAGTGCCGTTTTCCGTCCTTTCCGTGTTCAAAAAAGACTGAAAATTGAGAAGCCATGTCAGTGTAAATATACTGAGTTAGGTGGACCGCAACTGCCTGACTTATTATTAGACAGAGTCCTATATTCTTAAAACAGTATAAGTTCACACAGACACACAAATCTCTGGTGCTTGATTAATTGCATGCATCTTTTTTTTTGTACTAAAGTCTCAGCTTTCAATTTTCTTTGGCTTTTGCTGTTAAGCATGAAGGTCGTTTGTGGATTCTTCTAGGAAGGAAAAAATTACCAAGCCTGCTTAGTAAAACAGGAGCACATTTGTATCTCTTATATCTGGGAGAGAAAGTAGAAGTTTGGACAAGTGGTGGAAATAATGCCTTATTTTAAAATATTTTTGCTTAGCCTCTTGGAACTTACAAGCATTAATAAGCAAGCAAGGCTGTTTTAGAAGCAAGGGAGCAAGTTTTCCTCTGGCTGGTTGGCCACTTTGTGGGTCAGTTAATTATCTGGGTGGTCTTAATTGTTAAGGCTAAGAGAAAAGCAAGTAAGCTTGTGTATATATACTCATGTACTATTAAATCATGCTTGGGGTCAAATGGGAAGAAGAATGCTTACGTGAAGTCTTCTTGCATGTGGAAAATTAACATCTGGATGAAGATGCCTAACTTTGCTTGCCTTTGCTCACTTCTGGACACTTTCTGCATGTAGGTAGGCTTTGGAGGAGAGCCCTTTGAAATAAACAAGCTTCTGTATGCTTTTGAAGATCATACATTTTGGCAAGCCACAGTTGTAAAATTCTTTTATGCAGGTATATCCGAGTGTCCTCTTTGAGGCTAGCTGTCATTCTGGATTTAATCAGTCGTCAAAACAAATACTGTTTAAATCTTAATCATGAAGAGGGCTGTGTTTTAAGGACTGTGCATTTTTCGGAATTGCTGAAACATGTCACAACATGAAATCCTACCGCCACCCTGCAGTGATAATCCACCAGCTAAAGCAAAATGAACTCTTAAACTTTTATTCTAAATTAAATCATTGCTGTAATATCCATGGCCTGTTAATTGACTTAAGGTTTTTAAAGGAACTTTAATATTAAAAATGAGATGAGGTTGAACCCTTGGCGTGCATTCACCAAGGTGACCTGACTCTCAAAATCTTTTCAGAAGACCCATTACTGCTGCCGACACTTAATTTAGTCATAGAACTGATTTCTGTGTAATCTTGGAGGGTAAAGCTGGGCAGAACTAATGTCTGATCTGCTCTGCTTGCACGCAAACCTCTTGAGAAGGATGTTTCTGCCTTTCATTCTTGTCTTGCTGCTTTCCCCTCCCTTCTGTTCTGCCCTGCTATTGTAGAATGTCCAATTACTACTTTTTCCTCTCTTTAAAATCTTCAATGGCAGATAGTTTTAAAATGAAAATCAGTTCTGTCGTGTGGTGCATCTCTCTCTCTCTCTCTCTGTCTTTGTAAAGTTTTTCTCCCACCGTTTTGTACCAGAACTTCGCTCTTTCTCTGCATTTAGCAAAACTAAGTAGTGGAATTTTCAGATGATGAAATAGTGGCAAATATCCTGTAGTTTAGAGAAAAACCTTTCCAAAGACAGATCCTAGTTTAGCCTACTCTTTATCTGCTACCTTTTTTTCTTACAGGGAGTTTTTTACCTAAAGGGAAGGGCATTTAAATTGTTCACCATCACCTGTCGTTATCTCAGATATCTTGTCAATTTAATCTGCTTTGTGTGTAGTCTAGGCATTACAGTTTCCCAATGTAGCTAATAGGCTATTAGATTCAGAAGTGGCAAAGGGAAATACTCTGTTGAAAAGCACAATATTGTGCCAGGCTATGGTATCTGAAACCATGATTTGAGCTGCTTAGATGTACAGCAGGCAAATCATGGTTCTTTTCCCCCCAGCTTTCCCCCTACCCCCCCATCACTCACTTCATAAATTTGCCAACATGACATCTGACCTGCATAGTTAGCCATGCTTAGCAAACCCACATGGTTTTCGTACATGGTTTGTCAGGCCAGGTGCTGTTAAGTTGGAGAACACTGAAACGGCAGATAAGCTTCGTTAACTACGATTTGACGTGATAGCTGAATTGAGCCATCATGTAAGAAATCTGTGAAAGTTACGAACTATGACAACTGGCACTGATGGTTTAGATGGCTATAATTTGAAAGGGGTGTGTGTGTAGGCTTAAATAAAACTGTGGAAATTAGGACTGCCAATTGTCATTCTTTTTAACTGCAAAAGAACAATGCTCATTGGGCAGCCTTAATAATAGGTAGCTAGAAAACAATTGCACGTTTTGTAGAATTCATTATGTTTCTCTCGTCCTCTGAATAGCTTAGGGCAGACAATATGTTTCTCCTCCTGTTTTATTCACACAACAGCCTCATAGGATGGATTGTGTTGAGTACTGTTGTTGGGCTCCAAGTCACTTAGTCAGCTTTGTAACTGAGTTGAGGATTTTAAAGTGTGTCCCTGTTTCTGATGTGACACTTCTGACCACTACACCATACTGCCTCTCAGTGACAGTTGAATGGAAACTCCCTGTCTTTGGAGGTGTCTAGGGGCAGGTAAAATGTTGCCCTTCAAAGGCTTGAATTATTACCCCTACGGTTGGTAACTGTTGGCCATGCTGTCTGTGGAAATGGGGATTATAGTGCAACATATTCTCATGGGTAACTAGCAAGGATGGCAAGTCTTTGGGTCCAAGTCCCAAGTCTGATTCTTTGGTACCAAGTCTCGAGTCCCAAGTCTGAGTCCCTATTAAAAATAAGCTTTCCCACCCGAGAAAAATGGGAGGTGGGTGGGCTCAGAGTCATGAGTCATTTTTAAAATTTCTGACAAGCAGAGATATTTCTATTCAGGTGGAGTCTTGGGCAACTGAACTCGCGTTGCGGCTCTTTTGAGTTGGCAGGTGCTGATTTTTTTCAGAGAGGTTTTACATGTTGATGCTTTTATTCATCTTAATTGCATTCTGTTCTGTTTTATGACCTGGTGGCCCGTTCGGGTCAGATCAAATCAAATCAGTAGGAAGAAGGTTATCCTGGAGGGCAGCTGGTCGAATCATCCAGCACTTCTTCCATTAACTCACATCTCCTTCTCTGTTTCCCTATAGGGTCTGTTCTGGATGTTATTAAGCACATCGTGGCAAAAGGAGAACACAAGAACGGAGTCCTGGATGAGCCTGTAATAGCCACGATCCTGAAGGAGGTTTTGGAAGGACTGGAATACCTGCATAAAAATGGGCAAATCCACAGGTGGGTCTCTTTATTGGATTTTATAGCTCTTGCATATTTGCATAGTGCTTTATGAGACAGGTCACATTGATTTCCCCCTCTCACATTAGGGACTGTTACTTGATGGTAACGTTCTGAGCTGGAATTGAAATATAGATCCCAAGTGTTATGAAGCTCAACATTCTGTGCATGGGACTTGCTTTAGAGCTCTGTCACATTTGGTCTTTGCCCATTGATATTCTGCCTGGTACAAGCAGCATCTTTGGCATCCGTCCAGTCAGCCATGCTTTGGGCATGCTTCACTTGGCCCTTGCAGCTGTCATGCTCATTGCATGTGTCCACTTAATTTACAAGTATTCATTGATTTATTCATATTTGCCGGAAATGGCCTGCATGCAATTAAAAAAGGGGGAATAATTGCATAATATTTTGAGTGTTATCGTGTTGTGTTACAGCCTAATAAAAGAAACAGCGTAATATAAACATCAAGGAGATTTTAAAAAATTCAGCAGCAAGAACAAACAGCATGTTGCTGCTAGACAAGATCTCTTATCTTCTGCTGCACAGAATTCTAAAATGAGTGTCAGTCCATCTAGCTTCCCAACACCTCTCCTGGTGTATTATTAGAAAGAATATCCTGACAGTAAGAGCTGTTTGATAGTGGAATTGATTCTCTAGGAAAGGTGGTAGTCTCATGGTGCAGTGGTAAACTGCAGTACTGCGGCCAAAACTCTGCTCATGGCCCAGATTCAATCCAGGTAGCCGTCTCGAGGGTCACTCAGCCTTCCTTCCTTCCAAGGTCTGTAAATTGAGTACCCAGCTCACTGGGGGGAAGGGGGTAATATATAGCCTGGATAATTAAATGGTAAAACCCCTAGAAAGTGCTTTAAGTGCTGTGGGGGTGGTGTATAAGCTGCATGCTTTGCTTTTCATTGGAGGTCTTTAAACAGGTAGAATGGTGTTCCTCCCATCAGACAATCTTTGGGCATGCTTTGGTTGATCTCTGCAACTTGTCAGGGATGCTTCAGCTTTGGATTTCCTGCACTGCCAGGAGGTTGGTCTGGATGACCCTTAAGGTTCCTTCCAGCTCTACAGTTCCATGATTCTATGGGCTGTTAAGTCACAGAATCACCCAGCCAGTGTTGTAGCCCACCATGCTGGCGGAAGACTTTGTGGACTGCGGTCCAGTAAAGTTTTCAATATTCTGGTCAGGTGGGACAGTGCAAAATGATGTCTGAAATCCTGTTGTTCAGCTACGCAGCTGAGGAAGCAGTAGAGAAAATCATGGAAGTCATAGGCACCAAGCACTGCAACAGGCATGTCGTGCCACAGTCCCAAGGTGAACCGTGTCATTGGTCACAGAGGGCTGGCTCCAAGGCTGGGCACACTTCCACAGACATAATCCGCTTGAACAGGATTTCAGCCAATGTCATCCTATTCATCCTCTTCTTAAAGCTTTTGCTTTGACAAGACATAAGCAGATCCAGGAGACATCTTTGGAAAAGCATTGGTGTCGTAGACCAATGGCTCCCACCCTTGGGTCTCCAGACGTTCTTGGATTGTAACTCCGAGAAGCCTTCACAACTAGAGATGCTAGCAAGGGCTTCTGGGAGTCGTAGACCAAGAATGTCTGTCTGGGAACCCAAGGTTGGGAACTACTAGTACAGACAAGATAGAGCATGATACAAGTGAGACATTGAATAAAAGGACGAGGTTGTCCACCAGACATTGAATTGGGAATTTTCTAGACCTTTTCCTAGGCGATCTGATTCAGCAAGTTTGACTTACTTTGCTGTGTAATTTCTTTTTAAAAGTTTGCCTAGGTGATGTATAAATATCTGAAATTTGTTTTCTAGTAGTGAAAAGTTGTTGGATTGAAATACATAATTAGGAAGAAAAAACCAGTTAGGTGTAATTATAGTGATTTGAATGTTATGTTTGAACAATTTAAAAGTTTTATTTGAAAATTATTTTTATGGAAATACTGGTAAATATGACTCCACAGGACATGCTTCCCTGGCCAGTTTTTAGATTTTATGGTGCAGTGACAGCACTGTAGTAAAATTTTTAACATACCTGAATTTTTAACATACATACTTTCAGCCTCCTGAAAAGGGTTAATGATCTCTCTCTCTCTCTTTTTAGATTTGCTTAATATTATATTACAATTATTGGTCAGAATTCTGTTGCTGGTTTACATTTGCTTAAGGGAAAGTATGTGAGCCTTGATGACCAATAGCTGCTCGTTAATGTGACAATGGTTGAGTTCCTAGACATGTGCTCTATGAATGCAACTGGCATGCCATTAATGAATGGCAATTGCTGCTGTGGCTTATGTGGTTTCCCTTATGCAAGCACGTATCAGCAGAAGGTTTCTGGCCATTGTTACCGATAGTCATACCATTATTAGTTATAGTCATGTTCCTAAAGAAATATATGCAACAATGTCTTACTAAAATTAGAGAATTTTCCACTCACAATGTTGGCCAACAGCCATGCCTGTGATCACAGCTGGAATTTTACCCAGTGTTTGCACAATGGGACTTTTAAGGGTATCTTGAAAAGCAGATATTGGCTGAAATCCTGTTGCTTGGTCTAGTAAGCCACAACTAGACCTCTGGGGAACTCCTCTGCTAAGTTCCATTGATTTAGTGGTCCTGTTCTAGAGGTGAGTTACTGTGCTAAGTAACAGGATTTCATCTGTTGTCAGAAAGGCATAACTGTGTGAGAACCTGCATCTAGTCGGTCTTTATTTAATTATTTAAAATATTTTTACCCTGCCTTTCTCCTTGAAAAGGACCCAAGGCGGCTTACAACAATGAAAGACCATAATTAAAGTTGAAAGTTGGAAACAATCAGTATACAACGGTGGTTAACATTGTTAAAAGACAATATTTAAAGCTACGAACAATGAATAAGGAGGCATCTTACATCATTAACATGCAATATTAAGGCAAAGATCAGTAAGTATACAAAAAATTTAAAAAAATTTTGCTCTGAGAAATGGAAAACACAAAAATGGAAAACACAACTAGTACTAAAAATAAGTCAAAGCAGTAATGCATAACTATATCTAAAATTCAGACACAGGTAGCTGGTTACTGAGGGGAAGGTTGTCTGAAGAGAAAGGTCTTTGCCTGCTTGCGGAAGGAAAGCAGAGATGGGGTCAGTCTGGCCTCCAGTGGGAAGGAGTTCCAAAGTCTGGGTGCAGCCACAGAGAAGGCCCTGTCCTGTGTCCCCATCAAACACACCTATGAAGGTGGCGGGACCGAGAGAAAGGCCTCTCTTGATGATCTTAACACCCGAGCTGGCTCATAATGGGAGATACGGTCTTTGAGATCGCTTGAACCCAAGCTATTCAGGGTTTTTTAGGTTAAAACCAGCACCTTAAATCATGCCTGGTAACTGATCAGCAGCCAGTTATTGCTTTCGGAGAACATCTGCTGTCAGCGTAGAAATGAAGCAGAACAAGAGCTGGGGTAAGATGAGAACTGAAGGGTTTTGCGGTTCATTGGAATAAATAAAGTCCGAAAGGCTTGTCCAAGTTAGCATAATAAAATGATTGTTCAGTCCCCTTGCCTTGAAAGACTTGAGTCATAGATCACACCTTTGGTTGTAAAGCCGCCCAGTCCAATTAGAGTCCTGTTGTGGGCGGGATGAGTACAGTTAGCACATCTGTCCAAATTTTACGCCTCACTTACTGGCAGGGATGGGGGGGGGAATGACTTCAGGGTGCAGAATCTTTTTTCCAGTTACGGTGTGTTATGTCTGTGGGGGAGAGGGGCAGTCAATGGGGTGGGGGAGTTGGGGTATTAAGCCAGGAGGGACTTCAGGAGATGTTTATATGCCCTTAGGCCTTGTGTAATAGATGGTGTTCGTGTAAACAATTGCACTCATTGCCAAATAAATGAGGAAGCGAATGACTACATGTGACAATGACTTAACGAATACCTGTTGTAATGTCTCTTATTGCTAAAGAAATAAGTCACGTTTGCTGGTTTCCTTCCTTCCTCCCCCATGTATTGGTTTTTCAGTGCGTTTTACTCCAGTGTGTTTTTACTCCACACTTAAAATGCTTTTCGAACTGTTTTCCTTAATCGGAGAGTCCCTAAAGGAAGCCTGGGGATTTAAAGGGTTTGTTGCAGATTTGGAGAAGGATTGACATGGGGACACAACGACAAACTCTGTTCCTCGTCTCCAAGAGAAGAGAGCATTTTCCCTGTTGGTCGCTTCAGAAAATAGATGCTAAATGATGCAGGAGGGCAGCCGGCATGAATGCTTAGTGCTTTGGCCCCAGGAGATGGTAATGGGGAAAAGCCACTCTGCACATGACCAGATGCATTTTTTCCTTTATAAAGAGGAAAGTTAGCAACCATTGTAGTAAAGTACAGAAGACAGTAGATGAGCCCCGAATGTCTGGTTTGCTGGAATAGGGGTGCCCTGTCTTTAAACGGTTTTCTTCTAAAGCTCCTTCATGTTACCTTTCTGTTTGCAGCTGTGATGTGTTGCTTCAGCTTTCCCCCACCTCCGTTCTGACTTCTTTCTCATTGACTGTAGCAGCCTTTCTGCATCTGCCCATCCCCCAAAGATACGATAGACTTACAAGTCCTGTCGTTTTCAGCCAGCATGGCTAAATAAAACAGTGCTCCCATGAAATCTTCCCTACGGTCTCACCTGCAGGAGAGTCCATCATGTTAAGCTAAACATTGCTTGTGATCTCTTTGGCATTCCAGCCGACTACCTGGATGATGTTTCCACAGACTTTTCTCTTCAACCAGTAGCGCATTTACAACCGAGACAGAGGGAGGGAAAGGAGATGGAAATGGTCCCTCGGATATATTCGGTCGATTTAAGGAGTTGTTGGATATCATCTGCAGTTTGAACAGAGCCCGTATAGTTTTAAGCAATTGACTCGTCTCAAAATTTGCTTTGAAAATAAAAGCGGAGGAATGGTGAACAGTCCCATCACCCACTGCCTCTTAAAAGTGGTATGTCAGGAAGGTGCCTTCCCAGCTCTAGTTCAGATACTCATGAGTTTCTAAAAGCTGTGATCCCTTCACAAAGCCAACAAAACAAACAAACCCCCCTTTTCCAAGCTTTGTTCTCAAAGCCACAATTTCCTCCAAACTGCTTAGCAGGTGGTGGTTAAGAAATTTTTGTCTTAAGGGCTTTTTCCTTACTGACCCTGATGGACCTCAAAGCGTGCTTGAGAGGAGAGAAGGAGAAGGAGAGCCGCTACATGCACCCCCTTGAGCTCATTGGAGGGAAGTAGGATATAAATCTAGCCAATAAAATCATAATAAAACAAGTTTGTTTGGTCTCAGATCTTTGCAAAGCGCCCTCTGTTATCCATCCAGGGGAACTGTCTTGGGAGAATAGACTACTGCATGCTTTGAGGCCCTTCCTAGAAGGCACAACCTTTGGGAGAAAGGGTTGCATGCCAGGAAGTGAGTTGAGATGGCGTGATACGTTCTTTCCCTTCTGTGCCTTCCCTGGATTTCCCATCAGGGTGGACAGGGTTAGGGAGTAGAGAGAATATTGGAAAAAGAGCTGGCCAGCTGCACCTAGGAATTCCTTCCCAAGCGCTTGCTATGACGGTAGCCTTTTCTCTCCTTCGGCGGCTCAGCACAGAGGAGCCATGAAACCTGCAGGCTTCGAATTGAGTTCTCCTTACTAAAGGAGAGCAGAGGTTGCTGCTGGGCATGAGTGACAAGAGCCAGTAGATATGTCAAATATGTTACACCTCTCCCGGCTGGGCCTCCGCTTTTGTCATGGATTATCAAGTGTTCAGCTGCTTGAGGGATGATTCCCCCACGGTCATCTGTAACCAAAGCAAATGCAAGCGCTGGTAGGAAGTTAGCAACCAAAATTCAAAACTTAAGCTCTTTCAGGTGGTGTGCTTTAAAAAAACCAAGTGCTTTCTGACAAGCCAATCCAGGTCGGCTTAATGGGTGCAATTTATCTCTCTTTCCTGGAAGGCTGTCTTCGAATTTATTATCTGCTCTTGTGTAAGCGAATATTTTGACAAGCTTAGAGAGAGTTAGCAGTAATATATATGTACATATATATATAAAAAATGTGGTTTAGCTGGCTTTACAGCTCCAGGAGGTTGTTCTTGTGGTATGTTCTACCATTAGGACTGTGCAGGAATTCTAAAGTCATTGAAGGTGTGTAAGATTTATATATGTTTGCTTGAAGATTTTGGAGAGCTGTTAGGGTGCTATGACAGCAGCCAAATGCAGGGTCTTGGGGTGTAATTGTATCTCTTGGCCATGACTTCATATGGCCTTGCCTGTGTGGAGTGGTGGGTTAGACCCAGTTGTTCCTTGGTGTCAAAATGCCCTCGCTTACTTATTGCTAGTTCCAGCATTTGGAAAGGAGAAGATGCTGGTAGTCTAAAAAGCTAACTTGTCCATACTCTGGTTATTCCATACACTGTGCTGAAGCACAGTGTATGGAATACATTTCTCATCCTAGGGTGTTCAAGGTAAGAAACACTCAGAAGTGGTTTACAGTTGCTATTTTCTACACAATACTAACAAGAGTTAGCTTGAGTGTTCCATTGTCTGTGGAAGATGCTCTTTACCAGTGTTGCCTTCCTCTTCTGCTGCCGCCCAGCTACTGCCCTTCACGGGTTTCTTCACCCCCATCACCATTGGAAATGTCCATTCATTTCTTCTGATATGACTGTTACTCGTGAAGAGGGTGGATGCATCTTACCTTAATTTTAGAACTGCAAAGCAGGAAGGGACCCTATGGATTATCTGAGTCAGGTGTCTCATCTCGGACCATTTTGCCTTGGGTGACCCTGTTGTTAGTTCAGAGTCTGAATGGGGTCTGACCTCTTGCTGGCATGCTCTCTGATACGCTCCAACCTGCTCACAATGTTAAGATGTGCATCCAAGAGAAGACTCATCATGAGAAGAGAAGACAGTGAGAAAGACAATAATGCTTTTAAAAAGTGAAGGCAACAAGAAAAGAGGAAGACCAGCTATAGGATGAAGTGACTCAATGAAAGAAGCTATGGCCTTCAGTTTGCAAGAGCTGAGCAGGGCTGTTGAGGACAGGGCATTTTGGAGGTCATTCATTCATAAGGTCGCTGTAAATGAGAAGTGACTTCATGGCACATCACAACCACACACCTGGGTAATATTCACTTGGGACAGACAGCTGGCCTCCTCTCTTTCAGATGTACCTACTATGTGAGACACATGTGCATGTTACGGTTGTGTGCACATAGCATATAAGGCATGGTGGCGGCCATAGTTTGGATGGTTATTTTAAAAGCCTTTGGCTGTCACCTACTCATTTCCTTGAGAGTAAGACACAAGTGGAGATTCTGGGTTGAAGGGTAGTGAGAACTACATTCAGAAGGTGGACGCAGTTTGGACTGAAGCACAGTCTGGACAAAAGGCATCTTGCTGCTTACCAGGTGGTGGCCACATATTGCTATCATGTTTTATTTTTACAAATAACCCCGTGAGGCAGGCCAAGCTGAGCAAGAGTGATTAGGACCCCCAAACACCCAGTGAGTTTCATGGAACAGTAGACCTTTGAAGTCCCAGTCTAGTCCTCTGACCACTACCCCATGCTGCCTTCTTACCCTGATCTTTATCTTCTCTGTGCCTCTAAAATGTCCTGCCTCTCGAATTATGGATCTTTCTCTATGACTCCTGTAGCTTTGTGATCCTGTCATGCTTCCAAAGCGGTCTGGCTAGCAGCTCTTTGGGAATGTCAGTTACTCCATGCTTAAATGCACTCCCTTCCTGTGAAGTGTCCTTTGCAAATTCCATATCTGAACCGTGCAAAGTTGGGAAAAGCTTCAGGAACCCGATCTCTTTGTATCCCTAAGAACTGCAGAAGCATAGGAATTTAGCCTGGCTGTTGTAGAGGAGGGGGGTATTGCTTGTTATTTCTGGGATGCTGGGTCATCCTTTGACAAGATTGCTTACAGAGGTTGCAGTTTTTACATTTGTTAAAGAACAGGAGGAAAAATCACTCCCGCACAGGATTACTCTGGAGACAACACCCTGCATGGGGGTTGTGTGCTAGGAATAGTCTCGTACGTGATTTTTGCTCTCTCTTTGCTCCTGCTTCTAGGAGTGTTTTTTTTTTTTTTTTTTTTGCTTAAAGAGACTTGAAAGTGGAGAAATCCAGTGGGAACCAGACAGGTCAGGAGCAGGGATTGAGAGAGAAGCTAACACAAACATCTGGTGCCCGGTCTCTGCTCCTGAGTGTTGATTCGAAACTACGGTATGTTTGAGGCTGGTGTTGATTGAAATTTGTTATTGATTGACAGCCCTTTGATTACAGATATGAAGACTTGGGGTTGAGTTGCTTACAGACTCTTTATATCAGCTTCCCGGATTTGTTGGCCACCGAGTATAGTTCGAAAAGCAACTTTCCCTCTCTCTGGATTCTGGTATGAGCCGGGTGGATTTGATTGAAATCAGATTGATTTAAATCACAATTTAAATCAGAAAATGAATTTTGTTGACAATTTTTTTAAAAAATGATTTTTTTAAAAAAAATTTAAAATCTTGATTTAAATCAGCTGGGGTTTTTTTAATTATTTATTTTTATCCACTCTGGGTATAAGACAACTTTTCTTATGGTCTTCAGAGGTTTCCATTCAGCTGGCTTTCAAATCTTGGCTGAAATAGGAATCTTGTTTATCTGTTAAAACTGGTGCTGATTTTTCCCTTAAGACAGAGGAGAGAGAGAATCCAGGATCACATGATCTTTGTCTTTATAGGCAGTGCCCACGGCCATAGTTACGCAATACTTCATCCATCAACCCAACCCTGTTGGGTTGGATTCTGATCTCGTTGTTCAAAACCAGGAGCATGTGTATTTCTCGTGCAGGTCCTGTAGCATTGCCCAAAGTAACAAACCCACAGTCTTGTGATGTGGTAGAGAATCTCTGTTTTTGAGGCCTGTGGTCTGTTTTGTTCTTTCTCCAGCATAGCTCCCAGATGCTGAAGTGGTTATTGGAGTTTTATTTTTTTAAGCCTATATTTAAGTTTACTAGCTTGCTTTTCTTTAAAAAAAAACCGCTGCTAATATTCAATCCTTCACGGATTGCTGCCTTGTCGTGGCGAAGGGGCTTGAGTAATTCAGAGAAGCTATGGGCTATGCCGTGCAGGGACACCCAAGACGGACAGGTCATAGTGGAGAGTTCTGACTAAACGCGATCCACCTGGAGCAGGAACTGGCAAGCCACTCCAGTAACTTTGCCAAGAAAACCCCATGAACAGAAACAAAAGGCTAAAAGATATGACGCTGGAAGATGGGCCCCTCAGGTCGGAAGGCGTCCAACATGCTACTGAGGAAGAGCGGAGGACAAGTACAAGTAGCTCCAGAGCTAATGAAGTGGTTGGGCCAAAGCCGAAAGGACGCTCAGCTGTGGACGCGCCTGGAAGTGAAAGGAAAGTCCGATGCTGCAAAGAAGAATACTGCATAGGAACCTGGAATGTAAGATCTATGAACCTTGGTAAGTTGGATGTGGTCAAACAGGAGATGGCAAGAATAAACATTGACATCCTGGGCGTCAGTGAACTAAAATGGACGGGAATGGGCGAATTCAATTCAGATGAGTACCATATCTACTATTGTGGGCAAGAATCCCGTAGAAGAAATGGAGTAGCCCTCATAGTCAACAAAAGAGTGGGGAAAGCTGTACTGGGATACAATCTCAAAAATGATAGAATGATTTCAATACGAATCCAAGGCAGACCTTTCAACATCACAGTAATCCAAGTTTATGCACCAACCACCGATGCTGAAGAGGCTGAAATTGACCAATTCTATGAAGACCTACAACACCTTCTAGAACTGACACCAAAGAAAGATGTTCTTCTCATTATAGGGGACTGGAATGCTAAAGTAGGGAGTCAAGAGATAAAAGGAAAAACAGGTAAGTTTGGCCTTGGAGTTCAAAACGAAGCAGGGCAAAGGCTAATAGAGTTCTGTCAAGAGAACAAGTTGGTCATCACAAACACTCTTTTCCAACAACACAAGAGGCGACTCTACACATGGACATCACCAAATGGGCAATACCGAAATCAGATTGATTATATTCTCTGCAGCCAAAGATGGAGAAGCGCTATACAGTCAGCAAAAACAAGACCTGGAGCTGATTGTGGCTCTGACCATCAGCTTCTTATAGCAAAATTCAAGCTTAAACTGAAGAAAGTAGGAAAAACCACTGGGCTAGCCAGGTATAATCTAAACCAAATCCCTTATGAGTACACAGTGGAAGTGAAGAACAGATTTAAGGAACTAGATTTGGTGGACAGAGTGCCTGAAGAACTATGGATGGAGGCTCGTAACATTGTACAGGAGGCAGCAACAAAAACCATCCCAAAGAAAAGGAAATGCAAGAAAGCAAAGTGGCTGTCCAACGAGGCCTTAGAAATAGCAGAGAAGAGAAGGGAAACAAAATGCAAGGGAGATAGGGAAAGTTACAGAAAATTGAATGCGGACTTCCAAAGAATAGCAAGGAGAGACAAGAGGGCCTTCTTAAATGAACAATGCAAAGATATAGAGGAAAACAATAGAAAGGGAAAAACCAGAGATCTGTTCAAGAAAATTGGAGCCATTAAAGGAACATTTTGTGCAAAGATGGACATGATAAAGGACAAAAATGGTAGGGACCTCACAGAAGCAGAAGACATCAAGAAGAGGTGGCAAGAATACACAGAGGAATTATACCAGAAAGATCTGGATGTCCCGGACAACCCAGATAGTGTGGTTGCTGACCTTGAGCCAGACATCCTGGAGAGCGAAGTCAAGTGGGCCTTAGAAAGCATGGCTAACAACAAGGCCAGTGGAGGAGATGGCATTCCAGTGGAACTATTTAAAATCTTAAAAGATGATGCTGTTAAGGTGCTACACTCAATATGCCAGCAAGTTTGGAAAACTCAGCAGTGGCCAGAGGATTGGAAAAGATCAGTCTACATCCCAATCCCAAAGAAGGGAAGTGCTAAAGAATGCTCCAGCTACTGTACAATTGCACTCATTTCACACGCTAGCAAGGTTATGCTCAAAATCCTACAAGGTAGGCTTCAGCAGTATGTGGACCGAGAACTCCCAGAAGTACAAGCTGGATTTCGAAGGGGCAGAGGAACTAGAGACCAAATTGCTAACATGCGCTGGATTATGGAGAAAGCCAGAGAGTTCCAGAAAAACATCTACTTCTGCTTCATTGACTACGCAAAAGCCTTTGACTGTGTGGACCACAGCAAACTATGGCAAGTTCTTAAAGAAATGGGAGTGCCTGACCACCTTATCCATCTCCTGAGAAATCTATATGTGGGACAGGAAGCAACAGTTAGAACTGGATATGGAACAACTGATTGGTTCAAAATTGGGAAAGGAGTACGACAAGGCTGTATATTGTCCCCCTGCTTATTTAACTTATATGCAGAATACATCATGCGAAAGGCTGGACTGGATGAATCCCAAGCCGGAATTAAGATTGCTGGAAGAAATATCAACAACCTCAGATATGCAGATGATACCACTCTGATGGCAGAAAGTGAGGAGGAATTAAAGAACCTCTTAATGAGAGTGAAAGAGGAGAGCGCAAAAAATGGTCTGAAGCTCAACATAAAAAAAACTAAGATCATGGCCACGGGCCCCATCACCTCCTGGCAAATAGAAGGGGAAGATATGGAGGCAGTGACAGAGTTTACCTTCCTGGGCTCCACGATCACTGCAGATGGTGACAGCAGCCACGAAATTAAAAGACCCCTGCTTCTTGGGAGGAAAGCGATGACAAACCTCGACAGCATCTTAAAAAGCAGAGACATCACCTTGCCGACAAAGGTCCGCATAGTCAAAGCGATGGTTTTTCCAGTAGTGATGTATGGAAGTGAGAGCTGGACCATAAAGAAGTCTGACCGCCGAAGAATTGATGCTTTTGAATTGTGGTGCTGGAGGAGACTCTTGAGAGTCCCCTGGACTGCAAGGAGAACAAACCTATCCATTTTGAAGGAAATCAACCCTGAGTGTTCACTGGAAGGACAGATCCTGAAGCTGAGGCTCCAATACTTTGGCCATCTCATGAGAAGAGAAGACTCCCTGGAAAAGACCCTGATGTTAGGAAAGTGTGAAGGCAAGAGGAGAAGGGGACGACAGAGGATGAGATGGTTGGACAGTGTCATCGAAGCAACCAACATGAATTTGACCCAACTTCGGGAGGCAGTGGAAGACAGGAGGGCCTGGCGTGCTCTGGTCCATGGGGTCACGAAGAGTCGGACATGACTAAACGACTAAACAACAACAACAATATTCAAAACAAAGACTTTCTCCTATAAGAACTTCCTCCTACAGGAAGCTAGACTGGCCCCATCTTTGTTTTCCTTCCTCAAACAGGTCAGGACCGTTCCTTTCCGGGGAAGCCTTCTCTCCGTTAACTGGCTGCCTGTCCATGAAAGCTCACACTAAAGAATATAAAATTTAGTCTTTAAAGTGCCACCACGTTTTTGTCTTTTTTTTAACTCTTTATTTTTATCTTGTTTTCACCTATAATACTTGCACAAACTAACAAGGCTAACCCTTCTACAGCTACCCCTTTTAATGATGTACATGACCTTGGCATACTCATTGATTTGTTCTTAAATATTGTCTTTTAATGTTGTAAGCTGCCTTGGGTCCTTTTCTAAGGAGAAAAGCAGGGTAAAAATATTTTAAATAAGTAGGATAAATAATAAGAGTGGCTATTATTCACTTATAGAAGAAAAGGGAAAGGAGGAGTCCCAAGACGCCACTGGGATGGATCATGTATGCTCCAGGATCTCCCTTCTTTTTGTGTAAATGCATTCTGTGTGTATGCGCATGTGGGTTTTCCCATCACTTCATGTGTGATACTAGAAGAATGCATATGGAAAGAAGCAAATCTTGTTTAGCGTCTCTCCTCTCCTCTTCCTGCTGAGTCAAGGCTGCAGGAGTCTGACTTTGATTGAAACCCAATCAAAGGGTTTCTAGTATTAATCAGACAGCCTTTCTAGTATTAATCAGAATTCTAGACCTAGTGGAGGCACACCCTGAACTGTGTATGAATAAGCGGTAATAGAGCCTCGTGGTGCAGTGGTTAAACTGCAATACTGCAGCCAAAATCTTCACTCATTATCTGGGTACAATCTCAGGTAGCCGGCTTAAGATACACTCAGCCTTCCATCCTTCTGAGACTGGTAAACTGAAGACCCAGCTTGCTTTGGGGAGGCAATGTGTAGCCTGCATAATTAAATTGTAAACCTCCCAGAGAGAGCTGTAAGCGCTCTGGGGTAGTATATAAAGAGTATACTGTGCTTTTTTGCTTATGTTGATCTTGGAACCAGTCGCTTGCGGAACTGCATCAGGACGATGCTACAGTGAGGTCAAGACTTCACACTCATCACCAACATCCATGTGATCACTGGAGGTAGGGTTGGAGGTGGGTTCTATAACCCTATTCATGCCAGTGGTGGCCCTAGCCATTAGAATCAGAGACTCAATTTTCTTTAATGGAGAATCCTCATTGCCTCTTCTTGGAATCTGTCCCTGTATAACACTGAAGTGCGGTCTGATATCCAGAAAGATAGAACAGACTTTAACTTGAAAGTGAGAAATAAGTGGGTGGTGATTGACCTGTGTATGCAGAGCAAGCAAGATTCTTGTCATTGTTTTCACTGGCCAGATTAAGAGTTAAGCCATTGGAAATGTATTGTTTATAATTCATATAAATTACCCTTGATGGGGCAGATGACTCTAAGCATCATTGATAGCCGTGAATTGCGCTAAGTGCTTAGACAATGCACAGGAAGATGGATGGCGCATATCCAGATTTACTGTAATTGGAGGGGGGGGGGAGTTTAGCAAGCTTTTGTTACTTCAGCAATGGTATGCCGGCCCCCAGGGTGCCAATTACACAGCCATTAAGAATGCAATGGAACGGATTATGTTCTTGGCCTATAAATAGCACTTTAAAAGCGAGTGTTTTGCATTCATGTTGTGCATTTGATGTCATAAATGCTGGCTCTCCAGGACCACACTGTTTTTCTCGTTTTCCATTTGTCTATGGAAAGTACTTAGAATAGCCACACTCAGGGCATGGTGTGTAACCAGAGCAGAAGGCTCTGTCATCACTCAAAAAGGACTGGCCCATTTAAGGGCTGTGCCTTCCTCTTTACTGCTATGTAATGTTCTTAATTTGGCTCCAGTTGGCATCTTTTACCCTAGTGGGTTGCCATGTCTCTGTGTGCCTCTGCACCCAGTGAAACAGGAACTGTATGTTTCGAAGCCAAGCATGGAGAACATATTTAGGAACTGGCAACTCTTTGTCTACAGGGGCTAGGGAAGAACCATTCACCCTACATTGCCTGAAATGATACATGAAACAGTTGATCTAACATGTTTTCCCATTCCATCTTGGGACGTCTGTCATGACATTTAGTTGGGGAAATGTTTGGTCTTTTCTCTTTCGGTCTCTCATTGTCTCAAGCTCAGCTGTGTCCAGTGGCTGAAGAAGGGTCCTGCTGGATTCCTAAGCTTGTCTATTTTTTTAATAAGCTTGTTTTGGTAAAGATATTACCACCACCATCACCCCTTTTCTTTTTGGGAAATTGTGCACAACTTACACAACTTTTCTGTTTGTTTGTTTCCACATTCGGAGAAATGCATTTTGCCTGTGGTTATACCTCCCGACCCACACCCGTCGTAGTGTTATGCTCTGTTCTGCTATGAATGGCTTCAGAGTTAGGCATGTGAAGAAAGCAATTGTTTATATTCCAGAGATAATCCCAGTAACACAAGGGCTTCTTATAGAATCATAGAATGATTGAGTTGGAAGGGGCCTCTAAGGCTATCAAGTCCAACCTCCTGCTCACGGCAGGAATCCAAATCAAAGCAGATCTGACCGATGGTGGTCTAATTTTTGCTTGAATGCCTCCAGTGTTAGAGCGCTCACCACCTCCCGAGGTCGTTGGTTCCATTGTCATACTGCTCTAACAGTTAGGAAGTTTTTTCCTGATATTCAGCCTAAATCTGGCTTCCTGTAACTTGAGGCCATTATTATGTGTCTTGCATTCTGAGATGACTGAGAATAGATCGTTCCCCTCTGTATCTGAACGGGTTTTCACAGTTGTACCATTTTCACCACTTGAAAGAGATCTCCTTCTTGAAATGGGTTTCTCTTAATGCTTGCTTTTGTCCAAAGAAAACGACTTTGCAGGAGACCTGACAAGAAACCAAGGAAAGTTGCAATTGAATCCTTATTTGGTAGGAACTTCCATAAGCTGGGAACACAAAAAGCCGTGTTTCCACCAGATGCTTATCTTCAAGGTCATCTGGAGTAGGACCTCTGAAATCTATCTTGGTTGTTCAGGTTGTTCGTGAACGTCTGGATAAACAAACAAACATCCTTCACCTATGCCAGGTCAAGACTGTACAAGGCAGGGAGGAAGGACATGTAGCCCTCTGGATTTTGTCAGACTAAAGAACCCATCATTCTTCACCCATGATAACGCTGGCTAGAGTTGGTGGGAGTTACAGTCTAAGAACATCTGTAGGGCTTTGGTGTTCTTCACCCCATGTTTAGGACTTTCAAGGTCAAAGCAGTGACCTTGAATAGCTATTAGAAACTGATCTGGAGCCAACAAAGTTTTTTTATAGGGTATAATGTGGTCAAAGCACAAGCATAGCTGCTGTGTTGTGAGTCAGCTGAAGTGTCCAGAGACTTTTGCACTACAGCCATATGTGTAATGCATCACATTAATCAAGTCTGGATGTTACTAAGGCATGGATAACACCATGGTGAGATCATTTCTTGGCAGAGACAAGGAAACTTCTGGAATGAGTGGGGAAACTCCCTCTTGTGTATTAAGCAACAGTGTTGGATCTAGGAACATCCCTAAGCTGAAAACATGCTTGTTTACTGAGTGGGTGAGTTTGGATACAGCCTGTTCAGGTACAACAGTGGTGGGCAACTTGGAGTCTTCCAGATGTTGTTCGGCTACACCTGTTGTCAGCCCACATAGCCAATAGTGAGGAAAGATGGGAGTCAGGCCAGTAATAACAGTACTGCCACAAGTTGTTGACCCCTGTAGATGCTATCTCCATGACTGTCTTCACCCACCATCAATACATCCAACTTACCAGAGTATGGTTTAATATATTAGTTCGTTTCCATCCATTGTTAACTCCAGGCATCTGTTCAAAATGTCCAGTATTTCATCTGGTGACATGCAAAAAAGTAGACACCTTCTCCCAGCAGAAGATGCTGAACCAAAAAATGGAGGTAAAGTAGAACCTGGTGACATACTATAGGACAAATGGCCGCTGAAATTACTGCTGTGATCCATAGACCTCTAGGGGATCCATGGATTATTTTCATGAAATCCATGAACCTGGTATGCTTCTTTTTTTTCTTCCCTATGCATAAAACAAATTGTGTGCAAAATTTTGTTTCGTGCACTTTTCTGCATAGTTTTCATCAGATTCTCAGAGGGGTCTTGGCTCCCCCCTTCCCCAAAGTAAAGGACCGCTGTCTTTTGAGTAAAGTAGATGTTCCCCAACTCCCTTTATGGAATTCACCTGCGAGGTGGGAGGAGAACTCCTGAAATGTTGTGCTTCCTACCCCTATCCTTGATAGGGTTGGCCAGCCCAGAATGATATTGGAGCTGATGAAACCAAAATCCATTCAGAGATCCAAGTCCATCCTGGCCCCCTGTAATTTACAGAGACAAATTTCTTACACCCAGCTTCCTTCAGATAGAGGAGAGGACCTATATTAAAACACAAAAAGGGTTTGTTAAAGGAAAATTAATCTTTTTTTCCCTATATGACAAGACTTTTTGGACTTTGTATTAGTGAAAGGGGAAGGCTAATTACCCAAACGAGGTACAGTGGTGCCTTGACTTACGAACGCCCCGACGTATTAACATTTTGACTTACGAACAGCTCCGTTCGCAAAATTTTGCTTTGACTTGCGGACGGAGCTTTGACTTAAGAACAAAAAAAGCGGGGAAAGCGGGAAATGGACTTTGGACTGCCTGGTACTGTAATTTTAAAATGTAAAAATTGGTTTAAAAGGTGCTTGGTTTGGTTTAAAGCTGCTTGGTTTTAAAGGTGTTCTGTTTAAGAGGTGTTCGTTCCCTCCCTCCCTCCTTTCCTGCCCTTTTTTTTAACCTAAGTCCACTTAGGTTAAAAAAAAAAATTCTCCCCCTAGTGGTAGAGGACGGATTAACCGGTTTTGCATTAGTTCCTATGGGAACGAATGCTTTGACTTACAAACGGCGCCTCGACATATGAACAAAAAACAGCCGGAACAAATTAATCGGTTTTCAATGCATTCCTATGGGAAATGCTGATTTGACTTACGAACTTTTCGACTTACGAACATCTTCTGGGACGGATTAAGTTCGTAAGTCAAGGCACCACTTTGTCATTTTGGAAGGGGGATGAGGCATCATAAACATTGGATTGTGAAGGGAATATATCTTTATTGCTGCTGGTGGTGGGTGCGCAAATTAGTTTTGTTCCTTGAGTTGATACTGTGTAACTTACGTTGGGTGGGTGGGTTGTTCTTTGTTTTTGTTTGCTTTATTATTTCATATATTTTGTATGTCGTCTGTTTTCTTTTGTTGTCTTCTATTACAAATTGTGTAAAAAATAAAAATAATTACCAAAAAAAATGTGGAGGAGAGGACCTACAGGAAAGGCAAGCCACGATAAATGTGATAAGACTGGAATAAGCCCACTTTTCATTCAGATTTTGTTTCCCATTCCATAGGCAGCAAGGTTAGGTGAGGTGTTCCTTATTCTTTGAAGGGAGGCACCTTATGGGCAGTGGTGGTGAGGCTCTCTTCACAGGCGAGCTACCATTTTCTCCCAGAATCCTCCCAGAGAACAGCACACAATGATGATCTTCTTGTTTCGAGGGAAGATGTGGAGGAATGAAAGATAAGCTATGGGACTGACTTCGGTCATCATTTTGGCCCCCCAGTCCGCTCCCCACCATGCTTTAGCTCAAAACACTGCAGGCATTGGATAGCTTCATCATGGTATCTCAGCTTAATTGTTTAATCTCTATGAACTGATACAGACACGGAGCACAACTAGCAATAAAACAAGTAGACTTCATCTGCTGTTCATAGATGTATCAGTGATGGATGGCAGAGAAGAAATCTCAGCCTGGATTCATCCTAAGGCTTGAAGCCCTATTCTAAGAGAACTATGGAGCAGTTGAAAGAGTGACATCCCATTTTTCATGTTCTTCTCTTCTTCCTGTGGACTTTGGGTAAAATTTAGCTTATGTTCTGATGCTATCATGCTATAGCTTGTACATCTATAGTGGTGTTTTAATGCTTGGGAAGGAATCATAGAATCATGAAGCTGGACGGGGCTGGTAAGGCCATTGAGTCCAACCCCCTGTTCAATGCAGGAATACAAATCAAAGGATATTTGCCAGGTGTTTGTCTAAGTTTCTCTTGAATGCCTCCAGTCTTGGAGCATGCACCATCTCTCAAGGTCATTGGTTCCATTGCCATCCTGCTCTAACAGGAAGTTTTTCCTGATAGTCAACCAAAATCTGGCTTCCTGTAACTTGAGCCCATTGTTGCGTGTCCTGCACTCTAGGATGATGGAGAACAGATCTTGCCCCTCCTCTGTAGGACAGCCTTTCAAGTATTTAAAGAGTGTTATCATATCACCCCTCTGTCTTCCTTGTTCAAGACTAAACATGCCCAATTCTTTCAGTCTTTCCTCCTAGGGTTTGGTTTCCAGCCCCCTCATCATCCTTGTTGCCCTCCTCTGAACTTGTTCTAGGAAGAAATCAGTCTCCAGAGGGATTACGTTTTTTGGTGTCATCTCCAGGATTCTCCTAGGGTGCTTACTTCGGACCCATTGCTATGTTTGAATAAAGTTTTTTCCATGTGAACACATAGTCAGATCTACTTTGGGAACTGATGTTCTTGAACTTTCACTGAGACAATTTTGTATCCTCATGATCTGATGTATTAGACAAACACTGATTCCACAGAATGATAGGGGAGATGGCTTTGCAATGAATGAATCCTAAGTTGTTACAGTGTATTTGGCTCCTGATGTTTTGTGGTGGACATGAGTGTCCGGCGAGTTCTTTGGACTGTACTGTATCCTCTGCTAAGAAGCTTACAGTGGAAATTCCCTTTCATTCTGGAGTGCAACCAAGACCTCCCTTCCCTATTCAGTTATGAAACAACCTGGAAAACAAACAGAGACATTATTCAGAGGACAAAAGCTTTTGCTACTCTTTGGCACTTGGTAGACATGAATAGATGGCCACCAGACAAAAGATACAATGAGGTTTCCTTCTGTGTAGTATTGGGCAAACCTGATCCTTTTTTAAAAGCCCTTTTGAGTGTGGCTTGCTTCATTTCATGTGCAAGCAATTAGTGTTTGTTGTCAGGTTTGAAAAGCCTTTTGGCTTTTCTTCCATCCGAAATGTATCTATAAACCTGTGGGAGAAGATGAGGCATTCATCTGCTTAGTATCTGAGTTAGTCAAAGCTAAAACTTAAAATAATGAGAAAAAAAATGCTATCAGGCCACAGAAATAATAACACAATAGCAGAGAGGGAGAGATGTTTCTAGTCAAGAGGAAACAATATTGAGGTAGACGTAGCAATTAACTAGCTCAGTGTATACACAGAGTATAAGGCAATGCTGTTTTATTTATATAGGTTCAGATATTTTTAATGCCACCATTCAGAGCCAAAGTCCTTCTAAGGCTTAAAATGAGAAGCATAACCCATTTGCAAGAGCTACCTAACATAGTACGTCGATGAGACTGTGGGTTCTTGCTTGAGTAGGTAGCCCAGATGTAAGTGGAAACCTTTCCTGTGGGGATTCTCCCTCTGCTCATCCAAAGTAAGCAGCAATACGGGATGGAGGGGTTAAATGCTCTCCTCTAGCCATGCAATAATTCCAGAACCGGGTTAAATGACAGTAGCAATACTAGACTAGCAGCCGTGTTAAAGTTAAAACAGAAGTGGAGTTACCAAGGCAGTAGTGGCAGTCGAACACACATTCTGTGCGAGGGAATTTTACAGGGAGGGGAGCCACCACTGAAAAGACCCTGTACCTTGTGCCTGACAGCCTGGAAGATTTTAATGGGAACCTGTATGGAGGGAGGTGGTCTTCTGAGACCAGTTTTGGAGCCTGGTCAGTTTTGTACAGGTGTAGGCTGTTCTTCAAATAACCACAGTATTTAGGGTGATGAAGGAGATTATGCAGCTGGCCATGATTCCTAGGCACCAGCCCCCCCCCCCCCGAACCCTCACTTACTTAGCATTGTGCCTCAGAAGCTATTGGGGGCGGGTATTAGTTCTACAATTAAAGTGGTTTGGGGAACCCTCAACTTTTGGGGGAGAATTCACCCCCACACATAAAGGTTCTTCTTTTGAGCCTGAAATAAATGGTTTGGTTTGGGGGAAGGCAAAGAAAAAAAAGGGTTGACTTGTTCAGGGATATGTAAAAGGGTGTGAGGGCTACCTATATCTGATTTAAGCTTCAAGTACAGCCACCCACACTTTAAACTGGGCCAAGAAAGACATACATTGCAATCGGAATAAATGTGACACGTGTCTCACAACGGGACTGGTCAGCTTCATTTATTGGTGGCTAATGTTTGAGCACCACCTTTAATAGCAACACAACATAGAGTGGAGCATATAATTGCCAGGGGAGCCATGGCTAGCGGTCAGGAAATCAAGCCAGCCGCGAGTCCAAAATGTTTCGGAACCACTGCAGGAGTGGCTGAAGTTTGAGCGCCATCTTTAATTGCAACACAACATAGAATGCCTTAGAACAGTGCAGTCTTGATGCATCCGTGCAGTCAGGGCATGACCAGGTTGGTATTCTTGCTGCTACAGGACCTCAGTCTTACCTGTATTAAGTTTTGGTTTTCTTGCCTTTGTCCATTCCAGAACTGCTTCTAGAGACACATTCAGATTTTCTGCAGATTGATAGATGGAAAAAAGAGCCGTGTATCATGGCCTCCTCCTGATAATGCATTGAACTGCTCCTTCCCCAGTATCCATCAGAATTCAAAATACGCACTTCCCAAACCTTAAATGTACAGGGTTTATTTTTTTTACCTCAATGCCTCTGACATAACTGTTTCATCTCCATGGTTTTCTGTAACACTCAGCCTTGAACTTGGCAATGTTACACTTTGTTTCTGCTCTTGTAGCTGGAGCCGATAAGAAAGAAGAATGTCCATCTCATACTTACATTTGAATGTCTTTTTGTCTGTCTCTTCTTTTCAGGGATGTGAAAGCTGGGAACATTCTTCTGGGAGAAGATGGCTCAGTCCAAATTGCAGGTGAATATTTGCCATGTGGCCACTTGCTGTGTGCGTTCAGTCTAGATCCAGACTTAAACCTGTGTGCCCGCCTTTCAGTGGGGCTGAGAATGTGCCCATTCCTGGAGAGGTCAGGAGGAGTCTATGCTTCAGTTATCTCCTGTTCTGACCATTGCAACATGTTTTACCTCTGAAAAGTGTTTGGGAACTTTAGCAGGTCTCAGGGTTATGGCCAGATGGTTAACTACAGCCAGGTTGTAAGAAACAGGAGACCTCTCTTGCCGTGATACCTTTGCTGGCTCCCAGTCTGTTTGTGGTTCCAGGTCAAAGTGCTGGGCATGATCTGTAAGTCCTGTATTACTTGGGAACAGGCTATCTGAAAGTCTACATTCTCCTATAAGAAGACTCCTGTGGATGCATTTGAAGGGGATTTATGAACCTAGTCACTGATCACTACTTGATGGCCAGTGTCTGGTCATTCTAAGATTGCATTTATTGTCCTTTCAAGTATTCTTGTGAATAGAAGGCCTTGTGTGCGCGCACATGTTTAATATGCAGAGGTTTGTCAGTTCACCATCCTTGCGCAATGACTGCAGTATAAATTAAGATGTCATGGCCTTTTTGTTTCATCCTCTTCCAGAATCACTTAGCTGTGCAAAATCATCTAAATTTCAAAACGGCTGCCCAGGCATGGAGGCTTCCATTTTCCAGGAAGCTTCTGAGTCCTTAACTATGCTTTGACAGGAAATCATTGTTCATACTCCAGGAGGGGGGGGGGGCTTTCTGTTTGAACAAATGACTCTCTTTACCCGTGAATATTTAATATTGTATGTGAGATGGCCAGTTATCCCATTCATATTGTTTATAGAGAAACCAGAAACCTATTCAAGATCTTTTCATGTATTAGATTAACCCGTTGTGTAAGTGCCCCCCATGGCATGCAAAATCACAGCATTGAGAATTAAGAATGGAATTCAGTGTCCTGCTGTTTTCTCTTTTTTCAGTTAAGATTTCTAACTTATGTGACCACCAAGATAGACATGGTGTGTCTGCCAGTATCGCTGGAATTTTGGTTTCCTGACCCAAGTGAAAGAGAGCGAAGCTTGAGATTTGATTGAGTGGTTTTGCGTGGAAGAGGGTCTCGTGGCAGAACTGGAAAAGCCATCTCTGCCCGAGGCCTTGGAGGATTCCTGCCTGTCAAAGGAAGAACGGGTTAAGCCAGATAGATGGTTCAGGATGAGAAGACCTAGAGGCAAATCCCCACAAGTGCTATGGAGGATTGCTTTTACACATGCAACTCCCGCAAGAGGACTTTGAGCGGCTTTGGATTTTTTTCAAGGGCATCTCGTTTTCACACCGTGACTGAGAGAATAAAAAGCATGCCGTCTTGTGAATGAAGTGCAAAAGGGAGATGCCTTTGGAAGAGAGCCGTAGAAGCTTAAAATGGGGTGGTGGTGGTGGTGGGAGTTGCCAAAAAGAAAAAAAGTATTCTTCCATAATGCCTGTGAACCAACCTTTCTCTCCCTCTCCCTCTCTGTTCTCTTTTGTTGAAGTTAACTGGTATGGCTGCAATTTCTTGATATTTGCCTATGTAAAGGAGTCAGGTTTCCGTCTTTCAATGTGTCGTTGTAGAAGGGGTGGCCGGGTTAGTCTGTGCAAGCCTATAGGTGAAAACAAAATAAAAATAAAAAGTTCAAAAAGAAAAAGATAAAGACGGGGTGGCACCTTAAGCAGCGCTGAGAAATGAGAAATGCAATATGAGAGCAACAACGTTTTTTCAAAATTGTGGGGGTGCAAAATGTACAAATGACCTAAAGGAGCAGCTGGAGCACAGGTTGATTGGGAGAAGCTGAATGTTCGAATCACACACCCACACCCATGTGAGCATAGTCTGTTTACACTTGCAGAGGGTCCTCCCTTACTTTCGTGAGCATGTTGTTGATGCATCCTGTCTAATCACACCTGTTTGCTCCTCATCAGCAAGAACACTCTTTGCATGAGGATACATGAAGCCAGCTCCTCGGTTGTCACTTCCAGACAGACCATGAATTCCAAACACATGGCAAACCATGACTTGTTAGAGGAACAGGAGACTAAGAATCACAGTTCAGGAGTAACGCTAAGCTTTGATCCATTTGCCACTTTAATGAGAGCAATTGAGCATACCACTTACGAATTTTAAGCCAGAACTCTTTGGACCAATATTGCCTGCACATAAAAAACTACCACTTGTCTAGATTTCAATCCCTGACATAGTAGCTTTAAACATGCTAGTATGTTCTTTCTGTGGATGTTTGATGTGTGTGGAAATAGGATTCATCACAGAGATGAATGACTGTCTCAAACGTTCTCCAGCTTTTGAAACGAATACTTTGTATGCTTTCTGCTCTTGAAAAATGTGGATAACTCTGGCTGTCGAGTGATTTTATATTTTGACAGCTTGAAAGAGTAAATATTAGGAAGCTCTTCTGCAGTGAAGTAGGTGTTGCCTTCAATGCAAGCCCACACTTCAGAGAGAAGTAACTTAATTTGCTTTCTGTAAAAATATTCCTCTTGTAATTTTTATTTTAAGAGCCTGTTCTGTGGAAAACATTGGATTGACAGCTTTGCCTGTAAAATCCTTAACTGCGGAGAAGATCCTTTTAATGAATCATCTCCTGAACTATGGAAAGGGTGGAATTACAAATAAACTTCTGAAAAATCTTAACAGCAGATGCGATAGATGAACTTATGCATCTAATATTGCTTAGGGAGGATTTTGAGATTTACACGTGAGATTTGTTGTTCCAAGTTTTTATGAGGGCCAGTAGTTAGACAAGATCCAGGGAGAGCTCAGATTGAATTCTCACCAATGAGAAAATATTTAGAATCATAGAATAATGATGTTGGAAGGGGCCTGTAAGGCCATCAAGTCCAACCGCCTGCTCAAGGCAGGGATCCAAATCCAAGCAGATCTGGCAGAGGGTGGTCCAGTTTTCTCCTGCACTGGAACACTCCCGAGTTAACTGGTTCCATTGTCATATTGCTCTAACAGTTAGGAAGTTTTTCCTGATATTCAGCCTAAACCTGACTTCCTTTAGTTTGAGCCTATTATTACGTGTCCTGTACTCTGGGGTGATCAAAAACCGATCCTTCCCTTCCTCTGTTTGACTACCTTTCAAGTATTTGAAAAATGCTATAGTATCTCCCCTCAAGTTTTCTTTTCTGAAGGCTAAACATGCTCAGTTTTTTTAGGGTCTTGATTCTTTGGCAAAGTGAATGGACTATAAAACACAAAAAGTAGAAGACTACAGCTCTGAATGACTGGGGGTGGGTGAGAAGGTGAAAAGCTGATTAGTATGCTACTGTTGCCATGTGTCACTGCTTAAAATGCATGCTTTCCATGCAAGGCAGAATTGTTTAGAAGAAGATATCTGAATTTTTTTGTTTGTTTT
Source organism: Intellagama lesueurii (assembly GCA_037013535.1). Classification (NCBI taxonomy): domain Eukaryota; kingdom Metazoa; phylum Chordata; class Lepidosauria; order Squamata; family Agamidae; genus Intellagama; species Intellagama lesueurii. The sequence goes on along the minus strand of JBAJHW010000006.1, from coordinate 121,526,312 downwards.
TGTTCTGGCAAACAATAGGGGCTTCACAAATCTGTGCATAATCAGAGCAGAAGTGACAACACAAAAATCTCGTGACTGCACGTTGGTGGTGGTGGTGGTTCTGGGATTGCTTGCATTCAGATTGAGAAGCTAAGAATGGGGAATGTGTCAAGATCCCTGAGGAGCTGTGCTCAAAATTAAATTAAAATTCTGTACACACACAGGCTTAGCGTTGCTGCTTCTCTAAATGCTATGCAGCCTTTCAAAATTTCCTTTACTTCTCAAAATTCTGCAGTCCCTACTGTTTTTACACACTTGCATTCTAGGTGGTTGTGTCGAAAGGCGTGCAACAATGCCTGCCGTTCAAAATCGATTGCCGTCCACTGGAAATCATATATACCCACCCTTCAAGCTTTTGATGTACTTTCAGGCTTATCTTCAGTCATAAGGGCTAGAAACTTTATTTCTGCATTTATTTAAACTGAACATTGATATTGAAAAAGAGGGATACTATATATGGGAAACTTTGGAAGAAAGAAGTACCCTCTTCTTGAGGAGTTGATAGAAAAGATACTGGAAGTGGCGGAGATGGATGTATTAGCAGTAGCATTAAATGAAAGGCCATTTCAAAAAGGACTCAAAAACTGGGAACAATTTTATAATTGGATTCAAAATATGGATTGGAAAGTATAGATAAAAGAAGAATGTGACGGTCCAAGGGAATGGAGAGATTAGTAACTATAGATACTCTGGTAAAAAATGCTAAACCGTTTCTTTTTGTGATCTTCCTTTTTAGCATAATTGTGTAAGTGGATGTAAGAATGCTCTTTCGCTCTCTGGAATTTTACCCCTTCCCGATCCTTACCTATTCCTCCCCTACCCCCTGTACCCCTATTCCAATTCCTATTCCCATTGAAAACGAATAAAAAAAGAAAAAGAGGGATTCTCCAGGATCCTGCACAAGAAACGTCAGGAGAAAGACCTGTAGCGAAACACCTGTGGCAGAAGACTGTAGAATAGGGTCCAGAAAGTTGTCTTAACACTTCCATTTATTTTTGGTGTTTCAGACTTCGGTGTTAGTGCTTTTTTAGCTACTGGTGGTGACATTACCCGGAACAAAGTGAGAAAAACCTTTGTGGGCACTCCTTGTTGGATGGCACCTGAAGTTATGGAACAGGTAAAAAGAACTGTTAGAAACCAAAACCAGCTTTAGCTACTGATTTTGGGATCCAGCATTGTGTCTTCCCATTTCTTTGTCTCTCCAACTGGCTTTTTCCTTTGAAGGGATGCTGTGATTTTTCAAGAGCTACAGAGTGCCGATGGAAAGGATGATGGTGGCATCAGCTGTGAACGGAGTAGAGAGAAGGGACTGGGGGGGGGGGAGGAGATTCAAATCTGCCCATCCGTTCAGCAAATCAAATACAGAATAGTGATGGAGGGAGGTGAATGTAGCTTTAATTAATGAAGGGGCCTCTAAGCAAGAAGAAGAAATTCTAAGCAATGTAGCAGGACCCTCTTATCCGTTGGATCAGTATCTGCTGATTCACTTATCCACGGTCTAAAAATATTAAAAGGAAAAAAAAAAAACCAAAGTATATATTTCTAAGAATGAAGTTGCCAGAACTGGCTACTAGAGGGGGCCAGAGACCATGCATTTGCTATAATCCGCGTTTTTCAGCATCCGTGAGGGGCTTGAAACTGATCCCTGCTGATATTGGGGGGGGGGGGGATGTTCCTACTGTAAATAGATTTAATTTTATATATGATTCCTATTGTTTTAGTTTTCGGTGTGGTGGCATAAGCAAATGAATAGATTTGACAAAATAAGACTTCAAGAGGAACAACGGCACCTTGAAATTGGCAGTAGATAAAATATATTGAGGAGTAATCATAAATGCTCCTCAGCATGTTTCACATGGTGGAGCAGCTGGCAGAAGCATTCAGTATTAGTCTAAGACTTTTCTGCATTTTGAAAAGCGTGGGTCATAGCCCAGTTCAGCACATGCGCGGTTCTCAAAGTGTGTGTGGCAACAACCTGGGTTTTACAATGCTAATGTATGCACTTGTAGCAAGCAGCTCATTCTTCATCTCTGGCAGAGATCCCTGCACCATAAACACATTTGCACAACATATTTGCCTCGTTCCTCCTCATTATGTTTGCTATCAGTGTTTTATATTCATCAGCCCTTTGATGTACCTGAAAGACCTGTTAATGTTTTTTAGAATATGACGATACAAGAAAAGTAATTAATCTCTTTGCCTCTGTTTTCCACGTGTAGAATGAGAATATGACTGACCTGCATGCTGTTGAATGGATAAAACCAATAAAGAATGTAAACCATGTAGCATGTTGGAAATGCTGCAATAATATTTCTTTAGAAAGATCTGAGACATTTTCTTTACATTTTCCGATAGTTTTTCACCCAGCTGTGCAGTACTATGTGAAGCCAAAGATAAATTATTGCTTCTTACTCCCAAAGTAACCTTTGAGCTGGTGAATCAAGAGACACCTGTTGTATTTGCACATATATTAATTTTCTGTTGGCTGAAACACTTAATTTGCATTAATGAGAATCCACAGTGTTGTTTCTTTGCAGTTGAGAGTGAAAATAAAAGGGCTTTTTAAAAATTCCAGGTGATCACTTGAGTGCCGGAGAAGAAATGGCTTTCTTGGCAGCTGGACTGTTTCTGTGTACATTAGGGAAAGAATTTTCTACCCAAGTCCCAGGCTACCCTGTGCATTTGTGAGAGCAGTTGCTAGGTTGGAGGATGCTAGACATTTCTGGAGATGGACAACTTGAGATGGAGAATAATTAAAGAGAAATGTGCCGTTAATGCATCTCTTGTTTCCTAGGTCAGGGGCTATGATTTCAAAGCAGACATCTGGAGTTTTGGAATTACAGCCATTGAATTAGCCACAGGGGCAGCTCCTTACCACAAATATCCACCCATGAAGGTGAGTTACTGATAGGCCAGTTGAAATAACTGAGTCTATATCTAGAAAGCTCCCGTATCCCCAGATCTGTGTCACTCTATTTTGGAAAGCATTTCCGTAGTTGTTATGCGCTGTCAAAATCCTCTGACTTATAGCAATCCTGTGAATGAGTGATCTCCACAATGTCCCATCCTCAACTGCCCTGCTCAGCTCTTGTAAGCTCAAGCCTGTGGCTTCTGTTAGGGAGTCAGTCCATCTTGTATTGGATATTCCTCTTTTCCTGCTGCCTTCCACCTTTCCCAGCATGATGGTCTGTTTCCAGAGAATCCTGTCTTCTCCTTATGTGCCCAGAGTAAATGGGGAGAAAGGTTTTCTTGCAGGCATGATCTCTAAAGGAAGTGAAATCTTGCAGATGGGGAGAAAGGCTTTCTCTTTCTGCATGAGTATAGGAGTATCCCTGAGTAAAGAAGATTGGAACCAAAAAATGAAAGTGTGATATCTAAATGGAAAAGCAGAACTTATATATTCACTGAAACAGCAGTCCCCAAACTCTGTTGCAGAAACTCTGATGTTCCCTAGACACTAACCTAAGATTTCTGTATGCAAAGACTGTGCGGCAGGTGACGTGATAGTTCCTCTGAAAGATTCACCCACCTATCTGTATCTCCCTGTTGCAACATTTACTCTTGAGGTGTGCAGTAGCTGGGTCCTTCTGTATCTTTCCTCCTGGACTTCTCATTCACTTCTTGTTTGGTTCTTTCATTTCACCCAATTTCTGCAAATTCTCACATTTCTCACAGTGCATGGTCTCGATGTTGGCGTTATTTTATATATTAATATTTCAGTGACCGGAATCCTGTTGCTCAGTTCTTCAAATTGCGTAACTTTAAAGCATGAATTGATGTGACTTGAGAAATCTCTGTAGGCATCCTCTATGGAAATCCAAGTTACACAACTCCATATGTTACAGATACTATCTTCAGAGATTTTGTAACTTGCGGCAATATGCTTCCACAAATTATGCCATTTGCGTAAGTGCGCAACAGGATTTCAGTCAGTTTTTCCTTTGCTTTTCTGACCTACAAATCCCTAAAACAGGCAGTGTTCGTAAAATGCAACGGAAAGTCAATTCAAGATTAAAAATGTAAAAACTATTCAAATTAAAATGAGGTGAAAGCAGGAAATGAATTCTCTCCTCTGTTGGAACGTTTTTCTCCAGCCCAACCAGATCAGGCCCCTTGGCCAGCCTAAGCAGGCAGGGTGTTCCCAAAAGGCGTTCTGTCTTCTATTCCATTAAAAATGAAATCCAGTAGCCATAATGAGAGCGTTCCTCAAATGACCTTCATGCCGTCTTTCAGGTTAGTGGCACTGAAGTGTTAACTTGGCTAAGCTGGCATTCTACAATTTCCAAACAAAGGCTTTAATTTTTTTGTATGTATTTTGCATTTGAAAACCAAACCTAGGTGGAAAAAAGGCATAACATAGTGCCCAAGGTAATCTGAGTCTGAACCCTTCTAGATTCTTTTTTCTGTGCTTTGGGGCTGTGGAATGCTGAGCTACTTGTGGGGAGCGAAAGCAAAGCAGATGTAGGGGGACTGACCACTAGGGGAACAGTAGCCCTACTGATGATGCTAGGGACTCCAGCTATTATTATCCTTAACCACTGGACCTGCTAGCTAGGTGTGATGCAAGCTGGACTGAACTGTCATCTGTATGGAAAGCCCTTCTTGTGTTTTTTTTTCCTTAACAAACAATCCATAGCCATCCGTTGTGTTTCCCAGTTTGTGCCTGATTTTTCCGGGCATGGATGGGTAGGTAGAGGCACACAGGAGAAGGTGAGATGTTGTTGTGTTCAATGGTCAGAGCTGAATCGTGGAACTGGAAATAAGATCCTGTATCCATTTATCTCCTCTTCTGAAGCCAGCGTGCAACTAATTAGTTATGCTAGAGGGAAAGTTCTCAGCTTAAAACGAGGGAGCAGGTGAGAATTGTCCTGGAAAAACCTGTAAAGTGGTCACAGTGGGGCCATGGGGAATACAGTTAGTGTTCACCCTCCCCTTCCTTTATAGCAACCTAGGTAGCATTGTTCAACAGGTAAATCAGTGCAGGTTTAGAAAACAGGTGGGTTAAGGATCTTCTTTTCACTCTGATGCCTCACTTCTGGCCACGTAATACACCCATCACCCCTTCTCTTCTGCATTTTAAAAAATGGATGAGTTAGAACAAAATTCTTTCTTACTGGAGACTGAGATGGCTTCTGGAATGTGTGAAAGACACAGAATGTAGTTTAAAGGGTGGGCTGCACATCACAGCATTCAGGAGCCTTGGGCTTCAGGATAGGGGTGGCGGGGAACATGGCTTTGCATTCCCCTTTTATTTGTTTATTACATGCTGTCAAGCTGATTCTGATTTATGGCAACCCTTTCCAGGGTTTTCTAGGTATAGACAATTCAGAAATGGTTTACTCTAAGATAGTGCCACTTGTTCAGGGCCACATAGCTGGCTCTTCTCCCAGGAAACACATTGAGGAATCAAACTCCTGACTCCTGGCTCCACAGCTAGGCACCCAACTCACGGAGCTGTTCAGGCAGTTGTCCATTTTACTACCTCCCTTCAATTCTACTTGATACTTCATAGTGGAACAATCTGCCCATGGAGATACGCCTGGCACCCTCGTTGGACGGGTTTAAACGAGCATTGAAAACTTGGCTCTTCCGTCAGGCTTTCCCTGAGCGTGAAGTTGCTGAAATCTCTGATTGCCTTTTATCATCCTCTTTGCCATCCTTTCATCATCCTTTCTACCATCTTTATAGCCATCTGTTTTAATTGATCCTACTAGTTATTGTATCTGTTGAATGTTTGTATTATTTTATTATTATTGTGTTTTAATATTGCATTGTTTGTCTTGTTGTTGTTAGCCGCCCAGAGTGGCCTGGCTGCCAGAGGGTGCGGGGTATAAATGCAATAAATAAATAATAAATAAATAGCTAACTCAGGATCTGTGGTGGGTTCCAACTGGCTTACTGTGCTTAAGGGGAGTTTTACGTTCCCTAACCAAGGCCATAACATCTACGTTGCTGTTTTTTCTTTCTTTCTGCTGAAAATGATGGCTCCTGAGCAAACATTAAGAGAGATGTCTTGATGTCTCTGTTAATGCACGTAAATTTTCCAGGTCTTAATGTTGACGTTACAAAATGACCCGCCCTCGCTGGAGACAGGTGTGCAAGATAAAGAGATGTTGAAAAAGTATGGGAAGTCTTTTCGGAAGATGATCTCATCGTGTCTGCAAAAAGACCCCGAGAAAAGGTACATAGCGCCTCCATTCTGCTTTCCCCCGGGCAAATCTTGCAATAGATGGGCAGTGCTTGATGTCAGAACGTTGTGACAGGGAGAGGAGATGGCCACCTACCGGCTGACGAGATGCACACAGAATAAAATTACAGAATAGTGTGGGGAATAGTGGTGCGTGGAAAGAGTCAGAAGACACAAATGCTGTTTAGCCACAAGAACAACCACACGATTGCAAGGTTGCAGCAGCAGTATCAGCCCTCTGTGTTCTGCTTTTGGAGTTTTGTGTGCATAAAACAGAATGCAAAATACTTGGGGATTAGCTGGTGTTTCATAAATTGGTGCCTGCCTGCTGTTGATGGTGGTAACATATTTATTTCCCTTTAGTGCAAAATAAATCGTAATATAAACAGGTGTCATGGTTAGAATTTTGGACTAGGACCGTCGAAGCCTGGGTTCAAATCCCTGCTCAGCTACAAACGTCGTTAATGCTCACTTTTTGCTTGTCCTTCCCTTTCAGCCTAGCCTGCTTTGCAGAGTAGATATGACGCTAAAACCGTGTGTCTGTGTTTGTTTGTGTGTGTGTGCGTGCACACAGACCTCTTTTAGCCCTACTTTCTGGAAGCCATTAACTAGAGTCGGACTCTTGTGTGGGCAAAACATGAGTTGTCCCAGTGAATTCCAGCCATCACTCCTGTGTCTGCCGATGGAGTCTAAATCTGTACATCTCTAGAGCGGCCAGATTCAGTGATCTCTCAGACTGTAGGAGTAGAAATCCACAGGGTCAGGCAAAGGCCGTGTCCAGATACATGCGGCATAGTGTGCTTCATATCTTTACACAGTAAGAGGATGAAGCCAAGGACAAAGGAACCCGGTGACGAGGCAACAGGGAGATTAACTCTTCCGGAAGTACAAAAATGGCGAGGTCATTCATGGAAACGGAGAGGCAGAGAAGTTAATTCCAGAAGTAAGGCATGATCTGCCTGGGGAACCTCTAGCCACAGAAGGTTCAAATATGGCCCATTAGGGCAAATAGATGTGATCACCACAACCCTAAGTTCAGGCTCAGTTTTCAAAGCAGGTGTATCTTCACAATTTAAATGTTTAGTCCCCCACCCTCCCATCAATGTAGGGTGCAGGACAGCTTTATCACTCCCATGATTGGTGAGTCTGATAAGATGCAGAACCAGCGAGATCATGGGTCCAACCCAACAATGCCATTCTTGTGGTTGTAGTGTTCTTGAATATTCAGCTTGGTTCTCCTGAATGGATTTGATGTCATTGCAGATATGTAAAATGTAAATGCAAAGATTACAAAAGCAACACACTTCTTCCAGTTAAGCCTGCTAGGACACTTCCCCACTGTCTGTGATGGCCACATTCTTCTTTGTGATCAGTGGGTACCGCTTTTAACATATCTGTGCTTTTTGCACAAGCCACTCGCTCCAGAACAAGTGACTTGGGAACTAGGGTGGATAAAAATAAATTGCTTTTATTTTTAAAAAATCAAAATGATTTAAATCATGATGTGAATAAAAACAACTGATTTTTAAATTTAAATCATTAGAAAAATCTGATTTTTAAAATTTAAATCGTGATTTAAATCAAAGCCACTTTTTGGGAGCATCTGTCATGTTGTTGACCTGTCGTCAATGCCCGCATCTGTGGGAAACAGCCATCTCTACCCTGATTCTGAGTTCTTCAGTTCCTTCTGTCAGAGATGGTCTGAACTATTTAAAGATTCCTGCAACAATTTTGGCTTTGGTGTAGGAAGAAAAAGGAACATGGGCTAGAAGAAAACAACTTTCATGGTTCCTTAAAGACATTTTTCAAGGCTTACTCATTTTTTCTTTCTTGATAGACCAACAGCAGCTGAACTTCTAAGACACAAATTTTTCCAGAAAGCAAAGGTAAGGCTACAGATTGATGCATGCACCCAGCAATAAGGACAGAAGCTAGTTAACTAGGAGCTAGTAAGCTATCCAGGGGTGATTCCTCCAGATTTTATTTGTCAGTGTAATTCTGTCTGCCACAGGATCCACTAGACCAGGGGTTTGGGAAACGGTGCCCCTGCAGATGTTGCTAGACTCCAACTCACTTCATCCCTGATTACTGGCTGTACTGGGTAAGCCAGTTGAGAGTTGGAAGTCCAACAATATCTGGATTTGGCTCTGTTTGAATGTGTTTGTTGTTGTGATTCAGCTTTGTTTATTCCAGGGTATCTGTTGCTCCTGGATTTGATAGAATAGAGAAATACAGCTGGGCATCACCAGCCTGCTGATGGTACCATAATCTAAGATGATGTGTGCTCTCTCCCCGAAGAGACACATACAGAGATTGAAGAGTATTAAGAAGAAATAGAAGCTTCTGGCTAATTCCCAAGAGGTGGAACAGCAGCAGAAGGATGCTATTTTTGGAGAGCTGCTCATATACGTTGTCTTCCTAACGCTTATATCAAAGACTTTTCTGATTTTATTTCTAGTAACTAGAGACAGCTCTATTGATCCCACCCTCTGTGCCGTTGCTAGGGAATACGACTTGAGCCGAACAATCTCTTTTTGAAGAGCAGGAAGAGAAAATGATTATTTGATTTTCCCCTCCTAGAATAAAGAATTTTTACAAGAAAAAATACTACAGAGAGCTCCAACCATCACCGAAAGAGCCAAAAAGGTAAAATCGCACACTCCGTTTCAGCTCTTATAGGTCAGCTTTCAGTTTTCTTTCCTGCATTTGACTGATAGCCTTCCTGTGTTCCGAGTACACAGCAGTTTGGTAAAGAATTGGGAAGACATAACTCTGTCCGTGGGATTCACCCAAGAAGCCAATGTGAATAAAAAGCATCTAGCATTCCCTCTAAGCAACATCCAGATTTAGTGTTGACTCAAAGGAAAGGAAAGATTCAAGAGGTGACAAATGGGACCGCTTGTTATTTATTTATTTATTTATTCAATTTATACCCCGCCCTTCTAGACCGAAGGCTTCTCTGGGCGTCCTTGAGATTTTGAGGTCTTGGTCGTTCTTAACCCTGATGCAGCACAAGATAATATTTCCGTTTCAGAAGTTATGTTCCCTGAAGTCATGTATTGGGGCAGAATCCACATGGAAAACAGTGCAGGCATTCTGTAGCATTGTCACTGAAGAGTTAACAGAGCCCCCAAGTGCCATGTGCAGTTGCTTTTTCTTCTTTGTCCTCTTCCTCTAAATGTCTAGGACAAAATGTCCCCCCACCGCTAAATCAATTCACTTTTGCCACTGGAGTTCTTCTTTGCAACTTATTCAGACAAAACCTCCCATGTCCTTTCCCACCTGGCCCTGAGGAGCTGAAGTGGTATAGTTTAGTTGTCATTATGGCCCCCATTCAGCATGAACATTGGGATTCTAATTTGAGCCAGAGGGGGGGAAAAGGGGAAAGACAAGAAGTACACATTTAGCTCCATTCCTTGATATTAGTCGCCCAGAGTAGACTTCGGTCTAGATGGGCGGGGTATAAATCTAATAAATAAATAAAATAAAATAAAATAAATAAAATATCCATATTGCCAACCTTCAATACCTTGGCATTCTCATAAAGGGGGGAAATGCCCCACAACTCACTCAGTAGTGTTTTTTTTTTTTTTAAATCCTGGTGCATGAGGGTTTATATATTTGTTTGTTAATTTTCTGTACCACCCATCTAACGGTGAGCCACTACTCTGGGTGCTTTACAACAGAATATAAACATAAAATGGTGAAAGACAAGAAGGGAAGCCAGGCGCATGGTTAGACATGCATTGGGCCAAGGCTGCTTAGGAGTTATATGAGTTCTCTGACTTCGTGAGTTGAACCCAGAAAGTGCTAGGACCTAATTAGACAGATTCCTGTCCTGGTGCTTACTATTCCTGCAGACCCCTCTCTGCCAGAGGTCTTGAGCTTCCCTTTCATCCTTGTTTGTACCCTCCCACCCTAACTAACTTGGGTGCTCCATCAACAGCTCTAGTGGCATACTGACCTACAACCATAATACCAAAGTTGTTGATTGGCCTTTAAATTAATCTATTAAATCTTAAAGTCACAAAAAGCATAGCACTCTTAAAGACTTGGGAGATGGCTGGAACAGAGAATATGCAATACAGTAAAAAGCGATCACATGATTGGAAGGAAGAGGGGATAAAGGAGGATCTGAGTAGAAGGAGGTCTCTGTATAAAATATATCCGTGTAAGTAGTGTATTCAAAGTATACTTACTTGGCATGCCTTATTTGATACACATTTGAGGTTTGTAGTTTCTCTGTTTTGTTTTTAAACACAATTACCTTTTTCCTAAGATTTTCTAACAAGATGGCACTCCTAGCAGCTTGATTTTGGCTTCTTATTGCAATGCAGGTCCGGAGAGTTCCCGGCTCCAGTGGGCGTCTCCATAAGACAGAAGACGGTGGCTGGGAGTGGAGCGACGATGAACTCGATGAAGAGAGCGAGGAAGGCAAAGCAGCCATTTCACAGCTCAGGGTGGGCCTTAGTTTAATTACTTTCAGCCCCCCCCCCCCCCCCCGGCCGCAATTGTGAAGAGGGTTTGTGTTGTGAAAACTGTTTTAAGGTTGTGGCTCCTGCTACGGAAGGATTGCAAGAGCATCTCCTAGAAAATAAGGAAGGGGGGGGGGGAGAGGGACTGTCTTTTGTCTTCAGAGTTGTAAGTAAAGCTCCTGGGGAGCTTTACTGACTGACTGCATTAGAAAAACTCTTTCTATAAAATAAATGAATAATAAAACAGAGGCAGCCACTAGCTCAGGGTGAGCTCCCCAAAGTAGCACTTCCTCATATGTTCTCTATTAATTGTGTTCGTTGGTGCTACCATTTGTGGCAATAAACATGTCACGCACAATATGTTGTGTTACTGCAGGGTGCTTAAGTGCCCTTCTAATATCATGGGTTCAATCTGGGAATCAGTAGCAGGGAATCATGTTAGTTTATTTATTTATTTTATTGGATTTCTATCCCACCCATCTAGACCAAAGTTCTACTCTGGGCGGATTACAAATTTAAGAACAATAAAACCAAAAACATATATTATAGATCCAAGATGGCGAAAGTATAAGAAATGAAGATATGGCAGGAGGGCAAGCCAGCCCAAATAGCCAGGTTTTAAGTTTATTCCTGAAAACACCCAGAGAGGGAGCCAGGCGGATCTCCACTGGCAAGTTGTTCCAGAGGCGAGGGGCCACTGCCGAGAAGGCCCTGTTCCTCGTTCTCTCCTTCTGGACCTCCCTCGGCGTTAGGCCCCTCAGCAGCCCGGCCTGGCTGGAACGAGTGACTCTGGCAGAACTGGGTGGGAGAAGGCGCTCTGCCAGATAGCGAGGTCCTAAACCGTTTAGGGCTTTATATGTCATCGTAAGAACTTTGAAATCAACGCGGAAACGAATGGGCAGCCAATGCAAGGCGGCCAACGTGGGGGAAATATGTTGGTACCTTTTCACCCCTGTAAGAAGTCTGGCTGCCGCATTTTGTGCCATCTGAAGTTTCCGCGTCAGTCTCAAAGGCAGCCCCACATAGTTACATCCATGTGAAATAATTTGGAATACTTACCTGTATTTGGAGCATTCATGATCAACATACTATACAGTAGGACCCTCATATCCACAGGGGATTGGTTCCAAGCCACCCTGCAGGTGCTGAAAACCACAGGTGAATGCCATACATAGCATGGTAAAAGGAAAAAAAATCCACCAAAAAAAAAAAAAAAAAAAAAAAAGGATTTTCATCATGTATTACCAGAACTGGTCACTAGAGAGAGCCAGAGATCATGCAATGTATTCCAACAACGAGAGTGGTCTCTGGCTCCTTCTAGTGGCCAGGTCTGGTCAATGTATCGTGAAAATGTGTATTTCTAGTTTTTTTCTTTGAATATTTTTACTATTTTTAGACTGTGGATAAGTGAAATTGTGGATGCTGATCCCTCAGATATGGGATTCCTACTGTACTGGCTTTTCTAAAGATTGGTGGTTAAAAAAAAAAGGACACACCTTCTTTATCCACCCAGGATCCTCCATGATTTAGTTTCCAAGAACGCTCCATGAGAAGATGGTGCAGATCACAACTAGGTCTGATCTGACTTTCTTCCCAGCGTGCTTGGTGATTGCTGAGCACATCAGTTCTCTGTCTTGTTGATCAAGCTTATTGGCTGGATTTTGAACAATACCTTCAGTTGCTTCCCCCAAACTTTGTGTTGACGGGTTATTTTGGGCTTGGAGGGGGATGTCTGTGGCCAGAAGATACATCTGAAAATTAGGCACAGATTACTCGAGATGCCCTCTGTGAAAGACAGGAGAATACTGGTTTCGCGTCCACAGACGATGCTGGCTGTTTTTGCTTACTGAGCAGAATCCCAAACAAGCCAGGAAAAGGTGTTCTTAATTATTAAACACAAATTGCATACTAGTTTCTCTGCACATGAATGCACACACCCTTCACCCTTCAATCTTTATCTGCTTCATAGTCTTCCGACCTCTGCAATTTAGAGAACAACTGTTGTCAGAAAAATCGCTGTTTGCCCTTAGATTGACATACATGGGTTTCAAGCAGTTTTTGCTCACTTTGGAACATGCCCAGTGATTTCTTACAGCCTAGCCAGGGTTTACTCCTGAGCTGGTGTGGTCTAATCATGGCGGAGCAACAGATGAAGAAGCCTCAGTTTGAATCAGTTTGCCTCACTTGTGAACAAGTGGGGTCTATCTAGTCTTTCTCTCCATCTCAGTCTCTTTTTCTGGAACATGGGGGTAAATGAGCTTGAAGGGTTGGATAGCTCAGTGGCTTAGGTATCTGGCTTTGGAGCTAATTGGGAATTTGATTCCCTGCTGTGCCTCCTGTGAGTAGAGCCATCCTGTGTGACCTTGGGAAAGCTGCACAGTCCCAAGGTTCCCCTGGAAAAAGGGAATGGGAAACTCCTTTGAGTTTTCTCTACCTAGGAATCCCTGAAAAGTCAGAATTGGAATTGCTGTAAATCAGAATTGACTTGACGGCACAGAAATATTATTAGCTGGCTGGATAGCTCAGTGAGTTCTGTCTCTGGTGGTGGAGCCAGAGGTTGGGAGTTCAATTCTCCACTGTTTCTCTGAGAGTAGAACCAGCCTGTGTGGCCTTGGGCAAGCTGCATCGTCCTAGGATGCTCTCCGAAGAAGGGAATGGGAAACCGGTTCTGAGTATTCTCTACCTGGCAAACCCTGAAAAGGGTTGCCATCAGTCAGAGCTGATTTGATGGCATATGGTGATGGTGGTTGTAATTAGGGGGTCATTGTTAGGGTTGTAATGAGCTTATGCCTATGCAGTGTTTTAAACCTCTGAAAGAAGGGGTTCAATGCGACCTTGGTTCTGTCTAGAGTTGAGCCATTGACATCAGTGAGACAATTGTTCTAAAATGGGGGGGGGGTGTATTTACCCCCCACATCAGCTATTTTGGCCAACCTCATCCCATCAGCCATGGACAGCATTGAAGGAATGTGAGTTAAGTAGTCAAAGACATCTTGAGGGCCACCAGTTCCTCACACCTGTTCTAAAGGTGTTTTAACTTTTCACAGATCCTTTTTTATGAAACGGGCATGTTAGAGGCGATTTATGTAGAATTCTCCCTCCCATACAACCAAAAATCCACCGAGATAAACATAGTAGGGTACCGTCCCGCTGGAACTTTGTGTTATGGGAGCGGGGAGACAGGGTGTCTCGGAGTTCTGTTTTGGGGGCTGGGGGAAAGAGAGGATTTGAAAAGGAAGAATAGATGTTGAGACAGTCCATCAGGGATTAGTGCGTCCTGACTGCCAGTTCTCCCCTGATATTGCAGACTAATAATGAGAGCCATCTATTTTTCTCTTGCAGTCTCCCAGAGTGAAAGAATCGTTACAGAATTCTGAGGTAAGTTGCTAGTCGTACGCTATAAGACCTTCAGACAGACCCTGCCCCCTGTTTTTAACACTTGAGAAAGTGCCAGAATTATTGTAGGCACCCAGTCACTGAGCAGCATTTTTCACTCTTGTTTCCAGTTGTGGGCTAATATTAACTTTTGCATTGATAAATTCATTTATAACCCAGTATTGCAAAACAGTTCAATAACATTAGAAGAAGCCAGGTTGGCCCCCTCTCTTCTGTCCTTCCGGCATCAGGCAAAGACCTTCCTTTTCAAGCAGTCTTTTAAGCAATAACTGGGGCATCTAGGGAATTCTGCATTTAATAGATCTAGATATTTTAAAATGTTTTTAAAAATTATGTTTAATCTTGGTTTAAATCTTGATTCACGTTTGTTTGTCTAATACTGTTTTGTATAGTCTTTTAAACCCATTATCATTGTACAGTTTTAATCGTGAGCCACCTTGGGTCGGCTACGAGGAGAAAGGCGGCACATAAACGATATAAATAAATAATAAACATATTAACTTAAATTGCCATCTGTTACCTTAAAGCAAAAATATCCTCTTTTTTGGGTGATATTCTTAGCCTCCGTGTCCTCGGTTTTGGTGATGCTTCCCTTCCTTTTTGGCAATACAGCAATGGCCAACCTAGAGGGGAATGTTCCCCAGGGGCACCTTTGCCATAGAGCAGCCTACAGAGATGTCTGGAATGGGATCTAGATGCTACCATGTGGAATGTGTTTGTTGCCTGTGAGGGAAATTAAAATATCTGTGTTTTTAGGCAGATCTCTCTCTGATGGTGATTAGATCACTAAGGAATGATAAAGATGCATCCTTTTGTATTCTCGAAGGCTTTCATGGCTGGGATCTGATGGTTGTTGTGGGTTTTCCAGGCTGTTTGGCCGTGTTCTTCAGAGGACAGGAGTCAGAACTCTGTCTGTGCTCTGGTGCAGTTTGTGGGATAGTTGAGTATTTTTAGCTGTGGGATCAGCTTTTGTCCTTTTCAGGAGATTGGGTGATTATGGTGATCAGCGTGTTTTTTGTTATGGGTGTATTGTTGTGATAAGGGGGAGATGATCTGTCACCGTGATTGATGGGTGTCGTTAGCTAGTCTTTGACACAGACAGAGTTCTGACTCCTGTTCTCTGAAGATGCCGGCCACAGAGACTGGCGAAACGTTAGGAAGAAAAACCTTAAGAACATGGCCAAACAGCCTGGAAAACCCACAACAACCAATGCATCCTTTTGTTAGTATCTTTGGCAAGCAGGTCTTGAGTGGGTTGATGCCATGCTGAGTGGGTAATTTCTCCCCTCCCCCTGCTAAAACCCGCTCTTTCTTTTAATTTCCAGCTCTTTCCATCAGCTGAGCCCACAGGCCCTTTGCTCCATGTCCCAGCCCAGGCTCCTGCTCAACTACCTCAACCAACAGGACAAGCACTTGCACAGCCTTCTCCAGCTGCTCCCCCTCCAGCTTCTCAGGCACCCGCGGCAGCTCCTCCAGCAGCACAGGTAAGAGTGGAGGCTTCCGAAGAACTAGAAGGAAAGAAAATAGCTTTGCGATCCCTTCCGAGGTTCAAATCCTTCCTTAGACGTGGATCTGAGAATCGAGAAGGACCAACAAAGGTTAGGACAAGAAATTCACAAGCCTCCCTGACAGACAGGCATCCCCTTTCTGTTTAAAAACCCTAAATGAAGGAGAGTCCACCGCCATCCGAGGTAGTCCATCCCACTCTCAAGCCACTCTTTCTGCAAGGAAATTCTTCCTAATGTTTAGTCTGAGTTTCTTTTCTCATAATTTGGACCCCTTGCTTCAGATCCTGCCCTCTGTAGCAGCAGAAAACTAGCTTGCTACCATGTCTGTGTGACAACCCTTCAAATATTTTAAGAGGAGGATTGTAATGAAACAATCCTTCAATTTCTACAATCCTTACTGCTTCCTTCAAATGTAAGATTTGAGGATACAAGTGGTGTTGTTGTTTAGTCATTAAGTCGTGTCCGACTCTTTGTGACCCCATGGACCAGAGCACGCCAGGCCCTCCTGTCTTCCACTGCCTCCCGGAGTTGGGTCAAATTCATGTTGGTTGCTTCGATGACACTGTCCAGCCATCTCGTCCTCTGTCGTCCCCTTCTCCTCTTGCCTTCACACTTTCCCAACATCAGGGTCTTTTCCAGGGAGTCTTCTCATGAGATGGCCAAAGTATTGGAGCCTCAGCTTCAGGATCTGTCCTTCCAGTGAGCACTCAGGGTTGATTTCCTTCAGAATGGATAGGTTTGTTCTCCTTGCAGTCCAGGGGACTCTCGAGAGTCTCCTCCAGCACCACATAGAAGTGGTGCCAATGAGACCTGTGTTTTGCTTCTCCCTCACTGAAGTGGACAGAGTTCTGGGATTGATTTTGTTTTTGTGGATCAACTTTTAAACTTGAATTGAGAACCAATCATGAGAGAACCTGGAATATGTATAAAGTTCGTGTAGTGGCTAAGCCTTAAAGTGCACGTCATGTCGAGTTTGAATCCTACAATAGAAGCATGTATCTGACTTTTTTAATCAGCAGCCCAAGTAGCCCGAGCGGAAGGTCATGTAGGTCACAACTGCTGAATGCTTTCCTTTCTCATTGCTTTTCAGCTACAGATCCTCATGTTACTTTCTTACAGCATGGGCCCTTGTTTTCCGCAGTGCCCTCAAGTGAGAAAGCACACCTTTCTATTTCAAAGCAGCTTATCTTAGACTTTTAATTTTATTTATTTTATTAATTCCATTTATACCCCGCCCATCTAGTGCCAAAGCACTGCTTTGGGTGGCTAACAACATGTAAAAGAGAGAGACTCTTGCAGAGTGCGGGTGGCATATGTGAGGGTTCAAATATGGCCTCCTCAGGTTGCGACACAGACACTAGAGGCTTGTGAGATGCAAAATCCAAACTAGGTTTTATTGGAACATTAAACAACTCTGATTTAGTTTCAGTGTCAAGTCTAACATTGTCTCTCGTCGCCAACGGGTCCCACGAGGGCATCCAAACGTCTTTTGTAAAAGGGTTCAAGTCAACATCATTCCAAGGTCCCCTCGAAAAGGGGTTGCTGCCATCTAGGTCCCAAACATCCGCTCTTGGATCTAGTAGTGGTATGGTTTCTTCATCTCTCCCCTCTGGATTGAAGGGGTTCTCCTCTCCGGGTACAGGAGCCCACGATCCAACAGAGTCCCCCTCCTCCAGGCTTCCTCCAGCCTCCATGCTCGTCTCTCCTCCACCTCTCTCTCCACGGCTTCCTTCTCCTCCCTCAATCTATGACGCCATTCCCGCGCCTCCGATTCCCCCCAATATGAGGGGCGTGGAGGCAGACCTCTCCTTCTTCGATAGTCTGCCTCTTCTCTGGGAACCCGGACCTTTTCACACCTTCCGGTCCAGGGATCTTTTACCCATATCAATTCCCAGCCCCCCGGTATATCATCTCTCCCTCCTTTTATATCCCCGATTCCCGCCTCCACCGTGGTTCTGCCCCTTTCCTCGTTTCCCGCCATTTCCCTCTTCGTCTGAGTGGCTACTGTCATTTTAGACAAACCCCGTTCTAACTCACGGGTGTCTACTCCCCTTTGTACCGTCTCTACGTGAGATGCCCACTCACAAGGCATAAATAGTGAGATCCCAAAAACCTTAAACCCTGAATATCGAAAGAAAAAGAAACATGGAAAGCCAAAGGGAACCAGTTTTCTAAGTGGTTTTTGAGCCTATGGGAAGCAGAGGATTCCTGGAACAGATGCCACCTTAAACTGTGAGCAGCCTTCAGTGGCCTAGCCTCTCCATCTGTCAGCCAGGAAGGATCTCACCTACTCTGCAGGGGTGTCTGACAATGATACGTTGTATAAATAAGCCACTTCAAGCATTCTGCTATATTCTCCCTGTCCAAATGGCCTCTGCTTATGTGGCTTGGAATCCTATTAATTCATGGGTGGAAATTGTATAGTGTTTGTGCATTTTAAATACACATTTAAAATGTATTATTGTTATTGTTGTAGGACCACCATATCCATGAGATCAGTATCCAAGGTTTCACACCCATGGTCTGAAAATATTAAAAATATTAAATGAAAAACTCAGAAATACGTATGTATTTTCACAATGTAATTACCAGAACTGGCCACTAGAGGGAAGCATGCTATCTATCTATCTATCTATCTATCTATCTATCTATCTATCTATCTATCTATCTATCTATCTATCTATCTATCTATCTGGTTCATTATTATCCACAGTTTTTGGCATCCGTGTGAGGGAGCTTGGAACCCATCCCCTGAAATACAGGTGTCCTACTGTATTATTATTATTTTCAGCCTGAAATGGCCAGTTATACCCTCCCATGAATACAAACAACCATTTAAAGTCTCTCTTCCACTCTGGCCTATTTTAGGCTCCAAATAGCTTTTTTTTGGGGGGGGGATGTTGGGTTGGGTATGAAAGCATGCACCGGCCTACTGAAAATGGGGTGCATGTGGAGGTGCAGGTTGGGTGGCTGGGGACCCCAAACCCTTGGTGACTGCCCACTCCAATATTAATGCAAGGCTCACATTTTATACACACCCCAGAAGTAAATAGGAGTTTTCTGTCCCCGAGCGCACTCGGGCCAAAGTCAACGCAGTCTTGAGACATCTTGGAGTGTGTTCTGCGGTGGTGCCAAATTACGGCCCCTTTATGGCTGGGAGACAGCGCTGACTCCTCTCTCTAAAAAAGAGACAAGTGGTTGTTCTTCCAGTCCGGCTGCGCCCCTACGGGATTGGGAAGGGGCAGGAAGACCTTCTCACGCCAGGCCTCTAACTGGCCCCCTGGGAATGGTTTCATAGCCTTTGTGGCTGCAGCAACACTTCAGGGCTTCAGCTTTTCCTAGAAACGTGTTCATGGTTTGTGGAGCCGAGCTATATATAAACCCGCTGAGCTCACAGGGCTCCTGTTCCCATCCTGACAGCCCATTAATCTTCGAAGACAAACCTTGGCCTCTGCTGTTCTCAGATTCCACTTGGCTGGAATGAAAGAGCACTTAACTTGGCTCTGAGGGTCTGCAGATGCTTCCTGGTGTGCAGGACCAGCTATTAAATGTGTCAAGGGCCTAGCTTCCATTTTGAACCGAAACCTGAACAATCCAGGTTGGCTCTGTCCAGATCCTCCAGCAGTTTTAAGAGGTGTGACGGCCATAGCTTCACGGATTTCAGTGGAAAGCTAGGTGGCTCAAGAGAGCAACGGGCTAGGTTGGTCCCGATAAGGACCTGAGATGCTAAGGAGCTGCCTCCGTTCCTTGTTCTGCTTCTTTCTCCACCACCTCCTGCCTCCCTAGGATGACTGTCCCAGCTTTACAGGCACATCTGTGGATTAAAAGCATCCCAGAAGCTTTGGGACCAGTTTTGGGAGGACCTTTTTCCAGGTGGTTCATATATTTTATTTATTTATTTATTTATTTAACTTATATGCCGCCCACTCTACCCAAAGGTCTCTTGGTGGCTTACAACAATTAAAATACAATAAAAATACAACAAAAAGACAAAACAATTAAAATACAATTAAAAAGGAATATATATAGAAGGAAGTCTTGACATCATGTTCAACTGCTTGTACATTGGGCTGGATTTTCGTCTGTTATGACTGGCAGAAGCTCACCAGCCTTGAGCAGATGAAGGCCTTTCCATCATCTGCAACTGGTTCTTTTACTTCAGGACTGTGTAACTGTGGTCCTCTGGAGACTTTTAGACTGCAAGTTTCATAAGCCCTTACCATTGGCCATGCGGGCCAAGTTTGATGGAAATTTGGGGCCGAAAGCATCTGGAAGGCCAGCCTTGCCTTAACTGGACACACCAGGAATTGAACCTGGGAACTTCCGTATTTGATGCATGTCCTTTACCCCGGACTGCAGACACCTCTTCTTAAAATTATAGAGTTACATTTTGCAGATAAAGAACCATGAGAAGACAAGTCAAGGAAGTTTTCCAGTGGGTCTGTCTTGCTGCTGCTCATCCATTTCCCACTTTGTGGTGTCTGAAATCACCAGAGGTTTCCGAAGGGGTAGCCATGTTATTCGGCAGCAGCAAAAACAAGAAGCCCATCTTCTGATATTTCAAACACTGACAAGTTTTACATCTCGCAAGCTTTAAATGATCTGAGCCGGCTGGATAGCTCAGTGGGTTAGGTCTCAGGCTGCAGAGCCAGAAGTTGGGAGTTCGATTCCCCCACTGGGCCTCCAGAGAGAAGAGCCAGCCTGGGTAGCCTTGGGCAAGCTGCACATTTCCAGAGCTGCCCCCCAGAGGAAGGGAAGGGTAAAGCACTTCTGAGTATTCTGTACCTGGAAATTCCTGGAAAGGGTTGCCCTCAGTCAGAGTTGACTTGATGACATGCTGCTGTTGTTGTTGTTGTTGTTGTTTGATGCAGTCTAGGAATGCGAATGCAAAATAAATCTCATTAGTCTTTAAGGTGCCACCAGATCCCTTGCAGAAGAAATCAGGATTATCTTCCATCACCTCCAGCATCACATCTTTCATTCACTGATAAAAAGTGACCCTCTCTTTCTAAAATTGTTGTTGTTCTCAGGTACCTCCTGCCCCGGCAGCAGCCCCAGCACAAGAGGAACCTAAAGTCCCCATCAGCCTCGTTCTAAGGTTAAGGTAAGCAGATTGCGTGGGTGTGCCCAGACTTAGTCATCGGGTTACTGCTCAACCCTGGCCTGGTCTTGAGAGGCTGTAAATATGAATCCGGCCAGTGCCTGGGGCTTGGCTTGCAACTAGGAAATCTGGGTCTGCTCTCGTGAATGTTTCATGGATATCCGGCTGGCCTCCTCCCTTTCATCCTTCCACCGAGAGCTGAAGGTCCATCTTTTCAGGCAGGCTTTTAGTAATCATGATTGAGTCCCCAAATGTCTTTTTAAAGTTAAGATAGTTTTTAATCTTTATTTTCTTTTAATTATTCAATTGTCTTTTAATTAGCACGTGGTATATTTGTTTAATGTTTAATTTATTATGTTTTTAATTTTATTACTTTTAATCTTGTGAGCCACCTGGGGAAAAGCAACCTATAAAACAAACAGACAAATAAATAAATGTGTAAGCTCAATTCTACCCACCTGTTCAATAAGAAAGTGTCAGTAATCCTCAACACAGGAGTTTTTTTCATCATTTCTTGGATAGCTAACTATGTGTGACCGACTTAGGGCTGTGTGTCATATTAGGCCAAATGGTGAAACACTAACCAAATCAGAGGCATGATCAAGACTAGGGTGCTCAGGAAGATCTCTGGGTGGGATCTCTAGAGTGTGTATTCCTTTGGAGCCATCTTGGTGGCATTTTGCTTCCCTTCCGTGTGAAGCCTGGGGCTTGCATTGATGGAGCATTCAGCCTTGCATTCACTCCAGCCATGGGTGCCAATGGCAAACCACTCCTTGAATGTCTCCCATATCTCAAAAACCCTGTTCAAGTCAGAAATGACTTGACAGCACTCGGCGGACCCATTGAAGCATGAATCTACATTTGTGTTCACTTCGCCAGAGTCCCATTCAAATGGAGTATATTCCTACTTGGAATTAAAAGTTGGATTTAGACCCAGGATATATCAAAATGAATTGTGTATTGTGTCCTTCTTAACGTCTTCAATGGATTTGTTTATGCTAGAATTTTTATCCTGCATGATTTTAACTAGGGGCAACGTGGTTATGGTTAGATTAAACTGGTCTGGGCTCCCAGATAGTTAACGGTCTTTAATTTGATCGCTTTTTTATTTCCAAGGCAGTTTCAAACACTTAAGAAATGTCCATTCTGTTTCCCCCAACAGGAATTCAAAAAAAGAACTTAATGACATTCGGTTTGAATTCACCCCAGGAAGAGGTGAGAGGGTCGGGAGGGAGGCTGGGTGTGGAACCTCAGTGCAAGCATGCTGCTGGTGTTACTGTATTCTCAGGTTTGTGTTTAACCCCAAAAGAGTTGGGGAGACACTCTACCTGAATACAGGCATAGTTTCATGTCTGTGAGCCCTAGAATGTAGGACTAGTGCAATGGTTCCCAACCATGGGCCTCCAGATGTTCTTGGACTGCAACTCCCAGAAGCCTTCACCACTAGCTGTGCTGGCCAGGATTTCTGGGAGCTGCAGTCCAAGAACACTTGGGGACCCAAGATTGCATTTGATGGGGGCACAGGAGAGGTCCTTCTCGGTTGCTTCTCTGTGGCTGCTCCCAGACTGTGGAACTCCCTCCCAATAGAGGCCAGCCTGGCCCCATCTTAGCTGTTCTTCTGCAAGCAGGCAAAAAGACCTTTCTCTTCAGGCAGGCTTTCCTACAGTGACCGGCTGCCTGAGTGGGGTTTTTAGATAGATTGCTATGCATTACTGCGTTGACTGTGTTTTGGTGTTGCTCAATGTTTTTTGTATGGTATTTGTTTGATCCTTTTTAGTATTTATATGCTCACTGTTGATAGCTTTAGTATTGTCTTTTGATGACGTAAGCTGTCTTGGGTCCTTTTAAGGAGAAGGATGGGGCAAAAATATTAAAAAACAAAACAAACAACCGGGCTGGTGCACACTCAACGGTTAGCGGGAGCATTGAGGCACAAGAGTAATATTTGGGAACTGCCCGAGGGCAGTTGCCACTGAGTGATACAAACATCTTAAATGAACAAATGGCCCATGTTAAGAGCAGGGGAGAGAAAGAGTCCTCTACCCGCCTCTGAGGTGAACCAGTAGTTCAAGGATGGGCATCAAGTTCTGCCCCTCTGGATTGTTGTTTTAGGATTGCAATGCCCATACCTCTGGTTGTCATTGGAATACTACAACTTCCATCAGCTCTAGCTAGTACAGCAGAACGGGGAGGTACCGATTACAACAGCAGCCTTTGGCAGATTATGTGATTCTCATCATCCCTTGTCAGCACAGCCAGTGGTGAAGGATGATGGGAGATGTAGTGTAGTGGCATCCGAAGGGCCATAAGTTGCCCACCACACAACCCCCCCCCCCCACTCAGTTGCAGCCTGTTATTTTTTTTTTTTTAAGCAGGGCTATAACTTTACTTGCAAGGTACACTGTTTTGCTTAGTTTTGAGGGAAACAAGCATAACTCTTGTCATACCCAGAATGTAGAGGAAACACAGCTGTAATGAACTCAGATTCCCCAGCCTTGGGATTTCTGTTTTCACAAACATTGAAGGCATAATACTTGGGGCTTAATTTGAACAGGGATCCTCACTCCTGTGAACACCACCCGAGTTTTTTTCCCCTTTCCAAATGGATTGACTTAACACCTAATCTGGGATCAGGAGAGGGGAAGCTTGCCGGTAGCTTTAAGATCCTACAGCCTCTTTTTCCTTTAAAATAATTGTTTTATCTCACCTTTCTGTGTATCATTGGTTCAGCGTGACTTATAATAAAGTGAAAGCACATTAATTTCTAATAGGAAATGAAAGGCAATGGAAATAGCTAAGAGTTATGTATTTTACCTTTTATCTTTTAAACTGGAAATTATTTTAGGCTACTTGAATGTAGAGATGACACTTAATTCATGATGATCTTTCAGATACCGCTGATGGGGTGTCACAAGAACTCATCTCGGCTGGGCTTGTGGATGGCAGAGACTTAGTAATAGGTAATAATTCTTCAGAGCTTCATCTTCCTCGTACTGTGGCAGTGGACTGATGGATACAGGTTGCCATGTTCCTTTCCAGGACAAAGAGGAACCAAACCAGACCTTGGGAATGAAGCTTTTTGGACTTTAAGTCCCAGAATCCACTAGCCAGGCATGGGAGCTGTAGTCCAAAAAATAATCTTTCCAAGATGTAAGACAGATAATCTTCCTTTGTGCTGGTATATCTATGTACAATATTGGCTTTATAGAATCATAAAATCCTAGAATAATTGAGTTGGAAGGGGCCTGCAAGGCCATCAAATCCAACCCCCTGCTCAAAGCAGGAATCCAAATCAAAGCAGAGCTGACAGATGGTTGTTCAATTTTCTCTTGAGTGCCTCCAGCATTGGAGCGCTCACCACCTTTCGAGGGAATGGGTTCCATTATCGTACTGCTCTAACAGTTAAGAAGTTTTTCCTGATACTCAGCCAAAATTTGACTTCCAGTAGCTTGGGCCCATTAGTACGCGTCCTGCACTCAGGGATGATCAAAAACAGATCCTGCCCCTCCTCTGCAGGACTACCTCTAAAGTATTTGAAAAGTGCAATCCTATCTCCCCTCAGTCTTCTTTTCTCAAGGCTAAACGTGCCCAAGTCTTTCAGTCTTTCCTCACAGGGCTTGGTTCCCAGTCCCCGATCCTCCTTGTTGCCCTCCCCTGAACTTGGTCCAGTTTGTTGCCTTGATACCACCTCTGAGTATTTCCCTTCTCTGTGTCATTTCAGTTGCCGCCAACTTACAAAAAATTGTGGAAGAGCCCCAGGTGAACCGATCGGTCACTTTCAAACTGGTATTTACCATTATTTGCCCTTCTTAATCAGATCTGTACATAATGGTGGTTCTGTCTGGGGATTCTGATAACATTTCTTTCGTGTCTCAGTCTTGAAGTTGTTGTCTTTGGGCAACGGGTGTGCTTTGGGTTGGTTTGCACCGTGGTAGCAAAACACAGCAGGAGACCCATGGTTCTCAGTCTTATCAAAGTGACTCAAACCTCCTTCCCTGCTGGCATGAAATTAACTTATTTTTAATTGCAAGGAGTCCTTGGTGCCTCTGTCTTGGGGATTTTCCTTTGTACAAAATTCCAGGCTGTTAAACAGTTTAAGCAGGTAGCTTGTGTTCTGTTCCCCTCTGTATAAAGCTGACTTTCACTGTGCTTCTCTCTCTCCTTTCTCCCCCCAGGCGTCCGGTGTTGAAGGCTCTGATATCCCCGACGATAGTAAGCTCATTGGGTTTGCCCAGCTCAGCATCAGCTAAAACAACACTCCCCGATGATGGTCCCCGTGGGTGCAGCTTTCGAACGCTTCTCTCAGCCTAAAAGCAAAATCACTACTGCCAAAGAACCAAACTACAGGCCCCTTTCTTAGAACCTTTAACCTTGTTTGTTTCCTGAGTAGAGTCACCGAGTCTCCCTGTGCCGCCCCCCCATCCCCATTCTCCCCCACCATTAGAGACAAGTCGGATCCTCGCCCACTCGCATGCCGTTCTTGCATTTCCTTCGTCTCGGATGTCCAGGCCCCATCCTTCTGTCGCCTGCATGTTGGTAGTTTTATTATTGCCTTAATTATTTAAGAAGAAAACAAACAAACAAGCAGAGATACTACTGAGAGGACGAAAGAGGGGATCCACTACTCTTTTTTATCGATGGTTTTGTTTGTTTGTTTGATTGATTGATTCCTTGTGCATTGTACTGACTCGCTTTTGTTTGACCACATTGTTTTGCTTTTGGGTCCACCTGATGGTGTGGTTTGAAAGAAAGACAAGAAAGAACAGTAACAGCAAAGCTATGAGAGCATGTTGGCAGTCGGAGTGAATTACTGTGCAAGATGGAAGAGAGGGAGGTTTGGTAGCCATTAAGGGGGCTTATTTTAAGAGAACTAGGGTGTAGGATAAATAGTTTGGCCTGTCCCAAGACTAGCCTTAATTCCCCGACCCCCCTTTCCCATCAGTGAAAGGAGTTAACACATTTGGAAAGCATCAGGGGGTGTTCTTAGGGTGTTATTTTTTTAAAAATATGTGCCATTTGTAGTCCCATGGGAATCCTGCTGGACCACTTCCTTGCCTGTTTTTAGGTTACCATGCTGGACACGGTCCCTGTTGAAACGCTGCCTGCTTCGCTAGTTGGGCCGCACCTTCTCAGCGCTTGCTGCTGCTGAGCCGTGGGTGAGGTTTTACTCGATGGATGAGGCCGGTGCTGTACAAGGCTGTGGATCAGTTTCTGCAGTCCACAAAGAAGACGAGGTGCAGAAGAGACCAGGGGCTTTGCAGGCTGCAAACGATACGTTGCCCCTTCCTCAATGGTGTCGTTCTCTCCATCTTAACTCTCTTCAGTCCAGGTACATTAGTTCACTGGCACTCTGGATCCCTCCAGATGTTTGGGACTACAGCTCCCATGATACCCAATGGTGGGGCCTGTTGTCCAACCCCCCCTGGGCGTTATGTGCTGAATTGAGGAAGGTTGATTCACACCATCTTTCTTCACCTGTCTGGCGTGGCTTTCACAACAGCTTTCGAGATGGGCCTCTTTGGCTGAAAGGAGGTAATGGTGGTAGAGGCCTGAAGTTTCTTGGACATGGGGAAATCCTCGGCAACCCAGATTCCCCCCCCCCAAAAAAAAAACAACCATGAGGTCAGACAGACTTTCTCTGCTCCTGCAAATCTGCCTTATTCAACCCATCCTTTGGGTAACCTTGTAAGAATGAGCCTTTAAAATATAGCTGCAATATACCTGTCAACAACATTCAGAACTCCTTAAAAGTGTTGTGGGTCCTCACTGGGGAACCCTGGGAATCATAGTGCTCTGTAGCGGGGAGTCGAGCGTAATCCGTAAACAGAAATATTAGCCTACTAACAGACTACATTTCCGTGATGCTTTTAACAGCATTCAAACTATACATCTTTTCTCTCATGGGACTGTCCTTGCAAACCATTAAGCGAAGGGTAGCCCTTGTAAGATACGGAGAGAGGCAAGGTAATTTTTCAGGGTTTTTTCTAGATGTGGTTTAAATCTGTAGGGTAGCTGTTTGGTTAGATGATCTGTAACCATTCATGAAGCCAGGTGTTCCTCATACATGATTATTATGAGCGAAAGTTAATCATCATGGGGTCAGGCAGTTGAAAGTAATTTGTGTATGTGTTTTTCCCCCCCGGAGAGGAACCTTTTTCCGGCTCTGTTTTTATTCTCCAAGAACATTTCACGGATGTATTCAAGAGAAACGTGTGTGTCTTTTTACTTTCTCTGCACCGACTGCCCTTGTTCTATTTTTACAGCAATAAAAAAAGGTTGCCGGTAGGTTCATACATGGCAACAGTAAGCTCTGGACAGTTTTGTCCCCTTTTGCTGCACTTAACTGCTTGGAATTTGCAAATTTATTTTTTTATACTCTCAGCTCAAGCCTCAGAGGTTGAATCCAGATGATGTAACTGACACCAATATAGCTCATGTTTTAGGTTTTTTTTAAAAAAAGAAATGAATATCTGGTGGTGTGTGTTGTTTTTTTTCTTTTTGAATTTCTATACTTATAAATTATACTTTTTAGTTTGAGAAAACGAAACATTTGTAATGCAATATGTGAATAATAAAGTGGTATTGGTTCTTCCCTCCCCACACGTCCCTCCCCACAGTGGGCTTTTTGTGTATCACTACTTGACTTTTGAAGTGTTTTATACAGCAAAATTGTATTTGATCTGTAACCAATAGAGTTAGGTTCTCATTTCTACCCACAGCCTTCTCGTGTGCCATGGCAAAGGCAGTTTCGTTGGCTTAGAACATGGGTTCCCAACCTTGGGTCCCCAGATGTTCTTGGACTAAACCTCCCAGAAGCCTTCATCATTAGCTGTGCTGGATTTCTGAGAGTTGCAGTCCAAGAACATCCGGCAACCCAAGATTGGAAACCACTGGCTTTGAGAATCTCCTCTTTGGTCCATCTTCTCTTTCCAATGTGAATCCTCTCTTTCTTCTTAATGTGGCCAAATCCTGTGGCTAGCCCAAACTAGAGTAGACTCACTGAATTAATGGGATTTACCTATGTTAACGTACCATTCAGCAGTTGAGCCGATCACTGTCCTCTAGTTGGGACGAGCAAATGTGGGGCACCTTTAGCCACAATGTTTGTATTAGCTCTAACCTTAACCTGAGATAAGCTTTTAAGCACGATTTCTGAAGCTGCTTTGTGTAAACTCAGGTTAAAAAGGGTCCCTGGTGAATGTTCTTGCAAAACCATGCTTAAGGTTAAGAAGAGAGGTATTTGCTGGGGGTGGGATGGCTGGGTTTACATCCCACGTCCGACTTCGTGGTTCTTTTTTAAGTCAGGTGTAGGGGAAGCTTTAAACTTGATGTTCTAGACTTCAACTTCCATGACACCTTCTCATTGGCTATGCTCTCTGGGAGCTGAACCCCCAAAACACCAGAAGAACAGGAAAAAGCCCCCCAACCCTGGTTTGGAAAGAGTCGAGGCAGCGCTACCCACACATACCAGCCTGCTGTGGGGAAGACTTGGGGGGTGGGTGGGTTGGACTTCGTTTGGTTTACTTCCCTTTCCCGACATTTTCCTGCAAAATGTAGTTACATATTTTCTTACTGTGAGCAGTTACCAACACTTCCTTTAAAAAAAAGGTGGTCCTTTAAAAATAACAATAATATATTTGATTTCAGCCTGTAGTTTGGGTCCTTTCGAGGAGAAAGATAGTGATATCGTGGGGTGGGTGGGAGGAATGGCAGAGTGAAATTAAAGTGCTTTTGAGAAGGTGTGTGTTGGAAGTTTTACTACTCCCCTCTGACGGTGGAAAAATTTCCTTTGTTCCTGTTGACTAGCAAGAGAACAGGCTGCCGCCTGTGAATTCATGGAAGCTGGTGGGGTAGGTTTAAACTTTAAACAAACAGCGACAACACAACAGCTTTGAAAACCTTCATCTTTTTGGGCTCTCAAACCCCAGAAGCTTGAGCATCCAAAGAGCTGTAGGGGGGGGGGGGGGAAATATAGCCAGGGACGACGATGCTGGCTATGGGGTTCGTAGAATTGTAATCAAAATTAGAATAAAAAGAAGACGAATATGGCCAGGTTTCTTCTAATAAACACTTTATGGGCAGGGCAGGAGGGGGGAACTGGCAACCCGTCTTTGGATGACCGTTTCAGGTGGGCCTCTGGCCAGGATGCGTTATCCCCGTGTGGATGACGGAAGTGGCACTCGGAGGCTCCAGGGCGATCACAGGGTGTTTCCTTTTGAACTCTTGCTGGCTTTGGCTTGCCAGGACCTGTGATGTCCCGTCACTCCTGCGGGCGGAGTTTGCATCAAGTCCTGCCCCTTGTATGCAAATGAGACAAAGTGGGTGGAGCTTGTCACTGGAAGGGTCCTACTTCTGGAGCGATGAGAAATAATGGCCTGAAGCCAAGGGAGATAGTGGAGGGGGTTCGGGGAGGCACTTTGGAGAGAAAATGAGTTTTCCCCATCCCCATCCAAATTACCCTTCCCATCTTTGGCCACGGAAACCAAATTATTCTGGTACAGTATTACTTCACTTTACCCTGCATGCTGTGCATCCCTTCATTGTATTCCTCACCGGTGTAGGATTACAAACTAATCCAGTAAAACAATGCAGTATCTATTTATTTATTCCCATTTCTCATCTAAACCGGGTCTGGTAGAGAAGAGTATCCATGCTGGTTGTTTTCCTTGTCTCTTTATTTACTTATTTTTATGATCCTCAGCTGCCTGTGCTATTAGATTTCAACTACTTTTGCTATTAGCTGTCTCTCAGTGGTAGCCCGTTTTTGTTTTTGTTTTTTTGGCTTGGGATACTCTTATGTGCTAGGAGGCTATTATGTTCTTGAGGTTCAAAAGTGCCAATTATTTTTTCGGGGGGAGGCGTTAAGAAATTATTTCTAACAATTTTTTTACCCTTACGGATCAGAGGGTCTTTGCTTTGGGTAAATTCTGAACTTGAACCTAGAAATCAGTTGGTATTTTTTTAAACTTAGTTGATATTCTTAAGGATGATGATGGTGTATTAATATAACAGGAACTTCTACACAATTTTGTTGTACTGTAGATTTTAATGAAAGGTGTAAAATATTCAGCCTTTTTTTTTCTTTGACTTTGTATTTTACTGCATGTATTTCTCTAATTTTTAATCAATAAAAAATGTCCAATGCTTTCGGGGAGTAGCTTTTGTATTATTTAAAAATTTCCTGTCTGCAAAACGCCCCGTTTGTCACGGTTGTGTTACAAATGAAGAAGAACAGTTTCTCACCTGTGATCTTTCTCGTATGGTACCTTCTTGTTGACTGAACATAGTAGGAGTTAAAACCCAACACAGCTGGAGGCTAGAGTATTGGAAAGTTAATGGTATCATTCTGGGATCAGAAAGTAACTAGTTGAGTTGTGTATTGTTAACATCTAACTAGCATACCAGAATAAGGCAGGAAAATACACTCCATTTCCCTCTAGTGTCCAGTTCTGATGTTGCACCTTGAAAATGCTTAACAAAAATAGAAGACAAAACCAAAGAATGCTTTCCTTTCCACTCAATGTTGACAAAAGAATGGCATAAAGCTTGAAACATTCCTGTCAAAATCCCTTAGAACTGCTCTTTAAAAGTCACTTTTGAAAGTAGCTAGGACATGTTAACTCTGCAGTTCAAAAAAGTTACTGTATGACCTGTTACTGTACTTTTGAAATGTATTTTAGCTATGCTTTATCCAAAGTAACGAGCTACAGTTAACTACATTACTTGTGATGATTTGCTTTCTAACTCCAAGTTGGTGTGTGTGCAATAGTAGATACCATGCTGCTTGCAAGAAATGATTTATTAGGAGAGAATTAGATTCATAAATTAACACAAGCTGCAGCAGGGAGGGAGAAGTGGGAGTCAATGCTGTTCCATTGGTTGTGCTAATCATAGAATAATTGAGTTGGAAGGGACCTCTAAGGCGATCAAGTCCAACCCCCTGCTCAATGCAGGAATCCAAATCAAAGCAGATCTGATAGATGGTTTGTCCAATTTTCTCTTGAAATCCTCCAGCACTGGAGCAATCACCACCTCCCCTTGAGGTCATTGGTCCCATTGTTGTACTGCTCTAGCAGTTAACAAGTTTTTCCTTCAGCCTAAATCTGGCTTCCTGTCGCTTGAGCCCATTATTACATGTCCTGCACTTTGGGATCATCAAGAACAGATCGTGTCCCTCTGTATGACTACTTTGCATACAGTCAGGTAGCAATATTGGGCTTCCTTCAACTATGACTGGGCAGCAGCCATTCCTTTAAATGGAAGCAGAGGGAGAGGTTACGGGATGGAATGAAAATCATCTTGAGGCCATCATCTGTTCACTGTTTTTTGTCCTCTGTGTATATGCTTAATTCCTCTCCTGGAGCACAAGAGGAATTATCCATGCATGACCCATGATTGGAAAATAATGGGTTAGTTATACAGTCTAGGTGCAAACCTGTGTAATGTCACGTTCGGACTGGGTTTACAAAAATCTGGGCGAATGTTTGTCTCTTATTAGCACCATGTTAAAGTTTATTGTAAGTGTAAACATTAATCACAGAGGCTAATTGCCTGAGGGCAGTTGGGATAAATTGAAAAGACAGAGGGAAGGGGGGAAGAAACCAACAATGACAGACGTCAGTGAAATCATCAAAGCACTCGGAGAATTTGGGCGCTTCCAGCACTGGTTGGTGGTGTGGATCACACTGAGCTCGCTTAACATTGCTTTTCATATGTTCGGTCAGTTGTTCATGGTGGCTCAGGAACTCCACTATTGCAATACCAATTGGTTCATCAGCCTCGGCTTGAATCTGACAGAAGAAGAACAGCTGAACCTCACCCTCCCCACAAAGGTGGATGGGACCTTTGAGGAATGTTTCATGTACACTCCAGTGGAACGGGATCTCGACACCATCGTACAACATGGGCTTAACGTTACTGAGAAGTGCCGGAATGGATGGGTGTATCCTTCTAAAAAGGATCCATCGTTGCTCACACAGGTATGCCTTCCTCTACCTCCCAAATTCATCTTGGCTTCTACATGCTGGTTGAAGGTGATGAAATTGAATGTCTCCACCAAATAGGAACAGAAGAAAATGTGTATGGAGGTATCATTGTGCCATTAAGTTGGTTCTGACTTGTGGCGACTGTAGGGTTTTCGAGATAGGGAATACATAAAAATACTTTTCCATTCCCTTCTTCTGGGGGTGCCTTGGGACTGCAGCTTGCCCGACACCACACCTCGACTCTCAGGAGGCGCCGTGGGGGAATCGAACTCCCAACCTCTGGCTCTGCAGCCAGAGACCTAAACCACCGAGATATCCAGCCAGCTCCATAATCATGTCAATTATCTTAAATATACAACTCTGTATGATGAGCATGAAGAAGAGGGAACATGTATCCTGTGGTTTATCAATTATAAGCATAAAAGTGACAGAATAATATTACAAGGAAGTATTCTTAAGGACCTGACAGCGTGAGTTATCACACTTGTGGACAAAGATGTCCCTCGGTGGAAGTTCCCTGACTCTGGCATTGTTGCTGTTTCTCCAGCCTTTACATGTCTTGTGAGCCCATTTTGAATGCCGCTTTGCCTAAATGCTTCCCTGGCTTTTGTATAACTGGCAGATTATTGAACATAGGCGAATGTCTGACTTGGGGATTTTCCTGTTAAAACAGGAAAGTCCCTCTGTCAGCGAAGATGGGCCCCCAGCACTAATGCCTTCTGTACCCTTAAAACTTGAAAATGCTCTAAAAGCTACATTGAGTTGTGTAAGTCCAGCATCCTTGGACCTGTCCATGCTCTGGAAGCAGATTTTTTTTATTTTAAAGAATGACCACTAGAGGGCGCAAGGCTTTTTTTTAAAGTAAAGAAAACAAATCGTCGTTTTTGAAGAATTTCCTGAAATTCGCAGGTTTTCGTCATATTTAAGATGGAAAGATCTTGAGGTTTAAATGATCTGAATCTGGTAAAATGCAAAGCTGTTGTGTCTTCCCAGTCCTCTGTTTCTTTCAAGTACTCGAAAGTACAAGGAGAAGGCCCTGTGGTCGTTTACACAGACGTAAGAGTGGGTGACACCTTGTGTTGGACCACTAAAGACTCAAACAAACTGCAAGATTTTGTGGAGACAATTCCATTTCTTCAGGCTTAGCACAACCCCGTCATGGATTGTGCAGAAAAATTGTAGACAAGAGTCCAAAAATGGGTGATAACACATTTCTGGGAGTCGATGTCAAAATATGAAACCTTTAACCTTTGAACTGCAGAGCTGGAAGGGACCCTATGGATCACTGAGTCCAGCCCCTGTCAAGGAGGCACCGTGGGGGAATCGAACTCCCAACCTAAGCCACTGAACTATCCAGATTGGTTTAGGGGTTACGGAGGAGGTCCCATGCCTATACGGTTCTTTCCTTCAACAGAAAGAGGGTAGACACGGGAAGAATAGCTGCTAGTACTAACCCCCAGCCTTTGCCACCTGAGTCAGTAGCTTCTCTCTGCCTAATGGTAGGGCCGGCCCCTTGCGAATACATTATGATGGGTGGGAAGTGTAGCTCCTCTCACCTGAGTGCCATCACTGCTGTCGATATGCAGTATGTCGCATTTTTAAGCAGTTTGGATGCTTCCAACATGTTCCGTTCATACAGTTGGCCTTAGCAGTGTTTACATTAGACTTGCAAAGAACACATCTCAGTCTTATTATAGCCAGACTGAAGCTGGCAGTCGTGTCGACAGTGACACATAGTCTCTGTGATACAGCCCCTGCATTTTTTTTTTTTAAAACCTCTTCTTCAATCCCAATCCTACTGTCACAATGTTAATGGCCACTTTTCGTGAAGAGACGTTGCTGATCAGGGTTTTCACCCAAACGTCCTTTTAAAAAGCTATTTCTATTTGGGGGAATTTTTCAAGACAATTTATTTATTTCTTATTTATTTATTTATTTCTTACATTTTTATCCCACCCATCTAGTCGTTTTGACTACTCTGGGCGGCGTACATCTTGAAAACATAAATTTAAGAGTACTACTCATCGAAAGTTCCCCGTGGGAACACTGTCCCTGGAGATCATTTTCAAATGGGAAGAGCACCAGACTTAACACATACATATACACCCGGAACAAAGCAATACTAAAATTAAACAGGAGGGTCAAAAAAAGCTCCGAAAGTCATTGAAAACGGCACTTTACTAAGTGAAACAAGAAGATAAAAGTCTCAAATCCTGAGAATAAGATCAATAAGATCAACACGGAAAACTAAGTACTCTGAATCTGGTAAAACCAATGCTCTAGTGTGGAATCATAGAATCATAGAAAAGTGAAGTTGGAAGGGACCCTACAAGGCCATCAAGTCCAACCCCCCTGCTCAATGCAGGAATACAATCAAGGCATATCTGCCAGGTGATTATCTAAGTTTTTCTTGAATGCCTCCAGTATTGGAGCACTCACCAACTCCCGAGGTAACTGGTTCCACTGTCGTACTGCTCTAACAGTTAGGAAGTTTTTCAACTGAAATCTGGCTTCCTTTAACTTGAGCCCATTGTTGCGTGTCCTGCACTCTGGGATGATCGAGAACAGATCTTGCCCCTCCTCTGTATGACAGCCTTTCAAATATTTGAAAAGTGCTATCATATCACCCCACAAATAAGGGAAGAGCTCTTATTTGTGGGATAAGAATTCATTCATTCATTCATTTGGTATAGCACCCATCTGGCTGACAAGGCCACTCTGTGAGGTTCACAACAGAAAACAGAACAATAATCACCAACAATAAATTAAAATAAAGTAACATCAAAGTGATATAAAAGAATACACATACACTTAAACATTATAAATTAGACATATTATAAACTTAAAAATACAGCACAAAAATGACATTTAATAAAAGCCATCAGGATGGCGGGATCTCTGACTCTGGGGTTGGTAAATCCTCTGTGTTCTGTTGGTATAATGTTCTCAAAGTACTGTCTAAATAACCAGGTTTTCATCGGTCTCTTAAAGGTAGCCAGTGATGGGACCAGGCGAATATCAGGCGGGAGTTGACTTAAGAATTCAGATGCTTGGAAATTATCTTTTTTGGACTATGACTCATAAGAACATAAGAATATAAGAAGAGCCCTGCTGGATCAGGCCAAGGGCCCCTCGAGTCCAGCTTCCTGTATCTCACAGTGACCCCACCAGATGCCTCTGGGAGCACACGAGACAACTAGATACGTGTCTCCTGATCCCCCACCCCTGCATCTGGCATTTGGAGGTCCCTTCCTTCTAAGCCTGGAGATTATACATCCCCATCACGGCTTGTCACCTGCGATGGACTTTTTCCTCCAGGAATCTTTCCCATCCCCTTTGAAAGGCATCTAGGCCAGATGCCATCACCGCCTCTTGTGGCAAGGAGTTCACAGACTCCCATCATCTCCCAGCAAGCATGGGAAGACCCAGTGTGGCAAAAGTAGCTTTTACAAGCTCTCATCTTTCCAGGACTGGATTGCTTTGCAAAAACTGCTGACTTTTCCATATTAATAAGAGCCTCTGTGCAGGGACAGTGAGAGTGTCAAGAGGTCAACCAAGGTTAATCTGTTCCATGTGGCTAGGCAGAGAACAGGCCTGCAAAGTGCCAGATTCTCCTATACATCAGCAATAATTTAAACAGCAAAGCTGAGACCTGAAAAGGAAAACTGGAAGCCTGCCAGTTAATAATGTTAACATTTAAGTTGTTTCAACAGACTAAAATAGCTGTCCTCTATTTGAAACGACTGAGACAGGATCCAACCGTGCCTGGATAGCTTTTCACGAACTTGACGTCCAAGAGTAACCTCCAGGCAAAACCCCTCTTGCCACAAATGTTTGGACTTTTGGTACTTGCTTTGAAGATGTGGGATTTACCCACGCAAGCTCACATGGCGTATGATTTTTTTGTTTTTTATTAGTGTCCTATAAAGGTATTTTTTTTGTTGCATTTGGACCTGTTCTTGCATTTGGACTTCCTTAAAAAGGAGTTGAAAATCATAAATGACCAAGGATGAAAGTTTGGAAGTAACTAGTTACAAATAATGAGTCACTTGTAATTAATTCCTTTGGGCTTACATTGTGGACTGCAGTTTTTATGGTTACAATGTGTACATTACAGTGATACGTATCATGTGTAACTGTAACTTTGCAGTTATTGTTATAGTTACCGTGTGTACAGTACAGTGATGTCATGTAGAACTGTAACTT
Source organism: Intellagama lesueurii (assembly GCA_037013535.1). Lineage (NCBI taxonomy): Eukaryota > Metazoa > Chordata > Lepidosauria > Squamata > Agamidae > Intellagama > Intellagama lesueurii. The sequence continues at coordinate 121,490,415 of JBAJHW010000006.1, read as the reverse complement.
TGCAGTCATTTTTATAGTTACAAGGTGTACAGTACAGTAATATCGTGGTAAATTTGGAACTACAAGGCTTCATCATGACAGTCACCATAGGCAGTCCCCCCAAAAACCAAGGTTTACAAATATGGGCTGATGGATTGAATTATATATCAAAAAATGATGAGCAGGTCTTTTGTAAAGCTAATGGCGCTTTACTGCCCATTCAAGACCCAACTACTCTCAAATATTTTGTGTTATATGAATGAAAGCTAGCAACAGGATGCAGTCCCTGTAAAATCCCTTTTCTGCAATGAGGACAGCAGTGAAGGTCTGAAGGATGACGGGAGATTTATTTATGTACAGATCTCTGCTGTCTAGAAAAACGTCTAGAGCTTCAACCCTGTGAGACTCTGGTTCTACTACTCCACTAGAATAGTTTCACAAAATGTAGAAGAGGAATCGCCCCCCCCCCCATGGTTCATGGGCTGAATAACATTGTCTGTTGGGCGTCTACTTCACGTAGATGTACAGTAGTGAGGAAAAAAATCCTCTGTGTTCCGAGAGGTACTTCCTAACAACTGCCAAGTTCTAGGACAAACTCCGTGCTCGAGAAGTGATGGAAGAAGCTTGGTTTTCCCCCTTCTTCCAAGAAAAAGACCAAAATCAAAGATTTCGAATATCATGAAAGGTAAGGTAAAGGAAGTTTTATTATGCAGTCGTAGACCCGATTATACAAAGATCAGTACATAGGATAAATACATAGTATAGCATAAAATCTTGCTATAGTGTTCTGCGAATTCTCATAGCCATTAACTGATTCTTATTTGATTCTCTCCGGACAACAGAAAACTTCAGATAGCCTGCGGGAGTAAGACCAGTACAATTTACTCATGAGTGAACCAAGATATTGAATATGTTTGTTCCTATATAAGCTACATTCTAAAATGATGATATCATGAAAGGAGATTCTGCCTGAATATTAGGAAGAATTTCCTGAGCTGGTTTAACTACTACAGTGTAATAATGGGCTCAAGCTACAGGAAGCCAGATTTCGGCTGAATATCAGGAAAAACTTCTTAACTGTTAGAGCAGTACGACAAGGGAACCCATGACCTCTGGAGGTGGTGAGTGCTCCAAAGCTGGAGGCCTTCAAGAGAAAACTGGACCACTGTCTGTCAGGTTAATTTGGATTCCTGCCTTGAGCATGGAGTTGTGCTCGATGGTCTTAGAGGCCCCTTCCAACTCAATGATTCTATGATTCTATATCTATCTCAAAAGATGGTGGTTTTTAAACAGCAGTTGGATAGCCACCTATCTGGAATGTTTCAGCAGTGGCTTACGTTGTGGATTCCCGCATTGGCGGGGATTGACTAGATGACCTTTGGGGTGCCTCCTGTTTCTACAGCCCTGGGATTCTGAAGCTGAGTTCTGCTGAGCCCTGCCTAGGTGGAAGGCAAAGGGACTTGCACCAGTTTTGTGTGTGTAGTTAGTTTCATGTGGAAGTTGGACTGCATTTCTACTAGGGCTTGTCTCTAGTTATTAATGGCTCTCTTCAATCCCCTCTAAATAAAGTGTCTTTTCTCCCCTCTTTCCTTAAGTTTGACCTGGTATGTGACAGGGAGGATTTGAAGAACATCTCACAATCCATTTACATGCTTGGACTTCTTGTGGGATCGATGGTGTTTGGCCCTTTAAGTGACCGGTAAGAGAGGAAAGGGGGGGGGGGAATGACAGGCATGATGCAGACCTTGGTTGGTGGGAAGGCACCAAGGCTGAGGGGTGGAAAAAACACAATTTTTTAAAAAAGGAAAATGACTCCGAAACTCTTTCGAAGATAAGGCTATATGGCTGCTAGGTTAGTCACATCCCAGAAGTAAGGCGGGCGACTGGGAATTTTTTCACCTGGTGCTGTGTGATCCTTTTAAGTTCTCTTGGAGCTACTTGATTCCTGCTGACGAACCTCTGCAAACACACATTCACAAAAGGAGGATCTTCTGATCCACAGTTAGAGAAACAGACAACGCGCACCATTATAACCACAACAAAATGCGACTATTTTTGCACCCAAGACCCTCGGGAGCAGCCCCAATACAGACATTGCAGCCTGTTCTTTCTGGGCAACATTTAAGGTTTTCCCCATCCTTATATTTCTCTCCCCCCCCCCCTCAATTTCATGGTCACGGTGACTTCCACTTGTGGGAAACGCTGCACTTGCGCTGCCCGAGGTCGGAGCTTCAGTAGCGAAAGGAATTCCGTCTCCCACGATGGCATAAGATCAGGAGGGTCCTTCCATTTCTTCTTGGTTCTGTTCTTTCCACCGAAGGACGGAAGGTTGTAAGAGCCGCTTTCCTCCAGTCGTCCCTTTTGGCCCATCATGGGCCATAAATAGACTCCTTTTCGCCCGCATGTCATTTGAAGTCATTCTTCAAGAGAGCATCGAAGTCTTGTTTCTGTTCCTTTGGTGTTTATGGGCTCCAGCAAATCTACTAAGGGTTCTTTTAGAGACGAGACACCGTTTTCCATCTTATTTTTAGCGGCGTTCAGAAACATTCAATTTTGGACAACAGCACCCAGAATCCTGTGACCGACAGGGCCAGTGACGGTTCTGGGGCGGGGATGCTGGGAAATGGAGCCCACAACGGATTGTTTCCAAGTTCTGCTTTTCAGCAAAGTAAATGCTAGCTGTAGTTTATTGTCCTCATCACACTTATGAAGAAATCTAGCTGCCGAGTGACAGGGATATATACCAATAGGGTACTGATGGCAAACAAGAGTGGGATGGCATCAACTAGAGGTGGGAAATACTATTTTTTTTTTAAGCAGCTAAAAGGGAAAAAGGACATTCTCCCCAACTTTGTTGCCCAGCAGGTTTGGGAAACTCCAAGGTTTGCAGAAAAGGGGCTATATTTATTTTTCAAGACGGACCGTGCAAACACACATAGACCAGTGAATATGGAGCATATGTGACGGTCCCAAGTCATTCTGTGTTCATCTTATTTATTTATTTATTTATTTATTCATTCATTCATTCATTCATTCGTTCGTTCGTTCGTTCGTTCGTTTGTTTGTTCGTTCGTTCATTTGACTTTTATACCACCCATCTGGCTACCAAGGCCACTCTGGGCAGCTTACAAGACAATCTTGGGTTTGGGACATGGAAAGGAACAGCGGTGGAAGAGGGCATGGCTGTCTGTCTTACTAGAACCGGCAAGAGAAGCATTCCATATTGCAGCGCTTTATTATAAAAACAATAACATGTACAGTAGGACCCCCTGTATCTACGGGATCAGTATCCGCTGGTTCGCTTATCCACAGTCTGAAAATATTAAAAATATTAAAGGAAGAAAAAAATCCTGGAAATATACTGTATATTTCTAATGATGAAGTTACCAGAACTGGCCACTAGAGGAAGCCATAGACCATGCTATGTACAGCATTCACTATTATTATTATTATTATTATTATTATTATTATTATTATTATTATTATTATTATTATGACGATGACGATGATGATGATGATGATGATGATGATGCCACATTACTCCCAACAAGGGACCCAAGGCGGCTCACAGCATTAAAATTCACACAATTTAAAAACACAATAAGTTAAATATTAAAAGATAAATTAAACAATATATGATTTAAAATAAAATTAAAAGAGTAAAACATGAAAACATGGAAAAGATTAAAATTACCTACTAAAATGCGGTTCGGGAATTCAGCTGTAATTGTTAAAAGCCTGCCCGAAGAGATGGATCTTTAGAGTTTTGCACCAGCTGAAGTTTCTGAACCATCTTCAAAGGCAGCCCCACATAGAGCGCGTTACAGTAATCCAAACGGGATATAACTAAGGCATGTGTCACTGTAGCCAGATCTGGAACTCTTATCATAGTGTTTGCTATGATCTGTGTTCATCAGCATCAGCCGGGGGGGGGGGGGGAGTCTTGTAACCAATCTCCCGCAAATAACGGGGTCCTATTGTATTAATTTTATAATGAATATAATTGGATGTATGGGTGGGTGGGTTTGCATGCCAGAGATGGCATTGACTCAGACTTTGGGAGTCTGTACAGCTAGGGATGCCTACATTCATTCATGCACTGAAGTCTTGGATAAAGAAGTTCAGAGTAACCAGAGCTATGGCAAAATGCGTCTTTCCTCCAGGTTTGGACGGCGACCGATTATTTTGCTGTGTCTGCTCCTCCAAGGTATGTCTGGGGTCGCTACGGCTTTTGCTCCGAACATCTACCTCTACAGTGCATTTCGCTTTCTAGTGGGCAGTGCGATTTCAGGGGTCACCATCAGCCTTCTAGCTTTGGGTAAGTCACACATGCTTGCACGCACGCTTGCACGCACTTACACAGAGCTTTAACCAATCTTCTGGGGGAAGCATTTGAACCACAAAGGGCTGTGGAAAGGATAAAAGGAAAAGCTGTTGTTTCAGTTCTGGTGTAATCCAAGGCTAGTAGGATCTGACCAATAATGACATAGGCCAGAATCTGAAAATGTTACATCTGAGCACATATGGTCATGTTGGGCGGTATATTCCCTGAAATAACACAGGGATAATCCTCACTGTTGGCCCCAATTAGTGTAGGCTCCTCCAACGAATTAAATTTCATAAGTCAACAGGTATATTGGCTTATGTTATGTTGAGTTGACCATTGGGTTTAGCTCTTAAGAAGCTGCCTCTAGTCAGATCAGAGCATCTGTCCATTTAGCCCAGAGTGGTCTATTCTGATGGCTGACAGGTCTTCCAGGTCCCTTCCCACACGGTCCTATGTCCCCACCTCTCACTTGACCCTTTAGGTTGAAAATTGCAAAGGGCGAATCTCTGGTTTTCATTCTGCAAAGGATGCTCTGTATTGGGAAGCCTGAGTCTCTTCTCTGAGTAAGTGTGGGGAGCTTACTTGCCACAGAACTGTAGAGTTGGAAGAAGCTTTGGGGGCCATCAAATATTTAACTTTGATGCAGAAAATCCAGAGCATGAATACATTTCCTGTAGGCTGCTGTTTCTTCCTACCTGCATCTTATCTATAATATAGGATGAGCATCTTTTTAATGCCCTGGGTGACATCAATTCTGGGTTGGATACATGTACATGCAAATCCATGCTAAATCATTTCCCTACTCCCCGTATTTAATAGGAAGTGGATAGGCAATTTTTAAAAAACCTGCACGTTTCAATATATAGAGATTGTTCTCAGGAAGCGGTTGTTGTTTTCTCTTGTAGGTTGCTTGTATTGTTCCTAAATTATTAAATTTTATCTGTATGATGCCTTGAGTTGTTTTAAGAAAAAAAAGGGCAAGGTAATAACAATAGTTTTGAAATACATAATCAGTAGTAATAACAACAGTAAAAATCGATCCTCGTGCATCTATTTGGTTTTGTTCAAAAAGAAAGTTTTTTTTTTGCTGGCAGTGGCCAGAGTTACATGTGAGCAATGGAAAAGCGGCAGGATAGTATCGGGGCAGCCTCATCAGAATTCACGAGGAATAAGTGGGAAGCTGTCACTGCTCACCTGCTACCATCGACCCACACAGGCTGTTGTTTCAGGCTGCCTAACAGTAGGGCTGGCCCCATTACATACTAGACTCTTCCTATTCCACTGGCAGTGAGAAGATAATGAGAAGCTGAATGCAATTTGCCGTTTTAACTCAAAACTCTCTGTTGTGGGACAGCCCGGTCTAACGTGGGTCCTCCTGCTGTCATTCAACCAGCCTTCACATGGAATGACCGACAGCCGTGCTACATCACTTATTTCTAATACCTCGTAGGGGCCGAATGGGTTGGGATTTCGCATCGTCCATTCATGGTAATCGCCAGCCATGCGGTCTTTTCTGTCGGACAGATGATTCTGGCGGGCCTGGCTTATGCCGTTCGGGACTGGAAGCTTCTGCAGGTTTCCATTTCCACCCCAATCTTTGCTCTGTTTTTTTTCCTATGGTGAGTAATAGATTAGAATATATGACCAGTAATAAAATGTTGGAATGCGGAGCATTGGTGTACAGCGTGACAGCAATACAGGAATGGAGCGCATGTACAGTGTGACAACCAGGCAGTCTTTCAACGGACTCTGTTCTGCTCAATCTCCTGCGTCTGTCCCTCCCCTCAGAATCAGACATCTTCTGCAGCTAATGGTCATAGATCGTTTATTGTCCAGACGTTCAGAGATTCATCGCACTTTCCACCTCCGTACCCTCTCTCCTTTTAAATACTGTTGGCACCGTTTGCAGACTTCAGTACTTTGATGTTTAACCTGGATTCTACATCAGGACTAATTCCTGTACTAATTGTTTGGTGGAATTTGTTCCACCAAACAATTACCTCCATTTGTTTTGGAAGCCACCCATCTCCAGAGCTTCAGACGGTACATAGCTGGACTCCGATCCCCATAATCCTCCAGCCAGCGTGACCGGTGGCTTTAGGATCTGGGGCATTATAATCCAAAGAAGCAATTGGCAATAACGTCCAGGAGGCAGATGAAATAATAACTCCGGTTCTGTAATGCAGCTTTCCCAACCGTTTTGAGTTCAGTGGTTCCCCTCTGGCTTTCGTGACTTGTTAACTTTTTAATTTGTCAGTGTCTTCTAAAACTCTGTTGTTCTGCTGGACACAGGCCTCTGTCCTTGCCAGATGACACTCAGAGGCACCTTGCCAAGATCATCAACCATTAGCAGCACAAACTCCTTCCCTCGCCTCGAAAGAAGTGAGTGACAATCCATAAAAACTTGTGCCCAAACAAAACTTTACTCATCTAAGAGTCCCTCAAGATTCTTGGCTGCTTTTGAGCTTCACTTTCTCTGTCAATCTCTGTGCTAAATGTCCTGCCGAATTCTCACCTACATTCTCTGAGCCTGGGAAAAGTTACTTTTCCAGACGATGACTTAGAAAACATGCTTCTGAGGGGAGCACATTATGGGAGTTGTAACTGCAGAAGTAACATTTCCAAGCTCTGGGACCTTCTTGATGGTTTTCAGGATTCTCTGAACTGCCCACTCTTGTTTGCAAATGTGAACTTTATTCTATTCCTTCTCACTTCTAAAGTTTCTACAAAGTACAGCAGGACCCCATTATCCGTGGGATCAGTATCCACTGATTCACTTATCCACAGTCTGAAAATATTAAAAGAAAAATTCCTGGAAATATATATTTCTAACCACAAAGTTACCAGAACTGACCACTAGAGGGAGCCAGAGACCATGCTATGTATAGTGTTCTCTACAATCCACATTTTTGAGAATCCATGGGGAGACTTGGAGCGATAGATATGGGGGTCCTATTGTATTGTCTAGGGGACGTGGTGGCGCTGTGGGTTAAACCGCAGAAGCCTCTGTGCTGCAAGGTCAGAAGACCAGCAGTCGAAAGATCGAATCCACGCGATGGAGTGAGCTCCCGTCGCTTGTCCCAGCTCCTGCCAACCTAGCCGTTCGAAAGCATGTAAGAATGCGAGTAGATAAATAGGTACCACCATGGTGGGAAGGTAACGGCATTCCGTGTCTAGTCGCACTGGCCATGTGACCACAGAAACCGTCTACGGACAAACGCTGGCTCTACGGCTTGGAGACGGGGATGAGCACCGCACCCTAGAGTCGGACACGACTGGACTAAATGTCAAGGGGTATTGTCTGAATGCACCAACTCCCACTGTTCACACACTTCTTACTTCTCTCTGTCAGAGGTACATGGATTGATTTTACGACGATAAGGAGTGTCAGATAATCAGGATACTGCGCAATAATTACACATCCTTTCCCCTTTCCCCCTCCACATAATTGACAAAGTTATAGTCAGTCAGTCACTAATATCCCTATGATACAGTCTGGGGACATTTAAACCTGATAAAGGCTTACAGTAGGTGTCAAGGTTTCAGATATGCTTTCCCCTTTTATCAACTCCCCCGTGAAGCTAATGAAATAATGTTTGAGGCTGTTTTCTTCTTGGGGGGGGGGGGAAGAGATAAATACAGGTAAAGCTCATGTGGTGAAATTATACACAATGTGGGAAGAATTGATAGAGAGACTTTCCCCCTTAACTCATAATATTAGAACCTGAGTTCATCAAATGAAGTTAAATGCTGGGAGAGTCTGGAAATAATTGTAATTACCTTGTATTTTACTGAATACGGCAAATACATTTTGAGTATGGCCCTGGATCATATGTTCTTAGAGCAGATGAGGGAATTTTACACATTTTCAGTTTCACTAGCCATGGAATGGTGTGATGACTGAAGAATTTTTATGCCCTTTTTTTTGGGCAGAGTTCTGAAGTAAGTAGTTACAAGTAAAATAGTTACCTGTAACTCATTAGTTTTTTCTGTAGCAGGTAACATACAAACGTTAGCTGTAGTGAATACCACCTAAGTTCTTTAAGTGTGAGAGGGTAACAACTAATTACTTTAAAATTTTATTTTCAAACAACATTTTAGAGATAGTTTGGCAGGAATTTTTAAAGTTTTCTACCACTCACCATCCTAAGTAAGAAGGAGTTATTGTGCAGTGTTGTGTTTTGTATTTGAATAAATATTTCAAAGCTCTAATATTAGAATTAGCCACTAGGGTGAACTAGCAGCTATTTCCTTGCATTTTTTTCTGGCTTGTAGGTAACACAGTCACAATGCTGCAGATTAGTTGGGTCATCGGAATATTGATAATTACAGCAATCTGGCTGTTCAGAAGTAAAGAGTAATGCAATAAGTTCCTTTTAGAAGGCAACATTTTGAACTCTTTTTTAAAAGGAAGTATATAATCCATGCATCACTGAAGTTGCTTGCTTGCACATTCTTTTTTTTTTTTTTAAGGACTCTTCCTGAATCTGCACGGTGGCTTGTTACGAAAGGGAAAGTAGAAGAAGCTAAAATCCTCCTTCAAAAGGCAGCTACTGTGAATAAACAAACCATCTCGCCAGAATTGCTAGATCAGGTAAGAGAGTCTGGGATTGATCAAAAAGACACAAACAAACCATTCAGTGCTTCTTATTTTTAAAAGTCCATGCTAGACATCACCGGGGATAGTCCTTCTGAGGAATTTGTATTTTTTGAACCAAAATTGTAATAGCAAAGGTGAGGACTCTGCTTGAGACTGAGATAAAACGATTTGTCCTTTCACAGCTGAGGAACCACATTTTTGCAATTTCTCATTCTTACATGCGGGGGAGTCTGGAGGAGAATGAATGAGGGTGAGACAAATGTGAAATGTGTGTGAATGAGGCAAGAGAAGATTGGTTTCCTTAAGTCTTACTTACCATGAGAGGGTGGCAAACACAGATATTAGCTTTTAATTTTTTAATAAAAATAATGGAAGCTTCCTTCTATCTTTTTTTCAGGGGGTAAAAATATTTTATATAAATAACAAATGAATAAATATTCAAAGCGGCTCTACTTAGAGATGGAGGTGACTGAGGTAAAGGTAAAGGTTCCCCTTGACATTTTGTCCAGTCGTGTCCGACTCTAGGGTGCGGTGCTCATCCCCGTTTCCAAGCCGTAGAGCCAGCGTTTGTTCGAAGACAGTTTCCGTGGTCACGTGGCCAGCGCGACTAGACACGGAACACCGTGACCTTCCCACCGAGGTGGTACCTATTTATCGACTCGCCTTTTTACGTGCTTTCGAACTGCTAGGTTGGCAGGAGCTGGGACAAGCGACGGGAGCTCACTCCGTCGCGTGGATTCGATCTTACGACTGCAGGTCTTCTGACCTTGCAGCACAGAGGCTTCTGTGGTTTAACCCGCAGCGCCACCACGTCCCTGGAGGTGACTGAAGAGTGTGTAAATTTGGTGTAGATCTGTGTAGCACTCTGGAGGGTTGCAGTGTTTTTAGCAGAAGTGTACAATTAGACTGAAGCTGGTGAATACTGAGACTGAGAAATGGCAGCTGATACTCCATTATTCCACCCCCCCCCCCACCTTTGTGTTCCTCTATGCATTTTCACTTGCTTGCCTCTGGTGTAAAAGCTGAAGCCTGAAAAGAAGAACGAATCTGAAAGTGTTCTGGAACTTTTCGGAAATCCCCACCTTCGGAAGCGGATCCTTGTTATGTCTTCCATCTGGTTAGTTGCTCCTATGCCTTTACTCTGACTGCTATCCTAGAAGACCTTGATTGAATACCAGAAATTCCAGACCCAAGACCTCATATATCTAAATATGGCTTAGGAGACACCACTTCTCCTGCAATTGTGGTTCTTGCTGATCTATTTAGGCACTGTTAGGTCAGATGGTCAATTATCTCCCCTGAGACGAGCCAGTTTTCTATAATCTCTGGTAGCAGGTGTAAGGAGGAGTCAGGGCTCCAGCCGACTCAGAGTAACCATTAATGAACTAGTAGACAAGTCAGTGGCTTGATTTCATTGACACATCCTTATATCAGCTAATGGAACATTGCCCCTCCCCTTGTCTTCATGAACTATATCTCATATTTTAAAGTCACATTATTCAGTTCTTTTGAGGACTAGAATCTTTCCTTGTCCAAATAGTCATTTCAGAGTTGCACAGGTGTTGTCTTGGGGAGTGGGAAGCGAACGGTTCAATATTTGTTGGCTAAAATCCTGTTGCTTAGTGTTGTAAATTCCACTAGAGTAGGCCCATTGAAACAATGGGTATGTGGTGAGTCAACTTCTCTGTAAGTTCCATGGATTCAAATGGGCTTCCTTTATCAGCTGTTGACTTCAGCCTAGCAAAGCATAGTTAGACGAGGTCCATTTGAATCTATGAAATGTACGGAGGAGTGGACTTATTAAATCCCCATTGTTTCAGTTGGCCTACTTTAGTGGGATTTACAGGAGGACCCACGTATCCGTGGGCTCAGTATCCGCTGATTCACCTATCCACGGTCTGAAAATATTAAAACGATTAAAAAGAAAAATCCTTGAAATAGGTATTTCTAAAGGTGAAATTTCCAGAACTGGCCACTAGAGGGAGCCAGAGATCTTGCTATGTATGATGCTGTTGTTTAGTCGTTAAGTCGTGTCCGACTCTTCGTGACCCCATGGACCAGAGCACGCCGGGCCCTCCTGTCTTCCACTGCCTCCCGGAGTTGGGTCAAATTTGCTATTAAAACAGTGTTCTCTATAAGCTGCGTTTTTCAGCATCGGGGGGGGGGGGGGGAGCTTGGAACCGATCTCCCATAGATACCAAGGTCATACTGTACTATGTTAAGCAACAGGATTGTGGTGTCTGAATCAATGACCCGTTCAAATAAATGGGTCCACTCTGGTTGTGACTAGCAATAGGTTTATAGCCCATATTGTTCACTCTAACTGCATTCATAAACATGATCTGTCCTTTTTTCCCCTCTAGGTTTGCAAACAGTTTGACTTACTACGGATTAAGCCTGAATGTGGGTAGCTTTGGCTTAGATATCTATCTGGCACAGCTTATCTTTGGAGCTGTTGAAATACCAGCTCGTATCTCCACTCTCTTCCTGGTTCAGTGGCTGGGGAGAAGGAAGTGTCAGGCTTTCTGCTTGCTTCTGGGTGGAGTGGTTTGCCTTCTTATGACTGTCATTCCGAAAGGTACGAATCAGTCGGTAGCTTGCATGGAGCAATCCAGCAAGACTCGGGCTTTCTCTCTTGAGCATGAATTTTTTTGCTATGCTGTGGATCTTTGTGCTGCTGGTGGTATGCACCGTCAGGTATATTCTTGGCACAAATGGGAACATGTGGTCAGATGATACATTGCGGATAACACATCATTAGAAGAAAGAATTTCTTAAGTGCTGAGAACATCTGACTATTGCAGCAGGAGCTTTTCATATCTCCCACACTTTGCAAATTAGCTTATTTTGTTTTGTGATTGGTCATCAGGAGGTAAACACGGGCATTTTTGCAAGCATGGTTGCTCAGTCCTAAACATATTCTGAAATCGCAGCTCAACACCACTAGCAGGATTTCAAGTGATGCCTTATCTGTGGCGTATAGACTGAAATCCTGTTCACATGACACCAGTGGAAAGCTATTGAGGTCATCAGCAGGGGGTGATTTGCAGAAATTAAATGCTTCCTGTTTCTTGTCCTGCACTTCTCCCAGCTATTGTGTGGGAGCTGTGGGACATGAGAGGAAATCTTTAATTATTGGAAATCACTGCCTCAAAAAGAAGTGTTTAATTTTTGAAAACTGCCTCCTAGTGATGACATAATCAGCCTTCCGCAGCCATAGTAATGCAAACAGGATTTCTGCTATGGTATAATCCCAGTGACACAGATCTTGACGGGATTTATCTCCACACAGTGCATTACTTTCCTGGTGCTGCAACAGACAACAGTTAATTACTTTTTGGACAGTGCAGCAAGAAACAGGAGAGCAGGGAGGTTGGGCGGGAGCAGGCGCTTACTCAGTCACCCATAATGCCCCACAAGGATGATAGGAATCTGCTCGGCAGGACTTCTAATCCCAGCATTTCAAGCAGTGAAGAGTCAGAAAGTGATTATTGAATGAGGAGGATTATATGTAATATGATAAAGAGTAGATACATTTATATAGTCTTACAGATACCACCGGCCCTTTGAGGGTAACCATAAGGCCGATGCAGCCCAAGAAGAAATTGAGTTTTACACCTCTGCTCTATATCATGCTGCTGATGACCCAAAGGAACATCAGGGGGTTGGTGAATTGGTGCTTCTTCTACCCAACCATAGGATCATCTTTGTTCCATTGCTTCAACTCAGTAAGCCCTGGCTCACCCATCACGCTGCTTAGAAGTGCTTCATGCCTTAATGAGGTTTGGCCGCCATTTTGTGAACACATGCCAAGGGGACCCACCGGTCACTCATTTATTTGTGTTTGGATATCTGTATTTGCACTGATGCTTTTAAAAAAAACAGAATCTGCTTTTCTTCCCAGACTTGCCTGTGATAAGAACCGTGTTGGCCATCATTGGGAAGTTCACCATTTCGAGTTCCTTCACGACGTCCTATGTGTATTCCGCAGAGTTATTCCCTACAGTTGTTCGGTGAGATGATATCATTAAAAAAAAAAAAAAAAAGGCTCGAGGAACGAGCAAACAAAAAGAGAAACCGGAAAAGTTGCTACTCTCTCGTGCTGTTCCAATTATTCAGTTCTTCTTTGTGGTCTCTGTGAATGCACAGGAATGGGTTAAACTGCGCCTGCGCAGGACTCTTCGGAATATTCTAGAGCTAAAATAACTGACCAATAGAATGTTTCCCTGTGTTGCGCATGCCCCGCCCGCCCGTGGTACCTCAGTTCCTTTTTGCCGCCGCTGCAATCGGACTCTTTCGCGACGCGTAGAGCTGTTTTCAATTCTTTCAAGTTTTCTGGTTTTGATCCCGGCCTGTTTTCTTGACTAAGTTTTTTTCTGATCTCTGGAGTATTTTGACTTGGACTGACCTGATTTACGATTCTTGCATTTTGGATTGGCTACCGTTGTTGTGTCTGGTGTTTGTCCTTTGGACTGGTTAACGTTTGCGATTTGGATTACGGACTTTGTCTTGATACTTTGGTATTTTGTCCTCTTGGCTTGTCTTCTCGTCTTTTGATCCTGGACTGCAATCGTTAACGTTCCCCGTGAGTCCTTTCCTCTTTTTCCTTTCCCCTCCTCCTTTCCCTGTTCCCGCCAAATTTTATGGCCTCTTCAGGCCCGCTCAAACGCCGTACGTCGTGTGCCAACAAGATTCCTTTTACGGACGGCCACGACCGCTGTTTATTCTGCTTGGGGGAGAGACACCAGCCCAACTCCTGTCAGGAGTGTAAAAAAATTAACCAAACCCGCCCTTAAGCTCCGCTTACAGCGGCTCCGCTCATATCTTTGGGAGAAGTCGTTAACACCGTCGAGCTCGGCAGCCATGGAACCTACCGTGACTTCTGCTCCTCCCACTCCTCGTCCCGATCCCGCCGCCTCGCCGGCTCCTCCTACCCCTTCTTCGAGAGCTTCTTCAAAGAGAATGGAAGAAGGTCGTCTTATATCCTGATGTGTCATTCCTCCCTAAGGTGATTTCGAGTTTTCATGTTAATCAGCCTTTGATCCTCCCAACGTTGTTTCCTAACCCCTCTTCCGATGTTGAGCGCATGCTCCATTCCCTTGATGTTCGTCGGGCTTTGGCCTTTTATATTTCTAGAACTAAGGACTTCCGCAAATCTCCCAGACTGTTTGCTTCCACGGTCCTCGGAAAGGTCATCTGGTCTCTTCTCAGACAGTTTCGAGATGGATAGTTTCTGCCATCGCTTTAGCCTATGAGCTGGTTGGCAAGGCTCCGCTAGATGTATCGAAGGCGCATTCCACTAGAGCTGTGGCTACCTCGATTGCCTGGCTTCGTGGTATTGAAGTCTCTGACATTTGTCGATCAGCTCCTTGGTCTACACCATCGACCCTTGTGACACATTACAGGCTGGATGTCAGAGCCAAAAAGGAAGCAAGTTTTGGAAGGGCTGTGCTGACTTCAGTTTTACCGTGACGGCCCTCCTGCCGGTAAGTGAGCTTGCTAGTCACCCATTTGTGTGGATTCACAGAGGCCACGAAGAAGAAAGAGAGGTTACTTACCTGTAACCGTGGTTCTTCGAGTGGTACTCTGTGAATCCACACATCCCGCCCAACCTCCCTGCTGTCCGTCATGGGTTGTCTAGAGCTTTGTAATTTTCAGAGCTATGGCAGCGGCGGATGTTCGGAACTGAGGTACGACAGGCGGGTGGCGCATGCGCACCACGGGGAAACGTTCTATTGGTCAGTTATCTTAGCTCTAGAATATTCCGAGACATCCTGCACAGGCGCAGTTTAACCCATTTGTGTGGATTCACAGAGGACCACTCGAAGAACCATGGTTACAGGTAAGTAACCTCTCTTTTTTTAATAAGTTACCTTCATACACCTCCTTCTCCTCTAATGGCTTCAAGGCAGTGCATGTGCCTTGCATTCTCTTGACTTTATCCTCACCACAGCCCTGTGAGGTAGGTCAGGCTGAGAGAGGTGGACTGGCCCGTGGCCATCTACTCAGTTTCAAGGGCTCCATGGGAACTCGGATCTAGTCCAGAACCCTAACCTAGACACCGCAGTGGCTGTCGTGGTCACTGAATTATAATAATAATAATCTCCGAACTACATAGCTATGAATCATGGAGTCCAGCCTTTGTCCAGGAGGCCCAGTGGGGGAATCGAACTCCCAACCTCTGGCTCTGCAGCTAGATGCCTAAACCACTGAGCTATCCAGCAGCTCGGTATATCAGCTTTTCACATTTCCCAGAGAGATGTGAAAAGCTTATGTACTTTCACATCATCATCGTTGTTGCTGTTTTCGAACTCCAGAGCTGGGGTCATCAAATCCATCCCCTGTCAAGATGGCCCGGTGGGGAATCAAACTCCCAACCTCTGGCTCCGCAGCCAGAGACCTAAACCACTGAGCTATCCAGCAGTTTTTCCTTGCCTTTAGAACGGTCTGTATAATGTCTTTCAATTCTGCGTAATTGCAGGACGCTGAGACATTAGTCCACAAATAACTTAAATTTGCATTAAATATATAAGCAATAAAGTCTGGCATAAATGTTTGAATGGTATGCATGGATTATTAAAGAAATCACAGGGGTTGCCTCTTTCTCGCCCTCCGTAATCATTATAGTTAAGCATCATCCCCATGCTTCTGGCATCCTCTGAATGCCCAGATCCCGGAGGGAGGTGTGAGAGGACAATGTTTCTTTACTGCCCCCTTTCATCTGCCTCCGTGTTTTCCTTTCTTCTCAGGCAGACTGGAATTGGCCTGTGTCAGATGGCAGCCAGATTGGGTGGCATCATCTCCCCACTGGCTCACCTCCTGGAGAAGGACCACGCCAGCTTCCCGGTCTTGATATTTGCAAGCACAGCTGTGGTTGGCGGGACCCTTTCCTTCCTTCTGCCCGAGACCCGTGGCCTTGAACTTCCTGATCACATCGAAGACGTTGTGGGCAAATTGAAGTGAGTTTTGCTGGTGGTTCTAATGACAGCTTGGCATCCCCTTCTCTCTTTCCCTCAATGATTCATGGAAAGTGGAAGCCAACCCCTGATACACACATTATTTATTTATTTTAAATAAATGCTTCGTATAGCCAGCCTGAAACTGCTGCAGTGCTCTTTCTACAGGACGGCCTTTGAAGGAGGCTTAGAACCTTTAGCGGCCGCAGGAATGATCAGCCACAAAAATCCTTATGGTGGCCATGTGGTTTGATCCTATCACGCCCTTGTTTCCCCCACCAGTTGCACTAGTTCTGCATTTTTTAAAATAAGCTCCGTTTATAGTGCTCGTATTTACCTTCAAATCCTTGTGATGAAGGGCCTCCCTAGATATGTCTCCAATTCTGGATCTAGAAGCAGCACATATTTAAGTACTGCTGGATAGGTCGGTGGGACAGGTCCCTGGCTGCAGAGCCAAAGGTTGGGAGTTCAACAGGGGCTAGACCCCATGATCCATAGCATGTCTTCCAGCCTAAGACAGAGAGGAAAAAACTGGCTAACACGAACTTTGGCAAGTTTGTCCTGCTTTTGTTGTGTTGGGAACTGGGAGACAGAACAGCTTGGTTTACACGACTGGTGGGTCAGGCGTGCAGCCCTGAAAGATTTGCGTATCTAGAGGGATAACACTATTGCCTTTAGTGCATGATCTGACCTTAGCGTGTTTGAAGATGCACCTGTGCCTAAGTGAACTTAAGCTTGTCCACAAAGGCCCCATTCTTTGCACCACTTCTGAGATCAACCAGGTTGATGGGATACCAAGGACTATCTTATGTATTTTTGAGAAATTCTCCCCCTCTCAGTGCTCTGCTTGACACTCTGGCTTTGCAGCCTTTAAACTGATTTTTCTGCCATGTTAGTTATATATTTTCTTTTTTTTTTCAAAGCCTGCCCTGCTTATGAAGCTTGATGTCCTCCAGATATGTTAGACTACCGCTCCCATTGTCCCCAAGCAGTATGGCCTGTGCTGGCTGGGAATGATGGGAGTTTGTCACCATATATATCACCTGATTATTCAATTATTATTTATTGGGTGGCTGTTGCCTGATGATAGCAAAGGCAAAGGTGAATAAGCAGTCACGGGTCTGACAGCTAATAAACTTTGGTATAGCGATTGCTCCGTTGCCCTTTGCTGGAGGTATTGAAACGGATGCTGGTTGACCCTCTGTAATGGGTTCTGTAGTTGCCAACTTCTGTACTGACTGGGGTGGTCTGGATGGCCTCCAGACTGATCCTTTAAACCTCCCGTTTGTTGATCTGGGCTATAATAAATAATATACAAAATGTAAATATCAGAGTCTGTGCACAGCAGTTTCAAGGGTATTATTAAAAAGCCACACTCGGGGAGTAAAATGTTGATATTCTCCCTTCTCTGTGTTTGTGCCACCAGATGATAGTAAACAATCACTCGGTCTTCGTTGAAACATTAACTAACGTTTCCTGTTTAAGAACCTATGTAGACGATCCTAATTGTTTTTTCGTTTTCACTTACCTTGTTCGTTTATGTTTAGTGGATGTTTAATTTTGATTTTGAGGGTTGCTGTGTTTACTGTCTTCTATTATTATCTTTTTTTTTAGTTGTAAACCGACCATAGTGGCCCTGGCAGCCAGATGGGCGGTATAAAAGTCAAACAAATAAAATAAAATAAAATAAATAAATAAACAAACTCATAGTGCTTAGACATATTGGTGCTTGTTATACATGTACTTATACATGACTTAGTTATATTAGTATATCATTGTTAAAACTTGACAGACACAGTTTCTCTAATAAACCACTAAATCTCACATCCTAACACTATTGCACATTTAGCCCTGTCTGGCCCTAACGAACTCTATCATCCGTATCTGACATGTTTAGCCCTATCACATCTTTGTTCTTATCTGGGAGACTGCTAGCTGACACATGCTTTATATATCTGTCTGGCTGATACCAGACACATTCTGGTTGGTCAGAATGCTTCATTATGCAAATATGACGTTCTTAGAACTCCAGAGCTGGAGGGGACCCTGTGGGATCATCCAGTCCAGCCCCTGTCAAGGAGGCCCAGCGGGGAATCGAACTCCCAACCTCTGGCTCCCCAGCCAGAGACTGAAACCACTGAGCTACACAGAATAAGGCTTTCTAGTCCTTCCCATACAAACCAACATACACATACAAATACATATACATACATATATATTACAGCTGCCAACACAATTTTATGATTTTGTGATTTTTGCAAAATTATTTTGATTACAACATTACGTACATGGATAGACATTTGATCCTGTTCTTTCAACCTTCTTTCTTTCCAGTGGGCCTAGGAAAACAGTCAGCAGGAACTTGGGAAAAGGATGCTTAAACCAAAAGGAAGACAATCATCTTAGCGAATGGGCAAAGACCACTTGCTTGTAAGCTGGCATCACAAAAATGCCCCAGTGTGCCATGAAAAAGAGACAGGAGATTAATTGGTGGATTCTACCCCCCACAGTGAGCAGGATTTGAAACAGACAATGAATTAAGTATTTCAGCTGCTTTTAAACAAAATCCAATTACTCATTTTCAAGAAAACCAGCTCTACCCACAGTCCCTTACTTTGGTTTAAAGTACCTGAATGCATAATGAACAAATGCATTAAAGCCAACTGTCATGTTTAAAATAATGGATTTGGGTTATGTTTACTGCAGAATAGCTGTGGTGCTAATGTATTCAGACCACATCTCTGCAAGTAAGTCCCAACGAAACAATAAGAGCTTACGTCTGGGAACAAGGAAAGGTGGTTGCTTAGACAGCCGCCCAGTACTGATTAGCCAAGATGGTGATGTCATCTGTTGCACAAATGACATCACATACCCCATACTTCCTTGTTCCTTTGGCCTTAGCTGGAAGCTTCATCTAGCTTGAGGACTGAAGAAGTGGAATTTCTCCCAACAGTAATACGTATTTGTGAGCTGTCCTTGTTGAACCGCAAATAGTTTAAGGTGGAATTGAATGGACAATTAAGAATCACTGGGTTTACCAAAAACCTGCTCCTCACAGAGATGGAAACAGTGACAATTATTTGCCTGATATAAAGTCATCTTTCTGATGCTAAGTCAAGAAGCATCTGGGAAAGCTTGAGTGAGTAATCTTAACCTTTCTGGAACGCTGGTTGTGTCCCTCTCTTTCTCTTTCTCATGAAATCTCAAGCTGATCTGGTCAAAGTCCAACATATTAATGATGACACTGTCCCTCGGCAGCTTTCTAACCTGTGTCAGCTGATCCTAATAAATAGGGCATTATGCTGTAATATTTACTATTGGTCTTTGCCATGCCTTGAGTCCGTGGGCAGTAGATAGCGAATAACGCAACTACCTGCATTTTAAGACTTTTCTTGGCAGTGCTGAGCGCCTCCACTTCAGAAATTTACCTTTATACCACTGGCAAAAGTAGAAAATTTACTTTTAATATTTTTAATATTTTCAGGCCATGGATAAGTGAATCAGTGGATACTAATCCCGCGGATAAGGGAGTCCTACAGTATTTAATACTTCCCCACCCCCATAGTTAAGGGCAACGTCTAATTACGACTCGTTCTTGCAGAGTAATTATTATGGCAAATAAGTAATAATGATGTAATGGGGCTGGGAGAGCTAGTGTGGTATAATGGACAGAGTGTCATACTAAGACTCAGGAGACCTGAGTTCAAATCCACGTCCAGCCATGGAAACTCACTGGGGAAGCTAAGGCAGTGCTCAGTCATTCTTCGAACTTCTCACATACCTTGAAAAGCTTATTAGGATTGCCATCCTTGGAAAGCAACTTGACTGCATGCAGCAAGAACCACCGGCTGGAGCTACACTCTCCTTGATGTGAGAATAAAAGTATTATGAGTATACCCGTGCCTCCGTTTTTCCCTGGGAAGTGCCCAAGGCCGTGCTCTGTGTTTCCAAGTGGTGGTTGAAAAGGAATCACTTTATTGTGGTTTGTGGCCCGACGACACCCACAATTACACACATGCAGACTAGGATCAAGAAGCACCTGCCTTTTATGGGTCAATACAGTGGACCCTTGACTTACGGAATTAATCCGTATTGGAACGGTGGCTGCAGGTCGAAAAGTCTGTAGGTCGAGGCTCCATTGACCTACAATGCATTGAAAACCGATTAATCCGTAACTGGCCGTTTTTGGTCCATTTTGTTTGATTTTCCGGTCTGTAGATCGATTCTCCGGCCGCAAGTCGAACCTAAATTTTGCAGCCAGAGAAGTCTGTAACTCGAAAAGTCTGCAGGTCGAGCCGTCTGTAAGTCGAGGGTCCAGTGTACTGAGTGCACATCTATTATAGAGAAGTGCACCTCCATGGAGTTGTTTTTAAAACAACAACACCCTCCCCTTAATCCTTGAATCATAGGATAATGAAGTTGGAAGGGGCCTATAAGGCCATCAAGTCCAACCCCCTGCTCAGTGCAGGAATAAAAAACAAAGCAGATGTGACAGATGGTTGTCATGTTTTCTCTTGAATTGGTTCCATTGCTGTACTGCTCTAACAATAAGAGGTTTTTTCCTGATATCCAGTCTAAACCTGGCTTCCTGTAGTTTGAGCCCATTGTTATGTGCCCTGCGCTCTGGGATGATGGAAAACAGATCCTGCACTTCTTCTGTATGACAGCCTCTCCCCTCAGTCTTCTTTTCTCAAGGCGAAACATACCCAGTTCTTTCAATCTTTCCTCCTAGGTCTTGGTTTCCAGCCCCCTGATCCTCCTTGTCGCCCTCCTCTGAACTTGTTCCAGTTTGTCAGCATCCTTCTTGAAGTGTGGTGTCCAGAACTGGACACAGTACTCAAGGCGAGGCCTAACCAGTGCCTAATAGAAGGGAACGAGCACCTCGCAGGATTTGGAGACCATACTTCTGTTAATGCAGCCTAAATCGTTCTCCAAAAGTTGAAAAGGAGGTGGTACTTCACCAGATAGGTATAAGAAAGCAATGATACCTCCTATCTTGTGTCAGTAACAAAACACAACTT
This sequence comes from Intellagama lesueurii, assembly GCA_037013535.1. Lineage (NCBI taxonomy): Eukaryota > Metazoa > Chordata > Lepidosauria > Squamata > Agamidae > Intellagama > Intellagama lesueurii. The sequence goes on along the minus strand of JBAJHW010000006.1, from coordinate 121,469,532 downwards.
TTTTGGATGACAACTCCCAGAAACCTTCAGTCTCCATTCTGGTAGGAGCTGTGGGGGAGAAAAGGTAACATCTCTAAGCTCTGAGGGCACCCTCCCAAAATGGAGCTGTTATAGATCTCAGTGGGTTTGATGTTCATCCATACATCATGCCTGTACAGAAACATTCCCAAACCCTAACGTGGCTGGAGGATTATGGGAATTGTAGACCATCCCCTCTGGAGGACACGAGGTTGTGAAACATTGTTGTGCAGATTTCCTTGTTAGGAGAAAGGAATTCCAGAGGGAACCATGTTGTTCATGGGTAAGACATGAAAGCAGGAGCAACAGGTTCACCTGATTTGTCTGCCATCAGGGTACTGAAAATCCAACCCACATCTGTGCTCTAAAGGGCCACTCTGCTTCACTCATGTAATTAACACTGTGGCTTCTTGCTTAACTGAGGAGGTGCATTGCTTTGATTAGCTAATGATGATCTTAATCTGTCATGGGCAGGTCCAAATTCTCAGGGTCTATTGCTTCCTGTAAATGACACAAGTAGCTGGGTTGGGATGTGCCTTCTTGGCCACCTCCAAAGTCCTTTTGTTCTAGAGCATCCTTTCCTTTCCTGCTGGGATATAAGTGGAGAGGGAAGTGAAGCTTCTATGGAAAAAGTTGCCCTGACCTGTGATCGGGCGTAGTTGGAACGAAAGGGATGAATTTTAAAGCTGGAGACATCTCACTTGCTTCGAATGGCCAGCCTTGCATCGTTCGTGAGATCTTCTTTCCAAAGACTGCATGAATCTTCATCTGGTATGGTTTAAAGCCTGGGAACAAGCATAAACCAGGGATGGGCAAATATATCTCTTTATACAGTCTGAGAATTTTTTTAAAAAAGCGTTGAATGAAAATTTGTATGTATTTTTGCCAGCGATTTTGCTTAATACGCCGCCTTCTTCTGCAAGCAATTTGCCCAAGAGAATGTATTTTTGAAATATCATTGTCATCGATATATGCTGTTTTCTACTCATTTTTGAAAAAATGGAAGACTACTGCAAAATTCAAAGATGCATACATTTTAAAGGACATCTGACTTTTGGCTCACATACAGGTTTGAGCATGCAAGATTAGGTCACATTACCATGCAAAACTGAACATTTTTCTCCACCATTTCTTGCTCAAAGCATGTTATCTTGGTGGTGAAAAAATTTCCTGGGGGAATGGTTCTGCTTGGTTCCCTCACTGCCTGCTTTTTAAATTTTTTGTGAAGATTAATTTATTCCAGTGAGTGAAATAAAATCCTAATTTAGCATCCACCATGGTTTGACAATGATGCTGTTGGCTGTTGCTTTTTTTTTAAATCAGCAAACTGTCTTGAGTATATTTCAGTGTAAAAAAAGAGGTCTAAAAATAAATTACTACACTGAATAAAACAGAAAACACTAGAGCTTTTTACCGGGAGCTGGGAATGATGACGACGAGGGGGAAAGATTTGGCCCTCCGGATGTTACAATATAATAATCTTAAAACTGCAGAGCTGGAAGGGACCCTAAGAATTATTGGGTCCAGCCCCTGCCAAGGAGGCCCAGCGGGGAATCGAACTGGGTTCCCTTTGCAATCAAACTTCTAGATCCAGAATTGGAGACATATCTAGGGAGGCCCTTCGTCACAAGGATTTAAAAGGTTAATACGGGCACTCTAAATGGAGCTTTTAACAAAGTCTTACACAGACCTATGCTTTCTGGGAAAGGTGTAGGAAAGAATTTATTTGTCAAGTGAGATGCAATACACATTGACAAGAACAGGAAATACAAGCATGGCCTATTATGATAATAACGAATCCAATAACAAGTATTTCGAAACAGGCTTTAGAATTTCTTACAATCACCCTTTCACATCCAGCATCCATAACCAGAAATCAATTCAATCAGGGGTTCTGCCAACCGGTGTAAATGGTGGAGTTCATGATCTGTTATTTTGACATCAGTAGCAATGTTTCCAGATTCATTTACATATGGGCAACAAGATGAATTAATTAAAATTAAGTAAAATGAGGACTGAGCTAAAATTACATCTTGAACTTTAGTACCCTGTAATGTCATCTGAGCTGCAGAATCCATTTCGGTCCGCAGTGCTAGCAATCTGGGCTGCAGTATTCTCCAAAAATTCAAGAGATGCAGAAAATTTCTTAAAAAAAACATTCTAATTCAAAAACCCCTATTCCAGGAATTACACCTCTAAATATCTTTCTTCACTAAGAATCATCATCAATGCCAATGAGCGTCTCATGGAGTATTCATTTTAGCCATAACAAACTTCCCAGATTACAGGGATGTTGGTAGAGGTTTACTCTTAGTAGCAGTAACTCCAGACACCCTGTAACCTAATGTGCAGGTACTAATAATATTTAATGGGAGGGTCTTCTAGAGGCTGCATTTCCACAAATAAAATATAATCCAAGTATTCTTAAGGAAGCTAAACCAATAACATAAAATTTCAGTCGACTGATGAGATAGTAGACCTTAACAGAGCAATTTTACACTGAGTTCGATCAGAGAAGCTGGCTGTAAAATTATCATAATCTACTTGCATCAATTTTCTTGTTTCTAAACCAAAGTCTTCATCATGTGAACATTGCCATGAAAGGTGGAGGGCAGTTAAAATACAACCTCTGTAGGAAGCTTGTCCCAGAGGGAAGGGACCATAACTGAGAAATTATGGTTCCTCGTGGTGGCTCTTTTGGCCTCCTTGAGTGTCATAATTTTGTCGAAACGACTTTAAGAAAGCAGGTTGTGGTTGACGGAGTGGAAGACACAGTGATCAGTGGTGAGTGGAGCCAGGGGGTTACAGCCAGATCTGGGGTGGGGAGTAAGTGTTCATGCAGAGAAAGTTCAGACATAACCCCAACACAGAGAGGTGGACAGACAGACAGATGTTTTTTTTTCCAGATACCCCTCACCAGGGATGTTGGCAAATCTTTGGGTCGGAGTCCTGAGTTCGGGTCTTTGGTACCAAGTCTCAAATCCGAATCTGAGTCTTGGGTACAAAGTCCCGAGTCCCAGGTCAGAGTCCCTATTAAAAATAATCCTTTTCTCCAGAAAAAAGGGAAGGGTGGGTGGGTTCTGAGTCGCAAATCTGAGTCATTGAAAAAAACCCAACAACCCAAGCTGAGTCACTTTGTTGTTTAGTCATTAAGTCGTGTCCGACTCTTGGTGACCATATGGACCAGAGCACGCCAGGCCCTCCTGTCTTCCACTGCCTCCCGGAGTTGGGTCAAATTCATGTTGGTCGCTTCGGTGACACGGTCCATCCATCTCGTCCTCTGTCGTCCCCTTCTCCTCTTGCCTTCACACTTTCCCAACATCAGGGTCTTTTCCAGGGAGTCTTCTCTTCTCATGAGATGGCCAAAGTATTGGAGCCTCAGCTTCAGGATCTGTCCTCCCAGTGAGCACTCAGGGTTGATTTCCTTCAGAATTGATAGGTTTGTTCTCCTTGCAGTCCAGGGGACTCTCAAGAGTCTCCTCCAGCACCACAATTCAAAAGCATCAATTCTTCGGCGGTCAGCCTTCTTTATGGTCCAGCTCTCACTTCCATACATCACTACTGGAAAAACCATAGCTTTGACAATGCGGACCTTTGTTGGCAAGGTGATGTCTCTGCTTTTTAAGATGCTGTCCAGGTTTGTCATCGCTTTCCTCCCAAGAAGCAGGCGTCTTTTAATTTTGTCACTAGTATGACTTAAATCCAATTTGACAGGGACTCCTACAACTCAAGTCTCCATCCCTGCCCCTCACCGCGTTAGTTTCCTCCACAACTGACTGAGGAAGCGACTAGACAGCTATTTGCCCCACTGTTTGAGCATGTGTTTCTCACGGTACCTTTTGATATTTATGGCATCACCGGCATGACGTTAGTGCTAATAGTGAGTAGATCCAACCTTCTGGCATGAGTATGCAGTATATTTTGTTCAGCTGGCATGGCTTGTGTTGTTTTGTAATGTTTCGACTTGCATTATTTTGTCATGCTTTTGGCTTGTGTGATTGCTTCTATCCGTCCTTTAGGGCTCTTGCTGGGCATGGGCCCGGTGCTCTTCAATATTTTTATTAATGACCTGGATGAGGGAGTGCGAGGAATGCTTGTCAAATTTGCAGATGATACCAAATTGGGCGGAATAGCTCATCCCCTAGAAGACAGAAACAAAATTCAAAATGACCTTGACAGGATGGAGCCCTGGGCCGAAAGCAACAGAATGAAATTCAACAGGGAGAAGTGCAAAGTCCTGCACCTCGGAAAAAGACACCAATTGCACAGTTGCAAGATGGGGGAGACCTGGCTCAGCAAAACTACGAGCGAGAAGGATATTGGAATTGTCGTAGATCAGAAGCGAAATATGAGCCAACGGTGCGATGTGGCTACAAAAAAAGCAAATGCTATTTTAGGCTGCATTAATTGAAGTATAGTTTCCAAATCCCGCGAGGTGCTAGTCCCCCTCTATTCAGAACGGGTTAGGCCTCACCTTGAGTATTGTGTCCAGTTCTGGACACCACACTTCAAGAAGGATGCTAACTAGAGATGGGGACGAATATAAAAACATATCGTTTTTTTCAATGAATATAGCCGATTCGTCAAATATTCATCGATCCGTATTTGTCAAATTTTAAGTCCTAACAAATACAGATAAATGAATATTTCCCCATTTTTATTCGTCCCCATACGAATAATAATAATAAGCCATCCTATGGCTTTTCCATTCTGCCTGCCGGCCCGCCAATCAGCTGATCAGTGGGCCCATAGGCAGCCACCCACCCCCACAGCCTACCCCCATCCCTTCCTCTCCCTACCTTAGCCCCCCTGCCCCCACCCCACCAACACCCCCTTACCATAATTGTTGCCACCCGCTGCTGAGGTCTCCATCAGGCCTCCGCAGCTGTAGAAAGGGAAACTGGCTGCCCATTGCAAAGATGGCAGCTGCGGCTTCATTTAGGGTAGGGAAGCTGCAGCTGCCATCTTTGCAAAGGGCATCCTGGATTTTTTTTTAACAACCCCCCCACGTATCGATGAATATATTGTTTATTTGTTGCTTCATGGGGGAAACTTCGTGCTTCATGAGTTGTCAACTTTTGACGACTCACGAAGCAGGACGACTCACCAAAATGGTGAGTCGTCCCCATCTCTAATGCTAATAAATTGGAACAAGTTCAGAGGAGGGTGCCAAGGATGATCAGGGGGCTGGAAACCAAGCCTTATGAGGAAAAGCTGAAAGAATTGGGCATGTTTAGCCTTGAGAAAAGAAGACTGAGGGGTAATAGGATAGCACTTTTCAAATATTTGAAAGGCTGTCATCCAGAGGAGGGGCAGGATCTGTTCTCGATCATCCCAGAGTGCAGGACACGCAACAATGGGCTCAAGTTAAAGGAAACCAGGTTTCGGTTGAATCTCAGGAAAAACCTCCTAACTGTTAGAGCAGTACAACGAGGGAACCAGTTACCTCGGGAGTTGGTGAGTGCTCCAACACTGGAGGCATTCAAGAAAAACTTAGATAATCACCTGGCAGATATGCTTTGATTGTATTCCTGCGTTGAGCATGGGGTTGGACTTGATGGCCTTGTAAGCCCCTTCCAACTTCACTTTTCTATGATTCTAGGATTCTACGTCCAGTTGGCATCACTGATGGTGCAGAGTGGTGTGTGGTGTTGGAGTGAACCCTACTCTTTTTGCCTAGCTTTTGTTCACACTCTTTAGGACTATGACTGCAATGCAATTGATAAACTGTATTTTAAAAAAGACCGTATTTTTCTGTGTATAAAACGACACCTTTTCCTTAAATAATTAGACAAAAAATTGAGGGTCGTTTTATACACGGAAGGCAGCCGCTTTCCCTGCCTTTTGCGAAGCCACGGGGCTTAGCAAAAAGGAAGGGAAGGCTCCCTTCGGGTAAAGCAGTGATGAAAGGGTTGCACGATCGCAGCCGTTTGATCTTGAAGCCCTTTCATCGCTGCTTTCCTAAGCCCTGCGGACTTAGGAAAGGCAAGGAAAAGCGGCGGTCAAAGGGAGCCCTTTGATCCCTGCTTTTCCCTTCCTTTTGCTAAGCTCCGTGGCTTAGCAAAAGGAAGGGAAAAGCAGGGATCAAATTTTCTAATTTGGGGTTAGAAAAGGGGGGGGGTCGTCTTATACATTGGGTCGTCTTATAAACGGAAAAATACGGTATGTTTTTCCTAGTTTAGCACTATACCTATACTACCATAGTGCTACACTGATACAGCAGTAATTCAAATGCTTATCATCTCAGTTCAGCGCTATTTCACTTGCTAAACATTTAAAAAAAGCTGTGTGATGTATGGACGTTTCCCAGGATCGGTAAACCTTTCTATGCAACCCATGGCAGCGAGTTAAATGTGATTTGAATTTAAATAGAAATGCATTGCATCTCAGTGTATTGGTACATTGCTTGGTGCTGTCCAGGACTAACTGTTGATGGACCACGTCTTGAAACTGGACTTAAGACTGAGAAGTACTTTAGACAAAAGAAATCTGCAAGTGGAAGACTTCCTCAATACATTAGGGCATATGGCCATCCTAATTTGCATACAGCTGTTGTTTAGAATGAGAGCCAGTGTGTTGTAGTGGATAGAACCTTTAAATCGAACTCAGAAGTTCAAATCCCATCTTGGCTATGGAAATTCACTGGGATATGCATGGCCATGGTCAACCAGTCTTTGATCATCCCACATACCTTGAAAACCTTATTAGTTCACATTGTGGCTGAAATCTCGGCAGCTGCTGTGGTAGGATGGAATCTGTGTTTATCAGATGAAAAAAAAAACTGATTAATTATTCACCTTATCCTTAGACTTTATCACGTTTAAACATTAATTTCAGGTCCTGGATCTGACTAAGGCACAGTCCAGCTGCAGCACAACCCAAGATGGTGGGATTTGCAGAGGTCTTGAAGGCAGTTGGAGAATTTGGTCGGTTCCAGAAATGGCTGGTGCTCCTCATTTGCATCCCAAATTTCCTCACTCCTTTCCACATGTTCGGCCAACAGTTTGTCATGATGAACGTGCCTCATTATTGTAACACGAGCTGGATCTATCGCCTTTCCCGAAATCTGACCAAAGAACAGCAGCTGAACCTGACAGTTCCGAGGAAACCAGATGGATCTCTGGAGGAATGCTTTATGTTTGCTCCTGTGGACGAGGATATCACATCCATCATGGAGTATGGACTCAATACCACAGTAAGGTGCGAGCAAGGCTGGGTGTATCCGGAAGACTTAAAGCCAACGTTATTAACTGAGGTGTGTACTTTACATTTCTTGCAAAAGAAATATCTACTTGAGCTCTGTCTCTGAACTACAGAGGAGTGTGTGTGTGTGTGTGTGTGTGTGTGTGAGAGAGAGAGAGAGAGAGAGAGAATTACGCGGACGTTGTATTGATCTAGAAGATGCAATGGGGCTTTTTCAATCTCTCCACCCAGTTTTGTATCCCACCCAGTTCCTGTTCCTGGAACTTCTCATTATCTGGGTGTAGGTGTGCTGAACAATTCCATTTTAGAAAGCAGTGATGGCGTCAGTGGTGTTTTTGGGATGATCTTCCACCCCATATTTTCCTGGTGTTTCATGGAGAACGTTTCTCAACCTGATACACTTGTTTTCCTTCTTGCAGGGCCTTTTCCACATGGCACCCCATCTCTCCCATACATTCCCCACGGGCACAGTGCATAGAAGCGGGATGTATCCCAGGTGTTTTTTTTTTTTTCCTAATAAGAGGGCCAGTCTTTCTCTCTCTCTCAGAGCAACGGGTTGGCATTTTTCGAGGGCCAGATTTAAACTCGGAACTTGGAGAACAGATTTAAGTACACATTTTATATAGCACGATAGTGGTGCATCTATCGCTGTACCAGAGTTTGAAAAAGTTCCTTCTTCAAAGTGCAGTTTCTCAAAGCTCCCCCAGTGAACGTGGAAGTTAGAACGGTGTATCCAAAGAAGTAACTTAGTAACTTCTCCAGACTCTGATCATCACCGTTCCTAGTCTTCAATAACACAACTGATGATGTGACGACGTGTCCTTCGTAGATGTGTGGCCGAAGATAAGGATGGTCCTATGCAGCACCCATTACCATACGCACAAGATGTCAGCCAAAGGACAACCTCACCGCAGGTTGCCAGAATTCCAGGGGATATTCTAAGTCAGATTCTACAGATCTGATAAACAGGAATTTTTGCACTTAAAACTGTGCTTTTGCTATATTCTGTTTGTGTCTCTGCCTTCTTAACCTGTTTAATTGTTGGTTTATAGTCCAATATATTTTATCGAGCAGAAATGAATTTAACCCTGGTTTCAGGGTAATCTCTTTCTATTTTATATGAATGTGGAAGCCTATCTCTTGGCAACTGCATGAGTAAAGCCTGTCAGGGGGGTTCTCAGAAAAGGAAATCTGAAGATGCTCAGTTAACTGCCCTGCCTAGTGCTGGCAAAATAGGAATGGCATATTCTGGGTAGGTCTGTATGCTAATACATAAGCATTCATCACAGTACCAAAGGTGAGATTTCAAAATGTGTTCCCAGAGAATGCAGGATGCTCTTAAATAAGCTGGGTCCTTTTTTACATTTTGCCATGTAGGGGGCCATAAAATAACCAGATTTCAGGTTCCCCCCCCCCTACTAATTAGGATCCTAATGCAATATACTGAATCCAGGATCATCAGACTAGTTAGAGGGAAATTTACCTGGTCTCGATGTGGTTACGCTCCCCCTGAAGAACTGGGTCTCCACATGGGGTTACTCTCGGACCTGGCACCCTCTGTGGGGACTCTGATATCTGCTGTGGTGAACAGGGCAGCCTTTCAACTCTGATCGATTGCCCAGTTCTGCCCCTACCTGGGTAAGAAATGCTTAGCAACAGTGGTTCATACATTGGCTATCTCAGAAATAGACTATAGCGTTATTTCTATTTATGGTTTAATTGCTCTAGGCCGTGTTGCTGTATTGTTTTGAATGTATTTTTTGTTGTTGTTATGGTGGGGTTTGAGAGTTGTAAGTTTCAATCTTGTAAACTGTCCAGTGTTCTGCTTGCACTAATGGGATGGTATATAAATCTGAATGAATGAATGAATGATGTCGAAGCTCCCAGGAGCTTAAATAAAACAGCAATCGTTTTCTTCTCTTTTAGTTTAACTTGGTCTGTGACCGAGAAGACTTGAATCAGATATCTCAGTCCATTTACATGGCGGGCCTTCTCATCGGAGCGCTTATCTTTGGTCCCTTGAGCGACAGGTAAAGATAACTAAATGCATCCTTCCTTCCTTCCTTCCTTCCTTCCTTCCTTCCTTCCTTCCTTCCTTCCTTCCTTCCTTCCTTCCTTCCTTCCTTCCTTCCTTCCTTCCTTCCTTCCTTCCTTCCTTCCTTCCTTCCTTCTGTCCATCATCTCCTCCTTCCTTCCTTCTATCCATCATCTCCTCCTTCCTTCCTTCCTTCCTTCCTTCCTTCCTTCCTTCCTTCCTTCCTTCCTTCCTTCCTTCCTTCCTTCCTTCCTTCCTTCCTTCCTTCCTTCCAGTCCTTAAGGCTATATAGATCAATAAATCTGAAAACACATTGGGCTGTGCTGGTGAAAGAACAAGCAGAAAGACTGGATATGTTTTCCGGTGATGATGGGACAGACGTTCTGATGGCTTGTCTCACTCTTGGCACCAAAGGAATCAACTATGCAAAAGAGTTAGCATTCTCTAAAATGTTTCCTCTTTCCTGTTCTTCCAGTTGCACCTCGAAACACCCAGTTATGAGCATGTGGGCAGCCATTATCTGGGTGTGTCTGAAAAGTGAAAACATGCACACATTGCTAGGAACAACGACGGCACAAGACGAAGACAGTGATGCTCATAATTACCTGATGTGAACTGGGCTTTGGTTGAATTTTGGAAGCACAAGATTAATTTGGGCAGTTTGGAGCATTATTTCCAGAGGTTGTGCCAGCAAAAACTCATTTTCGTGTTTGAATCATGATTTATTTGCACAGCCTAGAAAAGCTGGGTGTATTCATGAGGTTGGGGGTCTCAGAAGCTCGTCTTACGTTTCAAGGGACAGAATACAGTAGCTGTCATTTGTGCTGCTGTGGGAGAAAGAGGTATAGTGGCCTGCCTGCTAGTGGAGTCAGGCAGGGCAGTTAAATTCCTGCTGCAAGCTGAGGTGCTGAATGCACCCCTTTGCATCCTTCTGCCTCTGCAAGTGGTTGCTATTTTTTTCCAGCAGCAAAAAATGCAAGTGTCACAACATCTGTCACGATATCAGGTGGCTTGACGTCTCTTAAGTGAGATCTCGTTGTGGGTGAGCCAAGAACGAGACGAGGTTCTTGTGTGCCGTGAGGCACCGAAACGAGTAAACCATACATTTCATTGCTGCTCAGTGTCTCATTTTCCAATTCTAAGTTTGTCCTGTGCTATTTCGGTGTCCGTTTCTGAGTCACCACGGAAATTGGCATGTGGTTTGTCCTGTTCCCTCCTGCTCTACGCATTATCACATGCAATTTTACCAAAGGCATGCTCTTTGAAAGTCATTTTCTTCCTACAGAAAGCATGTCCTGCAACTTTCCCTTACTATACATATTTTGATGCCCTTCAGTGGGTTGGAGAGCCACGCCGCAGTGTGCAGAAAAGTGTCACAGTTTGAGGTGCAATTGTATTTCAGTTTGTATACGGCGTTGGGAAATGCAAATATTGAAATATAAACTGAACACATTTTCCCCACCTTCCCCAAAAATGCTACTGAGCATAAGTATACATACCAGCTCCTGATTCAGACAATCTCACTTACTTCACTGAAGGTACTAAAACAGATATTGGATATCCCTACGTTGCTTGTGCTTTAGCGCTAGATTTCTGGCGTTGGCAATAGGCTGAACTAGGCAAACTTTGGGATCCCTCCTGACTCTACTGTTCTATGTTTACCGGTCTGTCCTAATAAAGCAAAAAGCAAAAAAGTGTGGTGCTTATATACCACCCTATAGTGCTTAAAGCACTTACAATTTAATTATGTAGGCTACACATCACTCCCCCCCCCCCGCAAGCTAGCATTCAATTTACTATCCTCAAAAGGATGGAAGGTTGAGTGAACCTTGAGCCAGCTACCTGGGATTGAACCCAGGTTGTGAGCAGAGTTTTGGCTGCAGTACTGCAGTTTAACCACTGCACCATGAGGTACCTATCATAATAAAAAATATTTCCCTCATAACCAATGATGGCTTTCAGATTCACAAATGTTTGACACAAAAGCCCTACCATTTGCATAAGTACTATTTCCACACCCTTTGTGTGTGTGGAAGCAATTGTTAGGAAAAGGGTTAAGGTTATACCAGAGGATTTTCCATTCAAACTTACTACTTTTCACGGTCGCCTCATCCTTGGGTAAGTAAGCGGCCACTCACCTGCCATGAAGCACAACATATGTTCCCCCCTACCTTTCTGAGAATGACCACTTTGTAAGGATTCATTTCCTTTTTACGGACTGACCCATGGTGGGTTGTGTTTCTCTCCCGCAGGATTGGGAGTCGGTGGTGTATTTTGCTCACCATCCTCCTCATGGGCGCCTTTGGTGTCGGGGCAGGCTTTGTGCCCAGTTTCTACGCCTACATCGCCATGAGATTCGTCGTGGGCGCTGCTTTTGCTGGGATCAGTATCAGCATGGCAGCTTTAAGTAAGACACCCAGGTTTGGACCTTCCCGTCTCAAGAAACTTTATTCGGTCTGGTGTTCTGCTTTTTGGTTTTTGCTTTAACCGCTCCTTCCTAATTTAGATTTCTTTTTCTGTTGTAAGAGGGTGGAAAGGTGGAGAAGCGTGACTTTCTCGGGCAGAAGTGGCTACACCCTGAAGAAAGGTGGAGCGTGTCACTCAAGGGAGGTCCTTTAGATGTCAAACAAGGCCAGGGTGGAAGAGAGCGATACCCTTTGGGGTCCCGCATCTCAGGGGCTGTAACCCTGTTGCTTAGAGTAGGCCCATCTGAACCCGTTGAACATATGGAGGAGTCGACTTGCCAAATCCCCACTCATTCAATGGGCCTCCTCTAGTGCAACTTACTGTGCTAAGCAATAGGATTCCAGCTGGAGTGGACCTTAGTAGCAAAGTTACCAAGAGTGAGGTTCTAAATTGCCAAGATAAGGGTTCACCTCTTTGATGGCCATGAAACTACTCAGGTGATTTTGGGTCAATCACGTGCTTTCAATCTGACCTCCCTTGCAAGGTTATTGTGAGGACAAAATGAGGGAGGAGGAGGAGAGCCATATAAGCCACACTGAACTTCATGAAGGAAAGGCTGTATATTAATTAACTACAGTAAGACTCCCATATCTGTGGGGGATTGGTCCCAGCCCCCCCCCCCCCTGGATGCTGAAAAATGCGGATTATAGTGAATACTATACATTCATGGTCTCTGGCTCCCTCTAGTGGCCAGGTCTGGTAACTTCTTTAGAAATATATATATTTCTAGAGTTATTCTGTTAATATTTTTAATATTTTCAGACTGTGGGTAAATGAATCAGTGGATACTGATCCCGTGGATATGGGGGGCCTACTATAATTATAGAAGTTGGTGGGGGGGGTGTAGAGCCCTTAAGAGGCAAGGAATAAGACCTCAATAATTGGGTCCCTCATCTAAGGCATTCGTAAGGCATGATGTACATATGGCTCTTTAGAAGAGTTGCAATTTAGAGACTAGAGACGAAAGAATCTGATTGAATACTCTTCTATCCCTCTTTTTTTTTTTTTTTCAGTCCCAAGTCCTTTCCATTATGAACATGAGGGAGTCTGTACATTTTAGCTGTTATTGAAACCAAATTGAAGCAAAACCCTCACATATATGTGCCTGGTTCTTTTAGAATATATAACTATGCAACCCAGCATGTATGTGTAGTTGTGTATATGAGAATGAATTAGACATGTCATTTGCGTAATAGAAAATGTGTAACTGATCAGATTCTGTCTAGTGTCAACCAATAGGTACTTAGAGAGTTAACTGTCCAATATAAGAGGGAGTGAAAGTTATCATGTTCAAGTACCGTTAATGTATTCTTCAACATGTTATGCAGTAAGCACAGTAAGCATTTACTATGACTACATGTTTATTTTTTCAACTGGTGGCGCACACATATATTTGTATATATCAAGGGGAGAATACTGTTCATGATCTGTGTGGTTTTTAAATACTCAACGCTTGATCCACTGTGTACCAATTGTCTGAAATTTCAACCGATTCAAATTTGTTAGGTAGGTACCTCTGTTTCTGAAATGGAGAAAGAACCATGTTGTACCACCCGCTTGCCATTGATTAGACAATGAACTTTTGAATTTTAAAAAAAGTGCGGGGGGTAAGGGTTGGCAGTCTTAATTCAGCACTGACCTGAATTACACAGGCTTCCAAACAGATTTTAAAGAGTAAAACATTAAAAACCCTGGTTTTGAAAGGATGAAATGGTCAGTTTCTCCCATATTTTATATTTTACTCTCAAATTCTTTCCATCCTGAATATAAAGAAACTTGATAATTTTGGAAAATTCAAATCTATCTATCTATCTATCTATCTATCTATCTATCTATCTATCTATCTATCTATCTATCTATCTATCTATCTATCTATCTATCTATCTATCTATCTATCTATCTATCTATCTATCTATCTATCTATCATCTTCCTCCCTCCCTCCCTCATCTATCTATCTATCTATCTATCTATCTATCTATCTATCTATCTATCTATCTATCTATCTATCTATCTATCTATCTATCTATCTATCTATCTATCTATCTATCTATCTATCTATCTAAGATTGATGGGATTCCCAGTGTGGTGTAATGGATAGAGTGTCACACTCTATCATTACACCCTGGGTAATTCAGGTGTTCTTGGACTGCAACTCCCAGAAAATCTGGCTAGCATAGCTAGTGGTATAGGCTTCTGGAAGCTGCGGTCCAAGAACAGCTGGCTTACCCAAGGTTGGGCACCACTGTCGAACAGGGTTCGAATCCCCGCTCAGCCTTAGAGACTCACTGTGCATGTGGAACTGGTAAAACCACTCTGTAAATAGAGTTTGCTGGCAAGGGACAGCTTTGTGGAGGTTTTATAAAGAGCAGATTAATTTAAATCTAGGCAAGGAATGAACTGATTATCAGGGTTTTTTTTTTAAACGAACAGCTCATTAATTGACATCAACACCAGACCTTGGGTGACTCAGAGACCCCCTGTGTTCCGTTTCAGCTTCGGAGTGGGTCGGGGCTCCCTATCGCCCCCTTGCGCAGATCATTGCACACTGCAGCAACGCCCTGGGGCAGATGGCTCTGGGTGGCTTGGCGTACTCCATTCGCGACTGGAGGCTCTATCAGATCGCTGGCTCGGCTCCTGCATTTGCTCTCTTTTTCTACATATGGTGAGTGAGTGTGCACAAGGCCCCCAGGGGCGTGGAACAGCTGATGAACTGGACCAGACTTTGGAAGAGTTACTTTTTTATATACGACAGTTTTTATTGCACGGCCATAGACCCATAAAGAAAAACACAGAAGAAACATATTTTAAAATGGCATACTGTATAAAACTGTTATTACATAAGACAACCTAAGATAACACAGTATACTCCTTAAAACCATAAACTATAATATCCAAGGTAACACATAATGTAATGCCTCCTGCGTAAAGGTATAAACTGAAGAAGTGGACTTGTCCACGAAAGCTCACATAAAAATATAGCAGTTCGTCTTTCAGATGCCACAACATTGTTGTCTTCTTTATTTTTTATTTTTATTTTGTTTTTGCCTGATATGCTAGCACAGACTAACATGGCTACCTCTTCTAAAATGCCCAGAGAGTGTTTGCACTGTGGAGTGCTATGCAAGTTGAAATAATAAATAAATATCATAATTGTGGTGCGTATACAAGCTAAGAACTGAGTAACATAGAAACACTGCAAAATCAAAACAGGTTTGGGAAGAAATCGTTTTCTTTCATATATTTGCAGCTGGGAAAAGAAAGATGGTCACTTTCTCTGTCATTGGTCCAATCAATGTGCCAAAAGCTATGTCAGATACCAACCAAGGGTTGTATCTGAGTATTTCAAGAGGATTGCGGGGGGGGGGGGGTGTCATCAGTTTGGTTTGGTCACCTCTACACAAAATAATGAGGGTGAAAGAGGAGAGCGCAAAAAATTGTCTGAAGCTCAACATCAAAAAAACCAAGATCATGGCCACTGGTCCCATCACCTCCTGGCAAATAGAAGGGGAAGATATGGAGGCAGTGACAGATTTTACTTTCTTGGGCTCCACGATCACTGCAGATGGTGACAGCAGCCACAAAATTAAAAGACTTCTGCTTCTTGGGAGGAAAGCGATGACAAACCTCGACAGCATCTTAAAAAACAGAGACATCACCTTGCCGACAAAGGTCCGCATAGTCAAAGCTATGGTTTTTCCAGTAGCGATGTATGGAAGTGAGAGTTGGACCATAAAGAAGGCTGACCGCCGAAGAATTGATGCTTTTGAATTGTGGTGCTGGAGGAGACTCTTGAGAGTCCCCTGGACTGCAAGGAGAACAAACCTATCCATTCTGAAGGAAATCAACCCTGAGTGCTCACTTGAAGGACAGATCCTGAAGCTGAGGCTCCAATCCTTTAGCCATCTCCTGAGAAGAGAAGACTCCCTGGAAAAGACCCTGATGTTGGGAAAGTGTGAAGGCAAGAGGAGAAGGGGACGACAGAGGACGAGATGGTTGGACAGTGTCACCGAAGCGACCAACATGACTTTGACCCAACTCCGGGAGGCAGTGGAAGACAGGAGGGCCTGGCGTGCTCTGGTCCATGGGGTCACGAAGAGTCGGACACGACTTAACGACTAAACAACAACAACACAAATTAAGGGCAGAACCTTTCACTAGAAGGAATTCCAAAGAAACAGCCCAACAAGTCTGCAGAGAATCAACAGTTGAGCCTTGCTCCAGAAATGACCAAATACCCGGGGAATAGATAAATTTGTGAGGTTCTTACTTTGCCTACAAGAAAGACGAAAGGGCAAATCGAGATGCAAGGGAAAGCAAGCTTTCCTTGCATTGACCATGGAGATTTGAGCATCAATATCCTTAATTTGGGAAGCAAGCAGTTGTCTCACCTGTCCCAGAGATAGTAACAATTCTGTAGACAGCCCTAGAGATTGTATTTTATGAGCGAGACCCTACTGTTTTTACTACAATTCCCAAAATTCCCCTATCAGCCGCCGCCACCTATGCTAGAGACTTCTGGAGACTGTAATTCAAAGACTATTTTTTCCAACTTTCTACGTATACAATGAAAGAAATTGCACCACGGGCTTATCACATCTCTGCATGGTGGAAACTTGATGTTGGAATACGTTCTCCTAAAACTGTGCCTTTGTTCTGGTGGTTTAGCATTTATTGAAGGTCCCTTCTGTTGATGTTACTGGTTTTGGTGAGAACGGCATGTTGCTAAGGGCTCATCCACATGAGGTGTATGGCTCGAACTGAAGTGAGCTGGAAGCTCCCATCCATTTGGAATCACTCACTCCAGACCTCCAGACCAGTTTTCCTTCTTCCTTGAGCGTAATCCGGATTCTTCCCATTTGAATTTCCACTCTGTAAGGCAGTGGGTCCCCAACCTTGGGTCACCCAGGTGTTCTTGGACTGCAACTCCCAGAAGCCTTCACCACTAGCTGTGCTGGCCGGAGTTTCTGGGAGTTGCAGTCCAAGAACACATGGGTGACCCAAGGTTGGGAACCACTGCTGTAAGATATCCACTCTCTTTCTCCTCCCACTTCCCTCCTACTTCTCTCTGATGACCTCCCCATTCTCCACCCTACCTCCAGCCTTTGTCTCTTCTTTTTCCCCACTGGGGGAGATAGAGACAAAGCAGCCCCATGGATGACCTCCCAGCTGATGTCTGAGGAATTTGAACTGTGCATGTCCCATAGGCACTGGGCTTTTTTTGGGAGAAACATGTAGACAAGCTTGGCACATTTGGAATGAACCAGGCTTAGCAGGGGAAACCCTCAGTTCTCAAGAAAAATCATTCTGAAGCAGGAGAGAAGTGGCAGGGATCAGTCTGAGTCTCCAGTAACAGCATGTTAGACCCTTCAAACTAATCTGAATAAATGAGGAAGGGGACCCACCCCTTCAACAGGAGCAAATAGGATGTGTGGACGAACCCTTCTCCATCTCTACTCCTTCCCTGGCGAATTAATCTTCTGTATTTAATAAATGTTGATACTTCGTAGGGTCCTTCCCAGCTCTGCTCGATGGCTTGTAACAAAAGGGAAGATCAAGGAAGCCAAGAAGGTGCTTTTAAAGGCGGCTGCCATCAACAAACGAACTGTCCCAGAAGAACTACTTGATCAGGTGATTCAGGGATGATATTTCTATTGCTAGGATTCCGAGATGAACCTGAAACCCAAAGAGGCTGAAGAAAGGGTGGAAAGAAAGCAAAGTAGCAAAACGATCTTTGCACAATGGCATTCCTGCTCTACCAGTATCTAACTGGACCCTGGCAAAGTTACTTTTGGACAGTTCCCAGAATTCCCCATGCTAGTTGGGAGATTCCTGAAGTTGCAGTCTAGAAAAGTAATTTTTCCATGCCTTGGAAAAATCTTGGCACAGTAGTTAAACTGCAGTTCTGCAGTCAAGACTCTGCTCATGACTCATGTTTGACAGGCTCAGGTAGCTGGCTCGACATTAACTCAGTCTTCCATCCTTCTGAGGTGGAAAAATTGAGCACCCAGCTTTTTGGGGGAGGGCAAAATGTCTAGCCTGGATAATTAAACTGTAAACTGCCCAGAGAGTGCTTTTAGCCCTATGGAGTGGTACATAAACAGCATACATTGCTTTATACCTCCCATGTTTTATCTTGACAGCAACCCTGTGAAGTTGATTCTGATTCTACTGACAGCACATTTGTCTCGGGTTGGCCTACAATTGTCCAGTGAGTTCCATTGCAAAGTGGAACTAGGGTCTCTCCAGTTTTAGCCTGACATACCATATTTTTCCATGTATAAGACACACCCATGTATAAGATGCCCCCCCCCCCCCACTTTTCTAACCCAAAATTAGCTTTGAGTATTCAGCATCCGGGCTCAGAATGCTCAGACATTACGAGTCCCTGTTGCATCTGAGCCTACAGGCTCCACCTCCAACGAGGTGTGTTCCAATTGGTTTGTTCAGCATCAGCTGACGTCAGTTCCATAAGGGTCGTGACTGGAGGAAGCTCAGTCTCCTGACTGTAGGAAGCTGAGCCTCCTGATGGGAGGCAGCTAAGCCTGGTGATTGAAGGAAGTCTGTTTGCAGAGGGAAGGTATGGGTAGTTTTGTTCACTCCTCAGCTTACTTCTGTGTATAAGACGCTCCTCAATTTTTAGTGTAATGATTTTAGGAAAAAGTAGCATCTTATACATGGAAAAATACGGTACTTACCTGCATGACTCACTGGCTCTTGCTTATAAAGGATTCCCAACAGAAAGCTGTCATATATGTTCAGAGACAGTGAACATTCCCTTTTCAGGGAATGAGTTTAGAATAGGAATGAGTTTAGAATAGCTCACAAAAACACCTAAGAAATGCTGTATCTTAAAAATCAAAATGAAAGACTACCTCAGAAATTAAACATACTACAATTTCTGAAAACTTTTTTAAAAAGCAGCCAAGGACTCACCTTGAAGTAGGAGCAACCTAAAACATACGGGACATGCACAATAAAAGCTACAAAAATCAGCAGGTACACTTCCAAAGAAGTTACCCCATACCCAATCATAATGTAACTTGTGTATATCTTTATTACTAGATAAAAGAATTAATTAGAAGCGACTTCTTAATATTTGCAACCTGTTCCTTCCAAGCTCTCTGTGGAACATATACTGATGATGTTTGGTCTTCTGTGTTTTGCAAATCTTGAAGCTGGCTCCGGAAGAGAAGGTGAAATCGGGGAACGTCCTGGATCTTTTCAGGAAGGCACACTTACGGCGTATGACTTTAATCATGGCCTGGGTCTGGTGAGTCCCCTATGTGAGCCATTCTTAACCTTTTAATTTGACCATGGCCAACATTCCCTCTAAGCGGTGTGGGCGTGTTGGCCACCCAGTGCTGCTCAACACAGCTGAGCCAGTGTTGCCACCCATTTGCTTCCAGTCGCAGCTGGAAGCCCACATGTGGGTGGGCGGGAGGCTCCCACCCAGTGCTCCAGAAAATTAGAGGGAACGTTGGCCACGGCTGTAAACACAATGTGAAAGAAATATAGGCTGAATCAGGAGTGTGTACGCCACGTAATGAACCTTATAAGGTGGTGTGTAAAGAATTGTTTCCAGTCTGTGACCCCCTTCAAATGTGCCACGGCTCCCCAGAGAGCCATATGGCCCCCGTTGAGAATGGCTGTGTAACTTAACAATAATTCGGTAGCAAGCATTTAAGCAAACAAGTCTACATGGCTTTTTGAGTGAATATGCAGAAGAATAATCACTTGACACTGTCTCCATCTTGCTTCCTTTGCTCTAACAAAGGCATAGGTAATAATTCATCTCATTATAATTGACATCTGTCTACGAATTATGGACAGTAAGGAATGGTAGAATGGTAAGAAAGCTACTCTTGTGCTATGAATTTCTTGATTGCTTTACTCCGCTCTGAAACCAGGCTGGTCTTATTTTTGCTGTCCTTCCACAAGCAAAGCAAAGATTTTTCTCTTCAGGCAGGCTTTCCCTTAATGACGGGCTGTCTGAGTGGCGTGTTGTGCTCTTTTGCTTTTAATTTGATTTTATTTACCAGTTTTAATATTATACATGTTTAGTTCTTTTTAAATATTTGTATACTTATTTTATTTATTTTATTAGCTTTATATACTGCCCCTTTAGTGTGATGGGACTATCCTGGGTGGTTCACAGTAAGCAACATAACAGATAGAGAACAAAAACGTGAAATTATTAAAGAAACGTAAAACCATCAGAAAAGCAATAATACAAAGGCACTTTTCTGTATGAGAGTGAAAGCAGATACTTACTGTTCTTAGCTTTTACATATTGTCTTTTAAGGAGAAAGGCAGGGTAAAAATATTATAAACAAACAAACTTCACCAAAATAAATGAGCGTTCGTTTATTTTGTGAACTAAATAAACACTACGAATTGAGAAAAAGCTGCATAAATTCTCTTGCTTTATACAATTTGTTCTGCACTTGTTTCTTATTATTTTGTATCCTTCACTTGGTATTCCTCAACTTGGGCAGAAGCAGTGACCTAAAAACAAAGCAAAAAACCCAAAACATGC
Organism: Intellagama lesueurii; assembly: GCA_037013535.1. Taxonomy (NCBI): domain Eukaryota; kingdom Metazoa; phylum Chordata; class Lepidosauria; order Squamata; family Agamidae; genus Intellagama; species Intellagama lesueurii. Next base: position 121,449,273 of record JBAJHW010000006.1, on the reverse strand, counting down.
TGTTTATATACTGTCCCACAGCACTTAAAGCACTCTCTGGATGGCTTGCAATTCAATTATGCAGGCTTCACATGTGAGTACTCAATTCACTGACCTCAGAAGGATGGAAGGCTGAGTCAACCTGAGCCTGTTGGGGGTCAAACTCAGGTTGTGAGCAGAGTCTTGACTGCAGGACTGCAGTTAAGTGGGAAAAATGTTAATCCTCCAGCCTCTTCTTGCCTTTAATGTCTGAGGTTTTACACCTGCCCTGTAAGGTTTTGTCACAGCCATGAGGGCTAGGAACTTGGTCTTTTCCATTTGAAACGAAAACTAAGATTGCCAGGAAGCTGGCCCTTTACTAGCTCAGGTGCATTAATGATCAAAACGAATAAATTTAAACAGCTCAGAAATCATGTCATCTTATTTGCTCTCAGGTTTGCAGATAGCCTTGTGTACTACGGGGTGAGCCTCCATGTTGGGGATTTTGGCTTGGACATCTACATGACCCAGGTCATCTTTGGAGCCGTTGAACTACCGTCTCGTATCTCCTGTATCTTTTTGCTCCAGTGGATGGGAAGGAAGAAATGTCAGGCTGCTTGGCTGCTCTTGGGGGGAGTCATGTGTTTGTTGATACCTGCCGTTCCAAAAGGTACAAAAAGGGATTTGTGAAAGGAGGTATATGTGTCTGGGGGTCCTCTCGGGTGTCCATGTACACGAACACATTTATATATGTTTCGAGTGGACTCCAGCACTAATGGGGAAGAGCTCCGATATGTTTGGGGCATGTGCATTTTTTCTTTCCCTTCTTCCGGGGCCAGGAGGAAGTGTCTGGAAGGATTCCTTTCCATCTTAGATCAGCCACAGCTTGTTACAATGCATCTAAGGCTAAGCAAACTGAGTTTATTCTTAATGATGGCTTGTTGAAAGAAGCCAACTTGAAACCATGGTTTATGAAGCAGGATAGTGTCAAGAAACTGTAGTTCAAATAAACCATAGTTTAGGATTCAGACGGAATGCTAGTTTAATGGAAGTGGAAGCTGGAAGAGGAGAGGGAAGAAGGGAAACGCAGAAGAGCAGCGAGGGAATCGCTTCATTCGTGTATCTGGCCCAGGATCATCGACTCTTCCAGATGGAATCACTCCGGAGTCTCAGCCCTGCTACTTGAAACTGTAACTTCGCACACGCAAAGCACGGACCATCCTGACCTTAAATATATTTCTGTATGACAGTAGTTCTGGATTCCCAAAGGACCACGGAGAACATTTCAGAAAATGTTTAGACCTTCTGAAAGGCAAATGGTTTTTCTGCAACTCTTTACCTTAATCTCCTGTGGCCTCTCCAACACTCTTCATTTTTAATTTCCCCCCTCCAGACTACCCTGTCATTGTGACAACACTGGCTGTTATTGGCAAGTCTGCATTGGGAGCTTCCTTTACAACGAGCTACGTCTTCTCTGCAGAGGTATTCCCCACAGTTGTCAGGTGAGAACCGCTTTGTCATTGAAGTGTACCTGGGCTTAGAAACGGGCAGGGCACATCTACACTGGCAGAATAGCTCGCTATTTGGTTCACTTTTGATACTGTTTGGTATACGGCATCCACCCATGTTTTGACTTAGAGCAATCCATCCTGCCCCCTTTTTACAGCTGCCCTGTTCCTTTTTGGCACAACGAGAGGGCTACAGCTTTTGGGGCGTGATTTGGGGCACTCAAAGCCCTTTCTGAAGTTTATGTGGATGGTTAGTCCGCACCAAAATAGAGCTGTGGGTAGTGTTATCCGGGGTGACAACTCTGTGATGTATTTGGTGGGTTGTGGCATTGAAAGGAAGAATGGGGAACCTCCCTCCTTGATTTTCATCTACTCTAATGTTTTAAAATTTTAAGTATACTTTCCTATTGGTGCAGCGCTATTCTAGATAAATGAGATACATTGACAGTATTATGTGTACCATGCTAGGTAGAGGCATTGCTGTTTCGCAATTCAACGGAAGGCTTTTTCTTCACCATACTGTACAAGGAAGGGATATTTGCTGGGCCAAATAATTGTGCAGTTCAGATGTTGTCAATGACAAAAATCCTTTCTTTTTTGGTCTCTGTTGCTTATGAAATGACCTCTTCTGAATGGACTTCAAGGCAGATAGCTACTCGTTACATGACTAAATATTACTCCCCCTGCCACAATATATTTCAATAATATTTGCACATCATTCTCATCTTGCTTATTGTGGTGGTGGTTGTTCCGACTTATATCCACCACATAGTGCTAGAGCACTCTCTAGGCAGTTCCCCAACATAATTATACAAGCAACAACTTGCCCCACAGCTGGGTACTCATTTTGCCGATCTTGGAAGGCTGGAAAGCTGAGTGAACCTCAACCCAGCTGTCTAAACCCGTTGGGATCAGAATCTGGTCATGAGCAGAGTCTTGACTGCAGTACTGCAGTTTAACCACTGCACCAGAGTCTGCTTGGAGTCTCTGTGACACCATAGTCCTTTGATAAAAGAGAGAGGAGTGGTGCTCCGGATACTAAGAGCATCTCCTCCCAGAAGACCAATAAGAGGTTACAAGGTTTGCAGTTCAGCAACATATGGCTTCTGACTCCAGCTTCGTGGGTGAAGGAAACTGCTGGAGAGGTTCTTTATACTTCTGCAGACTTTCCTCTGCCAGGGTCACTTCCTGTGCTTGACTACTTCTTCTTCTTTTGCTTCTTCCACCAGGCAAACTGGTTTAGGGTTGTGTTCCATGGCTGCTCGAGTAGCAGGCATCCTCTCCCCACTGGTTGGACTCTTGCACAAGATCCACCCTGCCATTCCCATGTCCCTGCTGGGAGCCACGGGAGTGCTTGGTGGGGGGCTTTGCTTCCTCCTTCCAGAGACGCGGAACAAAGATCTGCAGGACGACACCATCCAGAGGTGAGGCGGGGAATTCTGGGCTAAGCCCAACACCAGCCTGCTGCTTGGCTGCCAATACAGTGCAAAAAATTTTCCCCTTTCCCCTCCCCCTTACACCCCTCTCTATGCTATCCGAAAATCAGCTCAGGAGGGTTGCCCAGCCTTCCTGATTCAGGCTGGGGCAGGTGCACCATGGTCTAAAATGGGGGCAGAGAGTTGCCCCCTTACTACTTGTAGTTCCATTGCAGCACGCTTTTGGATTCTGGCCTCTGGAAGGTCTAGCGCAGGTAGTAAAGATAAGATATTGGACTACAGTTCCCAGAAGCTGTCGGCCAGGAAAGGTCAGGTAAGGACCTTTTCATACTGCATACTCTCCCAGCCCCTTTGCTACTTTCCAGGAGGAGCATCATTTCTGCTCTATTTGTATTTGGTAAATCATTGCTCTTATTTTGTATTAGTTTTTAAACTGTAGAGTAAGTTGCTACATACAAAGTGTAAGCCGATGTCAGGTTGCATCTCTGTTGTTTTTCCACCAGAACTCCAAGAGTCAGGTGCAGAAGACAGAATGGAAGAACGCATCTTTGGGCACATGCTAAGATTAGGGGCCAGATCACATTAAGGAAAAGACATGTTTTCTCCTCTAAAAACATTGCTCACGCACACATGCCCATTTTTTTCAGTGTTATCTTCAGACATGCAAACAAATCTGCGCTATTTCCCAATTAATTCGTTCCAAAACAAAAGGAAACTAATCTGCCAGATTCTCAGGTTGAGGCAATTCATGTCCAAACAGACAGTTTATCTCTTGAGAGAGCACTGTTTCTAGATACAGAATAAGTGTACCATTTGGTATGGTCTTAGGTATTTTGTTTAAGTATTGAATCTGAACTGAACACATTGGCTGGACCGAAGTGAGCTGAAATTTGAATGCGGCACTTTCACAGAAAAGTCCACCCCTTGTTATCGTCGTCTCTGTCCGTTTTAGCAGTCTAATCTTAGTGGGAAAAGAGTCATTTCCCTAATGATACTGTAAACAATTGGGACTTGGAAACCTTTCCCAATTTACTGCAAATCACTCCACAATCTGCCAGTGGGTCCTGACCTACCTTCAGTTGTTTTGCAGTATACATCATCAGCCATCCCACCCAGAGCTTTCAAAAGTTACATTTTTGGACTACAACTTCTAGAATTCCCTAGCTGGGGGGATCCTGTGTGTTGTAGTCTTTACAAAGTTGCTTTCAGAAGTGCTGTTCTCAATTCCCCAAGTGCTATTCTGTAAGTACTTGAAATGGAACCATCCCTGCAGAATCAGTAGGTGTGGGTGACAGTATCGGCGGTTTGGGAGAGTCCGAAGATTTTCAGCCAAAGACACAGGAAAAATAAGCATGCTCACTAGTACCAGATTGCTGAGTGTCTCTTGTGGAGCAGGGGTGATGGATCTGAAAACTTCAAGTTGGATATCTAGGCATGGCCAGCTGGCTAGACAACAACCCAGAAGTACTTCATTCTGCAACTTTTTTGTTGCAGTTTTCGCTCAATGAAAAAAGAGTGAGATGACATCTTTTAACTGCTGGATGACTCAGCAGTATAAGGCATCTGGCTGTGGAGCCAGAGGTTGGGAGTTCGATTCAACTTTGAGCCTCCTTGACACAAGGGGCTGGACTCGCTGGTCCATATAGGGTCCCTCCCAGCTCTTGGAGTTCCAAGATTATTATTATTGTTTTGCCACAGGCTCTACTGTCTAGGGAATTCTGGGAACTGTAGTCCAAAAAAAAAAAGCAGCTTTTAGAAAAGTACATTTTGTCCGTAACCCGCCCAACACATATCTCGACAGAGCTTGCCCACATAATCAACATTTTTTTTCTATTAAGCCGTCTTAGTTTTTCAAAAAACAAAAGGAAATGGGGTGTCTGGTTTACTAATACATCTTGCTACTCAAGCCAAAGTAGGACAGATGATTGGTTAGGCAATGAATCCAACATACACAGAGCAAGCGGAGAAGAGCCTGTTGTGAAATGCAGGGCTGGGAGCCTGGGTCACAGTGTAAAGTTAGGAATATTAGATGTATGCAAGGATCCATTTCATGTGTGGGATTTGTGAAAGTCTGAATGGCAGGGCGGAGAACCCTACACTGTGGGATAGTCTGAATAATCAGTATTTTTCTTTTTATTGCACATTAGCTGCTGATGGGTGGAATTTCAGTGAATGCAAAAACAGGATTTTTCGTTAGGTTCTCTTACTATTACAATGATTAGGCATCCTTCAGTCTCGAGAGACTATGGGAACGTGCTCTGTATGGAGGACTTGGAACAGCGTCTAAGTGTGGCTGAGAAGGCCAATTCGAGAGTGACCATCCCGTCCACACTGAAGACAAATACAATCTGTCCCCTGTCCAGCTCCCTGATTTTGCTGGTTTCGGGACTGCCTCTTTGCCTCTGCCTGCTGGACAAGGGTCTCTTCAAAATGGGAGAGGCCATGATGCACCGCCTGCCTCCAGGCTGAACGCTCAGAGGTTAAGGTTTCCCATCTGTTGAGGTCCATTCCTAAGGCCTTCAGATCCCGCTTGCAGATATCCTTGTATTCATTCATAGGTTCTCTTACAATTACAATAGAGGCCCCCTATCCATGGGATTGGTATCCACTGATTCATTTATCCACTGCCTGAAAATGCTATATTTAAAACCTCAAAAATACATACCAGTATTTACATGTATTTGCGGGGTGTATTTATCAGAACTGGCCCCTAGAGGGGCCAGAGGCCATGCCATGTATAGCGTTTGATATTTCCTTGTTTTTCCGCTTAAAGCTGATCCCCGCGGATACAGCAGTCCTCCTTGATTCCCTTACCATTCAGATCTTCTTGACCAGCCACATGGCCCACATCGCCTTCTATTTGTCAATTATTTGAGGGCCTGGGAGGAAGCCAAAAAGCAGATGAGGGAAAGGTTCTTTTAAAGTTTAGAAATGTTTTCTTTTCTGAGCGCTCTTAGATGATTTCTGCCCGCAACAAATGGCAGGCTGCACCAAGTGTGCGTCCTGGGTGAGAAAAGCGTTCCTGGTTTTGCCCTCTTTAATACCGATTCCTTTTCTTTAGGTCCAACAAGCCCATCAACGGGAGCTTTGAGAAACAACCAGTAGAACAGAAAGAAGAAGTTCAGACGAGAGGGCCCGCCAAGACCACATGCCTCTAGCGGCCGTAGCAAGTCCTCTCGGAGTCCAAAAGAAGGATGAGATATGTAGTTTTCTAGGATTCTAAACAGGCAAATGTTCTTGACTTCATGTTCTGTAATGCTCCAGATGACCCACCTTCAGGCCCTGTGTTCTTGATCAATTATGTAGTCCCGCATGTCCGGATTATCCAGAAAAGCCCCATCTCACTATATCTTTACCATGTAACACACCTCTACATGCACAGTCACATCTGCCATCAAACCTCATTCCTCACCACTGGATGACGCTGTCTTGGGTGGGTGCCAAAGTCAAACAACAAACTTACTTCTCCTGTCACACGAAACAGCTCTCAGAAAACGGAGCAGAGGAAAAAAACAGAGATTTCTTGAAGTGAAAAAGTGTTTTATTTTGAGCTCAGAAATCACACAAACCACAAATGCATTTGTAGGTGCCCGGAACAGCAGGAGACCCACAACAAAGAATGGCCGGCTGTCTTATACCCTTAGCTGGCATGATATTCAATCCTAAATCTATGTAAAGCCAAAAACTCACTCTTCTCTTTTCTTATTTGTTGAGAGGTTTTTTTAAACTATGCATTAAGGGATCTGCACTATGTGAGCTTCATACATGACATGAAGGTATTTCTTCTAATTAGTTCAGTGAGCTACCTTATCAGAAAAGACATTCCCAAGGATGTCTCCATCTTATTTTCTAAGGGCTAGAAGCAACTAAAACAGTTTTAGCTGGACTCTAAAGTGGTGGCTCAGGAATGCTTTAAAAAACCCAACTGTGAAGGTCAAGATGTACATATTTAGCTTGCTTAGAGATAATGGCTACCTGTTTATCCTGCCAAGGATACTGCTGGGTGATATGTAACAGGCCTAATGCAGGAGCCAAAGTATTTCTAATAAGATTATGTTCATCTACCAAGAGTTAGAAGAAAGAAGGAACACTAGACCAAATGAGTAGAGCCAAAGATTAAGAATCAATGCATCATCGTATTTCTGGCCAGTGTCATCCTCTTTTCCATCTATTTTCCACACCAGTTCTCAATTTTAATGTACAAAATTCACTTTCATTTTCCTATGCCATTTCTCATCGTATACACATTTGGCTATGTAATTTCTCCGAATTACAGGCATTTTTTTCTGTGCAGATTTCCCCCCCCCCTATTTGTGTTTTATACACCATTTCTGAGCCGGCGCCAGCACTGCAAAAATTTGGAAATGCATGCAGTCCCAAGGATAACTCTGTTCCCATTTGCATTTAGTCTATGGAAATACAATATTTGGCTGCTTTGTTTACCAATGTGGCCCAGATAATTTTTTCTCTCCTATCCCTACCAAAAAGCAAAACCTTGCTTAGTAAAAGGTCTTTCTGGTGTAAGTGAAAGGAGGGTGTTTCTTAGCATAGGTCTCCACCCCATAGTTCTCTGGTCACCAATTTATAATCTGTTTACCAACCTGCCATTCTTCCAAAGCTCAGATACTATGACAGTCTTCTAAACAGCATCATTAGACTAGCTGTAATGTTCTGACTTTAAAAAAATATGTCCACAGAATTGTTTCCCACGGTGGTTTCTGCCCTAATCTTTTTTGGTGTGAGCTGTGAAATATGCAATACACATATACATGTGGTAGACCAGTGGCAATCTCTTAACACCAGAGATAATGGTAGCCAGAGTTAATTTTTTGGACTACAACTCCCAGAATCCTGCAGTCAGCATGGACAGCAAGAAGAGGCTTTCAGTTTTCTTAGAATATAAATCTTATCAGGGCTGGCTTAAGAAAGTAGTCATGTTTATAGCCTTGGGAAAAAATACAATTTAGATAAGGTGGGTCAATGTAGGTGGAGAGGCTGTTTTCCTGGAGTGTCCTTTATTTCCTTTTGCTGATACTCCAGCAGCGGCTGAGAGATGGACTTTGCTATTAT